>CM053617.1:41177997-41300418 GCA_028646535.1 Procyon lotor | reverse complement strand
CTTAATTACTTTTGATATTATAAATGGGATTTTCTTTTTCAGATAATTTGTTGTTAGTGTAGAGAAATGCACTGAGTTTTGTATGTTGATTTTGTATCCTGCAACTCTACTGTATTTATTTTAACATTTTTGGGGGGTAGTCTTTAGAATTTTCCGTACATGACATCATCTGCAAACAAAGACAACTTTACTTCTTTCTTTCTGATTTGGTTGCCTTTTAGTTCTTTTTCTTGACTAATTGCTCTGGCTATGACTTCCAGTATTATGTTGAACAGGAGTGGTGAGAATGGGCACCCTTGTCCTGTTCTTGATCTTAGTGGGATAGCTTTCAAAGCCTTTCAATGTTAAGTATGATGTTAGCTGTGGGTTTGTCACATATAGCCTTTATTATGTTAGGGCATGTTCCTTCCATACAAAAAATTTTTTAAGAGTTTTTATTATGAAAGGATGTTGAATTCTGTCAAATGCTTTAATCGGCATCTATTGAGATAATATGATTTTTATCTTTCATTGTATTAATGTGGCATATCACAGTGATTTCATTTGCAGATGTTGAACCATCCCAGGGATAAATCCCACTGGGTCACGGTGTAAGACCCTTTTAATGTGCTGTTGAATTTGGTTTGCTAGTACTTTGTTGGGAATTGTTGCATCTATATTCACTGAGATACTGGCTTATGATTTTCTTTTCTTATAGTGTCTTTATATGGCTTTGATAGCAGGATAATCCTGGCCTCATAAAGTGAGTTTGGGAATTTTCTTCTCAATTTTTGGGAAGAATTCTTTTTTTGCCCAGGGAGTGGGGTAGGGAAGAATTCAACAAGGACTGGCATTGATTCTTAAATATTTAGTAGAATTCTCCACTGAAACAATTGGGTTCTGGGTTTTTCTTTGCAGGGAGGTTTGTATTTCCTTACTATTGGTCTGTGTACATTTTCTATTTCTTCATGAGTTGGTCTTGATAGGTAGTATGTTTCTAGGAATTTATCCTTTACTTCTAGGTTTTCCAGTTTGTTGGATACAATTATTCACAGAAG
Source organism: Procyon lotor (assembly GCA_028646535.1). Classification (NCBI taxonomy): domain Eukaryota; kingdom Metazoa; phylum Chordata; class Mammalia; order Carnivora; family Procyonidae; genus Procyon; species Procyon lotor. The sequence goes on along the minus strand of CM053617.1, from coordinate 41,299,381 downwards.
TCTCTTATGATCCTTTGTATTTCTGAGATGTCAGTTATAATGTCTTTTCCTTTGAAAACACATTATATGCCTCAAAATATAGTAAGAAGTACAAAGAACTATGAAATATTCTTGAAAAAAAAATCAAAGGGGCACCTGCGTGGCTCAGTTGGTTAAGCGTCTGTGCTTGGGATTGACCCCGCATCAGGTTCTCTGCTCAGCAGGGAGTCTGCTTCTCCCTCTGCCCCCCCAGCCCTGCTCGTGCTCTCTTGCTCACTCTCTGTCTGAAATAAATAAAATGTTGAAAAAAATCATATATAACTTCACTGATGAGATCGAACCACCATGATAAGAAATATAGGGAATAGAGCAACATATTACCCAAGTACTCCTGGGGTGTGAGTAATAACAAACCCAGAAAATGGGAAATCCTATGACGACAAATCATCTTTTCATTTAATGAAAAATTACAAGGGGAAAAGCTAAAATACTGGGGTTTACAAGTCATGCTAGGTTTTAGGTCCATACATAGCTAGAGAGCTGACTCGGAGACCCTCAGAAAGGTTGTCTGAACCATTAGTAAAAGGATAAACCAGAAAAAAAAAAATCCACATGACAACAAAGTGAGCCAACAAGGAAAACTGTCTTATCTTCAAGAAAAGTAGGATGAGAAGGATAGTTTCCTCTAAAAATTTGTTTAACTATATACAACTAGCATGCTGATTTCAGGTTAGAAATCCATCTGTGCTAAAGGAGAAATCCCAAACGCAAATCTGGAGTTTTTTCACCTTCAGGATATCCACAGCTCATAAATATGAACACAAATGTGAATATAATATCCAAACTCAAGAGAAATAAAGCATCATGAACCAGAACCAGAAGAAAAACAACAGATTTAGGCTACTAAACACTTTAGATAATGGAATTATCAACCCAATCATAAAAATGATAAAATAGAAGATAACTTACAAATGAAAATGGAAGAGACTATAAACAATTACCAGGCACATTTAAGAAAAAACTAGAACTTAAAGAAAACAAAATCCCTTGCAGATTAGACATTGCTTGAAGAGACAATCTGAGAACCAGGTAACAGTTAAGAAGAAATTATAATGCTGCAGCACAAAGACTACAGACGAAAATCCACAGAAGTTAAGAGATATGAAAGAAAATGAAAGTGTCTAACATGACTCTAATTAGAGTTCTAAAATAGGGGAGGAGCAGTATTTGAAGAGATAAAAGCTAAGACTTTTCAAGGACAGCCATTTAAATAGGGAAAAAAGTATAAAACTTAAAAATTAATACAGGGGAAAACAGTATCAGGGGAAAAAACACTTCAGCCCAGGAGATACCCAAGAAAAGAGGGAGGGGAGGAAAAAGTGGTACAAATAGAACACACAAAATTTGACAGTAAAAGCCCAATTGTATCAGTATCACAATAAATGTACAGTAAAATAACTCGGAAGAACTAAAAATAAAAGGATAAGAAAAGATAAACGGGCAAATACATCATCATCAAAAAAGCTGATATAAAGGAGGAAAAGAGTAACTTTACAGTGGGGAAATCTGACAAACACTACCTTAGCCAGACGATCAAGGTCGGTATCACCAGTGATAAATAATGTCGACAGTATTTGTTTTTGATGTGATGTGATGAAAATGGCACTTAACCTCTGTGGTTTTGCTCCCTAAAACTCGTAACTCGGATAGATAATGGGAAAAACATCAAACAAATCACAACTTGGGGACATTCTACAAAACATCTGACCATTACTCCTCAAAATTGTCAAGGTCATCAAAAACAAGGAAAAGTCTAAGAAACTGTTACAGTCAAGAGGCACCTCAGCAGACATGACTAAACGTAATATGGTACCCAGAAACAGAATGAAGACATTAGGTAAAAAAGAAATCTGAATAAAATAATAACAACATTGGTTAATTATAACAAATGTACCACACTAAGAAAATGTTAACAACAGAGGAAACTGGATGTGGGATATATGGGAACTCTGTAGTATTTTTGTAATTTTTCTATAAATCAGAAACTATCCCAAAACAAAAAGCTGATTTAAAAAAAGATGGTATAGAGGAGCCTGGATGGTTCAGCCGGTTAAGCATCTATCTGCCTTCAGCTCAAGTCATGATCCCAGAGTGCTGGAATCAAATCCCACATCAGGCTCCCTGCTCAGCAGGGAGTCTGCTTCTCCCTCTCCTGCTCCCCCTGCTTGTGCTCTAATAAATAAATAAATAAATAAATAAATAAATAAATAAATAAATAAAATCTTTAAAAAATTTAAAAAGGTGGTATAGCTATATTATTATGTCCATTCTATATTATCCATATTATTGTGTCTATATTATATACAAGTGTAAGACAAAAGAAGTATTTTTGTGGATAAAATAGTCATTACTTAATGATAAAATGTTGAACTCACCAGGATATTTTATTTCTAACCTAATGGGTAGGTCAGCAAGTGATGGTTTATTAGTCTTTATTCCTCATATGTAGTTATGATATATTCTTTTTCAACAAATAAAATATTTTGTAATAACAGAGAAAAAAAATACCTGAGTGAACATTCTCCTGAGCTTTGATCAATGTTAAGGCAGTAGATATAATTAGTTCTGTATATTGATAGCAGCATGCTGGCAAAGGCAATGGAAAAGCAGGCACGCCAATACACTGTTGGGAAGATTAAATAGGTATAATCTCTACAATAGCCAATCTGATGATATCTATTAATGTTATAAATGCACACACTCTTTGACCCAGCAATTCTACTCCATTTATCTTAGATATATTTGCGCATGTGCATAAAATTATTTTACAAAGTTGTTTTTGACAGCACTGTTTGTATTAGTGAAAGATTAGAACAGCCTTTATGTCCATTAACAAGACTGGCTATAGAAATAACCATACATACATCTGTGTAATGGAATATTATGTAACTATAAAGAAAAAAAGCTCTTTACACGAATATAAAATGGTATCTACCATATATTGCTGAGAAAAAAAGCAAATATAGAATATGATCTATAATATACTTATCTATATGGTATTTTGACATACAATCTAGTTGTGCTCAATATCTTGCTTGCCTCTCCAGGTTTACTGCTCATCTTTCTCTATTCAGCTTTGTGCACAATTTGCCAAAAAAATTGCATCTTCCAGGCAACCTTGCCTTCTAGCTTCTAATGCATTCAAACAATAAGTGGGATGGCTAGAAAATCAGAGGGTGGTAAAAGTGCCCCCCCCCCACCGTTCCCTCACTACAGGCAGCTGGCATTTCTTTCTCTAAGACTATAGACCCTTTAAACAGCCTCTTCTCCTGCTAAAGCTCTTGTCAAGTTCTTTTAAAGTTGCTGATTGCTGGGTATTTTCCAGTCCCTCGTTTATTCCTTTAATTCTACCCTAATATTTATAGCTTTTCAGGGTGTAGGGGAGAGAGAAGAGGGAAAAAAGAATGGGGGGAGGAAAAAGAGAAACATCCTGGAATAAAACACTGAAACTTCTAACAAGTTTCTCCAAGTAAGAAACTTACTTGGCATTATGGCTGGTGGACATGGTAAAAAGACTTTCATTGAACACCCTGGTATATTCAGTATCTCTTGAAATTGGTCCATGTGAATATATTATCTAGAGGGGAAAATATATAAAGTAACCTCAAACACTTAAAAAAGACAAAAGAAAATACTAAGAGATAATGTAGTTGTGGCATCTTTTCTTTCAAACATTTGCTATTTCTTGTCATGTCCGGCAGGGCAAATATGGACAAATGAAAAAGAGAATAGACTATTTGTTGGTGCAAGCCTCTAGCCATCATTTTGCTTCTTGGCCATGTTTCTCCTTCAATTCTAATAGCATCAAATCACTGAAAATCTTTATTTACACGTTGTATACATAATTTATTAACAGTATCTCAAATAAATTCAAATTCACACCATTCCTATTAGTTCTTACTGAAACTACTTCTTATCTATATGTGGCTTGGTAGCTGACTCACTGAGTGACAGTAACAAGAAATTCAGCAGTTTAAAATCCTGGCTCCTTCACTTACTTGCTAGAAGCCCACGGGATTCCATTAAGTAAATTTGCTGAATGTGTTTCCTTATCTGTAAAATAAGGACAGTATCTAACTGTGCAGAGCTTTTGAGAGGTTTAAATAAAATAGCATAGGCAAAGTGACCCACATAGCGTCTGGCAAATAGCAGGAGCCTGTTAATAAATGACAGCTATTGACAGCACTGTTAATATTATTTAAAAAAAATAACATTACAAAATAAACTTTATTTGCTGGATTCTCTAGGGAAGATTTCTCCCAGGTGTCATCCCTCTCATTAACCCTAGCAAATATCTTTCTCCTCTTAAGTTTTACACTCAACAGTTGATTAAAAAAATCTTTAAAAAAAAAAAAAAAAGTAGTTATTTTTAAGTAATCTCTATACCCACTGTGGGGCTCTAACTTACCACTCCAAGATTAAGAGTCACATGTTCTACTGATTAAGCCAGGCAGGCATCCCAATAACCAGTTTTTGAGGATGATATCTTCAACTCTACACAGAAGTCTGAATTAATGTTTAGTTGAGAATAACAAGAAATAAAAACAAAATTGTAATAAAAAATTTAACTTGAAAGTAATCTAAGGGGGCACCTGACTCACTCAGTTGGTAGACCATGTGACTTTTAATCTCAGGGCTGTTGAGTTCAAGCATGGAGCCTACTTCAAAAAAAAAAGTAATCTAAGAATATACCAAGAGTCTATGAAGACATAAAAGAGCACAAGTGGCTACATTAATATCAGTTAAAATCAACTTTAAGACAAAAATTATTAGAAATAAAGGTCATTTTGGGGCACCTGGATGGCTTAGTCAGTTAAGTGTCTGCCTTTGGTTCAGGTCATATCTTGGGAGTCCTGGTATTGAGCCCCACATCAGGCTCCCTGCTCAGTAGAGAGTCTGCTTCTCTCTCTGCCCCTACTCATGCTCTCTCTCTAATAAATACATAAAATCTAAAAAGGGGGGGGCATTTTATAATGGCAAAAGGGACAACCCATCAGTAAGATATAATAATGAAGAACACATATGCAGCTAACAGTAAAGCCCAAAATAAATAAAGCAAAAATGGACAGAACTTGGAGAAACAGACAATTCAACAATAGTTGGAGACTTCAATCTCCTACTTTCAATGAAGGATAGGTAAAAGATCAACAAGGAAGTAGAGAAGCTTTGAAAATACTATGAACCAACTAGATATTTACAGAATACTCATTCTTCTCAAGTGTACATGGAACATTTGTCAGACTAAACCATGTTAGGCCACAAAACAAGCCTTAATACATTTAAAAGCACAGAAATCAAAGTATGGTCTTGGATCACAATGGAATAAAATTAGAAGTCAATAACAGAAGGACATCTGGCAAATTCACAAGTATGTGAAAATTAAACAACACACTTCTAAATAACAGGTCAAAGAAAAAATCTCAGCAGCACTTAGAAGTATGAAGTAAGTGACTTCATTAAAAAAGATGAGCAAGAGAATGAGAAGACAACCTACAGACTGAGAAAAAATTTGCAAGACAATCTGATAAAGGAATGTCATCCACAATATACAAAACACTTACAACTCAACAGTAAGAAAACAATCTGATTTAAAAAATGATCGAAAGATCTAAGAGACACTTCACCAAAGACATAAAATTACAAATAAACGCATGAAAGAATGCACTACATTTGTCATTAGGGAATTGCAAATTGGAACAATGAGGTATTATGAAACATCTATTAGAATAGCTAAAATTCAAAACATTGACAACACCAAAAGCTAACAAGGATGCAGAACAGGAATTCAATGCTGTGGGAAGGCAAAATTTCAGCCACTTTGAAAGACAATTTCGTAGTTTCATACAAAATTAAACATAGTCAGGCTGCCTGGGTGGCTCAGATGGTTAGGCATCGGCCTTCGGCTTGGGTCATGATCTCAGGGTCTTGGGATGGAGCCCCGCATCTGGCTCCGTGCTCATTGGGGGGGCCTGCTTCCCTCCCTCTCTGCCGGCCTCTCTGCCTACATGTGAGCTCTCTCTCTGTCAAATAAATAAATAAAATCTTAAAAAAAAAAAAAAACCAACCAAAAAACCAAACATACTCTTACCACATGATCTAGCAATTGTGCTCCTTGGTATTTATCTAAATAAACTGAAAACCCATGTCCACACAAAAACTTGGAAACAAGATGTCCTTTGGTAGGTGAATGGATAAACTGTATATCCAGATAGAGAATGGAATATTATTCAGTGCTAAAAAGAAATGAACTATCAAGGCACGAAAGATATGGAGAAATTTTATAAATTTTATATGTATATATACATACATGTGTATATATATATTACTAAGTGAAAAAAAGCCCCAATCTGAAAACGCTGTATTCTGTATGATTACAACTATACGGCATTAGGAAAAAGGCAAAAATACGGAGACAGTACAAAGATCAGTGGTTGACGGGTTAAGAAGGGTTAGGTTGACAGGTCGTTCATAGGAATGAATATGTGGAGCACAGAGGATTTTCAGTGGAGTAAAAATACTCTATGTTATAATGGTGGATTATGTCATTATAAATTTGTCTATATCCATAGAATATGCAGCCATTGAGTGAATCCTAATGTAAACTATGGACTTTAGGTGATAATGAAGTGTCAACGCAGGTTCACCAATTATGACAAATTTATCACTTCAGTGAAGGATGTCAATAATGGAGAAGGCTATGCATATGATTAGGCAAGGAGTATACAGGCTATTTCTGTACCTTCCTCTCAATTTTGCTGTGAACCTAAAACTGCTCTAAAAAATAAAGTCTACTTGGAGCACCTGGGTGGCTCAGTTAAGTGTCTGCCTTCGGCTTAGGTCATAATCCCAGTGTCCTGGGATCGAGCCCCATATCAGGCTCCCTGAGCCTGCTTCTCTGTCTCCAGCTCTCCCATGCTGTGTTCCCTCTCTTGCTATCTGTCCTTAATAAATAAAATATTTTTTTAAAAAGTCTACTAAAAAATGAAAACTCAAACCAATAACCTAACCTTCTACCTTAAGAAACTAGAAAAGAAAAGCAAACTAAATCCAAATAAAGTAGAAAGAAGGAAATAATAAAGACTAGTGTGGAAATAAATGAAATATAAAATGGAAAAATGGAGAAAAAAAAAAATCAATGAAGCCAAAATTTGGGTCTTTAAAAAGATCAACAAAACTGACAAACCTTTAGCTAGACTAACCAAGAAAAAAGAAAAAAAGATTCAAATTACTAAAATTATGAATGAAAGAGGGGACATTAATACTAACCATACAGGAATAAAAAGGATTATAAAATACTACAATCACAGGCCAACAAATTAGATAATCTAGATGAAATGAACAAACTCATAGAAAGACACAAATGACTGAAACTGACTCAAGAAGAAATAGAAAATCTGAACAGACCTTTATAACAAGTGAAAAGATTATAAACTATTACTCCAAAAACTTCCCGTAATACTAGGACCACATGGCTTCATTGCCAAACACTTAAAAAACAACCAATCATTCACAGACTCTTTCCAAAAAAAAAAAATGTAAGAAGAGAGATCACTTCCCAACTCATCTATGAGGCCAGTATTACCTCAATACAAAAACCAGTGAAAGAAATCACAAGAAAACCAGTATCCATTATGACTACAGACAGAAAAATTCTCAACAAAGTACTAGCAAACCAAATTCAGCAACATCTAGAATGCATTAAATACCATGATTAAATGGAATGTGTCCCATGAATGTATAGTTGGTTTAACATATGAAAATCAGTGTAGTATACCATAATAAGAACAAAAGCCACATGATCATCTCAATAGATTCAGAAACAGTATTTATTCTTGCATGTAACACTCAACAGAAAAAGTAATAGAAGGAAACATTCTCAACCTGATAAAAGCCACAGAAAAAAACTGAGATAACATATTTAATAGCAAAAGACAGTTTTTCCCCTAATATTAAAAACAAGACAAGGATGTCTGTTCTAACCACTTCCACTGACATACTGGTGGTTACAGCCAGAGCAGTTAGGCAGAGAATGAAATAAAAGCATCAAGACCGGGAAAGAGGAAGTAAAACTGTATTGACAGATAACATGATCCTGTATATGGAAAATATTGATAATAAAAATTATCAGAACCATTAAAAGAGTTCAGCATAATTTTAGGACATGAGATTAAAATATAAAAATCGATTGTTTTATACACTCACAATAAACAATCTGAAAATAAAATTATGAAAAAAATTCCACTTAAAAAAGTAGAAAAAAGTAAAAAAAAAAAAAAAGTAGAAAAAAGTGAAATACTTAGGAATAAATTTAACAAAGCAAAAGACCTACACACTGAAAACTACAAAATACTGTTGAAAGAAACTAAAGAAAAAGAAGCTAATGTGAATCAGTCCCTGCTACTCTTGGGAATCAAGAACTCTGCCCCTGAGATACTCTCCTTTGAATTCTTCTGTTTGGCTAACCAAGATTACGACCTGATCTTAAATTTCATGGAAATGCTTTAATTTTAATAAAAGACAAATGTTTTCCAGATGGTATTCTCTTCATGTTTTAAAGCAATACTTCTTAAATTTAACATGTATAAAGCTTATCTGATGATCTCATAAAAATACAGATTTTGATTCAAACAGGATGGGGGGAGGGGTTAAAGTCTTTCATTCCTAACAGTTCTCAGATGATTCTAATGCTGCTGGTCCTCAGAGGACACTTGGACTTTTTTAAGTAGTTGCATACATACAACTGGCCTAACTCACTAGCAGAAAGAAGAAAGCAAACCCTAAGATGGGTGACAAAGTGAGAAGAATGAAAGTCTGAGGAGTCCACTAAGTTTTCCATAACTGAGCACAATATATTCCCCTATCAATAATTAACACACACCACCTCTCCATTCTGACCACCATTAAGTACTAGAAAAGACACAGATTTGGCAGCTACCTAGCCAGACTAAGTTTAAATCCATGTAAAACTTAAGGTATTTGCTACACAGAGATCATCCCACTGAATGTTAACCATCACCTCTTCCTCTCTGCATATTCTCTTATCTCGTATTCCTTTGTCCAGCCAGTGTCTCTCATGTGTTGTCTGGAGACCAAAGGTAGTCCCTGGCAATCGAGTAACTGGTCTACAAACAATTTGATGAAAATGTAATAAAAATTTTGATCACAAACATTTCCCAAATTTGAAAAGTAAAATAATGAATTTCCAGAAAATCCTTGTAAGTTCTTCATTGTTATGTTTCCAGGGTCACATATACTCTACAAGAATAGTTACGAGGGGACTCTGTTTCAGCTAATAAACCACATCACGTGAGTTGTTTACATTGGTTAAACACGTATTTTGTTAATACCATGTGTTAAACCCCAAATTTAAGAAAGAGAATCAATGCCTCAAACGTTTGCTGAAGAGTAAAAGTTCTAGAAACACTTTTAACTGAGAATGTCATAAATGATAAATGGTATAACATTAAGAGTGAAAATAATGTGATCTAGGAATGGGCTGTGACCAGTGAATTAGGATTAGTTTGTACCTCCTTGTTTCCAGTGTACTGTAACACATTATTAAACAGGGACTGAAAGGTTATAAAACAGGGACAAGAAGCCACTGAAGCGTTCACATAATTTTCAACCACTCCAGCCTGCAATCAAAGCTTGCATTATGAATTTTGTCACTGAAAACAAAGATTAAAAACTGAGTCAAAGGAACTTCATTTTAACAAAAACAGGTATAAATGGCCAGTGCAAAATTAATCAAGAATATGCTAAAAGAGAAAACTATCTGCTGGCAAAACTCTATTATCAGATGACACTGCAGTACATCATATGTTTGGTACACAGCAAGGAAGAACAATTACTATCACAGATGTATGTTCTTAAATATTTTGTTTTATGGCTGAAAGAAACCACTAGCGTTCAGAGTATGAATCAACTCTTGGCATTTACATAATACGTAAACCAAGAGATACATGCAACTTTTAACTGATCATCAGTGAAAACATGCTATAAAGAAGAGATTTTCTTTTTAACCAACAATTACTTTTGAACTTGACTTGAAAAGGTATACTGGGATCAGGGTCAAGAGCACTAGCCATTTGTGTTGCAAGAAAAAGTATGGCACCTGAAAGCTAATTCACAGATGGCTTCATTTACAGACAACAGCTGGCATTTGACAGTAAGTCTTGTGTTCTTGAGTCAGTGTTAAAAACTGCACGGAAGGGATGCCTCCGTGGTTCAGTCAGGTAAGCGTCTGACTCTTGATTTTGGCTCAGGTCATGATCTCAGGTTTGTGAGATCAAGCCCTGTGTCGGGCTCCATGTTGAGTGTGGAGTCTGCTTAAGACTCTCTCCCTCCTTCCTCTACCCCTCATCCTTGCTCACAAGCACGTGCACGCTCTCTAAAATAAATAAATAAAATCTTAAAAAAAAAAAAAAAAAAAAAGATAATATATAAAGACCAAATCAGGATCCAAATGGCTTAACCAAAGTCTGACCTTTTCAATATCTACCCATTTTCTTGCTGTAGAAAATAAAAAATCAATGTCTTAGTATTAGGTATATCTAAAAATCTTATTACCACATTAGACCTAAAAATTTCCTAGAACTGAATACAAACAAAAGGACAGATTACCCATTGCCATCTTCCAAAATGAAATACTCAGCTTCACAGTTGAGTGCAATTCATTTCTCAACTCAGTGCCTCATCTAACAATATATGTAATTTTCAGTGAGAATTCTTGCAATAATTTTTGTATGCATCCGTTTATACATCTAAAACATCTAACAGAATCATCTTGTATTTGCTGCTATTCTCAAAAGCCCATAGCTGAAAAGTTGAATTATCAGTAGAATTAAAGAGTAGGAAAAGTAACAGTTAAATATGAAACCTTTGACTTTGGTGAGCTAGGTATCAGTGTGGTGGTGAAATAATGCAGCAGTAATTGCTTTTCCTGATGTTTAAATTATTTTAGAATCCTGCTTTAATATTATAGTTGACTCTTGAACAACTTTGATCTGTGTGGCTCTACTTATATGTGGATTTAAAAAAAAATAAAATCACTATATACTATAAAAATGTATTTTCTCTTATGATTTTTTAAAAAGATTTTATTTTATTTGAGAGAGAGCGCAGGAGCAGGGGAGAGAGGGAGAGGGAGAAGCAGAATCCTTGCCGAATGTGGGGCTCAATTCCAGTACCCTGAGATCATGACTTGAGCTGAAGGCAGACACTTAACCGACTGAGCCACCCAGGTGCCCCTCTCTTACGATTTTCTTAACATTTTCATTTTTCCAGCTTACTTTAGTCTAAGAATATAGTATATTATAATATATAAAATACATATGAATCAACGTTTGTATTAGTGGTAAGGCTATTAGTAGATAAGTTTTAGGTGGGCCAAAAACTGTAGCTGAATTTTTAATATTTTTATTTTTTAAGAGAGAGTGAGCTCACATGAGCAGGGAGGGGCAGAGGGAGGAGAAAATCTCAAACAGGCTCCATGCTAAGCATGGAGCCGATACAGGGCTCAATTTCACAACCCTGAGGTCATAACTTGAGTTGGATGCTTAACTGAGCCATCCAGACATCCCGCCCACTGTAGGGGAAATTTTAACTGCGTGGGCAGCAGGGGGATGTGTGGGGGGGGCATCAGTGTCCCTAACCACTGTGTTGTTCAAGGGTTAACTTTTGGATTACTTTGTCTTTATCTAAAATCCGTGGTGTATGTGAAGACTCATCATGTGGTCCACAAATTCTAAATATTTGAGAAATATTACTTTCTCTACTACTTTCCTTTCATAAAAAGCTATTATTTCTTCCTTTATATCCTTATGAATTACGCTAGAGAAATACAACTGAGGAAATTTTGTTTGCCCTTAATATTAACTGTCTCATATTAGAAAAGCACTTTATTATCTGCATTTATGTTGCCTCATTTTTTTTTTTAAAGAAGGCTTGTATGTATAGCACCTAGAAAATACACATCTAGTAATTATTTCAAATTTCTCCTTGAACTCTCCTCCCCTTGAAAGTCATTCTTTGTCCGACCTTCCCAGAAACCAAAGTGCCTTCAAAGATCTCTTGATTATAGTCAAGGGTGGTATTAAAAATGTTTAACAACTGGTACGGCATAAACACCAGACACCAGTTCATAATCACATGGCTATAATGGAACATGGTAACTAAATATCAGCCTTAGTTACAGATTCCTTGAAACAGTGTGCTCTACTTTTTTCAATGCTAGCCCCATTTTAAAAGATATTTGATTATTCCTTGCCTGCCAAGTTGCAGAAAGAAGAAAGCAGTTTTCATGGAGGAAAACCACATAAATTGGATTCCAAAGATGAGATTAACACTATTAAGTCTTTAATTTCCCTACTTTTATTCCTTAATAGAAAAATTAAGGATAAGCATTAGAACACATTGTTGTTCTCTTTCTCCTACATCAATGGTCACCAGAGAATAAGGCTCTTTTAGTCAGCTTTTTTATTATAGCTTTGTTATTTGATTTTATCCACTGAATCAGATGTCGAAGTTTTTTAGCCACTCACCAAAATAAAAACATTTAACACACAAATGAGTGGATTTCAGGATATATTAAAGATAGTGTAAACTGTTAGCAAAACAAGTAACATTTAGAGAGGAAACAAAAAAAAGAGAAATTTTCAAAGAACCAAACAGATGCATCACTTTAAAATAAACCTGAGATCATAGAGTTATGTAAAATAACATCACATATATCTGCTGTTTTTAAGGATCTGCTTACCCAACTTTGGAAAAACTATTAAGTATTCAGCATTGCACTGAGGACATGCCACTCTGGCTGTACTGTTTCCTCTTTGTTTTTCATCTACCCAGCGCTGTAGACAAGCCTGGTGAACCCATTTTGTAGATCCTCTGCACCTGCATGGTCTCACCCATTCAGCTGTTCTATCATCTTCATCAGTGGCAAAACACACCCAGCAACTTCTGTAAATTAAAAGAGAAATAATGGTGTTATCTTTAAGATCCCAGTCTCCTTTCCAGTGTAACTCTAACTTAATGGGATGAGCCTACTATTTTTTATTATAGAACCTCTACTTTACATTTAAATACCAAGGAGGCAAAATAATACATTTCCAATAGAGGAGGAGTGTCTTCTTTTTCTGTTTTCTGGTATTCTTCTGCAGAATCTATTGTTTTCTGAATTTTGCTTTTATGTAATTTCCTCCATCTTTCTAATAATTCTTCACTCTTATGAATCAGAGCACAAAACGACAACCCTCAAGCTGCTTTTGTTTTATAAGACCTAATAATTCTTTGAGGAGTGCTAAGCACAGGAATATATGAAATTCAGTATTTTCCCCACATCAACAGCACTAACCTCTTAACCTCTTCAATGTGGAAAACTAAAGTATTACACAAATAATTTCACTATGGTCTCATTCAATTTTCAACTGAGAAAAAAAAAACTTTTTCTGGTAAAGTAGAATTATGAGAAGACAAAGATTATTAAGTTTTTTAAAGAGCTCAAAGTGGGGGGCGCCTGGGTGGCTCAGTCGTTAAGCGTCTGCCTTCGGCTCAGGTCATGATCCCAGGGTCCTGGGATCGAGCCCCACATGGGGCTCCCTGCTCTGTGGGAAGCCTGCTTCTCCCGCTACCACTCCCTCTGCTTGTGTTCCCTCTCTCGCTGTGTTTCTCTGTCAAATAAATAAAATCTTTAAAAAAAAAAAAGAGCACAAAGGGAAGAAATGAAGACATCAGGATCAACTATTTTAGTATAGTGATATGGTAAATTTGGGCCTGAATGTTTCCATTACAGGTATGAGTGGCTTTCCTTTTTTTGTGGAATTATATTATATTTGAACTCTAGAAGTCTCAACTCATATTAAAAATCGTAACTACTTATATTAAAAATTCTATTGAGATGGTTAATTTTAAAATATTTCCCATTTTGCTTTTAAGAGTACTTTATTGGGACGCCTGGGTGGTTCAGTTGGTTAAACATCTGATTCTTGATTTGGCTCAGTGCTCAGTGGGAAGTTTGCTAAAGATTCTTTCTGTCTTCCTCGGCCCCTGCAACTCCTCCCCTTCCCTCTCCCAGAGAAAGAGAAATCTTCAACAGACTCCCACTGAGCAAAGAGCCCAATAAGGGACTTGACCTGAGATGAAATCAAGTCCTGAGCCACCCAGGAAACCCTAAAAAAAAATCCTAAAAAAAAGGAGTACCTCATGAAGTCTAAATTGTACTTGTGGGATTAGGTTTCAAATCTTTATTTTTCCTCCCAATTGACACAAGTTTTGACAGTAATTTCCACTAGGGCAAATCCAATTTAATTCAGTGAGACCATTCACTCCTCCCCCATTAAAGTTTGCACAATTGGAAACTGCTAATTAAAGCTTGCTACCTACTGTGTACTTTCCATTTAATTAGATAAGTGGCTTCTGTCAGAAAAACTAGTTTAACTATGCTCAATGGGAAAGACTATATAATCAGGTACTATAGATGCGTGAGGTCTCCAATCCTTGTAGAACAACATAAATTTTAATTGTGTTCCAACTGAAATTTTCCAATTAGAATAGGGGGAAAAAGCTTAACTGAATTCATAGTAACAACATCCAAAATTGTGATTTTACTCAGCTTTCAAATTTAGTCAGGTTTCATGTGACTTAGGTAAAAATGGTAGGTAGGTAGTGTTTCTTTAGCACTCTGACCCACCTTAGCCAAACTCTCTGGGCTCTCATACTATCCTATGGTTATCCAAGAATGCCCCCTCCACCTCTCCATCTTTTAAACTTTATTGTGGGAAAATACACATAAAATTTACTACTTTAACCATTTTTAAGAGGAATTCAGTAGCATGAAATGCATTCATATTGTTGTGCAACCGTCATCACTATCCACGGTATGACTGGTATATAACTATATAATCTATGAAGTTTTCCACAAAACTTCAATTGACAAGTAGAGAGCAAATAGACTTGGTTAACTGAGGTGTTAGTATGTATGTGACCCACAACTGAGGTAATTTTGTAAATGTATTTGTATACCTCCGGGATATGAGATATATAGTTTTGGTAACAACACATGAGCAGAATACCTAGATTTTTTCTAGTTCTAAGTTTTTAATTTCAACAATGAGCTTATGTAGTTAAGTATATCTAGATTAGCATGATTAATCAGTATTAAGGTGAATTGAAAAAAGAATTTCAGTCATCAGGAAAAAAAATAAAATGTAAAAATATATCTATTCAGAACAACATTACTACTAGGTTGAACCAAAAAAAAAAAAAAAATACTAGGTTGAACCAAATGAAATTGCCTGTATTTGTCTGTTTTTGACCTATGAAATGGCAATTTCATATTTCAATCTAATGCAAATCTTGTAAAGCTATATTACCCATAAATTCTGGTTAGGGGTAAGGTTATTTTTTGCAAAATTTTATTATGAAAAATTTCAAACTTTCAAAAAAAGGCTGAAAAAACTGTTCAGTGACTACCCATATTCTCAATATCTAAATACTGTTATTATCATTTTGCTTTATATGTGCTTTACTACATATTCTTCATCAATTTTCTTTTCTGATGTATTTCAAAGGTGAGGGATCAATATACCCCTGAACACTTTTTATAGTTTAGAAGGTACTCAACTAACATTTAAAGCATTTTAGATATTTAGATATTTATTCTAATTTCACAACTACAGCAGGAAAGGTAGTTGAACAATTATTTATTTTCCATATAATTTATATAGAAACTTACTAGGAGTTAAGCCCAATAAGAAGTGCTAATATAGGGCACCTGGGTGGCTCAGTCCTTAAGTGTCTGCCTTCTGCTCAGGTCATGATCCCAAGGTCCTGGGACTGAGCCCCACGTGGGGCTCCCTGCTCAGCAGGGATCCTGCTTTTCCCTTTTATTCTCCCTCTCCCCTGGCTTGTGTTCCCTCTCTCGCTGTCTCTCTGTCAAATAAATAAATAAAATCTTAAAAAAAAAAAAAAAAGTGCCAATACAAATAACCTTACTTTTATTGTTTGATTCACAGTGATAGTATACAGTTTACAAATTTGGGTTTTCAATGTTCATTACGGATTAATTGAAATTATCTTACAGAGAATATATTAAAAGAAACCTTGCTGATACCAATACTTTCAAATCCACCAATTTACCATATCCATTTTCTCTT
Source organism: Procyon lotor (assembly GCA_028646535.1). Taxonomy (NCBI): domain Eukaryota; kingdom Metazoa; phylum Chordata; class Mammalia; order Carnivora; family Procyonidae; genus Procyon; species Procyon lotor. The sequence continues at coordinate 41,283,188 of CM053617.1, read as the reverse complement.
TATTCCAGTCATTACACAGTTAATCTGATGATAATCATTTGAGATCAAATACTAAACTTCTGATAATACCAAATTATTTCATCAAAATTATAGTTTAGATACAGAAAAATATGTAATACAATTTTCTAACAGTAATACATATGTTGCCAGCAACATTTACTGAGTATTCACTGTTGCACAAACAAAATAAATGGATAATTGTATCTGTCTGGAAAATCCTATAATTTAATTAGGGCCACATCTAGGAAATAGAAGAGATTTAAGGTTCCAGTGAAATTACCATAGGTATATCCATTTTAAGAAGAAATTGAGGGATCAATTTGGATAGATCAGAGAAGGCTTCATGGAGGAGTGAAAGAAATTAGCAGAGGCAGGGACAAGTGATGACAGAGATTCTTGAAACAAAGTTTCCTGGACCAGCAGCTTCAGCATCACTTGGTAACCTGCAAATTCTCTAGTTCGACCCCAGAGCTAGTGAATCAGAAACTCTGGAGGAAGAGGGCCTTGATTTCTGGGAAGGTGAACCTGAGGTGAAGTTTGAGAACTACTGGTATTGGAAAAATGGCAAGTGAAGGGTGCTTAGGTGGCTCATTCCGTTAAGCATCCCACTCTTGGTTTGTACTCAGGTCATGATCTTAGGGTTGTAAGATAGAGCCCCATGTAGGGTTCCATGCTCAGCACCAACTCTGCTTATCCCTCTACCTCTCCTCTGCCCTTCTCCCCACTGGCTCACAGGTCCTAATAATGAAATATAATCTTTAAAAAAAAAAAAAAAGGCAGGTGAAAAAAACAGTAGAGGTTGATGAAAGCAAACTGTATGGAGACGTTTACTGGATTTAAGTTAGAAATAACTGCTATTTTTTTTTAATATAAGTGACAGTACAGAAAATGTTGAGTTCTAAAGAATTTATTAACTTATTTACAACCTTACTAGATATGAGTTGAATCTACCTAATATGTAAAGAATATTAGTCTGATAAAAGGGCCAAGGGCATGGAAAGTTAACTTAAAGCATATAAAAATGGTCACATAAATGTTTTTAAGAAAATAGCGACAGAGTTATTAGTCTTCAGGACTGGAAAACAGGAGGGGAGGGAACAAATTACATGTTTATGAATCCTTTCTTTCCTCATTTTTTTTTAAACTTCCGAGAGACTGACCAGGAACATCAGCTAAGGGCTTATAATTATACTTTCCCTCTTTCCTTCCCCATACCCTACTCCCTTCTTGGTGCCATTTATTTTGGCTATTTATTCCAATTCTCCGACTCCCTCCTTTTAGGGAGAAAGAGGTGACTAGAAATGATGGGTTTACAGTTTTTCAAGATCTCATAATGGAGGACAAAGAAGAAACTTGTGGTTTAATGGATAGCACGATTTCTCCTCTTTTTTAGGAACAGACAGTATCCCATGCTTTCTATGGAAAACCACCCTTCCCTCTAACATCAGTCCTCTATGTGGTTTAGGCAGTTAGTCCTCCCCCATCCCAGCTCCAGGAAAAGTAATCCTTAGATTATCTGGTTTAGGGTATATCCCACCTCCAAATTATAGTGATTGAAGACTGGGCCCATCAAGCTGGTTTTACCAGAGTGAACCTTGGAATTTTTGCTGGGAAAGCTGGTACACAGGCTTTCTTTTTTCTAATGAGCTTGAAGTCAGGAAAGTGTGAAGCTAAATGAAGGTGTAAGACTATTACTGCCAGGAGAACAACCATGTGGAGCATAAAGAAACCAGAGGAAGCTGAAAGATAGAAGCTGATTGTTTTGAGACATGGATCAAGCTGTGCTTAAAGCTAAATATACTTCTGCACTGTTCACTTACATAAACCTATAGATGTGTGTGTTTTTTTTTTTTTTTTTTAGTTTAATCAGTTTGGGGCACATTCCCTACCATGTGCAACCCAAACAATCGTGATAGCTTGTGAAAAACTAGATATGAGACAGCCCCAGAACAATCATATGATATAAACTCCAAACAGCTTTTTTTTTCCAAACAGCTTTTATAAGTACACACAGTATTTTTTGTCAACAGCTTTGTTTCCTACTGACCAGAACTTTAACAGTAAAGTCTTAAATAAACCTAATTCCCACTGCAAGTATTTTGAGTCTTCAAGCCTTTCTTAGATAAAAACAGACAACAAAGATAAAACCCAACATTTTGAAATTAAAAATTTTTACTGATAATGCCATATTTGCATTTTAGGGTCAATATAACAATTCTACTTTAATTCAAGTTACTAAAATTTTAATGTTATAATTTATGAGATGCATTCTGAATATCCTGGCTATTTCCCATTTCAAAGAACAAAGCCAAAAACCTTTCAAAGTCCATACCCAAGAAGAGGTTATAATTTCTGCTCAAACTCTAAGTTTCTCTTTAAGTGATCCCTTTTGGTCCCCCCTTCAATTCTCCAATCTATTCAATGTGATGCACAAACATCATTTGAGAACTTACTACAAATGCAAATTCTCAGGCGTTACTGAAGACCATACAGAATCAGAAACTCTGGGAGTAGGACTTGAAATTACATTTAAAAATTTTGTTTACTAAAAAAAGAAAAAAAAGCTTATTTTTCTTTTTTATTATAGTAGAATACATATAAAATTTACCATCTTACCCACTTTTAAGTGTATAGTTTAGTGGTACTAAATACATTCACAATGTTTAGTGCCTGGGTGGCTCAGTAGGTTAAGCATCTGCCTTCGGCTTAGGTCATGATCTCAGGGTCCTGGGATCAAACCCTTCATCGGAATCCCTGCTCAGTGGGGAGTCTTGCTTCTTCCTCTCTCTGCCACTCTCCCTACTTGTGCTCTCTCCCTTTCTCTGTCAAATAAATTAAATCTAAAAAAAAAAATACATTCACAGTGTTGTGTAATCATCACATCTACCCATCTTATAGCTCTTTTCATTTTGTAAAACTGAAACTCTATACCTATTAAACAACTCCCCATTTTCTCTTCCCCTCAACCATCATAGAGTGTCTTTATGATTTTGACTATTCTAAGTACCTCATAAAAATGGAATCAACCAATCTTTGTCTTGTGACTGGCTTATTTCACTTAGCATAATGTCCTCAAGGTTTATCCAAGTTGTAGTATACTGCAGAATATCCTTCCTTTTTAAATGTGAATAATATTTCATTGTGCTTATCTGTTCACTTGTCAATAGATACTTGGGTTGCTTCCATATTTAGCAACTATGAATGATGCCGCTATGAACATGGGTATGCAAACATTTCTTTGTGATCCTGCTTTCAACTCTTTGAGATACATACATCCAGAAGTGGCACTGTTGGATTATATCTGGTTAATTCTATTTTTAATTTTTTTGAGGAACTGTTTGTTGACATTGTACTTTTTGATCACCTGCTGATAGGTGATCACAATACCTGAAGTTGGAGAATCTGCTCTAGCCATCCTTCTTTCCTTTTTCCTTCTTTATTCCCTTTGTAAGTCTCCTTAACTTACCATAACACAGAAATAAAATTTCATTTTACACTCATTGTAAACTTTTAAAATTATTTTTTAATTTAATTAAAACTAATTTAGTTTTTAATTTAATTTAAATATTTAATTTATTTATTTATAATAATTAAATCAATTTAATTAAATAAATTATTTATTTATATTATAAATATACATATTTATATATAAATATACAATATACATATTTATATAAATATATTATAAATTTTATATATAATATATTATGTTATAATATAATATTATATTATAAAATATTTAATTAAATAATTTAATTTAATTTTAATATTAAGTAAAATGCTTAAGATTTTCTTTCCCTCCTAAGGAAAAGAGCTAGCTAAATTTGGGGGAAAGACTATGTGATTTCAGGATGTTCTAAATGAGTAAAGAATCTGGGCTTTGGAGCCAGACTGCCGGAGTTCAAATCCCTGCTCATCACTTACTATAGATGTAATGATAGAATCTCTTATATTATAAAGCAGGGGTTCTTTTTTTTTTTTTAAAGACTATTTATTTGACAGAGAGAAACACAGCGAGAGAGGGAACACAAGCAAAGGGAGTGGTAGCGGGAGAAGCAGGCTTCCTGCCAGCAGGGAGCCCGATGAGGGGCTGGATCCCAGGACCCTGGGATCATGACCTGAGCCAAAGGCAGCCGCTTAACGACTGAGCTACCCAGGCACCCCGTAAAGCAGGGGTTCTTAATCTGGGGTCCATGAAAACTTACATGGTTTGGCAAATTTGGATGGGGAAAGAAATCACATATTATTTTTGCTAACCTCTAAATAAAATTTAATTTCTTCCCATGATGTATGTAAGCAAACCACAGTAATACTAGCAGTACAGCAATTAGAAATTCATATAGTGACCAGAAATTTTCATATTACTTTACAGCTAGATGTATATATCACAAAAGAACATTTAGCTCATTGCTAATTTGAATTTAGTTCTCAGACCAACCAACAGAGCTTATATTTTAAGCTGTTAAAACTCATATTACTATGTGAGATTATTAATATGTTGATTTGCTCTAGTTCAACATAATTGGTTTCATTTCTGATACTATATATTTTGTTTCATTCTTTCAAAACATTCCTAGCAGGAACCCATAGGCTTAACTCTTTTCTATGCAAAGTTCTCTGCATAGAAAAGGTTTAATTTTAAGATCCCTACTGTAAAACAGGATTAAACAAGTGATCATGAAACTGCTTAAGAATTGCCTGTAGGGGCACCTGGGAGGCTCAGTCAGTTAAGCTTCTGACTTAATTTCAGCTCAGGTCATGTTCTCAGGGTTTTGAGAGCAAGCCCCTGTCAGGGTCTAGGTAGGGGGTAGGGTGGGGGTGGCACTCTGGGCTGGGCGTGAAGCCTACTTAAGTTTCTCTTTCTCCCTCCCTCTGCACCTCTCCAATTGCCTGGCATATATATAACCACCAAATGAACACTAGTACTGATAAAGATGAGAAAGATGGTGTCAACTTTACATCTATGCCTAGATTTTATGGATACACTGTTACTTAAATTTTCACATACAGCAATCCTGCCTGGCACCCTCGTATTCAGTGGAAAAAGTCCTGGATTCCTAATCATCCCAATTTTTCAATAGGCCACCACCATTGCTTAAGATATTCATTCAAGTCCTCTCAATGCATTTTCTTCCACAGCCCTTTCTTTCCACTAGCTTTTCTTTTCTTTTTTAAAGGTTTTATTCATTTATGAGAGAGAGAGAGGAGAAAGAAAGCATCATTGTGGGAGAAGGGCAGAGGGAGAGAGACAAGCAGATTCTCTGGTGAGTGGGTAGTCCAATGCAAGGCTCGATCCCAAGACCCCAAGATCATGACCTGAGCCAAAGGCAGATGCTTAACTGACTGAGCCATCCAGGCACCCCTCCACTAGCTTCTCTAAATGCTTCCTGCTTGGCTGATATACACAGTTTACTTCCACACCTTCCCATCTGCCAAGATGGAGTACGTTACTTTTAAAGTAATGGGAAATCTGGGAATTATCACAACTGGCTCAGAAGTTAAAGAACAAATCACTGTTATTATAAAATGAAGACAAGAAAAAAGAACTAGATGAATCCAAAGAATATTACTTATCCCTTAATATAAAAGTATAGTCTTAATGGTATTGGTAATATCATTAAGTCAGTACATATAATGTGCCACTCTTTATAAAAGATCATTTTATTCTATTCTAAAAAAGTTAAAATTGTAACTTTTTTCCAGTGACAGATCCTTCCTAACAGTAAACTTTATATACTGTTTAAGGAATACATGGCTAATTTGCCTTAAACCTAGGATTATTCAAGATCTCCTCTTTAATCAACTTGAGTATCACTAAGTACATTCATTATTTGATGCCACAAGGAATACCTTGAGTGCCAAGAAAAGATGTCAGACACCATAATACAGAAATGTGATGATGACAGTAAGAAACACAGGATGAAAGAGCTGAGAGGTTTCATGAAAAAAGAATGAGAATTCAAGCTCAATCGGGAATGAAAAGGGTATTCGAAGTAAGAAAAATAGCATAAACAAGCTTAGAGACAGAAATGAGCATATGGTCACGGAAATTGAGAAGACCAACATGGTTGGAGCAGGTTTTAAGATAAAGCTATTACATAGATACTATATAGATATTACAAACCAGTTAGAAAAGGATGGATGACAAAGATAACCTCACTCGATAGGGCTCATTTGTGAGTCATCCACTGTTTATATGATTATTTTTTTTAAAGTATTTGGGGAAAAAAAGGGGAGGAAACTTTATCAATAAAATAGTCTCTCAATAGCACATAAATTTACCAAGCAAGATAGGTATGGCTATCTAATAAAACAACTGGCAGTAATGTCTATCTTTACAGACTCAAATTACAGGTGTTTATCTTAGATTATTAGAAAGATGGGGGGAGATCATAGGCTCCTGCCTTAGAGATCACTTTGATGAAAAACTGGTGCATCAGAATAGAAGAAATCCGGAAGGTAGGAGAGAGAACAATGAAACAAGCTTTAAACTGCTGCTGTTGTATTATATATGGTGCCTTAACAATGTATTTGCAGGACTGTTTTAAGTAAAAAGAACAAGCACTACTTAATACAGAACATGCTTTAGAGATCTATACTCTCTGGTTAATGCAAGAAAGGCCCCATTTAACAACGGAAAGAACTACACACTGCTTGCTTTGTCTCAGGATTAAAAGTGTCACACCCCATGTATTCTGGAACAGGAACTATACCATCAAGAAGACTAAAAATCCTTTTATATGTCTGTTCACCCAAGTGGAATGGAAGTTAAAGTATCTAGATTCATCACAAAGATATAACTACAATCATGACACATTGTAAAACTGAAGGGAAATACACCACAATGAAAGCAATCAAGCATATATTCATGCTATACACTTTTTCTCTGATCTTCATAAACTTTGCAAGCATAATTATTTCTATCTTAAATAAATAAGTAAACAAAAGCCCAAAAAGGTTAAGTAATCTGCCCAAAGCCTCATAAAGAGGCATGGATGCAACCTAGGCCTCAATTCCAAAACACCGTGGAAATGAAAAAAGTGTGAAATCACTTTTTTCACTGTGCCACGCTGCCATATATATATAGTGAATTCTGAGAAAATTTTCCATTTCTTATTTCATAGGACATTAGAGCCAGTATAAGAATTTGTTTCATTTTTGCTAAGGTACTTCTAAGCAGTCATAAGGAGCTTTCACCAGAGATCTAAATTCCTTCCAGTCTGTTCTACTGTGCCGTATAAATATTACCATCTCTCATTAACTTATAAACTTTGGCATGTAAGGAGTTAGGAGTCATGTATGTATGTAGGGCATGTAAAGGATTGCTACATAAGTCTGGAGAAGAGGGGGGGAAATATTTCTGCCTAAAATGGCCAGACAATCTTTAGAAACGAGGCAGAACCTAAAGTGGGTATTGAAGAACTTTAAAAGGCAAGAAGCTAAAAAGAACATTTTGTGTTCAGAGGACAGTGAGCAAATCAGTTTGGCTTGGGCAACAGATATGTATGCACTCATTCTTAAAGAAAAGCAAAGCTTTTAGAAAGGTAGTTGGTACCAGTCATACTCTGTGTCTAAAATGGTGCTTTTGCAAGATTATTCTAAGCATGATATGTAATAAAGAATGCAAGGAAAGACACAGATTCAACAATGTCTCCAATGTACTCCAAGGCTCTTGTGGGTAAAAGGATAGGGAATTGTTTCTGTTCCCAGAGAACTTCCAGGTGAAAGCATATGGTGGTAGTGGTAATGAGTATGTGGGGAAGGCTCTGAAACGTGGGATAGGTGCATTTATAAAATTACAATACAATGTGATTTACTATGATAAATGCATAAAGGTTCTATGGAAACACATGAAGGGAGTAACTCACTCTGCCTAAAGGGGGTGTGTAATGCTTCAAGGTGATAATTGAGCTGAATTTTTTTTTTTTTTTAAGATTTTATTTATTTATTTGACAGAGAGGATGAGAGAGCACAAGCAGGCAGAACAGTGGAGGAAGAGGGATGACAGGCTCCCCACCGAGCAGGGAGCCCAATGCAGGGCTCGATACCAGGACCCCGGGATCATGCCCTGAGCCAAAGGCAGTCACCCAACCAACTGAGCCACTCAGGCGCCCCTGATATTTGAGCTGAATTCTTAAGATGGGTTAAGAGTTAGCCAGGTGTTAAAAGGGAGGAAGTCACCTAAAACAAAAATAAGGAAATGAAAGCATAGGATATCAGGGTGCCTGGGTGGCTCAGTCAGTTAAGCAACTTGATTCTTGGTTTCAGCTCAGAACATGATCTAAGGGTCCTGGGATCAAGGTCTGCATGGTGCTCTGTGCTCAGCAGGGAGTCTGCTTGAGGGTCCTCTCTCTCCCTCTGCCCCTCCACCTGCATGCATACTCAGTCTCTCTAAATAAATAAAATCTTTAAAAAGAAAGCACAGGATATATCCAGAGGACAATGTAGTGGAATGCAAAAGAGTATGGTTAAGGTAGGTTGAGGATGAATTACATTAATAGATCTAAACCCCTTCATTAGGGTCTTCAAAGTTTACATTTTATCCTACAGGTGATGTACAGACTGGCAGGTTTTTAAATATGGAAATGAGGTGATTATAATCATGCTTTGGCCAATTCTGGTACTATTCTTTAAGTCAACCAGAAGAAGAGAAAAAGTACAACCAGAGAAAGAATCTATAATATTCAATGAGTGAATTTAGAGGAAAGAAGCAAAAAAAAAAAAGATAGGTTTCATGGTTGGTGGACTAGAAGGATGGTCTAATCAAAAATCCAAAAATTGGGAAGAAACGTAAAAACCAGGGAAATATCAGAAGTTTAGTTTTAGATATGTTAAGGTGCTAGTAATACCATGTATATACAAAATGGAAATGTCTATTGGCCAGCTAGGAGACAGTGAAATATGGGAAAGTGGTCAGGAATAAAGACACACATCTGGGAGTTATTCATAGAGGTAAAAGTGGGTACACTCAGAGAAGAATGTTAAGTGCTGAGGCTTAAACCATACTTATATGACAGAAAGGAGTAAATATAAGGTAATATATGAGGGGGGAAAAGTCAAAGACAGAGAAATAGTATGGTATAATATATTTTCAAGAAGTTAGGGGGTGGCAATCATCAGTTTCATCTTCATTAAATATATGCCAAGGATAGGAGGACCAAGCAAAAAAGGCATTAGGTTTACTGGTTAAGAAATTACTAGGGGCACCTGGGTAGCTCAGTGTGTTAAGCCTCTGCCTTAAGCTCAGGTCATGATCTCAGGGTCCTGGGATTGAGCCCCACATTGGGCTCTCTGCTCAGAGGGAGCCTGCTTCCCCATCTCTCTCTGCCTGCCTACTTGTGATCTCTCTCTCTGTCAAATAAATAAATAAAATCTTAAAAAAAAAAAAAAAAAAAAGAAATTACTGGTGACCTTTATGGGGCACCTGGATGACTCAGTCGGTTAAGCTTCCAACTCTTGATTTCCACTCAAGTCATGATCTCAGGGACGTGAGATCAAGCCCCGCATTGGGCTCCATTGGAGCCTGCTTGATAGTCTGTCTCTCCCTCTCCTTCTGCCCCCCATCACCCCAGCTCTCACTCTAAAATAAATTCTTAAAGAAAAAAATAAATTATTGGTGACCTTTAGTATATTTTTAATAAAGCTAAGGACAAGAAAAAAGAATCAAAGTCAAATTATAAGGAGAGCTGATAAAGAGAAAATAAGGACCTAAATATCATAAACAGCGAAATAGATTTAAGTAAAAAAGAATAGGTCAATTCAATGAATATTATACATATATATTCTCTTTAATTGCTGAGTATCACAGAACTCAAAATAGTATTTAAAAAAGCACATTGTAGACTGATATATTTAAATTTTAGAAACCATGAATTATATATGGTATATATAAAAGCATTAAACAAGGGAGATGGGAAGACTTTAAACCCATTTATGGTAGTGCCAGGGGATAGAGAGAAGATATGGAACTGATGAAAGTGATCAAAGGGGACTTTTTCTGTAATGTTTCCACTTTTAACATACAAATAGAAGTAAATATAACTAATTGCTATGTTTTTTAATTCTAGGTATTGGTCTGTAGTTGTCAAAATGGGATAGTGATGTCACTGAGGAAAAGATGCCAACTGACAAAATGAGAAACTGCTTTAATGGAAACTAAGAGATGATAGTATAAATCCAAAGATAATATGGCATGTTCCTATCAGAAAAGTCGACATCCTCCAAAAGGATGTACATCTGTGGTTGGTAACAGTCACGGAGTGAGGATTCTAATTTATTTTGCCACTGCAGGAGAAGGGCAGGGAAGAGATTATTCTCTCTGCTTTCCCTTCCATATGATTGTTTTGGGACAATGGCTAAGTGCCTTGTCTACTCACCAGGTATAAGCAAATAATGCAAAACAACCTCAACAAATTCCTGAGTGTTTACTGTAAGATGTCAAGTTTCCAGAAGCAAAACTCAGCAGGGCCAGGCTTCAAACATAAGGCCCATTCCTGCAGTTTGTTACAATATTCTTTGTATTCTCTGTACGTTTCATCCTAATTTTGAGAAACATAAGAGAAATCAAGAAAGTAGATGGTGACAGAATAATGATATAAAGTGTCTGAGTTTATAAATGCTTATAATTTCAGGGCAATGATTTGTGATCTCAAATCACTCATGTAACAGAAAACCATCCCCTTTCCCACTACTCTCAAAAATTGTTTACCCACAGTAACTTAAAAGGCTTGAATAATAAGTTTACACAGGACAGTTGCTTACTGTTAAAAAATGAAAGGAAATCAAAACATTATATATACTCTTTCCACTTAAAAATACTGCAATAAAATTTATCAAGTGAATAATCGCTAATTTATTCACAAAGGACAAGGCAATTCGACTTCAGCTATTAATAAGTTGCCATTACCTTAACTCTGAAAGAATAAGTAGTATAAACTGAACACACGATCCATGTTACAATTAAACACAATCTCCACTAGAATTTAAGCTCCATATGAGCATTTTTGGTTATGTTCACTACAGATACCAAGGACCTAAAATGGTACCAGGTATATGTACGCAGTCAATATTTACTATGTAAATTCAATAAATACAAATATTAATTCACTATCAAATAACCAACTTTTAACCTAGAAGCAACAGAACAATTTATGTGTTACATATATTTCCTTAATCTTCTCAAGGATAAAACCTTCATTGGAGAAATAAACATATGGGCAGCTTTCTGAGCTTAATTCTGTCCCTCAAAAACTGCCACACAAAAACTAAGCTGAGGAGAAGTCAAATTCATTGCAATAATTATGAACCCTAGTAGGTTCACACATTTTAATCTGTTGGGCTTGTCAATATTCCTCAAATTAATCAATCAAGTATCTTTGTATTCAATTTGTATGCAGCTCACCTCAAGATGACAAGGAAATTTTGATGGGGGGGGGGGGAGAATACTGCCACACTGGTTGATTACAGGAGACTCTTAAGTACATATCCTTAAGTACATAACCTTAAATTAGTATTTCTAACACTTGAAGAGCATTTTGTTTTATAAAGTGCTTACATGTGTTCTCATTTGATACAAGCCTATAAGGTAGGATATTCTCATTTTCTTAAATAAGATTTTATTTATTTGTTTGAGGGAAAGGGAGAGAGAGCACAGAGGGCGTGGGAGAGGGAAAAGAGCAGAGAGCCTGACAGGGGGCTTATCCCAGGACCCCAAGATCACAACCAGAGCTGAAGGCAGATGCTTAACTGATTGAGCCACCCAGGGACCCCGGATATTCTCATTTTATAAATGAGAATGGATAGCCTCAGAATTTAAGTCCAAAATCACATTTTGCTGCTTACTAGTGGTAAAATGAAAATTTCACAATTATGGTCTCTAAAGCCCAAACTTTTCTGATGAATCTGTACTTTTTTTTTTTTTAACTCTTATCATGAAATGATCCCTTATTTCAGGCCCCATCCTTCTAGAAATCTGTGATCTTACTGATCTTGGGCAGTGCCAAGCATCCATCCGTATATAAATATATATATTTTTAAATATATATATATAAAATGTATATATATATATTTTTAAAGATTTTATTTATTTATTTGACAGAGAGGAGAGAGATCACAAGCAGGCAGAGATGCAGGCAGAGAGAGAGGGAGAAGCAGGCTCCCTGCTGAGCAGAGAACCCGATGTGGGGCTCGATCCCAGGACCCTGAGATCATGACCTGAGCCGAAGGCAGAGGCTTTAACCCACTGAGCCACCCAGGCACCCCTCGTATATATATTTTTAAGATGTACTTATTTAGGGGTGTCTGGGTGGCAGAGTAGGTTAAGTGTCTGCCTTCGGATTAAGGTCATGATCCCAGGGTTGGGTTCCCTGTTTCAGCAGGGGAGTCTGCTTCTCCCTCTCCCTCTGCTCATGTGCTCTCTTACTCAAATAAATAATTAAATCGTAAAAAACTTTATTTGAGAAAATGTATGTGTGTGTGTGTATGGGGGAGGGGAGGGGCAGGTGAGGGTGAGAAAATCCCAAGCAGATTCCCAGCTGAGTGTGGAGACTGGGCTGGGGGGTGGGGGGGGGAGCGGCTTGATCTTAAGACCCTGAGATAATGACCTGAGCCGAAATCAAGAGTCGGATGCTTAATAGACTGAGCCATCCAGGTGCCCACCATGCATAGTTTTAAAATGCTCTCCAGGTGATTCTAATGTAAAGCCAGGCTGCAAACTATTAAGATAATAAATTTATCTTAAGAATCTACATTGAGGTATGTCGAGGTACAAAAGATGAGGGTTATCCAATATTATAGCCATCAGCTTCAGTAACACAGTCAGAATTTCCAAGTTTCTGTTGAGAAGTTGTAAGTGCCTTATAAGTACTCCTTGGCTTTTTACTTTTATGGAAATCTCCAAAGAACATGAAAGCCAGGTCGTCTTTTAGACACAAAAATCCTTCCAAGAGTCATCTAGGTAAGACTGAAAGCCGCAGACACTCAAAGGGAAAAAAAAATCTACAACATATTCTGCAACAGAATAGGGTCTTACTTGATTGGAACTGGCAGTGGAATAAGGAGGTTTCCTCTGGGCATTAGTAGTCCTTTGCAATTTGCCAGTATGTTAAATTATAATGAAGGAAAAACCTAGTAACTTATCAGACCCCTGGACAGCTAGGGAAAATGACAAAAAAGTTCATACATTTGTTCATTAAACAAATACTTACTGATGATCTATCGAGTACCAGGCTCTGTTCTAGGATTTAATATAAATAATGAGGAAGTTTCTGCCTTCTAGGAGCTTATGAATTACTTACACTAAAAAGGAAGTAGTCAATAAAACCTGACCTGAATGCTGACCTCAAACAAGGGCTGGGTCATCCCAACTGAATAGAATAGAGTAGGTAACATGATTTTTATCAACACTGATGTCTCAATATTCTAAGTTCCAGAGGAAATGTCTGTCACTCTGGGAAGAGATGTACTCTTGGGTGATTTCTGTTTTGGTGTGGCTGACCCAAACGGCTTTTATCTGAGTATAATCTCAGTTAAGGGAGGCCTTTCATTTAACTTCTTATAGTTGGACCTTTACTCAATACAAAGAACTGTACCACTTGCTTAACAAGGTGGCAAGTGGTCTGTTGACAATTGTAAGCAACCACAATCATCACGCATTAGTCTGTAGGTTTGGCTATGCCAGGAATTTAAGACTTGGCTAGAGAGAAATATAGACTGAGTCTCCAAAAGTCATGGTAGAACCCATGAACTAGAATTTGAACAGCAGAGGGCGGTGCAACCGACTTCACAACAAGAGTTTCACAGACAGAAGCACCTCAGAAATGGGCCACTGGCCTCAGTATAAGATAAAACTTTCTCGGTGAACTCAACGAGTCATAAAATATGGTAACTGTTCGGCGTTGGACTCATGTGGCTGTTTTCCATAAACTCTACTCTGGTCTGACCGTTAAAGTTCCCTTGTGGATACGCTTGACCTTACAGTTTGGGAGTGGGGATGGGAGGGGGGGGCGGGGATCGGAGAGGGGGGGGTGGAGGAGGAATGAAATCAGACTCTCAGGCTTCCCAAAAGAATGTTTACCCTTGGTTTTTGGAAAGAGTCTTAAAACTGTAGGGGATCACTCCCCTGAAAGATAGTCTGGTTGTTCTTGCCAGTGACATCGCTGACAAACACGTTACAACTTAGTTTTGGGGGGAGGGGAGGAAAGTAGGAAACCGAAAAAGAAACTAATTCTGTGGGTTAACCCAAGCCCCTCTCACTTCAAAAGGGCATTCCAATAAAACTAGACGCCACTCCCTAAGTTTCGCTTTAAGTCTAAGCACCCGTGCCACCCACTCTGTCCTCCTCTAGCACAAACTCCAAACTTTCCGCCCCTCACACGGCCCCCCAGCTGTGGAACTCCTCCCGGCACGCCGGGCTCAGCTTACGGAGAGGCTCGAGGCCGGGCTCGGGAAGGGCCAGAATAAGAGCGAGGACTCGGGGCTCGCGTTCTTCCCCAAAGCTGACCGTACCTGTCCAGCATCTGCTGTAGGGCTTGGTCCGGCATCTTCCGCGAGCCGGCGCACTCGGCCCTCCCCAGTGGGCCTGGTCAGGGCCGGGCCCAGGGACAATAGCACTGAGAGGCGGCAGAGTAGGCCTCAGTCCGCCGGCAGCCGCGAACCCGCCGCCCAGCCTCCTGGGGTGGCTCCGCGAGCCCGGAGGCGGCGGTGCGCGTCCTGCGGGCGTCCGGAGGAGGCGGTGGAGAGCGAGGAGGAGGAGTCTGGGACGGGGAGGCGGCGAAAGCGGCCCGGGTTCCTGCCCGTCGGCCCGGGGTTCCGGTCCATGGACCGCGGGCGCCGAGTTGCTGCCGGCGGAGGAGCTACCTCTGTGAGGTAAGAGTCACCGCCTCCGTGCGCGCCGGGGTCACGACGCAAGGCGGCCCAGAGCAGCCTGGGAGATGTAGTCCTCGGACCGTCCCCGCTAGAGGCTGCACAGCCCGCCCTGACCACCGCCGCCGCGCCCGCCGCCGCCCGGCCGGCGCCCTCCCGTTTCCTTCCTCCAGGGGGAAATATGTCCTTCGGGCCGCTTTCCAGGAAGCTGCAGGATGTGCCGCTCCACTGTCAATAGCAACAAGGTCAGCCCTTCCTGCCTGTTTCTTTTCTCAGCTCTTGCCCTCAGGTGGGACCGAGCCAGGTGAGGGAAGGGAGCTGAAGGGCCATTTCTCATCAAGGTCCCCAACCCCGGTCGCGGCGTCGGGGCGGGCTGTGGCGGGGGTGGGGGTGGCAGAAGCGCCTTCAGAAGCCCTCGGGCTGGGGCCCGCCTCTGCCGCGTCTGAGCTCATTTTGGGGAGTTACACAACCCGCGCAAGGAGTCGGATGTATTGGGTGCGGGAGGTTATTCCTAAGGGGTCGGGGGATAGGGGGGCTGCCTTGACCAGATGGTTTCCAGCAGAGCTTCTCAGTGTGTGTTTTGGGGGAGTGGCGGGGGAGAAAAGATTATTCTCTCCCTCTCTAGGAGCCTTCTAAAATGTTCCTGGTCTTTCAAGGGCTCGCCGACAGTCTCCAAATGGAACATGTTCGTGAATAAACAGCTCTTGCTTACTCAGCTGTGGGTTGTCAGGGGTGTTTGTTTCTCTCTCTCTGCTGCTGGTCACTGTTAACCATTTCCAGTCGATTTGACACCTCCAAGCAGGTGGATGTGCGTGGAGAAGGGGGGCGGAGGGGAATCAAAAGGGAAAAATCATCAATCACTCGTTGGGTTATTCTTTGACGCTCTAGGGACAGCTTTGGCGGGAGGAAAGAGCTGTTGGCTAAAACGAATGCGTCTTTTGGACGACCTGTGGCGTTCTCCAGTGCTGTGATTGGTAGGACGTCTGGTAGTTTTCCCTTGATTATGCCTCATTTCTGCTGCAAGATGTTTGATTTTTCTTTAAAATTAAAATGTGTCTTTTTGCTCTTTTTTTAATGTGGAATTTTACAATCAGCTCTTAATTCTCTGTTTAAAGTTTGCTTCTGAGTATATTTGAACTAGAGTGTACATTGCCAGGAAAAAAAAAAACAAAGAAAACATGTGAACAGAAGTTTATTTGGGCTCCAATTTCTGTAAGATGCTTTTATGAAAAGCTTTGGGAATTTACATGACTAATTATAATTAACGATTCACCTTTTTTCTCATGAAATGTAAAACAGGCCCCCCGCTAGTGGAGGGAAATAATAACTTAGTTTACTCAGGGTGGTTGATATTTTAAATTCCTATTTATTGCTGCTCCTACTGGGTAAGCCTTCCCTTACTGTGTATCTATCTCTTAAGTAGTTGCCCACCAAGGAGATGAATATATACATCCTGCTCAAAAAATATAATTTGATATAAAAATATAATTTGGTCCTAGCATATTGATTAAGTAGGCTAGTGCAAACTCCACCTAGTTTTATGACTTATACTAAAAGGAGTTCTCGCCTCATTTTATAATTCCTTTTTGAACCTCAAATTGGAAAGTAATATGATACAGTTCTGATAGAGAAGCTGTGTGCAGATTAACCTTACTTTAAAAAAAAAAAAAAAAGGATTTTATGTTAGATTTTCATGAGAAGTCTGTTACCTGGCTGTGTCAAAACTCTTTTGAAATAGAAAAAGAGTATATGTTATTCATCGTAATAGTGATTAGCATCTGACCTAGCAATTCCACTCCTTGTTGTTTACCCAAGAGAAATAAAAACATGTCTAGACAAAACTTACATACAAACGTTCAAAGCAGCATTATTCCTAATAGCCAAAAAAGTGGAAACAACCTAAATATCCATCAACTAATGAAAAGATAAATCAGATGTGGTACTTCTACACAATAGAATATTATTAGGTGATAACAGGGAATGAAGTTCTGATACGTGCAGCAACATGAATAAGTCTTGAAAATATGCTAAGTGAGAGGAGCCAGTCACAAAAACCACATATTTATTGTATGATTCCATTTGTATTAAATATTAAGAAAAAAATTCTAGAAACAAAGTAGATTAGTGATTGCCTAGGGCTGGAGGGGTAACAGAGAAAAGGGGAGAGATTGCTAATGAGTACAAGGTTTCTTTTTGGGGTGAAGAAAATGTTCCAGAATTAGAGTGGTAATAGTTATACAATGTTGTGCATTACATCTCAATTTAAAAAATAGTATAAAACAAAATTAGATTCTAACGGTAGCACAGCTCTTTAAATATACTAAAAAAATTGAACTGTACACTTAGTATGGGTGAATTTTATGGTATGTAAATTATATCTCAATAAAGCTGTTAAAATGTTCATAAAGACATCTGAAGAGAAATGGATGAATAACTCAAAACTCTTTATTATTAAACTTTAATTTTTAAATACTTTGAGTTAGTATGAGCAAAAATCATGATTGATAAAACTCATGAAATAAATTAATTCCTTGTATTTGAAATGGGTGACGCATATAGCCTGAATTTTAATATTGTCTGTTGACTTTGTTGTCCTCATCTCTTGAATTTAAAAATTAAACTCAGGGGGCACCTAGATGGCTCATTACATTAAGCTACTGCCTTCACCTCAGGTCATGATCCCAGGGTCCTCAAATCGAGCTTCTGCATCGGGTTCCCTGCTCATCAGGAGCCTCCTTCTCCCTCTCCCTCTGCTGTTCCTTCTGCTTGTGCTCTCTTGCTTTGTCAAATAACTAAATAGAATCTTTTTTTAAAAAATAATAAAAATAAAAATAAGACACAGGGCGCCTGCGTGGCCCAGTCGATTAAGCATCCATCTCTTGGGTTAGACTCAGGTGGTCGTCTCAGAGATCAAATCCTGTATCAGGCTTGGAGCTCAGCATGGAGTCAGCTTGTGACTCTCTCTCCTTTGTCTCTGCCCCTCCCAGGGGCATACTCTCTCTCAAATAAATAAAGCTTAAAAATAAAAAAGACTCGGATAATTAGAATTATAATTTACTTTCTGATTTCGAAAGAAACAAAGTCTTAATTACTTAGATCTTAGTCTCTCCAAAGGGGGAAAAAGTTGAAAAACTGCATTTTACATATGATTAAAGGTTTATCGTAAATGATATTCATTTGACCAAGAGAGTTATGGAATCCTAGAGAGTTGTGAAATATATTAATAATTTTGTAATGGCTTTAGAAATCCCTGAGTACAGAACCACTCTAAATATGTCCGTAGGGGCACCTGGGTGGCTCAGTGGGTTAAAGCCTCTGCCTTTGGCTCAGGTCATGATATCAGGGTCTTGGGATCGAGCCCCGCATTGCATTGGGCTCTCTGCTCAGCAGAGAGCCTGCTTCCTCCTCTCTCTCTGCCTGCCTCTCTGCCTACTTGTGATCTCTCTCCTCTCTGTCAAATAAATAAAATCTTAAAAAAAAAAAGGAAATTTAAAATAATATCTTATTTTAATATTCTTCCATCACACTTGTTTTGAACTGTCTGCCAAAAGGGTCCCTGGAGGTATTACATAGAGAAATAGTATAAAATAAACAGGTGCCCCCCAAAGAGAATTGTCATTTGCTAAATTTGTTGATAACTTCAGGCTGACACATTCCAGGCCACAGAAAGTTCTTCATTAATTCATTCTGCAAATATTTACAGAGGACTTAAGACATGCCTGGGTACTGCAGTAGGGAATTAAACTACTATTTAAGAACATACAAACTCCCTAACAATGGTTATATTAAAAATATATATATATATATTAAAAAAAATAAAGGCCACTTGAGTGGCTCACTTGGTTAGGTGTCCAGCTCTTGATTTCAGCTCAGGTCATGATCTCAGGTTTATGGGATTGAGCCCCACATTGGGCTCCATACTCAGTGGGGAGTCTGCCTGAGGATTTTCTTTGTCCCTCTCCCACTGCCCCTTCCCCTGCTTGTGGGCTCATGCACTCTAAAAGATAAATAAATCATCAAAAAAAATAAAACAAGGTAATTACATATGAAATATTACATCATATAGCATATGAAGTACCAAATGAATGGCATGGAAATACAAAGTGATTTAGAAGTTTAGAGGCATTTGTTAGTGGCTAGTGTATTAAAGAGAACTTTGTGAAACAAAGGAAATCTAGGAGGTAGGAGGAATTGTAAGTGAGTAAGGAAATTGAGTATATAGGTGAGGAGGTGGAGAAAGATCTTAGGTCTGGATAAGGATGAAAAGATGTACGGAGAAGAGTTAACCTCTGTTACTAGAACTATAGGTCTTTGTTGAGTAAGAGTGAAAAATACATTTGGTTGGTTAAATAGGGAATAATTTAAAAGGCCTTGAATCTATTCTTGCAACAAATATTTATTGAGCAGGCAGTATTTATGTGACAGGCCCAAAGCTAGGCACTGGGAATACAATAATGAGCAAAAACAAGTGTATTACCTACCTTTTTATAGTTTATAATGAGAGAGAGATTATCACATAAATATTTTTTAATTTGTAAATGTGGTACATAGTGTTATGAGAGATTATAACTAGGGATTCAACGTAGACAGGGAAGTCAGGAAAGTTTCTCTCAGAAAGTGTCCATTATGCTGAAGCCTGAAGAAGAGCAAGAGTTAACTAGACAAGGGAAGGAGGAATGAACATTCTAAACCAAAGAATAGCATTTGGAAATATCCCGTGAAGGAAAGCCCTGTGATGAATAGGGGAGACTGAAACAAAAAGGGAAACTTGGGGCAAGATGGGACCAAAAAGATCAATCAAGTGACGGACAATGAAGAACTTTGTAGGCCAATTGAAGGAATTTTGTCCTTATCCTAGAATCCTGCTGTGAGAAGTAGTTTAGACATAGGAAATCCACTCCATTCTCTAGGAAATGGGAAGCTAACTTGTGGTTCCTAAACCTGGTGTAAGTCAGAGACTTGCCCTGGAAATTCTGATGGGTGTGCCTTGTCGTTGTGCCCAGTTAGCTGTTTTTTTGTTTTGTTTTGTTTTGTTTTAACAAAACAAATCACTTTAATCACTTAATCCCTAAGTGATTATTAGACCAGTAGTATCTCTGCAGAAATACTGCAGTAGTCAAGAGCTTGGGTTTGAGTCTTAGTATTGCCACTCAGAAGCTCAGCAACTTTGGGCAGGTTATTGAATCAATTTAAGCCAAGTTTCCTCATCTCCAGGGAAAGAACTATAGAGTTTACTTCATTGGATTACTGGAAGGATTAAATGAGAAAATTCATTTAAATTGTTCAGTATAGTGCTGGACACATGGTTAAGAGCTCCATTAGTGTTAGCGTCTAATTATTACTAAAAGTTATATGACTAAAAGTGAGAGTGATTTAGAGGGATTAACTTTGAAGTGGTATACAGGATGGATTAGAAATAAAGACAAGTTAGATCTCAGTAACTGGCCATGATCTGTAACTATTTTCAAGTTTGCTTAAACACAGCTACTAGTGCTTGAAGATCCTTAGATAGGCTAAGTAGTTCTTAAGTAGATAAGGTCCTCATCTCTAAAGAACTTATATGGAGAGAGTTTGGTCTCCAGAGTACGTTTTACTGGCTTAGGATCTATAGGATTACTTTGAATTGACTTTGCTTAATTCTGGACAGAGGTTTCACTGGTCTTGTAGAGGACAGTCTAAGACCTGTCTATCTTTATTTACTACTTAGAGAATAGAATCCTAACAGCTTATATCCACTCTAATGCAGTAGATATTTACAGAGGGTAAATAATTTTACATACTTAAAAAAAAAAGGTAGGATGTGCCTGGGTGGCTCACTTGGTTAAGTGTCCAGCTCTTGATTTTGGCTCAGGTCATGATCTCAGGATTGTGAGATTGAGGCCTACATTGGGCTCCATGCTGGGCATGTAGACTGCTTAAGATTCTTTCTCTGCCCCTCTCTACCCCTTGAACATGCTCGTGCTCTTTCTCTCTTTTTTTTTTTTAAAAAAATATTGTTCTTGAGTAAGCAGTAAAAAATATTTCATTAAATCTTGACCATTACATATACACATTTTTAATATTCTGTGTGGTGAAATGGGAAACGTATACACATTTGCATCCAAATATGGCAGTTGTCTCAGAGAAACATACACACATGATTTAGGTACAAACTGAACTGGCTGTCATGGCACAGTATTTTTACCTGAAAGATTGACAAAAATTTAAATTTTCAGGCTGTAAAGGATACTGTTAAGAAAATGAAAGGACATCACAGAGTGGGAAAAAATTTTTGGAAATCATGTATCTGAAAGGGGACTTGTATCTAGAATATATGAAGATTTATTACAACTCTGTAGTAGGAAGGCAAATAAGCCAATTAAAAAATGGGCAAAGGATCTGAGCGGACATTTCTCCAATGATATACAAATGCCCAGTAAGTACATGAAGAGATGCTCACCAATATTAACTATCAGAGAGAAGCAAAAAAAAAAAAAAAAAAATGACAAATGTTGGTGAGAATGTGAAGAAATTGGAGCTCTAGTACACTGTGGCCACTTTGGAAAACAGTCAGGCAGCTCCTCAGAAGGTAAAACATAAAGTTTCCAAATGACCCAGCAATTCTACCTCCAAGTCTATATCTACATAAAAAAAACTATAGATGAATATCCACAGAAGCATTATTCATAATAGACAAAAAGTGGAGCAACCCAATGTCCATCAAATGATGGAGAGATGAAATGTGGTATGTCTGTGCAATGGAATATTGTTCAACAACAAAAAGGAATGAAGTACTGATATGTGCTACAACATGGATGAACCTTGAAAATATTACACTAAGTGAAATAATTCCAAAAAGCACATGTTCTAGGATTCCACTTCATGAAATGTTAAGAATAGGTAAGTGTGCAGAGATAGAAAATAGAATAATGGTTGCCAAGGGCTGTGTCAGACGGGGCTTTGGGGATGGTGACGGCTAAGGTGTGCAGACGTTTCTTTTTGAGGAGATGAAATTCTTCTAAAATTGTTTGCAGTGAGGATTGCAACTGAATGTACTAAGAGCCATTGAATTGTAGACTTTCAATGGATGAATTATATGGTGTTTTGAATTATATCTCCATAAGGCTGCTATTTAAAATAATACCAGATAAGGCACCTGGCTGGCTCAGTTGTTCTTGAGGTTGTGAATTTGAGCCCCATGTTGGGTGTAAAGATTACTTAAAAATAAAATCTTTAAAAAAATGATAACACCAGAGAAGACCTTGAAATCCATTATTATTAGTATACTGTTTTAATAACATATGACATACCCATGTAATATGATATACTGAGCTATTTAAACAAATGAGATATTTCTATACAGGCCTTAAGGAAAAGTTGCCAAAGATATAGTAGCCATCAGTTAGGATTTTTTTGTTGTTGTTCCACAGAAATCAATTAGCTAATTCAGCCCCTTTAGGGGATATTTGTTAATATCTGGAGACATTTTTGATGGTTACACAGGGAAAGCCACTGGCATCTGGTGGGTAGAGACCAGTGGTGCTGCTAAACATTCTATAATGCACAGAACAGCCCCTCAGAACAAAGAATTATGTAGCTCAAAATGTCAGTAGTGCTGGGGCACCTGACTGGCTCAGTCGGTGGAGCATGTGGGACTCTTAATCTTGGGGTTGTGAGTTTGAGCCCCATGTAGGGTATAGAGCTTACTTAAAAAAAGAAAGCCTTAAAAAAATGTCAGTAGTGCTGAGGTTGAAAAATGCTGAACTAACAACCAAAGGGAAATTCATTGGGAAGATATAGGTTAGTTCACAAAATTGGAAGTAAGGCAGGAGAACCAGGCTAGAACAGTGAAGTAGCAGCCACTCCAGAGAATATTGCTAGCAGGGACATTCCTCATGCTTAAATGGGTTCAGCACTGGAATTCAGCACTGTTTTTATTCTGCTCACAATTCAAAATCTAAGGATGGGGCATCTAATCAGTCTTTCTTGCCACTTAGCTGAGTGAGCAGTATACCTTGAATGAATGAAGGCAATTCCTCAAAAGGAAGTATATTCATTAGCAAGTATTTATTGACCATATGTTTATGTTTCAGGTTTTATTTAGGTGCTGGGGATAGAGTACAGCAAAAGAGATGAAAAGACCCTTTCGGAGCCTATAGTAATAAGATACTAAATCAGGGCAAATCTTTAGGTAGTAACTGAAGAACTAGGATAGTTGCCAAACACTAAAACCAATAAACACTAACTACATATGAAGTGAAAAAAGCAGGTAGTTGATAATGTGTGTGTATGTACATATATACATATAAAACAAGTAAATGGGATATGTATGTGTGTGTGTATATATATATATACACATACACACACGTGTATATGTATACACACACATACATGTGCATATGTATACACATGTATATACATATATATATATATACACACACATACACACACATGTGTATATGTATACACACACATACTTCTCCTAAGCAGAGGGGTGGAGGTAAGGACCTTGAAATGTGTATGTACATATATAAACGTGTGTGTATGTATATATGTGTGTGTGTATGTATGTATATGTACACATTTATGTACACATAATATACACATAATATACACATATATGTATATATATGTACACATATATACATATGTATATATGTGTATATATATATGTATAGATATACACACACACTATCCCATTTACTTGTTTTATTTTAATTTCAGGATGTAGATGTAAGATTTCTAAAAGGATATATGGGATAAAAGGATATATAGTTTTTTTAAAAATATTACTTCTGGATGGTAAGACTGAATATGGGGAGAAGAGCATACTTCTCATTTGATTACCTCATAATGTTTTCATTTTCACCATGAGCATGTATTTTATAGTTGAAATTTTTTTTCATTTAATTAAAAAGTAACAGAAGAAATCCTTGGTGCAAGTGAAAGATGATTGAAAATGTTTAAAAAGTCACAATATTATGGTGTTTTGCTTATTATGGAAAAAGCTGAAAGGAAAAAAGAACATCTGACTGGAAAGTATGGCCTATAATCATTTAGCAAATATTTGTTGAACACCTAGCTGCCTTAAATCTTTTTTGGAAAAGGTGGAATAAAAATAAACTAAATATCAAGCAGCAGCCATGTGGGAGGTACTCTGTGAGGTGCTATATCTGGGATAGGATTGAAATTTGAAAAAGATCTGATAACTGCCCTCACTGGTGCTTGTTGGCATCTATTTGTGGAATACCAAACATTGGCATGTGCTGGACCCTCTACACACGTTACTTCAAATCCTAACAACAACCTTAACCGGAGAGGTATCTATGTCTCCCGTTTTACAGATGAGAACACTGAAAATTGGGAAGATGAAATCATAGCAAATAAGTGGCATAGCTGACTTCACATTGACATATGAAGACATATCTGACTTCACTGGAGAACAGTGTATAAGTATGTGAGTAGTTAAATAACAAGTAGAAAGGAAAACAATTTATTACAAGAGCAGTCACAGGACTACTTTTGATTAATTTTTGAAGAATTTTATTAAATAAGTATTCCAGGAGCTCAGAGAAGGAAAAAGAAATTGCTGCATATTGGTGGTCTGGGCAGGCTTCCTAGTTGGGGGAGTGGTTTGAATTGTATCTTGAAGGAGTATATAGATATATGAAGACAAAGAGTGTCGGCTTGTATGGAATGCCTGCTTGAGGGTAGACACTTGTCACATAAACCCCATAGCCCCATTTGAGAGGTGAGAAAACAGAGGCCTCTCCTTACTTCCACCCCCTGCCAGGGATAGGCAATTAACAGGCATTAATATTTGGCAATCTTTTTGATGAGAAGTGAAATTCATTGTTATAGCCCAACACTTACCTCTATTTTATAGCTTCTTTCTTGGGTGAGTTGAATTAATGATAGAAGAGAAAATGTACATAATAAACTAATAGACTAGGATATACCCTTTTGGGAGAATAGATATTCAGCATATGTACTTCTCCTCTGCTTAGGGAGTTTGAGGCCTTTATGAGGGTGTTTTATCTAATTTGATTCTCTACAGCTGAAATCTCAGCTTGGTAGTTCTGAGGAACGTCATCCATTCAGTCATTTGTTCAACATTTCTTGAGGTCCAACTTTGTACCAGACACTGTGGGTGATATTAGGGATACAAAGATATGAACCATACGCTGTTACACTGTTCTTGTCATCAGGTTGCTTACAATTTAATAGAAGAGATATGTAATTGTGTTTATAATATATGGAAATGTGAACCAGTATTTTTGTATCTACTCTGAGAAACCTAGGAGTCCTCCTTGAGTCATTTTTCTTCCTTACCTCATCCTCTTTTCAGTTACCAAAATCTCTTAAATAAGAAATAATTAAATTATTATATATTTATGTATAAATATAATTATTTATATCTCACATATAATTAAATATTTATTAAATAATTCTTAAATATTTCTTAAATAAGAGTCATTTATCTCTTAAATATTTCTCAAATACACTTGTTTCCATTCTTCCCGCTGTCACCTCAGTCCAGTCGGCTGTCATCTCTTCCTTGGACTACTTAACAGCCTTAAATTGGTCTCCTCACATTTGCTTTCACCCTCCTCCAACTGATTTGAAAATTGGCTTTCCAGTCTGCTCTTTCTTCCTTTGATTCTCCAGTAGAATGACCTTTTAAGAAATGTAGAACTGAAAAGAAAAGAAATGGAGAACTGATCATGTTATCTGTTTAAAATCCTTCTGTGGCCCATTTAAATCCTGGTGAGAAGGAGCCAGTAAAAAGCATAAATTTAGATTTAGCCATTTTGGAGAAAAAGGGAATAGTTATTAAATTGTACCTTCTAGAATCTAAACTTCATAAGGGCAGGGACAGAGACCAAGGGACCATACTAGTTTTGTTCAATATTATATCCTCAGTATCTAGCACAGAGCCTGGCCAATGGCAGGTGTTCAGTAAATATTTTTTGAAGTAAAAAAATTAAAAAAACAAAACAAAACACCCTTCTGGGGCGCCTGGGTGGCTCAGTGGGTTAAATGTATGACTCTTGGTTTCAGCTCAGGTCAGGATCTCAGGGTCATGTGATGGAGCCTCATGTTGGACTCTGCACTCAGTGTGAAGTCTGCCCAAGATTCTCTCTCCATCTCTCTCCCTGTCCCCTCCCCCCACTCACAGGGGGTGGGCATGCACATGTATGTACTCTGTCAAAAAAATAAAGGATACTTCAAAAAAAAAATAAAGGACACTTCTAAAGCTATAATGAACCCTGTAATATTTTATTGGAATTGGAGGTACTGATACAAACTTATGATTCTATAGATATAAACAAAGATGTATGCATAATATACTTTTTAGCTCTATCTGTTGAGAGAGCTTAAGAAAATGACACCCCAGAACCAGGGAATATACCAAGTGGTGTCTCAAACTAGGCTCTTTAGAGAAACTATCTCTTTGCTAATTCCACTTTTCCAGCCGGAAAAGTACTTGAGCTGGAACATCTGCAGTGCCAGAAAGTAGGGATGTGCTCAAAAAAAGACCTAGCAATCAACCTGAAGGGATTCCAATGGGACAGGGGACATTTTGAGTAACAAAATAATAATAGTAATGAATTACAACTTCTGGAATAAAATATGAATCCATGAGTCATTGCTGATAAAAAAATAAATGAATAAATCAGGGGAGAAGGAAAAAACCTTCCTTAGAGTAGCACTGCAGCTAATGTAGAAGAATTAACGAAAAGAGCAGATCACCATTTGCAAATACCACAGAAATAATTGATGCAGGAAGAATCATTAATGGATACTAAAGTTATTGGATGAAAGTGTGTTGAGAAACAGAATATTTACATAGAAAATATCTTCCCAAAGATGGGGTGCTTGGGTGGCTCAGTTGGTTAAATGTTCGACTCTTGATTTCAGCTCAGTTTGTGATCTCATGGGTTGTGATCTCATGAGTCATGAACTCACGGGTCATGAGATCAAGCCATGCGTCAGGCTCTGAGCTTAGTGGGGAGTCTGCTTGAAGATTCTCTTCCTCTGTCCCTCCCCCGACTCTCTCTCTCTCACTCTCTCTCTCAAAGAAGTGAATCTTACAAAAAAAAAAAAAATCTTCCCAAAGATAGTTAAGTAAAAAGTGAATAGTTTTACAGTAAAGAAATCTGGCAGACACTACTTTAACCAAGTAATCAATGTTAATATCACAGTGGCACAAATCCACATCTTGTTCCCTCAGAAATGATCCACTGAGAAGAACATATCACTTTTGTGTTATTATTGCCAAAAATGTATAACATGAATTTGATCATGAGGAAACATTAGATAAACCATAATTGAGGTACATTCTACCTAATAACTGGCCAGTGCTTTTCAAAAGCATCAAGGCCGTGAAAGATAAACACTGATGAACTATCCCATATTAAAGGGAACTAAGGAGACATGACAATGAAAGCAATGTGTGATTCTGGATTGGATTCTACAAAGGGATATTAGTGGAGCAGCTGGTAAAATAAGGTCTGTAAGTTAGGTAGTAAGTATTGAATCAATTGATTTTGATGATTCTACTGTGGTCATTTGAGTTGTTAACATTTGTAGTTGAAAAGTATAAGGAGATTTTTTTTTTATAATTCTGCAATTCTGAAATTATCTCCAATAAAAAGATTTTTAAAAAAGCAAAATCAAATTCTATTTCTAATGGCTTTATATTGCCCTTACTTACTTACTTACTTACTTACTTACTTACTTACCAGTTTCCCAACTGAACCCTAAGCTCCAGAATGTGGCTACCGGCTTTCTTCTTTAGTTCCCTGGGTACACTGTGCTATCTCCTCTCCAGAGCCTGAAGGTAGCCCGAAGCGTGGTACTATCTTTTCATAGAACATACTTCCTTTGAACTTTATCCTTTTGTTCTTTAAGGCTCATCTTGCTTACTTTAGAAAACACTCTGACCTCCTAATCCAGGTTGTGACATTATATGGTTTCATACATCTGGTACCTTTTCATAGCATTTTTATCACATTTCTATGAAATTATTCATTATGATATTGACTAAGGCCTCACTCACTGGAAATTAATGTTTATAAGAGATGGCGGGATTGTGTCTTCTTGCCCAAAGTTATTTCCCTAAAGCCTTATATAGGCTTTCAATGACTGTTTGAGGAATTAATACAAGTCATACAGTGGAGCATTCATCTAATCCCTGTAACAATATTGGGTGAGGGGCACCTGGGTGGCTTCTTCGGTTTAGCTTCTGCCTTTGGCTCAGGTCATGATCCCAGGGTCCTGGGATCGAGTCCCACATTAGGCTCCCTCTGCCTGCTGCACCTCCTGCTTGTGTTCTCTCTCTCTCACAGATTAAAAAAATAATAAAAAACCAAGTTGGGTGAAATTGAACACAGGAGACATTTTAGGTTTGAGGAGATGAAGGTGGAGACCCTAATTGGTGGCAGTGATAGAAAAGGATAGAGGAGTCTTATCACAGAAGGAGCCATATGACTTGGTAGAAGGGAAGGAAGAATAAAAAATGGTTCAGGTGTAATCATCAGCTGCATAAAGGTGCACAGTTGAAATGGCATATGAGTCACTTTTCCAGCGGTATTTTTTTAAAGTGTGTTCCTAAATATTTGAACATGAAGTTTGCTTATTTTTAATAAAAATGTAGTGTGCTCATAGTAAGATACTATGTTACGTAGTAAAACTTAGTGTTTTAGTGAAAATATGAATTAGCATGCTAATTAATATATTTGATATACTAAACTTTACTAGAGTATTTTAATTAAAATGCTATATACCCATGGTAAAATACCATGCATGATGATAAACATTAAATGGTAAAACTATGAGAATACCTGAATATCCCTCTGTAGTGGATATTGTGATGCTTCAACCCAGATCCTCTCTTCTAGCTAGAGTGCTTATCCCATAGCTGATGGAAATACTAGCTCCTGATCATGTGAATGTGAAACTTTCTTTTGTTTTGTTTTTACTGGACATTGCTTTAGGATGCAGGGAACTGCCTCACTTTAGGTTATGCCCCTGGGAGCCCACAGTCAGTGACTGGCTGATTTAAGATGCAAAGATTTAGCTTCCTTGCCTCATTTGAGGCAAGTCTGAGGACCATTTCAGCTCCAGAGCTCATCACAAGATCAGCTGAGAACTCAGTTGTAACTACTTTGGGGGTCGTTCTATCTCTCTTAACTCTTCCTGCCTTCTTCATTTCATTGTAGATGTATTTGCCAATTGTGTCCTATCTGCAATAGAACATTTGCATGCAAAACTTGGTCTCAGAATCTGCCTCTGAGGAACTCAACATATGACATGGTCTAATCTGCCTACCCCCTAAAGGTGGAAATCATTGGAACCTGTGTGTGTGTGTGTGTGTGTGTGTGTGTGTGTGTGTGTGTGTGTGTGTGTCTGGGTATTCCACCCCCACACACAACTTCTAAAAAAAAAGTCATAAGAAATATACCAAAAAAATGCCCAAAGTAAAGGTACAACTTAATGAATTTTCAAAACTTGGCAGTATTTTTTTTAAAGATTTTTATTTATTTGAGACGTGGAGCACACGCACCAGGGGGTGGGGGGCAAGGGCAGAAGGAGAGGAAGAAGCAGGCCTCCCACCAAGCAGGGAGCCTGACCGGGGCTGGATCCCAGGACCCTGAGATCATGATCTGAGCTGAAGGCAGACTCTTAACTGACTGAGCCACCCTGGCGCCCCTCTGCAGTATTTTTATGAAAGAGGACAAGGAAATGGTTTCAGATACTGTGAGAACCACTTATATTTACAACTTTCTCATGGCGGAAGTTTTCAGAGAGAAGGGTGTATGGCCAAGGAAAGTTAGATGTTCCTCAGATTTTAAAAGAGTAGTTATCTTTTGGTTGACTGCAGTGCACTCTGAAATGAGAGGAGCATTCTAAGTCTATCATATATTGAGGTGAAAAGGGGAAAATAATGTGGTGAGGCACCAGCGGAGATACTGTGAATCATATCACTATGAAGAAAGAGAAAAAGATCTTCCTGAAAGTCAAATATCTATAAATCAAAAATGTCAAAATATTGCTAAAAATTTGAGTAACCAAGATTTTCCTATGAATCAAGCTTATACTATTTATAGCTCAACCTAAGCTCTTTATACTACTGTTTTGATTTTAAGGTAAAATTTCAAGAATGCATCCATGATTTTGCTCATCACTGATAAACATAGCTTTTCACCGAGGGTGTTCAGTTCAGTTTATGTCCCTACCACCACCACCCCTCATCTTTTCTGGCCTGGATGATATAATAGCTGGCCTCCCAATCAACTCTGCTCTTCACTCTTATCCCAACTACAGTCTGTTCTCCACAGAGAACCACAGTGGTCTTTTGAAAGCTTAAAGCAGATCTTGTCACTGTTTTGTTTAAGACCCTCCAGGGGATTCCCATCACACTTAGAAAAAAATCCAACATCTTAACTTAGCCTAAAGGGCCCTACATGATCTGGCTCCTGCCTACCTTCCAGATCTCATCTTGTACCACTTTCTTCATTGTTTACTTGCTGTCTCGCTATAGTAGATTAAATGTTCCTCTAAAACAGGTCAGAAAACTAAGGCGGGGCCAAATTTTGCCAGAAGCCTATTTTTATACTGTCAGAGTACTAAGAATGATTTTTACATTTCTAAAGGATTGTAAAACAACTACAACAACCAACAACAAGAACAAAAACAGTTATATTCAGGAGCACTTACCCGTGACTTGCAAAGCCTATAATTTTGACTATGTGGCTCTTTTACAGAAAGTGTGCCAACCTCTGCTCTAAAGGCTTATTCCTCCTCTGTTAGGATCTGTTCATTAGCTGTTCCCTTTGCATCTTGCACCACCAGTCTTTGCAGGGATGGGTCCTTTTAATTCAGGAGCGAGCTTAATTCAGGTGTCATTAGACCTTGAATGATCATCTAACCTAAATACCCTACCAGATTCTCTCAGTCACATCATCCTTTTGTTCTTGGTAGCACTTGTATTTATCTGATACTTATTATTTTAATTTTTCCAACAACCATTCCTCCCTCCCCCCATATAGGAACTTTTCTTTCTTGTTTACTACTTTTGAGTGTTCTTGATCTTGCATTTGGGTGGAAGAGAGCAATAGTGAATATTGGGAGCCTATTGCATAGTAGGTGCTCAATAAATGTGTTGAACGAATGTATTTGCAGATTATTTCTGTAAATGAAATTTAGGGTATGTGCTTTCTTTTTTTGTTCTCGCTTTTGTAGGGAGGACTTACAGTGCAAACAGCAATGAAGAGCCACTTTATAAAGGAGGGAGAAGGGCACCTGGCTGGCTCAGTTGGAAGAGCATGTGACTCTTGATCTTGGTGTCTTGAGTTCGAGCCCACATTGGGTGTAGAGACTACTTAAACAAACAAACAAACAAACTTTTAAAAAGGAGGGGCAAAACAATGTCTTCCCCTAAGAGAACAGATAAACTTCTCTTTTCCTCTTCTCTGCTCTCCCTGGGCAGACCTGGGAGAGACCATTTCTAGAAGAGTGGGAGGTTTCAAAGGGTTGTCTCAAGAGCTTCTTATTTAAAAAAAAAAAAAAAAAAAGGAAGGAAGGAAAACCTTTCTTCCTTTCATATTTTTCTTTTGAGAGATTAAAAAATAAGATTTTCAGAATAAGACTAATTGAGGTCTCATTCTCTAAGAGACTCTCAGGCTTTTTGATGAATATGGGTTTAACACTAAAGAAGATGGTTTAGGGACACCTGGGTGGCTCAATGGATTAAAGCCTCTGCCTTTGGCCCAGGTCTTGATCTCAGGGTCCTGGGACTGAGCCCCACATCGGGCTCTCTGCTTGATGGGGAGCCTGCTTCCTTTTCTGTCTCTTTGCCGGCCTCTCTGCCTACTTGTGATCTCTCTCCCTGTCAAATAAATAAAATCTTTAAAAAAAAAAAATAAAGAAGATGGTTTAACACTAAGATGAGCCAGGCCTGGGCTAAAAGAATTCTTAAGCCAAGAATGCTCTAAATAGGGCTTGTTCTCAGTGATCAGGTATGGAGGAGAAAGATAAACAACCACAGGTCCTAGATTTTTCTGGTGTTTATTTAAGATTGTCAGACCACATATTTTTACTGTTGTTTGGAAAATATATGGTCACTAAAGTAAGAAGGAGTGGGAGGCAGAAGCCTGACTGTAAAGAAAATGTGGGCTACTGTTGTAAGTCCTCTGGGTTGTGCCTGGGTGTGGCAGGAGATAAGGGATAAGAGGCTTTAGAGCTTGAGTTTTGGAGTCAAAAAAGAGCTGAGCTTATTCATTCATAAGTTATGTCACCTTGGGCGAATTATTTAGTATTTCTAAGCCCTGGTTTCCCTATATGAAAAAATGAGAATGATAGCTTCTTTTTATAGTTATCATGAGGATTAACTGTTAAGGCACATAAAAGGTTTAACTAGATGCCTACATAGACTAAGTGATCAGCTAGTATGAATATCATCATCATCATTGTCATCAGCAAATGATGAAGAAATTCTCTCAATCCACTGATTTTGAAACTAATAATAAAATCTATATCCTGTGGCACTTTAAGGATATGTCCCACTGTACTCTGCTACCATAGTATAGGGAACACAGGATATAGAAGGAGGTGGAATAAGAAATGTCTGGGTAGCAAGATCATCGTTGCTACAATAAGGCTTAACATAGGTCATTTGACTCCTAATGGAGTCAAATGGAAAGGAGTTAAGTGGAAAGGAGACAAGGAAATCTCTACTTGAGTGTAGACCTTCCAGATAAATATATCTGTCAGTATTAGCTTTGGATCTCGTACATGGATCTTTACTGCTTTATAGGTTATTAAAAATGCCCTCATATACACTAATATAATTCTGATTTAGGTAGGGCAGTTGTTATTATAATCTCTATTTAATTTTAGAGGAAACAAAGACTTGAGAAATTGAGAACATGGGTTTTAGAATCATATTGCAGGGTTTAAATCCTGGCTTCTCCACTTACCAACAGTGTAAGGGTAAGTTATTTGGACTTCTTAGAGCCTCAATATTTTCATCTGTGAAATGGGGATAATGAAGGTACATAACCTCTTAGAATTATGTGTGATCATTCATCATGTAAACAAAGTACATGACAAAGCAAATAGTATATACTTAATAAATACTTGTTTTTGTTATCTCCTGGGACCAGGCACTTAACAAGTGGTAATGATGGTATCTAAATTCAGATAATTGCATTTCATATCCAATGTCCTTTCCACACACCACCTCCCATAATATTAATAATGTTGATTCCCTGCCACTGTGATGATGTATGATCCATTAACATTAGGGCAGGTGGTCCAATTTGTTTTTCCAAAAGTGATAGGAGATCCATCTAAGTATCCCTTTTGGTACAGTTGGCACACATAGCTCAGTTTCCTCAATAAGAGAACAGCTGTGGCCTCAGGACAGAGCTACACCAAAAAGCTCTGGACTTTGATTCAGCTGTTTGTAGCAAAATGCTGAAGATACTGGCCTGCCCCATGAGAAGACAGAGATAGCCTGCATTAAACTGAACCAATGGGAGACTTGTGGGGTAGTTGAAAAAGTGTGTTACCTAGTGAGTTGGAAGACCTGAATTTTAATTTTAGATTTACTACTTATTAATTATATTTTGAAACATCTTTGAACCTGGGTCCACATCTTTACTTTTTTTTATTTTTCTAGCTTTATTTAGGCATAATTGACATCCACATCGTTAAAGTGGGGATCCCAGCAGTTTCCTTGAGACTGTTACCTGTTCATACAGTCCCTTTGTGGAAATTGGAAAAAGGTGCCTTTTTTCCCAAGTAGATGCAGATCTACATTAAGGTTCATGAGCTTTGATGATCAGAACATGTGCTAGATTTCATTCTCCACTAGTCTTAGGGGCTAGCCTTCTGGTGCATTGCACACTCTGCAGGAGTGAGTGTGAGGGCCCTGTGCTGTATATGCACTGTGCAGGGCTGTTAACATCAAGTGAGATAATAAAGGTGAAAGAGTTCGGCAAAAGCTAATCTCCTGTGTGAATGTAAGGCACTGATATTACACAAACACCATTTGGTTTCAAATACTAGGACCCAAGGGCTATCTGGGTAGACATACTGACAGTTGCCCTTCCTTTTGTTCTGATGATCCCTCTGATAGTTAACTTGTACAGCACCTATAAATTACTGACTGTTAAAGCAGATTATGGCAGAGATAGGTTCTCTCCATCACTTTCAGGCCTGGACCAGTCTTGTTCTTGAGATCCTTAAAGACTAAACTCAGTTCTTTCAATGATTCTTTCTCTTGAAGACATGTTGTTTGTAGAACACTCTGGAGTGGGATTGGGTCTTCCCATGGGTGGAATTTGGAATGCTTTGGTTAGAGCTTATCTCTAGTTTTCAGGCAAAGGTCATTGTATAAAAGCTTTGTATCAACAGGAGAAAGAAAAGTTGCTGAGCCATAGTTTTTCCTCTTTTCATACTTTTGAAGCCCAGGCTGTGTCATAGGCTATATGGATCAAGTAGGACAAGAGGATCTGTCTGTATGAGTCACTAAAGAAAAGATAGCTTTAGAATTTGACAAACCTGTAATTAGGTCCTAGATCTGGCATTTACTAGTTTTGTAACTTGGACAGGTAATTACCTTTCTAAGCTTCCATTTTGTCATCTAGAATTAGGGACAGTAACAGTATTTATCTCATGGGTTTTTTATATGGATTAAAAGAACTAATATGTGGAAAGCACTTGGCATTTTTTCTAGCACGTAGTATGTATTCCATAAATGTTAGCTTTTCTTAGTGAACTCCCTGCAAAATACTCTGCCAGACTTTGCTGTGCTTTCCCAAGAAGCTTAGAGAAAAGATAAATAGAAATGAAAAGCAATAAATGTATGATATAGATAGATGCTACTGTTAGGAACTGATGTTTGAAGGAGGCTCTGAAGAAAGGTGAAATTAGGATAAGTAGAAAGAATGAAGAGGGCATTCCATATGGGATCAGTAACATTGGCAAGCTTCAGACCCTGAGTACACCAACTTGCCTAGAGAAGTGGGGATAATACTATCTGGGAACATAGGTTAGGATTAGAAGGGGAGAGCCCTAAATATTAGGGTAAGTGACTGACCCTTGTTCTATAGATAATGATGAGTGACATGATGAACCTTGTGTATGGAAATGTCTAGCAGGTGGTTGGAAGGCTCTTAAGAAAATGCTCATAGCGAAAGCTAAAACTTTGGGAATAGAAGTTGAAACTGTGGAAGCTGGTGATATCTCTCAGGCCAGCTCCCTGAGTGGTGCCTGTTGATTCCAGTTTAGTGAGGGCGGCTTTTGAACAACATTTAAAGTTAAATGGTAAAACTGTCAGGAGATTTCAAGACAACTTAAAACATTAACTGGGTAGGGTTTGCTTGTCTGAAGTCTTCTGAAAAAACATGTAGTCTCTCAGAATAATTTTTATATGGAAATTTAAAATATAAAACAAAATTAGTATGGGGGAGAAAAATGACCCATTTAAGTCTAACTATATTTTCTGAAATTATTCTGCAATTTTTCCATTCTTCAGAGGGTTCTTATGACTGAGTTACCATGATGAGAGTAGGAAAATGAGTAAGTTCTAGTAAAGGGAGGTATGCTTTTTATTAAATCAGCAAGTTTGTTTGTTTGTTTGTTTGTTTGTTTATTTATTTATAAAGATTTTATTTGAGAGAGAGTGAACAAGAGAGAGAGCATGAGCAGGGGCTAGAGGGAGAGAGAGAAGCAGGCTCCCCACTTAGCAGGGAGCTCAACATGGCTCCATCCCAGGACCCTGGGATCATGACCTGAGCCAAAGGCAGACTTAGCCAACTGTGCCACCCAGACACCCCGGGGCACTTTTTTTAAGAGTACAAATTTAGGTACTCTATAAGTTCACACATTTTTATTTTAAAGATTTTAAGTAATCTCTACATCCAACATGGGGCTTGAACTTATAACCTCAACATCAAGAGTCACATGCTTTCCCAACTGAGCCAGCCAAGCACCCCAAGTTCACAAATTTTTGATGTGTAAAACTTTTTATATAAAAATATCTGGGCCACTGTGCATTATTTAGATCCAAGATGAATACAGGTACATAAAATATATATGGATATTTTTAAATTGAGGTATAACTGACATAGAATATTAATTTCAGGTGTACAACATGATCAATATTTGTATATATGGCAAAATGATCACCACAATAAGTTAACATCTATTACCATACATAGTTACAATTTTTTTTTCTTACGGTGAAAACTTTTAATGTCTACTCTCTTAGCAACTTTCAAATATGCGATACAGTATTATTAACTATAGCTACCATGTTGTACATTACAGCCCTAGGACTTATTTTATAACTGAAATTTGTACCTTCATGAATATTTGGTTTTTAAAATAAAATTAATTACTGGGGCACCTTGGTGGCTCAGTCAGTTAAGCGTCTGCCTTTGGCTCAGGTCATAATTCCAGGGTTCTGGTATTGAACCCCGCATTGGGCTCCTTGTTCAGCGGGGAGCCTGCTTCCCCTTCTCCCTCTGCCTGCAGTTCCTCCTTGCTTCTGCTCTCTTTGACCATCAAAAAAATGAAATCTTAAAAAAAAAATAAAAAAAAATATGATTAATTACAGTTGAAGTCTAGAAACATGGGAAACATAGATGAAGTGTGTTCATATTTTTTTCTAATGGAATACACACATATACACATCGATGTGTCATTTGAAATGGAATCTCCACTTAATGAACATAGGCTGTAAGTATACAAACTTATCTGTAGTATCTCCTTATCACATGAAGGTATGATGAAGAATGACCAAAGTACTGAATATATTAGGATACTGAAGGAGAATTTTATTTGGCATATCAAAAGAATGTAGACTTTTCTATGTTAGGTTGTTATCAGAACAGCAATTATATTATTCTTTGTTATGTATACTAATCATGCATCATTTTCATATT
The DNA here is from genome assembly GCA_028646535.1 of Procyon lotor. NCBI lineage: Eukaryota > Metazoa > Chordata > Mammalia > Carnivora > Procyonidae > Procyon > Procyon lotor. The sequence goes on along the minus strand of CM053617.1, from coordinate 41,246,388 downwards.
AAAAGTTAATTTCTGCAGTAACTAAACTGCTGCAACCTTTTATTTTAAAAATATTTATTTGAGAGAGAGAGAAAGAGCGGGCACGTGTGCTTGTGCACAGGGGCAGGCAGAGGGAGAGGGAGAAGCAGACTCCCTACTAAGCAAGGAGCCTGATGCTGGATTTGATCCCCATCCCAGGACCCTGGTATCATGACTTGTGCCAAAGGCAGACAGCTTAACCAACTGAGCCTGTGGTGCCCCTGCTGCAACCTTTTAAAAACAATTTGTTAATATGTATCTAAGGCCTTAAAGTTATGCCTTTCAACCAAGTAACTTTTTCTTTAAAATAGGGCTTAAAGAAACATTCAGTTTTGAAAATAGTGAAAATTTGTAAGCAAATGAAGTGGCCTGTGATAAGAGAAAGAGTGGATTAATTCCACCCAATTTTAGTATGGAATATCTTCATTAAACATTAACTATAGCGTCATTAAACATAATGTCTTTGATGGCAAAGAGAATTTCTCTTCAACTAATGTTAAAGAAGTGCTCTAAGCTTCTATAATTTGAGGTAAAAACCTTATTCTTTGATTTGGTCAACAAACATCTATCCAGCAAACTTATTTCATCTGTAAGTTTCAGGCCCAGTGCCCGGGTTACAAAGATGAATAGAGTCCTGATCCTGGAGCTTTTCTAGGAAAGATAGGTGTATAAACAGATAATTACTCTAAAGTATGAAGAATATTATAATATTGGTATGTTTGTATTACCAGGGGATGTAAAGGAGGAAATGGACAATTCTGCTTACATAGCCAGGGAAAGCTTCAAAGAGGTGACATTTGAACTGGGTTCTATTGGGTGAGTAAGAGTAGGTTATCAAGTGGTAGAAAGGGATTTCAGGCAGAAGTAATATATGCAGAGGCATTATGGTAGAAGAGCATTGTCCATCCAGGGACCTGTAGTAGTTAGGAATGGCTGGGAAGAAGAGTAGAAGAGTTAAAATTGTATTTTATCTTCTTGGCAGGGGAAAAATAATTTAAAAGTTTTAGGAAGGGGCGTACCATAGTAAAACTGTGTTTGAATGATTACTTGGGCTTTAGTGTGGAGGCCACATTTGAAAGGGTACTAGATGAGAGAGATTCGGGTGTTACTGCCATAATCCAGGTGAAGTGTAAAACTGGCTGCAAATGAAGAGGAGGGCATGTCAGGCAGAAATTTAGGAGGCTGAATTAAGTTTGAGTGACCAATTGGACTTTTCCCTCAGTGAGAGAGAAGGGAAAAGACAAAACCATTTCCAGATTCCTAGCTTGAGTGACTAGATGGATGATAGTCCCATTAAGTAGGATAAAGATAAGTAGACCAGAAATAAAGGCAGAAGCACATGTAGGAGAAGAGATGCTATAGGATCCTCTGACAGAGAGGTTGTTAGTTTACTAGTGGTTTAGAGCTTAGCAAAAAGATTTGATCTGGAAACCTAGATGGCAGTGAACGCAGTTTCCCGGTTCATGAATATAACATTGTTCAGGGAGAGTGTAGAATTAGGAGAACTTTGGGGGAAGCTCTGTTTAGTAGCCAGGAGACTGAAGAAGCTTCAGAAGAACCAGGAAAGAGCGTCTTCAAAGAAAATAAAATAGTGTTGTGTTTGCTACCGCTGTGTAACAAATTATCCCAGGCTTTTTTTTTTTTTTAAGATTTTATTTATTTATTTGACAGAGAGAAAGAGATCACAAGTAGGCAGAGAGGCAGGCAGAGAGAGAGGGGGAAGCAGGCTCCCTGCTATGCAGAGAGCCCTATGTCGGGCTCAATCCCAGACCCTGGGATCATGACCTGAGCCGAAAGCGGAGGCTTTAATCCACTGAGCCACCCAGGTGCCGCTGATTGTCCCAAGCTTAATGACTTAAAACAACACTCATTTATGACTTAACAGTTTTAGGGATCAGAAGTCTGATGCAGCACGACTGGGTTTGAAAGTCAAACCTGCTTTCAAACTCAGTCTTGTTGGCAGAATTGCAGTTATAGGACTAAGGTTCTTGTTGTCCTTCTAGCCTGGAATCTTGGAGGGCCATCCTAGAATTCTGCTTACTATAAGTGTTTTATGAAGGATGAATGGCAGATAAAATAAGAATTGAGAACTCTTGGTCATTGATGACTTTAGTAAGATCAGCACTTTTAGCAAGGATGGTAGGGGCAGAAACCACATGCAGTTAAGTTTAGGAGTCAACTGGAAATGAAAGTAGAACTAGGACCTATAGATTTCTTTCAAACTGCCTGCCTGGAATGGGAAGGAGAATGCCGGGAGTAATTAACTGATGAACTAGGTCTCAGGGAAACTAGAAGGAATGAGCTCTAGACTATAGAAGGAGTGACTAATTATGGACCCGTAGGGGAACTCAACTTTCTCTGAGTTAGAAGGGAAGGAAGTACGGTTGGGATTACAGATAAGCTTGTAAGGGGGGACTTGCTGATAGACAGCTGAGAAATTGAAAGTGTTACTGTCTAATAGCCTCAGTTTTCTCTTACAGGTTAGAGACAAGATCAGTAAAAAAACAGATGAAGTTTTAGAATTGCTGCTTTGTGGCTAGGAGGCCTTTCATAAAATTGTTGAATGAATGCGTGAAATCGAAGCTTATGGAGAGGCAAGAAACATGAAGAACTCCAGGTGCTCTCCAGATTGCCCACCAAACCACATTTGACTCACCTGGTTCCCTTTTTGCTCCCTTTTCTCCTCTTGTGCTCTCAAACTTAGTCTGATCTAGAATTGCTTAATAGATCCTCACTTAGAGGATGTGGATTTCCTACTTATAAACTGCCTTAGGCTTTAAAAATCTTAAAAGCTTTCTAGGTGACCTAAGGGGATATCTTTTTTTTTTTTTTTAAGATTTATTTACTTATTTAACAGAGAGATCACAAGTAGGCAGACAGGCAGGCAGAGAGAGGGGGAAGCAGGCTCCCCACTGAGCAGAGAGCCCGATGTGGGGCTGGATCCCAGGACCCTGAGATCATGACCTGAGCTGAAGGCACAGACTTTAACCCATTGAGCCACCCAGGCGCCCCACCTAGGGGATATCTCTAATTTACCATAGTTGACCACGATTATTTTTACCTCCTTAGGTTGTGAGGTATTTGAAGTCAAGGGACTTTGGCTTTTTTCATCTTTGCATGTAGTGTCCATAACACAGGCTTGGCATGTAGGAAACCCCCATTTATTTCTCTAGCTTCCTGACCTAGACTTAGGGCTCCTCTTTTTACTTGGCCAGATTGTGCTCTTTTTTCTCTTTATCTTATAGAAGATAGTCTTGTAAGTTTTATACATGTAATATATATGTGTATATATATGTATGTGTAAAGTAAGTAAATACATATACATAAGTTTTAGAAATTTAATTGAAATATAACAGAAATGCAGAAAAGTGCATAAATTGTGTTCAGTTTTCTCAAATTTCAAAGTAAATATACCTGTGTAACAGCATACAGTTTAAGAAGTATATCAACAGCATCCCTGCAGTCTCCTTTTATAAGTCCCCTGCCAATCGTTTTTTCTCTGCAGAGGTAGCCACTATGGTGAATTCTAACCCATGAATTAGTTTTATTAGAACATTACAGAAATCATATTGTATGTCCTCTGCTCTGTTAGGCTTCAGTCAGCATTGTATTCATGCAGTTCATCTATGTTCTATAAAGTAGGAATCTCTTCATTATCTTTGCCTTATGGTATTCCATTATATGAATCTATCACAAATTTACTTATCTATTTGATTGTGGATGGATATTTTGATTGTTTCTAGGTGTGGGCTATTTCTGATTAATGCTGCTTGGAATATGTCTTTTGGTGAACAGGTTTGTATTTCTGACAGGTGTATATCTAGATGCAGAATTGCTGGGTCATACGGTGCATGAATGTTGCTTTTTAAAAAAATATTTGAGACAGAGCGCATGCACGTGTGTGCCTGCACAAGCAGGAGCAGGGAGGGGCAGAGGGAGAGGGAGAGTATACGCAAGAGCACGCCATGGGGCTTGATGCCACCACCCCAAGATCACAACCTGAGCCAGACTGGAGCCCAAGCCAAGAGTTGGATGCTCAACTGACTGTGCTACCCAGGTGCCCCTGAATGTTTGCCTTAGTAGCTCCTGCTAGTTTTGTAACGTGGTTATATAGTTATTCTTCTACCAGCAGTGTTTGAGAATGAATTGCTCCCACATCTTTGCTAATGTACGGTATTACCTGCCTTTTCCAATTTAGCATTTTTGGTTTTATTTTGTATTTCTTTGATGATTAGTGAGGTGATCATATGCTTTTTTCCCCATGTTTTTGAGCATTTGAATATCTTTGGTTGAAGTCACTTGTCTTTTTCTTTGTAAGGGTCCTTTATATATTCTGATTACAAGTCTTTTTTTGAAAAATGTACATATTGCATATATTTCTCTCGTTCTATGAGTTTTCACTCTTAATTCTGTCCTCTGGTAAACAGATGTTCTTAATTTAATTGGTTTAGTTGATTAAACTTTTCCTTTATGGTTAATGGTTTTGTGAAATTGTTGCCTAGGCCATTGTCATGAAAATATTCTCCTCTGTTCTTTTAAAGACTTTATTGTTTACCTTTTATATTTAGACCTACAATCCATCTGGAATTGATTTTTGTGTATGGTGTGGCAAGGATGAAACTCTCTTTTGTCATGTAGATATATTCAGTTTATTGCAATATCCTTTATTGAAAAAAAATTCTTTCACTACTGTAGTGTTACTATTTTCATAAATCTGGTGACCATACATATTTGGATCTGTTTATAGACTTTTAATTTTGTTCCATGTGTATATTTGTTTATCATTGTGCCAATAACTGCAGCCTAGTTACTATAGCTTTATTATAGGTCTTGATATCTAGTAGTGTAAGTCCTCTAGGTTTATTATTTTTTGCAATCTAGATTGCCTTGGCATTCTTGGCCCTTTGCACATAAATGTAATTTTGATCCAGCAAATAGCTACTGAATACCTACTTCTTATGTGCTAGGCACAGTGATAAATGTTGGGAATATAGCTATCAATATGATAGGCCTCCTTTCCTTAGAGTTGGGAAAGCCACTCACCTAGAGTGAGGTGAGAAAATAGCCTAGAGTAGAGCCCTGAGGAAGTCAATATTTGAAGTCAGCACAGAAGACTGAAAGCTAAAGACAGAAGCACCAGCATGCCATAGGGCACATAACCCCAAATGTGAAAAACAACAAGAAAGGACAGCATGAAAGAAGCAGAGGGTAAGTACATCTAGAAGGTGTAGTCAGTTATGTCAGTGTTGCTGCAAGATCAAGCAAGGTAAAGACTGACAAAACATCCACTGGATTTAGCTTTAGGTGTTGTTGTGAACTTAAGCAGTTTTGGGTGTGGGGGTGTCTTTATTAGACTGTAAACTCTTAGATGGGAACAAGTCCCCTGATCAATTAGTGCTGAGTGTCTATTATTTCATGATGATAATCAAATGATCTACATGGTGCTCCCCATCATAAGGGTCAAAACCAGAAATGGCTTTCTGTTTTATACCACTCCCTTTCATATCCATTCATGCAGCTGATGAAAAAATAATTGCTCTTCTAAATGGAAAATAATTTAATACTTATTAAAAACTTGGCTGTTTTAGATAATCCAAAACTATATTTCATCCATCCATCCATACATTCATCTGTTCATTCATTCAGCAAACATCTTTGGAGCAACCACCAATTACCCAGAAGTCATAAATATTGTGCTAGAGATATAATTAGGGAAAGAATGGAAGGAAGTCTAGAAAGATGTATTTGACCCATGTATATCCCCATGAGTTAACTCTGCAGTCTCTACTTTTACAGCCTTCCATGACTATTCAAAGGGATATATGGTTAAGCTCTGTGACCTGAAGACAAAATTTTAGAAAATTCTTCCTTTCTAGTTAACTAAAAAACAGGATTTCAGTAGAGGTCTTTATCCTTGTTGGGGGTCATCCTATAATTTATTGTTTACTTGGTGTATATTTACATCTTGGTATTTATATTTGAGCCATTTTCTTGTCCTTTTTTGCTTTTTAAAAAGATTTTAGTTATTTGAGAGAGAGAATGAGGTGGGGGAGGAACAGAGGGAGAGGGAGAAGCAGACTCCCCATAGAGCAGGGCTTGATCCCCAACTTGGGGCTTGATCCCAGAACCCTAGGATCATGACCTGAACCGAAGGCAGGCACTTAACTGACTGAACCACCCAGGCATCCTGAGTCATTTTCTTTTTAGACTCGAATGCTCATTTTAGGAAGGGAAGAGAAGAAATTACTTCATTTTCAAACACAATAAAATTAAATATGGGCAGGGGCGCCTGGGTGGCTCAGTCGTTAAGCGTCTGCCTTCGGCCCGGGTCATGATCCCAGGGTCCTGGGATCGAGCCCCGCATGGGGTTCTCTGCTCGGCAGGAGGCCTGCTTCTCCCGCTACCATTCCCTCTGCTTGTGTTCCCTCTCTCACTGTGTTTCTCTCTGTCAAATAAATAAAAAATCTTTAAAAAAAAAAAATTAAATATGGGCAGTGCTAATTACTGATTGCTGTTTATCGTGGGGTCAGGGCCAAAGTTTATTTTTCTTTATTGTGTGAATTATTATTGGACCTGCAGTTGGGGTCAGGTGGATAAAGGAGTGCCCAAGTGAATCACTTTTTTTTAAAAAAAAGATTTTATTTATTTATTTGAGAGAGAGAGATCACAAGTAGGCAGAGTGGCAGGCAGAGAGGGAGGGGAAGCAGGCTCGCTGCTGAGCAGAGAGCCCGATGCGGGGCTCGTTGCGGGGCTTGATCCCAGGATCCTGAGATCAGGACCTGAGCTGAAGGCAGAGGCTTTAACCCACTGAGCCACCCAGGTGCCCCCAAGTGAACCACTTTCAAGCACACCTGAATAACTTGAGAATTTCTACCAGTAAAATCTTGACATATCAATTAGAAATAATTTTAAAAATCTATTTTTTTAAAAACAAGTCTTTGAGGGTACCTGGGTGGCTCCGTTGGTTAAGCGTTTGCCTTCAGCTCAGGTCATGATCTCCAGGTCCAGGGATCGAGTCCCATATTGGGCTCCCTGCTCAGTGGTGAGTCTGCTTTTCCCTCTCCCTCTGTGATCTCTCTTGCTCTCACTCTCTCTAATAAATAAATACATACATACATACATACATACATACCCAAGTCTATGTAAGGATTTTATGGGGGAACCTTTTTTAAAAAACCTAATTAATGTATTTGAAAATGTAGAAGTTTGGTAGATTAGGGAAGTCTTCAGGAATAAAATTAACCTTGAGTGATCCTGACAGACTCTGGAATGCAAAAGACAAGTACAGCGCTTTGGCAGAAATGAAGCTTTCTTTAGGAGAGCAGAGGAAGAGAAAAAATGGGGAATATAAAGTAAGTTCACAGTAGGAATAAGAAGGCCATTTAGTTCTTTTAAAAAGAGCGTTTCACAGGTTGATTCACAATTTTCTTCCTCATAAATTGTTTTTTTTTTTTTTCTTAGAAATAACTAGAAACAAAGATGCAATTTTGTTAGATGCAACTAACAATGCAAATTGGTAGTTTCTGGTAATACTTTAATTCTAATTGGTGGAAAAAAGGAAATAGAGAATTAAGACAGTTTTAAATGATGCTTAACATTTTTGGTTCCAAGTTCAATCAGCATAGTTATCAACTGACATTTACTCTGAACCCCTTGGGTGAATGGCATTGAACCAAGTCCCACAGGAAATAATATTTTCTACCTACATGAGGAAACTGGTAGCCGAACTATTGCTCTCAGAAGCTATGGATAGTAAGAGTAGATGCTAATATGTTGCGAGATTCCAGCCTTGGAGTCATGAGGTTAAGATAGGAAAAATATATAACAACAAAAAAATTTTTTTTGAATAATAGAAACTGTATTTACTTTTGTATTGAATAAAGAAGTCACTGTCCTGTGCAATGAAAACTAAATGTCAAATTATTTTTAATATTTCACCAAATATTATTTAATTTAAAAGAGCTGAATTTTATTTGATTGATCATTGTATGAATAATACAAAGTAAACTTTCATTTTGACAAGTAAAATAAGGAGGTAAGTTGGTTCAGAGCATAGCAAGTAGAATCTTAAGTGATTTGTGCCTTCATTGAAAACTCAAAAACAAAGAAATCTTGGTGGATCAGATGTCATAAATTTGTGACTGAAGCCTATTTTTACCTGATCTCCACAGTTAATATCACATTTAATATTAAGGTATTTTTCATTCTACAATACTAAAAATGTTTCTTTTACGGATGGTGAGATTTTAAGTATTTATCTTTTCCTCGTAATCCTCCCTCCTTTTCAAATCCCTCCCCACCCCAATCTCTTTTTGCTCCGGTAGGGTTCCTAGTGCTGGCTACCCAGTTATTATCATTCTAATACCATTTAAGGTAGCTCTGCTGGGTTTATTTATTTTGAGTCCTTCAATCCAGTTTCTCTTTTAACCTGGATTCCTAAATCAAACTGGTAAATCAGTTTATTTTTCTCCCTTTTCATTTCAACAATTCGTGATTCAGACTGGTAGGGAAATATAATGAAATCCGGGTACAACCTCTTCCTCTTGGAATCAGTATTTGCGAGGCTTCCTCCTTTCCTTGACTGAACGTGCTTAAATCAGGCTGAGTACCCAGTGAAGGACTTCAGCCCCCACAGTTCCCTGTGTGCGCATGCCCTCTCTTCTTACAGTTGTCAAAGTGCTTTTGCCAGAGCGGTCACATAATCAACCTGAAAGAAGAAAATAAATACTGTACAGTTTTTAATTTTATCGATCCTTAAAAACTGGACACTCAAAGGTAACTGCTACTAAGAATTTGTTATTTGAGATTGGGTGATTGCATGTAAAGGAAGATCTATTGTGTGTGTGGTGGGGGGAGGGGAAGGAGGTATCTATTTCTCGGACTTTGCTGTAAATAAGAAAAAAGAAAAAAAACCACACCCAAACAAACTATACAAGCAGTTAATGAGAGACATTGCATTTTAACTTCGTCAATGTTATCTTAATCTTTTGCTTTCCTTTTGTTTAAAAGGATCTTATTTATTAAAGATGGGCTTGACCTTGACAAAGTGAATTTATGCAGAAAGTGAAATTTATATCTTTAAGGAGTGTTGAGAAGAGAAATGGGTGTTCCTGGTATGATAAAATTTTTTAAATTCAGTAAATATATTAATTATAGCCTTCATAAAAGATTGAGTCCAGCTTACTTTTCAGCTTTTTTGCTATAGTATAGCATTAATTTTTCCTTCAAGAGCATGTAGTTTAAACTGAAGGCATTAACAAAAAGCATTGATACAAGCATCGGGAAAGCTGAGTGTATTGAAATTATAATCAAATATGTATTTCAGCCATGATGATATAGCTATTGTAAAGATAATTCTAGTCCACTGGAAGCAACTCAGATCCCAGATTATAATGGTTTACTGCAGCACTGCTTAAACCAAGTATGAAAATGTCTCTTTCTGTGGCCATTTCCTTTGGCAGCAATAGAACTTTGTGCTGTTGTGAATTCAAGCTTTGCTTGCCTCTTTGTGTCATATTTTCAATACCGATCAAAGCCATTGTTTTAGACCAAGGGAACTGAGAAACATAAAATCAGTCTTACATAGGTTTTATAGGTAATAGCTGGCAATTTGTGAGGTATATTGGGGTATATTGGGCTGGGTTTTGGGGCGGGTAAAAGGAGAGGGAAGAGAAGAGAGAGAGGTGGCTATAAGCATTTGCTTCAGCCCACTATTTTGTGTATGAAACTTTAAAATTAAAGATTAACCATTTTAAAGATAGTCTTTAATAATACTACTTTAATCCCGTTTCTTGATCTGACATATTTTGCTTAGTAGTTAAGAGTGGTGGCATCTCCATTTTCCAATACATTTATTTTATAACAGTTATCATGAGGACGTCCAAAGGCAGAGCTTCTGTGTGATTCTGAATGTCCTTTCACAAGTGTTCTGGGAAAGATGCTTCTCCAAGTATCTGAGTTAATTAAGTAACTGCATTAAATATATTAATAACTTTGTTGCAATTATACTGAATCATCATCTAAAAATAATTATATGTTTGGTCATATGCTCCTTTAACATCTCAAAATATTTGTTTTTAGGGTCTCAGCACTGTAATATTCATATATTTAAAACAATTAACATGTTCCAAAGGACAAGCTAACTTAGTGATAACTATGTGTATGGAAATCTCTTGATTTTGAGTGATTACTATTTTCATCCTTGAATGAGAAAACAGGCTGTATGGCAGAGGTGAATATAGCCCTTCTATGAGAGATGGAAAATACCATACACTCCTTATATGGCTAAATGAAGCAGTGATGGCAATGCACTATAATTACAATGTATGAGAATTTGGGACTTTGTACTATGCTATTTTTAACACTTTTGCTAGCATATGGTAATTCAGGGTCTTTAAACCATAATCTTTCATTGCTAATACCAGTGATAAGAGAATGGATTCTAAATTTGCCAAAGTCTTGTGACCAAGGCTGCATCAGAAGGATTCAAAAATGAAAATCTGGCAACCCCAAAAGTATCTTGACTTTCTACTTAAATCTCAGGGGGATTTTTTTTAAAGCTCCACCCCCACCCTATCTCACAGTCAGCCTGTCTCTTTCGCTCTCTCTGACCTCAAATCCAACCAGAACATTTCTTCACGCTGCAGAGAAATTCTCAGGCTCCTGTTGAGACCCGAACCGCTGAGAAGCCAAGAAATTTCTTGTATGGCAAAATTGGAGACAAGAAGACTGGGGAATAAGCAGAAAAGCCCTAATCCTTAAGAGTGTAACAAGAAGCAAGCGCTTACAAACGTTTCAGTAGATTTTTATCTCTTTAAAAACGGTGTGGGTTTTTTTTTTTTTTTTAATGTCTCCTAACAAAATGGAGTAGCTGCAGCTTCTGGGAGGCCAGAGAATGATTGTGCAGCTGAGTCCTCCTCCTAACAAATGCCAAGGATTTCCTCCCTCGTGGTTCGCCGCTGCTAAATGAAACAATTATCAACGCAAGAAGGCAGTTTGCTAATCAAGAGGGATAAGACTGCTGTTTCTTTAAAGTGCCGAGCAGGGAAAGGGGAAGAAAGGGTAGTGTGCGGTGTCTTTTTAACCTTGCTGAAGGACGCAGCAGTATTTATTGACGTATGCAAATATCTGGGGGAGGGTGGTGCTTGGGAAAAAACAGGAACCAGAATCAGTTTCTCATTGCAGGGTGAACGCTCTGAGTTCCGGTGAAGGGAAAAGAGACGTGGCGAAATTGCTGTCTTTCTGTCTTATAAGCACATCTCTCACTAATACAGAAAAGGAACCAAGACATCAGAAAGGGTGAAGACGCTCTCCCAGTATTTTTAGAGATCTTGCACGAGCCCCCCCCCCCCCAACCCCATCCCCAGCCCGACCTGCTCTTCTAAATGGGAGATTATGGATTTGCATTGCAATTGGCTAGTAGCGGTGGCACTGGATTTTCTCAAGTAAAACACCCGCCCGCTTTAGCAGGGGGCATTAACGATCACATTGACAATAACGCGTCTCTCTTTTTTCCCGTTTCAGCTGCGCAAACCATGCAGGATGATTTACTGATGGACAAAAGCAAAACCCAGCCCCAGCCCCAGCAGCAGCGGCAGCAGCAGCAGCAGCAGCAGCCCCAGCCCGAACCCAGCGCAGCCGAAGCCCCGTCCACGCCCCTCTCTTCAGAGACCCCCAAGCCGGAGGACAGCAGCGCAGTGCCGGCCCTCAGCCCCGCCGCGGCCCCGCCGGCCCCCAACGGCCCCGACAAGATGCAGATGGAATCGCCGCTCCTGCCGGGCTTGAGTTTCCACCAGCCCCCTCAGCAGCCGCCGCCGCCGCAGGAGCCCGCGGCGCCGGGCGCGTCGCTGTCGCCGTCCTTCGGCAGCACCTGGTCTACGGGCACCACGAACGCGGTGGAGGACAGCTTCTTCCAGGGGATCACCCCAGTCAACGGGACCATGCTCTTCCAGAACTTCCCGCACCACGTCAACCCAGTCTTCGGAGGCACCTTCTCTCCGCAGATCGGCCTGGCGCAGACCCAGCACCACCAGCAGCCGCCGCCGCCCGCGCCGCAGCCCGCGCAGCCCGCGCAGCCCCCGCAGGCGCAGCCCCCGCAGCAGCGCCGCTCGCCAGCCAGCCCCAGCCAGGCGCCCTACGCGCAGAGGAGTGCCGCCGCGGCGTACGGCCACCAGCCCATCATGACCAGCAAGCCGTCCTCGTCCTCGGCTGCAGTAGCCGCCGCGGCCGCAGCCGCCGCTTCATCCGCCTCGTCCAGCTGGAACACGCACCAGAGTGTGAACGCCGCCTGGAGCGCGCCTTCCAACCCGTGGGGCGGCCTGCCCGCGGGCCGGGACCCTCGCCGGGCGGTCGGCGTGGGCGTGGGCGTGGGCGTCGGGGTGCCCTCACCTCTCAACCCCATCTCGCCGCTCAAAAAGCCCTTCTCCAGCAATGTGATCGCGCCGCCCAAGTTCCCCCGCGCGGCCCCGCTCACCTCCAAGTCCTGGATGGAGGATAACGCTTTCCGGACGGATAATGGTAACAATCTGTTGCCATTTCAGGTAATGCCCCAGTGCACCTGCACACACCTTGCGTCTACCCCTCTCCCTTTGCCCCTTTCCCCCTGCCATTTAATCGTCCACTGATTTTTGTTCTTTAAGAAAGGCAGCGATGTCCAGCTCCCTGTCCCCTTCAAAAGCCTCCATTTCACTAGGGCTGTTCCAGTACCGGGGACAAGGTTGGGGGAACATCGTGACTGTTTGAGGAATCATATTTAAGCACCCTGATAAGATAGAAAAGGGTCTTATTATTTTGGCATATTTTTCCTTCACCTTGAGTGTGCCTCTTATTTTGACCTTCTTTGACAAGTGCAAGCGTATGGCAAGGTGCTGGGTTGGTCCCAGGATGAGTAGGCAGAGATTCCTGTCATTTTAAGTAGCTACACATTTTAAGTAGCTACACATTTCAGGTTATGCAATCCTGGGTTCAGAGTGCCTCCTGAAAGCCATCCACTCCCAAACTACCCTGGGCCTACTCTTAAAGAGGTTAACAGCCCTTGAGTGGTACTATTTCAGACAGTTGCATATGCTCAATTAAACTAATGTGAACACATGTGTTTATGTCTCGCTAAAGTGCTGGCATCATTAATAGCAATCAGCATATTGCCCCTGCCCGGAAAATTATGTGTGAGATTCCAATAAACTCTTAAACTCCTTCAGGGAATGAGTTGCAAGAGTGGAAATTCTAGGGGTAACCCTTCCTATGTGACCTAAAAGAAGGACTAAGACATTGTTTTTTTTCTAGAGCAAAGAGACAATAGGACGCGACCTTCAGAGCCATATTGCAATGGAGTCTATTTGCTAGCTAGCACTGAAATATTTAAAGCTGCAGTGTCCTTCAGATGGGTTATTTAAGAAGACAATGCAGATCAATTACACCATTTGAAACTGGGCAAAGTGAAAGTCTTTCAACTTTAATGAAAAATGAGCCTTGTGTCTTGGTGTTAAATACCAGCGAAAAACCCAGGAAGTGCCCCAGACAAAAAGGTTGAATGGAGTGTCCTTATTCTGTTCTTGTTTTCTGATCCAGCCCAGGGCCACATTGGTTGGCAGTGTTCTGAACATCTTGAGTTGGAAAGGGGTGGTGAGGGTGAGTGTTCAGTGGGGGCTTTTGTTCTCAAGCAAACATTTTTCCTTCACTTACAATTTGATTTGGCTATAAGCTTCTAGGCTGAGTTAAAAAAGAAGAGAAGAAAGGAAGGAGAGAGGAGGGCTTTGGATAAGACCCAGTTGGGGTGGTCAGGGAAATGAAACAAATCTTTTGAATATTGCTGAAAAAGGGCAGAACCGAAATTTGACAGAGGTAGTTTAAACCATCAGGTGCAATTGGAACCTTCATTTTGTTGTTCTTTCTATTTCAGATGTGATGTTTGGGGTAGCTCCCATCCATGAAGGAGATAGGGTTATTGAGAAGCACATGATTCTCTAGGCTACAGCAAGGATTTTTAACCTTGACAGTTCAGGGGGAGGGGTCCATGAAACTTGTAAATTGTGTGTATGAGAGTTTTTCATGAGAGAGGATCTTTTTTTTTTCTTAAAGATTTTATTTATTTATTTGGCAGAGAGAGAGAGAGATCACAAGCAGGCAGAGAGAGAGAGAGAGGGAAGCAGGCTCCCTACCGAGCAGAGAGCCTGATGTGGGGCTCGATCCCAGGACCTTGAGATCACGACCTGAGCCAAAGGCAGAGGCCTTAACCCACTGAGCCACCCAGGCGCCCCATGAAAGAGGAGCTTAACAAATTTTCACAAGGGTCCTTTAGGAATGGGAGGTTTTAATATTAATGTGTATTTCTTTCCATTCTAAGGTTTGTCTTGATAAAATGAAGAGGCACTGCAAGATGGGATTAGTTTGGTAGAGAAAAGGAGTAATCTGCTTTCTGAAATTTCTCTATATGCTTATTTTTGTGGTGAGGGGATAGAACAGGGAGGCTGCATTTGGTAGGAGAGGCCTTCTTTTCCCAAAAGTTCCTCTTTTTATTCTGACACTCCCTAGCCAAGTCCAGTCTTAGAAGATAACCTAAAATCTGAGTGGGAATTTTAGGGTGAGAGCTGATGATGTAGACATTAGACCTTTTTCTAGGCACTAAATCTGAATACAACTAGCTTTTGATTGTCTCTGGCAGTGAGGGCTGAGGAGAGATTAAATACATAAAATTTCCTCCAAACTGATATTGACAAGTAGTAGGTGGATTGCTAATTGTTTCTCAGCAAACCATTTACCAGCAATGCTAATGAGAGCCAGACAGACTGGGTTGAGTTTGGTTTCTTGTCTTTTTATCCCTGGTGATGCTATTGAGTAGGCAAAGGTAGCCAAAAGACTTGTGCAAGGAGAGATTTTATTAAAAATTGAGCTTTATATATTTGGCCTCAGGAAAAATTATATGGACTTTATGTCTCATTTCTTTGTCTTACTTAAAATGGAGCTTCAGGGTTTTGAAGCAATATTAGAACCAGATTAGAAGTAACCTAGTTGGTTGTGTTTTAGTTTGGAGTTAGAATATTATAGGACTTTGTGTTAACTATATCACATATGTTTAAGAAACAAAATCAAAATACCTTGAGTCTTGTGTTTAGAATCTTACATGTTGTGCATTTATTTAAATCGTTTTTCTATGAAAGGGAGGAGATATCTTAAGTAGGCCTAGAGACTATTTTCAGACTCTGAGCTAAACAGGGCTTGCAACAGTGATCTGCTCTAATGTGTCTTAATATATATTTGTAAAATCCATATCCCCTTAGTGTTGTTTCACTCTCTTTTGCCACCCAACACGATAGATTGTTTTGGAGCTTTACTTCTGTGGTTTATATTGTAAAAGCGATAACTGTATTTGAATGTGGTTGTCCAAACTGTGCATTTCCTTACCCTTTTCCCTCTATTTTAACAAAGTTGATTGGCTTCCCTGAGTTGGAGTGGCTGCTTCCTTCAGGTTTTCTTGTACCTAAACACCACTTCATATCTGTAAACAAGGATACCGAGGTCCTAAGATGTAGTGTGACACAGCTCCAGTCCTAGAGGTTTGGCTAGTATGTTGATGTGTGTCCTTAACTTTCCTACAGCACTAGTGGTGTCAGGTAGAATTCATTTTAAGTCAGGTTCTCTTTGGGCTCCATTCAAAGGGACTTAGTTATGGAACTATCTAGTGAGGTTCTCTGGCTGGCTGACAGATGCACAAGCTCTGTCACTGGTGGTTGGGTCACGTCATTTATCAAATCATTCTTTTTCCCAGTCTACAAAGATAGAGAGCACCTTCACTGGGAGGTGATGTACCTCCCACTAACAGGCTCAGGAACAGTGAGACACTGCATTGGGGGAATTATAAATATGCCTTATTCTATATTTATATAAGACAGAGAAGCCTAGGTATGTAAAAGGACCCGAGCAGAGATGTTTTCTATATGTAGGGAATTTGGGTTTAAATAGCATTTTTTGTCTAGAGGAGTTTAGAAGGGGCTTTTAAGAATACCTGTTCCACCACTCTTCATTTTCTTTCTTCCTTTCTTTCTTCCTTCCTTCCTTCCTTCCTTCCTTCCTTCCTTTCTTTCTTTCTTTCTTTCTTTCTTTCTTTCTTTCTTTCTTTCTTTCTTTCTTTTAAGATTTTATTTATTTGTCACAGAGAGAGAGAGAGAGAGAGGGAGAACACAAGCAGTAGGCAGAGGGAGAAGCAGACTTCTTGTTGGGCAGGGAGCCCCGATGTAGGACTCTATCCCAGGACCCTGGGATCTGCCTGAGCTGAAGGCAGATGTTTAACCAACTGAGCCACCCAGGCATCTCCACTCTATTCATTTTCTAAAGGAGGAAATTGAAATCCCAATATTTGAAATTCCTTGCCTAGGTTTGTTTGGGTAGTTTCTGTCAGAAGCAGGCTTTGGGGGCAGATTGTCTAGGTTCACATCTCAACTCTCCCAG
Organism: Procyon lotor; assembly: GCA_028646535.1. NCBI lineage: Eukaryota > Metazoa > Chordata > Mammalia > Carnivora > Procyonidae > Procyon > Procyon lotor. Next base: position 41,229,927 of record CM053617.1, on the reverse strand, counting down.
TTACTCGCTTTATAATCTTGAGCAAGTTACGTATACATGTTGATCCTCATCTGTAAAATGGGAATAATAATTCCTTGCTTCATATGCATTCAAGTGAGAAACTGCATATTAGCACAGTGCTTAGTCCATAGTAAAGTACCACATAAATGCTGGGCTACGGTTATTGTTACTGTAACAGTGATTGGAAATTCTGCATGATTTTATAGTGTGGATTACTAATTTTTTTGTACAGTGCAGTCTGAATAACTGTAAACTTCTATATAATGATAGTCTTTTTTTTTCCTATCTGAAGGTATCCTCTGGTTACTGTAACAATTTGATGACCCACAATTTACTTATGGGCCAGACCCTGCGCTAAACACTTTGTTATAATTCCTCATTGGAACTCCTTTGAAGTTCAGTACTATTATAATAACCCTCATTATACTGACAGAGAAATTGAGAATTAATACATTTAATACATTTACTTTATTTGCTCAAGATCACACAGCTGGTAACTGGCAGAGTTGGGATTTGAACCTAGGCAGTCTGCCTCCAGAGCCAAGTCTCCACTGTAAGACCTTTGAGTATAATAACTCTAGGACATCAGTTAACAACTTAGTGTAGAAGCAGGAGACTAGGCTGAATCTATACTTGACCTTATGATATGCCCTGGAAATGGTGCTTTAAAAAATTTGTGTTGTTGGAAATGGAGGGAGAAAAATATAGTGCCCAAACATGTACTACCACTTTTTTGCAACAGTAGTTAATATTTATTTACTGAATTTATGTATTTTTGAATATTGTATTTTTTTAAAGGTTTTATTTATTTATTTGACAGAGATAGAGAGCACAAGTCAGCAGAGAGGCAGGCAGAGGGAGAGAGAGAGAAGCAGACTTCCCGCCGAGCAGGGAGCCCGATGTGGGGCTCGATCCCTGGACCCTGGAATCATGACCCGAGCCGAAGGCAGCTTCTTAACCAACTGAGCCACCCAGGCGCCCCCTTGAATATTGTATTTTTGGAAAAAAATTCAAATTATGTTTTGCTTTCTTTCTGCATCTCTGCCTTGTCCCTCTCCTCTTCCCTCACCCCAAATTGAAAGTAATTATACAGATTTTATATTTTCTGGCATAAGTCTAGTTAATTGTAATTTAGTGTTAATTTTGCTAGGAGATTATCTGTAACAGAGGAACAAATTCCTTACATGAATTAATAGGAATATAGATTATTATATGTGTGTGTGTATGTGTGTATATATGTATTTTAGAGAGAGCATGGGGAAAGGAGAATGGGGAAGGGCATAGGTACAGGGAGAGAGAATCTTTGAGCAGGCTTTATGTTTGTTCATCTTGGAGCCTGACACAGGGCTGGATCTCAGGACGCTAAGCTCATGACCTGAGCCAAAATTAAGAGTCAGATATTTAACACACTGAGCTACCCAAGCACCCCCAGAACTCAATACAGCTATTCATAGTAAATTTTGAGGAAACAGTAATATCTTCAACCAGTTTATGCTCCTTTGTGTGTGTGTGTGTAAGCCATCTTTTTAGGAAATAGTATAAATTGTCTAGTTTATGCTTACTTTTGACCAAGGATAGTATGATCTAGATTTAAAACTGGAGACTCTTCTGTAGTTGGTTTCTTAACTACTCCTCTAATGCAAGACCACTTAAGGTCCACCCAACCCCACAAACTGTTTCAGAGCCTATTACAGCATGATACTGTGAATGCCAACAAAGTCACGTTATCTATATTCTGTTTAAAAGACGGACTGGTTAGAAAATATTAGAAGGTTTTCTATGCTAAAAACTAATAATATAAACTGTATACTTTTCAATTGTGTATTGAAAAGTAGTTAGCTTTAAACTTTTCATGACCTTGCAGTGAGTTGATAGAAAAGTGAAATGTTTTTAGATATTCTGTAAAACATGATTTTTTACTTAAATAATTTTCTCCATTGGTTGGTCTATTTTGCTGTTTTTCAAGGGTTACATAAGGCTCAATGCTTGTCCATTTAGAACTTGTCATTGCTCAGGTGAGTCTTAGTGTGTTCTGATTCACAAGTGTCAGAAGATTATGGCTTTGTTTTCTACAATATGAAAAGTTTGATAAAGTCGTGTGAATTTTACCAAGGAGAGAGATGGAAAGGAGCATGGAGTAGTGGACAGCCCATGAAGCTTGCAATGAGAAAGACACTAGTTGAAGCCAGTGATTGGGTGACGTGACCAATCACTGGTGAGAGGGTCACGTCATTTATCAAATGATTCCTTTTCTCAGTCTACACAGTTGGAGAAAAAGCACCCATCTTCTGGGTTTGCTTTTGAGAGAATGCGTACAAAGTGTTCAGAAAATTAGACTGTTATGGCTCTTAGATGCCTGCCTAACTACCTCTAATTATAGTCAGAGTTTAATAGAGGAAGTATTGTTGCTAATCAGTAGTCCAGAGTTAAACACTAGTTGATGGCATCTGGAAATGGAGAGGGGCTGCAAAGATGTGTCCAGAAGGGATGGAAGAGCAATGAAAGGTTCTTTGTGGCTGCCTGACCTAGAAAGGCGGTAACTACCTGCTTTCCATAACTATCTGCTTCTGATTATAGTTGACTCATCAATGCGAGTGTAAGCATTTTCCTTGCTCTGTGAACATTTGATTGGTGATGGGAGAAATGCTTAAACTTTTAATTTCCCGACTGCTACCAGTGTTGATTTTGGTAGTTCTGGAGCTACATAGGCTCTAATTTGAAGCTCCTTATCACCACTCTCCGGACGATGTTGCCTGGCTCTCTGTAGGGGCCAGCGTGGTTGTCAGAGATAGAATTCCGTATAGAGCCACAAGTTTGGATATTGAGAGTTGGAGAATATAGCCACCACTTCAAAGGAGTTTTCTTGGAGAAATTGCTGCACTTGCAGTAGTATCCAGCCTAACAAAGAATTTTCCACAGCTGGTCCTTATTCCTTGTAAATGGCTTGTATGGGGGCTTTTTTATGTTTTGGTTCTATTACATTTAGTTTTCATGTCCTTTAGTGTTCTTTACAGATGCTGGGCATGTAAATTTCTTAATGTTAACCATTCTAATACTTGGATTTTGACTTACCTTGAAATAGAAAGGTACTACTACATGAAAATAATACCACAAATTAGTATCTTGGAATCAAGCCTACTTTTCTTTCCCCAGAAGTTTTATTACCTAATTCTTAAAAATAATGAACATATGATATGAACTCTTGTTGGCATACTTCAGAGGAGAGAAACAAAAATGGGCACCAAACAGCCTTTATATCATTTGAGATGATCATAGAATTAATACACATGAAGGGAAGGAAACATTGTGTACTAATTTTATGCAGGTAAGACTGTTGTACAGCCAAATATCTTCATTTCTTAAGCATTCAAACTTATTTCAAAGTCAAGATTAAGTACAAGAGGAAAAAAAATAACTCCCTCTCTTTAGTAACTCAATGCAGTTAATTAAATGGTCAGTGCCAGCAAATGAACCAGTGTCTAGAAATTCACAAGCACCTGACACTTAGCAGCTGCTCATTAAATGACTGAATAAGCATTTAAACACAAGGTGCTATAGTTTTGTTTTTTCTACAATATAGTATATTTAATATTTTTGAGACAGATTTGCCATTGTACCATTTCTCTATAAGATGTCCATAGCATGTAGAAACGTGAATGTATGTAATGTCATAAAGGATATCTTCAGTTTGTAAAAATAGAAAATATTATCTGTGTTCCCAGACTTAATGGATATCTGATAGTTTCTGGGCTATGACTCTGTTTGCAGGTTTGGTATGCCAAAAAGCAAGCAGAGTTCTCGTTTTGACATGAAAAATTTTGGCAGCCAGTAGATGGGAACATTAGCTTGCATCTAACGACTTCAGGTTTTTCTTTACCTACTCACTGTTAATCAACTCATTCTTGTGGAGTTAATTTATCATGTCATGGTAATCTGTTTTGTTCTTGACGTCTCAAATCAAGTTATTAATACTAGAACTGACCAGAATGAGGGTCTGAATAATTCTGACAATAGCACTTAAAAATACTAAGAAGAGAATTCTTTGGTCTAAGAGGTTGACAAAGAGTAGGTTGTTGTAGCCCATTCAGTCAGTCATTCATTTGAGGAATGTGAGATTGGAAAGCAGAGAGGTAAAGGGCAAAAGACTTTCTATCTTAATATATGGTAGTGTTTGGGGACTAATTAGGGATTGAAATACTTCGAGGAAACATTTTCATGATTTGACACTTTACCCCTTACTCCAAGTCCAGGAGACTTGGTTCTTAGCTTTCAGATACACAGCAGTTAAAAAGGACAAGAAGTAAATGTGCCCAGCACCTCTCTTTTGCAGTCTGCTGTGGAAAATTTCCTTTCCTCTTTTGGACCAGAGAAATATAATTGAGATTTGCAGGAGATTAAAAATAGTGCAGATAAGTAATGTTTATGAGATTGTGGGGAAAGGTTGAGAGACAATTTTTGGATATGAATCGGTTTTTATATATTTGCATTTGATTTTGTAGGTAGACTATTCAACTCTTTGCCACATTGTTGTTTAAAGCAGTTGTAATCAATAGTGGAATCCTGAGTTCAGATAAATAGTTAAAAAGGATAGCATAGTCAGTATTCTTATTAAGTACAAATCTGTTATGGAATTCTCTGATCAAAGGGATGAGATTCACATTGTTGAGTTTCTTTTGACATATTCACTCACAGTCATAATCCATGTACTCCAGCTTTTGGGTGTTGTGTTATTTTTGATGTCCTTCTCCAAATAGGTACAGCTAATGAAACACAGGGAGCCCTGAATGCCAAGTACTGGCCTCACCCTTTTCATGTAAATTATCTTATTTAATCCTTATGTGTTCAGAAGTTTACCTGACTAGTAGGTGACAAAGCAGTAATGGAAACTTAGGTTTTGTGGCTCCGTGTCCAGTTCTTCTATTCTACTATTCCTGCTTGCCTCTCGTCATGCACCATCTTTCAATATGCCTTTGATGTTGCACTCTTTCCCCAGATCTTCCTGATTCCCCTCATCCACATTGTCTTTGTAATACTTGCCACTCTATGAAATGAGTGCATGCAGTGTAAAAGTAATTTTATTTTATAGACATTTAACTGGCCTCTACTAGAGATCAGGCAGTAGGGACTAAAGTTGAATTGAATCCTGTCAGACATCTCCCTGATGAATGTGAATTAAAATATAGAAGGATAAGGTTTATAATAGTGTGTAATATACACAACAAAGCATGTGTACTTGAATCAGAGGGGATGATTAAATTTTTGTGTATGTGTGTGTGTTTGTGGGTTGAGAAGTCTCCAGGAAAGTCTTCACAGTTTAAAATATTTTCAGTTTTTCTGATTTTTGAAGTAATACATGTTTACCATTTAAAACTGAAGGGAAAAAAATCGCTTATAATCCTATTACCCAGAGATAAGTACTGTTGTTTTGGTGCCTTTCTGCCAGTTATCTCTTTTTTATGTGAATGTATAATGTACTTTATAGGGTTGAGATGATTCTCTGTGAACAGTTTTATAGCTGTATTTTTTAGCTTTTCATATCATTAAGTTTATAAACATTTTTTATTACTATATAATATTCCATCATGGGAAACCATTGTAATTTAACAAATCATTTTTATATTTGGAGGATATAGGTTATTTTCAGTTTTTTTAAAAAAGATTTTATTTATTTGAGAGAGATCTAGTACAAGCAGGGGGAGAGGCAGAAAGGGAGAAGCTCACTCAGCTGAGCAGACAGCCCAATATGGGGCTCGATCTCACCTCCCTGGGATCATGACCTTAGCTGAAGGCAGACACCCAACCGACTGAGAACCCAGCCTCCCCTGTTTTCAGTTTTTAACTATTTAAAAAAAATACATTTATTTATTTGAGAAAGAGGGAGAAAAAGAGTGCATGCACACACAAGCAGGAGGGGTAGGGGTAGAGTGAGAGAGAATCTAAAGCAGGCTTAGCACTGAGCCTGACTTGGGGCTGGATCCCATGACCCTGGGATCACCACCTGAGCTGAAATGAAGAGCCCATTGCTTAACAAATTGTGCTACCCCAGTGCCTCCAGTTTTTAACTGTTAAACCTAATACTGTCCCAAAGATCTTTGGACCTTTTAAAGCTTTATTTAGAGCTGAATGGGCAGGGTTCTATATGCAGACCAGGGGACAGGGGTAGGAGTTGGAGCAAAAAGATTTGCTTTAAGCAGAGAAAATAGCAGGTATACAAGTAAGAACAACATGGTGTGCTGAGAGAGCAGATGATTCAGGGTAGGGGTGAGGCAAGTGAGAAATGAGGCTGAAGAAGCAGAAGGGGCCAGATCACAAGGACATTCCAGTATTCTTTGCCTTCAACTTTGTCCAATGGGGACATTGAAGGATTTTTAAGCTGAGAAAGATAGCCATTTTAAGACTTTTAAAGTGGAGAGTGAAGTGATCACATCTTTGTTTCAGAAAGATTATTCTGGGGTATAGATTGTCAGGGACCAAATACAGGCAAGGAAGCCAGTCAACGTGTAAGGACCTAAAGCTATTGAGAGGAAAAGACCGACTTGGGAAAATAAATTAGGAGGCTGACTGGAAGGACTGGTCATTGCCTGGATATGGGGAAGAGAGGAGTAGGAGGAGTTTAGAATGACTAGGTTTTAGGCAGCTGGGGAAAATGATCTAGAAGTGAAAATGCTCAATAGTGGCAGATTGGAATTTTCATGACTCATGAGCCAGGTGGGTTTAGAGTGAAGGAACTGCAGAAGGCAAAGCTATGTGTTGGGAATATTTGAACAAGTGATTTGACATCTCTTATCCACCCATGCTTTTGTGTGACTCTCAGTGTGTGGGAAGGAAAACCTTATTAAGATAGATTACTTTGTGGACTACTTATTAGAACAGTAAATCTGAGAAAAATAACTACCATTCTAAGACAAGAGCTTTTTTTGATTCTAGCCCTTTTTTTTTATTGTACCCTGAGAATTAGAGTGTATGCTAGCTGATTAGTTATCTTGTTTATGAGTTATAGCCTGGCATTGCGAAGGACTACAAGGAATTGCTAACCAATCAATCATATGGGAGGATCACAGGCAATAAGAGAAATGAAACCTGGAATCTGTTATTTTTAAGTTGAATAAACTCACTTGAGAGGTAATGGATAATATTACCCATCTGAAATATCATTAAGGTCTACAAAGTTGAGATTAGACCTTATGGAATTTAGTTGGCCACACTAATATGGTGCTTAGTTTTTTTAATGGGTGTAAACATGGTAAAATGTTTAGAAGCTTAGGGTCCGTAGAGCCACAAGGAGATGTGGTTTGGAAGAGGCTGGGGGGTGGAGGGGAAAGGAAATGGGGCCAGGGTATAGGAACCACCAGAACTGTATGTTGTTTATTCATTTGTATTTCTAGAGAGAAAGGTGGGTTGTACCATTCATTAAATTTCTAAAAGGGCCCATAACTCAATGGTTAAGAATCCTAGATTTAAAGTAAAAGCACTGCTACATGGTACCCAATAAACCTTTAAAAAATTGGAAAAACTTAGATGTCTCATAAACTTTTTCTCCCTCTTCATATTTCCACAGAGAAAGTCTGCCTAACTTTAATTTGAGAACTTTCTTAATAAAAAGGTCCCAACTCCTTTTTTTATCTAGCTTTTTCTAGAGCATTCAAAAATACTTTTCATCATATAAATAATTTTTTGACATTCAGTTAATTGGTTTATGTATAGTAAATTAAATCACATAATTACAGCAACACAAGCATTAAAAAAGCTTGGGGACAAATCCACCACCTCTAGGTAAGCTTGCAGCTTATCTGATAGGACAGAAATTTATGGGTTAATTCCCATAACAGGTGTTGAGTATGCTCTGGGCATTTTATATACAGAAGATATAACTCATGGGTTAATCTGGAAAGTCAGTTAAGCAAAGCTTCAACTATAGATGCTTCTGTATTTTAATAAATAAATGGGCCAGCAGGTTTTGACTCAAGAGAGGGATATTGTTTAATTTTGGTTGTAGGACGAACAATTTACAAATACTGACTTTAAGAAATTGCTAATATACAAATGATCTCAGAGGAACATTTGCACTTTCCCATATGCTTCTTGGTCATTGCTATGATCTTAGAAGGCCCACTCCTATAACTGTAACTTAAGAGAGTAGAGAGTAGAACTTGGAGAGGGAGTAGAAGTTGGGAATTTGTGCTGTGGGGACAGTTGGCCTAGATCTCTGTGATAGACCTGTAACTCACTGAAGAGAAGACCTTGAAGTTTCACTTGGAAACAACGTTGGCTGCTGATTGAGGTTTTTTGTTGTTGTTGTTTAGCTTTGTAACTGCTTTGTAACTCATTAACTACTTATAAGCTAGTTTGGAAACCTATCCATTATGTATTTCCTGATTTCTATTGGTAAAGAGCATTTTAACAACAGAGCATTTGAGAATACATACTTGATATGTGATATCAAGTCCTGGTAAGAACAATTGACCAACTTTTGCCAGTTCTTAACATTTTCAAGCATCATATTTTGCATATACCTAGATTAAAAGAGACCCTGTTTTGTTTTTTGGGGGGAGGTAGTTGTTGTTTTTTAATTGGTAGTTTAAGTTAAAGCTTTACCAGGCTTTTCATTGCCATTATGCTCAGAAATTATCTAGAGAAAAAGACTTTATTATTTAAATCTATGTAACAACAGCATCGAAATAGTCAAAACTAAAAATAGTTGATCCCGAAGCTGCAAAAACACAATCTAAATACTTTGAACCATTTTACAATGCTGATGAAACATTATTTGGCACTGTTTGTCAGATTAAACTTTGTATTGATTTTAAGTAGAATAAAAACAGATGAATTATGTTAATGCTTCAGGCTATTGCACAGTAAACTTTGATGAATGGAAAATTTTAAACTCCCACTTTCAAAGGCCTTATGAATTTGGCATTTTAGAAGATCTGAGACTGGGTGGGAAGATTGATTTTATCATATTTTGACCTTGAATTCCTCAACATTCCAAAGATATGAGCTCATCTGAAGGTAGCAAAATTTTTTTAACATTTTAAAGCTTACTGCGTACTTCCTACTTATTTGCTCTTGTAGATGATCCTATTTGACCTATCAAGTGATGTGATCTAGCACATGAGATGTTATTCCATTGTAGTTATTTTAAAGTTATTGAGCAGAGTTAAAGTTGGTGAATCATGCAAGTGGAACACATGATTTTCATTTTAAAATACAATGGGATATTTGATATTCTAATTTAGGCCTAGATTCTGTTAAATGTGAAACACAGAGACTTAAGGAAAATTATAGCTTAATATAAAAAATGTAAGGCCTGAGTGAGGAGGAAAGGAAGAAAATTCTTTTGATAGTGAATATATTGCTTCACACTGAGGGACATAATGGAGGATTGAAGCAGACAAGGGAGTTGGAGCTACACATTCTGTTAGAGGGACATAAATAATAGAGAATGTATTGAATGCTGAGACGTCAGAGGACATTGAAAGACAAGATTTCAACAAAGAGGACAAAGCTAGGTAAAAGGATGCTTCAGCTTTTGTTACAGTAATTAAATATTCAAAAAGACAGCCATTTTATACTGTCCAGGAAGTTAAGCAATTGCTCATTTGATATTCTAGTTTTATGCGAGCAAGCCATAGGCAAGTACGTTGACATCAGGGATTTATATTAAGAAGTTTCTTCTAGGGGATGTCATAAGCAAGTTCAAAACCCAATCTTTTAATCTCCTGTGGCATGATCATAATATTTATGATGCCTCTAAGACACTGCATGTTTGTTCTAAACCATCAAAGACCATGTGTTCAGCATAATTTACATTGTGTATATTTAATGATCTAGTCTGATGAGTTCTTACAGTACTCAGTTATTGTAAAAAGACAACCTATGTAGGAAAGAAATGTTCTATAGATTTATGTTCCATAGAGATAGCTATTTAAACCATCATGCTATGCAAAATTCTTAGTCTTTTACATATTAACTCTTTATTTTAAATTCAGACAAATTCACATGCATTATATGTGGCAATGCTGTTAACTGAGTTTGATTTCAGTGTTTATAGGTTATGAACTATGTTCTTAGACTGGTGTTAGGTATTGTGGATGACACAAATTATCTGAATCCTGTCCTTAGGAACTACCATCCATGCAACAGAGCGTTATATGAAAGCAAGTACCAGATGGTGTGATGTGTTAGTTGTCATGAACAGCCAAGGAGGGACAAGAATTTGTCCTAGAATGGTTAGAAAAAACAAAAAAAAGTGATAGAGAAGGTCTTTGTAGGATAGATAGGATTTGGCTACAGAGAATAGGAATCCAAAATAAGGAAAGAAAAATGAGCAATAAGTGGGCTTACTGAGCAGAACTTCCTGACTAGAGTGGGGGACTTTTAGATCTTACTAGGAGGTGAGGATGGATTGAATTTTTTTTAGGATTAAAAAAATAATACATTTTTATTTACCAGATTATACTTGGTTTAAAAAAGCATTTAAAATGTGTTTGTACATACTACACTGCAAGAGACCATAGATTAGAAGTAGATGAGGAAGATGAGGTAAAAGTAAAGTAAGAATAGGGAATGCGAAATGGAGTCCAGAATTAGACTAATACTGATGATGCTTATCGTGATAGTGACTGTCTTCAGTATCTGGTTTAGAGATGTGGATTCTGCTGCAGACAATGGGAACCCTGAAGGACCGAGATCAGGGCAGTGGGACAATAAAAACATATATTTAGAAAGACCAGGCAGGTGGATTGGAGAAATGTGTGTTTCTGCTGCAATACAGCCTGGGGTCAGGAGAAGGCATGATAGTTATCTTGGGTTTAGCACAAGTGTAGGAAGGTAAAATGGTGAGAACCCTTTCAAAGGAAAGTATGTCACAAGTGCTGGCTGATGGAGTAGAAGATATGAAGGAGAACAAGATCATTCTGAGCTGTTATGCTTAAAACATGTCTACTTTTAGGCTTTTTTTTTTTTTTTAAATCTTTCTCTTTCCTTACATGGTTTTGCCCCAGCTAAAACTTCGTGACTGTGTTGCTCATACTGTTCTTCATAGAGGTCCCTATCCATGAAAAAGTTTGGGGGAGAAGAAAAGAAGATGGTTCCCCTCTCTTTTTTTTGGTACTTCTAGAACATCAAACTGTTGCTTTCTCAATTTTATCATTTAAAGTTCAGGAAGTCAAAAGTGAAGTTACTAATTCTCATTCTTAAACTATGGATAAGGATATTTCCACTTCTTGAATCTCTGTCCCCATTGAGGTTGAGAGTTATGGCACTGAGGGGCTATTCAAATGAGAATGAGCAACAGGCATGCAATTCAAAGTGGGAAAGTAGAACGGATATAAGGTCAGGCCCTGGGAGTGTATGAGAGCATCTTTTTATGCTGTGGTGTTCCTTGTAACAACTTCTGCCCTTTCTCCATAGAATTTATAAGAGGGTCATCTTATCTGCTTAGCAGTTTATGTTGATTCACTGTGGGTAGAACCCTAGAACCCTAGCAGGTAGGGTGAAGAATAGAACAGTGTCTGTGCTTGTAATCTTTTTACTTTAAAACATACCCACATCTCTCTCTCACGTGTACATATGCACACATCTATACATGAACTCTAACAGAGACCGAGTAGGGGACATCTTGAGTAGACCATGTAATCGTAAAGTAATAATAATGATTTAAATCGTGAAGTAATATTAATGATTTAAAAGTCAAAATTTCTCTGATTTTTGGAATACTGTTTGTCATTGGTTTTTCTTACTCATGTTCTGTTAATATGAACTTGATTTGAGCATTCATTGATGGTAGAGAGACTTATGCATGCTAAAATCAAAGTAAAGTACCCAAAGTTGCAAATTTGATCGTGGATCATCATATTGATAAATCAAGTAAATGTGTTACTATTTAGATGCCACCACAATGAGTTTTGACATCAGTGGATGCCTCTAAGTTGGAAAAGATTTTTATTCTGATGTTCTGTAGTTAGATTGCCATAGGATTTGGAATATATCTGATGTCTTTGTTTATTTTTTAATTTTTAAAGATTTTATTTATGTATTTATTTATAGAACACAGATGGGGGAGGAAGAGTGGGGGAGGGAGAGAGAATCCCAAGCAGACTCAGCACTGAGCTCGGAGCCTGACATGGGGCTCCATCTCACAACCCTGAGATCATGACCTAAGCCAAAATCAAGAGTAGGACACTTAACCGACTGAGCCACTGGGTACCCCTGATGTCTTTGTTTCTTAAAAAAGAAAAATCTTTGAATTTACTAATGTAGAGAACACTGAGAAGTTTGAAAGTAAATGGCTAATACAAGTTTGGGTGGGATGGATGACACTTTTGGGGTAAGCAAAATATGTTTTCCTTGAGATTAGTATGTGTTCAGTGGTGAAAAGCTGAAAATTGAGTTATATATATGGTTTTCTCCTAAGTGATCTGGGGATAAGTTTAGCTTTTCATAAAAATGTGGCCTATTTAAGTAGCTATAATTCTAGAGTTTAAATGGGGCCATTGATTGGAATCAGAATGGCTGGATGTAATTCACTCTACTAGGGAGACTTGATAGACTTCAGCTAATTTGCCACATTATAATCAGCTGTAGGCCAGGGGTATATTCTGGCTGTTGGGCTTTAAAATGGTATTCCACTGAGTCCTGAGACTAAAAGAAAAGTGGTAGAGATGGCCACATTTGCTTTGTGTCTCCCCTAAAATCCTACCTACTTCTGTTCTGTAGACTCAGTCAGGGGTTGGATACCAAATAAGAGTTCTCTAATGTCTAAAAATTTAGATCATGGTTCTAGCCTATTTATAAGACTCAGAAACCTCAGTGAAACTGATATGTCTGTTTCTTTCTTTCTTTCTTTCTTTCTTTTTTAAAGATTATTTATTTATTTGACAGAGAGAGATTACAAGTAGGCAGAGAGGCAGGAGGAAGCAGGCTCCTTGCCGAGCAGAGAGCCGAATGCTGTGCTCAATCCCAGGACCCTGAGATCATGACCTGAGCCGAAGGCAGAGGCTTTAACCCACTGAGCCACCCAGGTGCCCTTGATATGCCTGTTTCTAACTTGAATGTTATGATCTTCTCTGGCATAGCAGGAACCTTAGGGCCCACATGATTTGTTCTTTCACCCTTCCAAAATAAGGTAGATTGCTACAAGTGTGGATTTTAATTTAAGTAATTTAAATCACTTAGGACAACTTATACATATATTTGACCTTTGAACAATACAAGGCTTAGGGTCACTGACCCCCCCACACATTGAAAAACCCACATATAACTTTTGATTCCCTGTAAACTTAGCCTACTCTTGACCAGAAGCCTTACTGATAATACAAACAATTGATTAACACACGTTTTCCATGTTGTATGTTTTATATACTATATTCTTAGAATAAAGTAAGCCAGAGAAAAATTACTATTAAGAAAATCATAAGGGGGGGGCACCTGGGTGGCTCATTTGGTTAGACATCCTATATTGGTTTCAGCTGAGGTCATTATCTCATGGATTGTGGGATCGAGCCCTACATTGGGTTCCACACTTGGCAGGGAGTCTGCCTGAACATTCTCTCTCTCTGCCCCTCCCCTAACTCATTCTTTCTCTTTCTGTCTCAAATAAATAAATAAATGTTAAAAAAAAAAAAAAAGAGAAAATACATTTACAGTACAGTACTGTATTTATTGAAAAAAAAGTTCACATATAAGCAGACCTGTGCAGGGTACCTGGGTGGCTCAGTGGGTTAAAGCCTCTGCCTTCAGCTCAGGTCATGATGTTAGGATCCTGGATTGAGCCCCACATTGGGCTCTCTGCTTAGCAGAGAGCCTGCTTCCCCCCCTCTCTCTACCAACCTCTCTGCCTACTTGTGATCTCTCTCTCTGTCAAATAAATAAATAAAATCTTAAAACAAACAAACAAACAAACAAATAGACCCATGCAGCTCAAACCTGTGCTTATTTAGGGGTCAACTGTAATTGCTTTTTTCTAACTATTCTTGTTCATTATGCATCCTCAGCACAACTTACTGCAGTTCACAAGGCTTATTCATTAACTTTTTGGCAAAGCCCTGTGCAAAGACCACCAGGGAAACCTGTTGATCATACAAAGCTGGCTTTCCTAAAACTGCTGAACAAGCATCACCTTGACATTGGCTCAAGGGTGTCTTAGAAAAGGGCAAAGGGAGAATTAAGGTACTTAAATAAAGTTTTGGAGGTTGAGGTTAGTAATTGGGTGCTTTTAAGGCAGATATTAATAAATGAAATTTGGGCAGTAATTATTAGTTAAATTTGTAAATTGTTCTAGTTGGTGGCATAGTCAATGGTCTTAACTTGGGAATATAAGAATTCAAGCTCCGTTTCTGTTAAACCTATCTGTAGCCCAATAGAAATAGACTGCACAGCACATATGATAATTTTAAATTTTCTAATAGCACATTTAAAAAGTAAAAAGGAAATAGGTAAAATTAATTTTAATAATATATTGTGTTTAACCTACTATATCCAGACTATCATTTCAACTTGTGATCAATATAAAAATCATTAATTAGATATTTTTATTTTTTTCCTACTAAGTCTTTGAAATCCAGGGTGAATTTGATACCTACAATACACTTCAGTTTGTTCTAGCAATATTTCAATTACACATAGCCACACGTAGGTAGTAGCTACTATTTTGGACAGTGAAGATATTTTAGAACAGATGGGTCTGAATGAGCTGATAGTAAAACAATTTGATCTTTGATAGTTTATGTTCCATGTCATGATTTGGCTTGGCACAGTTTATCTGTACTGGAAGTCATAGTATAGTTTTATAATTTGTGGTTTTGGTCTCATCTTACACTTTTATGCATAGATCTGTGGTCTTCCATTAGCATGACATTTTTAATGAAACTTGTTATATAGAGAGTTATAATATGTAATTTATAAGGAGACTGTAAGAGTTTTCTTGTATACTTGACAGACTATCTACTAGATTAAGCCTTTGCTTCTAGTAGGCAGAATGTTTCATCACACTTTCCAAAGCTATTGAGTTTTTGGAACAACAACTATTACCCAGAAATGGGTATATACGTATAATGTACTGCCACTGTTTCTATTAATTTAATGTAGTGCTTTCTTTACAGTTAGGAAAAACATTTTAAGTGTATTCTTGTTGTTTATCATTAATCACTAAAGGTATCCCTAGTTTACTATCTTTGGGCTTTTTTTAAAATTTATTTGACAGAGAGAGAGAGAGACAGCAAGAGAGGGAACACAAGCAGGGGGAGTGGGCAAGGGAGAAGCAGACTCCCCACTGAGCAGGGAGCCCAACGTGGGGCTCGATCCCAGCACCCTGAGATTGGGACCTGAGGCGAAGGCGGATGCTTAATGACTGAGCCACTCAAGCACCCCTATCTTTGAGCTTTTATGTTTACATTTTAAATGAAATTGTTGTCAACAAAATCATAAATTTTTTCAAGCAAAAGCATTTTAAAAAGCACTGTCTATCCACTGAAGCTTTGTTCATACCTACAGCTTTTCTAAGTGGTTACAGATTGTTCAGTAACTTAGATATCACTCCTTAAAGTGTATATGTGTGTATAATATTTTCCTTCCTTTCTTTGGTCTTTGCAACGTTCCTATCTTCCATATTTCAAAATAATCACTGTAGATTTTTCTTATGCCTTCTGTATATTCAGTTCCATTGAATGTGTGTAGTTGAATGTAATTTATTTTCACTTGTCTCTTTCACAGTTCCATAGTTTTCAGCCTGTAAGTCAAGCCTGGCTTTTATGTTGGTTCATCATTACTTCATGAAAACAGAATTAAGGTTCATTCTGGAGTTCCGTACTGTGGTATATAACCACCTTATCTTCCTGCACGATGATAGAGAAGATTGGTATTCATTTGTCTATTTTATTTAACACTTAATAGGTGCTTGCTTTGTACTACATAAGTGTACTAAGTGCTTTACAAATATTATTGACATAACATCCATGTGAAGTGTAGGTATTATTGTTATCCACATTTTTATTGTTATTGTTATTCACATATGAGGAAACTGATTCACAGGGAGATTGAGTAACTTGTCCTTGTTCACTTCTACTGAAATTTGAGTGCCTATGCTGTGCCGTGATTTACTGTCTTTTACCTACTGCAGAGCATTATAATTCTGGCTACCACTGGTCATCCCAGTTAAGAGGCTGATTATCTTGTGTATACAGTTGTGCAAATAGTGAGCTCTATTTAGAGCTCTAATATCAGGCTCTAACCTGAGCTGAAGGCAGAGGCTTCAACCCACTGAGCCACCCAGGCGCCCCTAAGTATCAGACTCTTGGTTTTGATTCAGGTCATAGGATCCAGCCCTTTGTCAGGCTCAGCGGGCATCTCCTTGAGATTCTTTCTCTCTCTGCTCCTCCTCCCATGTGTACACATGCATGTTCTCTCTCTCTCTCAAAAATGTAAATCTTTAGAATGTTGTATATACCCTATAGTTTCATTGAATGAGAGTAATCATAACACCGCCAGTCAACTTGCTTGTTTTCCCCTCTGCCTCCAGAAGGTATAATATATTCCAGTGATGATAGAGTCTATGGAAAGAGTAATGTGTGTACATTTATACATAAATAGGTATTTATGTTTATATATGAAATTTTTTTACATTGAGGGGCATCTGGGTGGCTAATTCAGTTAAGCATCTGCCTTCAGCTCAGGTCATGATCCCAGTGTCCTGGGATCGAGACCCATGTCAGGCTCCCTGTTTGGGGGGAGACCTGCTTCTCCTTCTCCTTCTGCCTGCCTCTCCCCCTGCTTGTGCTCTCTCTCTCTGTCAAATAAATAAAATCCTAAAAGAATGTTTTTTTACATTGGTATCTCACTTTTTAGGCAGTAAATGTTTCCACAACATTGTGAGAATAAAATTAATTTTGTAAACTGAATCAGTTTTAAGAACCTCTAAATAGCTATACCTTAAAAGGAGATCCTGCTTTAATTACTTTCCTTTTTGTTTTTTTAAGATTTATTTATTTATTTATTTGAGAGAGAGACTGCATGCGGGAGAGGCAGAGGGAACAGAAGGGAGGGAGAACCTTTTTTTTTTTTTTTTAAGATTTTATTTATTTGACAGAGAGAGACAGCAAGAGAGGGAACACAAGCATTGGGAGTGGGAGAGGAAGAAGGAGGCTTCCCACTGAGCAGGGAGTCCCATGAGGCGGTCGATCCCAGGACCCTGGGGTCACGACTGAGCCACCCAGGCCCCTCAAGCAGAGAGAATCTTTTTTTTTTTTTTTTTTTTTTTAAGTTTTAGTATTTTATTTCAGAGAGAAATAGAGTGAGAGGATGAGGGGGAGAGAGAGAAGCAGACTCCCCGCGGAGCTGGGAGCCCGATGTGGGACTCGATCCCGGGACTCCAGGATCGTGACCTGAGCCGAAGGCAGTTGCTTAACCAACTGAGCCACCCAGGCGCCCCAAGCAGAGAGAATCTTAAGCAGGCTCTGCACTGAGCATGAGCCTGCCACGGGGCTCCATCCCACGACCCTGAGATCATGACCTGAGATGAAACCTAAAGTCCAACACTTAACTGAGCCACCTAGGCATCCCTTTGATTACTTTTCAGAAGCAAATTATTCATGTTTTTCACTAAATTACTTCCCCCAAATAGAGTTTGACACACAAATTTAAGTAAAACAATAAGTTTTTTTCAATTCTTTAATAGGTCTGGAATTCAGCTTAATGAATAAGACGCAATATATAAGAAGGTACATTTCTCTTTCATACCCCAGCCCCCCCACGCCAGGATGAATGGAAAAATAAAGGTTAGACAATAACAGAAACAAGAATTATTAACTAGGGATAATTCTCAACCTAGAGGCAGAAGAGCACAATGGTTTTATGGCTCTGAATTGCCTGGGTTTGACTCTTGTCTCACATACTTTCTGTGTGACAGCTTTGTGCCTCAGTTTTCTCATTTGTTAAAATGGAATGATAATAGTATTTACTTCCATAGACTTTTGTGAGGAGGAAGTGAGATAAAACCTGTAAAGTGCTTAGAATACTACTAGGCACATAGCCAATATGGATCAGCTTTGCTATTATTTAATTCCAAGAGTTTTTGATAGCCCTATTGTTGGTTTAATAGGAGGAAGATTCTGGGATATGTCAGAGTGGCGTAGGGCATACTAAATAAGGCTCAAAAGAACACCTTAATGAGATTCATATGAGCAAAAATGTGTGTGAAAATGCTTTATGAGATGTAAAGTACTCTATAAATAAAATGTAATAGGAAGAGGAGCACCTGGGTGGCTCGCTCGGGTAAATGCCTGCCTTTGGCTCGGGTCATGATCCCAGACTTCTGAGATCCAGCCCCACATCAGGCTCTCTGCTCAGCAGGGAGCCTGCTTCTCCCTTTCTCTGCAGTTCCTTCTGCTTGTTCTCTTTCTCTCTCAAATAAATAAATAAAATCTTTAAAAAAATTAAAAAGGAAGAAATTAGATTGTTTATAGCCTTAGTATGCTATAGAGTGAATGTTTGCTGATCTAGCTCAATAGATAGTGGTAGTATTCCCCTTTAGGTCCCCAGGAAAAAGATTTAAGGCCTCACACACACACACAAAAGTCTTTAAAGTTGGACTCTTTTTTTTTTTTTTTAGATTTTATTTATTTGACAGAGAGAAACACAGCGAGAGAGGGAACACAAGCAGAGGGAGTGGGAGAAGAAGCAGGCCTACTGCTGAGCAGAGAGCCCAATGCAGGGCTCAATCCCAGGAACCTGGGATCATGACCTGAGCTGAAGGCAGACGCTTAACGACTGAGCCACCCAGGTGCCCCAATAAAGTTGGACTCTTTTGTGGTAGAATATTATTCTGAAAGTGTGCTTATTTATATATAAGTTAACCTGGTACTTAATATATAACCTGATATTTATATATAAGTTAACCTGATACTTCAGAAAGGATTTGCTAAACTACATCCTTAATGTTAATGTATTCGCAAAAAAGTGTTATCTATTTGTAGCCTAGATCTACCTTTATATCTCTTTTGGAGAATCTCTTCTTGGGTCCTTCCAAATATCTTGAGGAAGTTGGGCCTAGATGTCTGTTCAAGTCACTGTGCCTCTGGGCTTCCTTTTCTGGAAGTTTGGTCTCTCGGTCATTTGTGCTCCCATAATTCCAAGAACATAGCTCTGTCACTGCATTTACCTCATTATAATTATCTGTAAACTAGACCGCTGGCATCTGTGGACGGAGACTATGCCTCACTTAACTTTTTAATCTTTAATGCTGGGAATATTAAAATTCCCAACAAATCTAAGTGGAATAAATGAAGAAAGAGTAAAACAGCCCCAGCACCCATGGCAAAATTTTGTTAGCACTAACATTTGAAAGTAATAAAGCTGTTCTTCGGAGTGCCTGGGTGGCTCAGTTGGTTAAGCATCTGTCTTCAGCTCAGGTCATGATCCCTGGGTCCTGGGATGGAGCCCTTCTTTGGGCTCCCTACTCAGTGGGGAGTCTGCTTCTCCCGCTCCCTCTGCCCTTCCCCCCACCCGTGTGTGTGTGTGTACGTACACGCGCGTGCCTGCCCATGCATGAGTTCCCTCTTTCTGTCTTCCTCTCAAATGAATAAATCTTTAAAGCTGTTCTTTTTTCTTAAGACTTTATTTTTTTTATTTTTTATTTTTTTAAAGACCAGTTTTATTTATTTTTTATTAACATATAATATTTGCCCCAGGGTACATGTCTGTGAATCGTTAGGCTTACACATTTCACAGCACTTAACATAGCACATACCCTCCCCAATGTCCACAACCTAGCCACCCCATCCAAGTAATCTCCACCGAACATGGGGGCTTGAACTCAAAACCCCAAGATCAGGAGTCATATATTCCACCAACTGAGCCAGCCATGCACCCCAAGAAGACTGTTCTTCTAAAAAATATTTGGTGATGTGGACATTTTGGAAATTCTGACTGAATTTCTTTTAATCTAAATTACTGCATTTGACGTAATGTTCTCTCAAGTACCTTAAGGTAGCATTACTAGAATTATACAGGCTTCATTTTAAAGTAAATTTTTTAAATCTGGTATTTATTTTTTAAATAAATTTTTAAAATTTATTTAAATTTACTTGTTTTATTTTAAATGAATTTTATTTAAATAAATAAATTTATTTAAATTTATTTGGTATTTTTAAAATACCAAATATTTTAGTAAATGTAGATGCTTTGCATTTTAGATGCTTTAATATGTTTATCTTTTTTTTTTAATTGGGATGATTGATATACTTCTTTTTTTTCTTAAGATCCATTTATTTATCCTAGAGCGAGTGAGAGAGAGAGAGTGAGAGCGTGCGTGTGCAAGTCAGGGAGGGACAGAGGGAGAGAATCCTAAAGCAGACTCCCCACTGAGCACGGAGCCCAATAGAGGCTAGATCCCATGACCCATAAGATCGTGACCTGAGCTAAAAGCAAGAGCCAGATGCTTAACCAACTGAGCCACCTAAGTGCCCCTTTAGTATGTTCATCTTAAATGTGGTAATATTTGAATTGAAGATTGGCTTAAGGGTTTATAAATGTTCTTTTCTTCCTGGAATGCTGACATAACAAATAATTTGTGTGAGAATAGCCTTTTCAAGGGCACCTGATCTATATTAAGAACTGAGTTTAATATTTAGTTTCCTCATCTGTAAAATAGAGATTGTAATATCTACTTTATAGCACAGTTGTAAATATTAAAGATGTAAAGATTAAACAAATTAATCTAAGAGTACTCAGCACAGGTTCTGGCATGTATTAATCGTTCTATGGTAACTATGACAATAAATTCTAGAAGGCTTGTTATGAAAAGCAGTATATATATCCATTTCTCTCTCCCCAGAGGCACATAGATAGAAGGAGATTGATGTTTTCATAACCTGCATTATCTTGTGTCAGAGATGGGTTGGGCATAAAGGGGGCTAGGGAGTAAGCCCTACTCAAATTCAGAAATAATGGAGCCTTAAAACTGGTTAAGACATTTAGCACTTTTAACCCAACTATCCTATTATATTTGTTTTGTTACTTAATCTATTTTTATTACTCGTCTCATCTGGAATCAGAATTGTATAATAAACTTGAGATGTGGGCTTTTTGTTTTCCTTTCTCCTTCTATTAGAAGAGAAGGTTCAAAAACTGAGAAAAATTAATGTGCTTCTCTTCTTCTGGTCTCAGCCCATCAACTTGGAGTGAATTTTTTTGGTACTTACCAGGTTCCCTGCTTAAAAATAAACACTCATGCACATTGGTGACTTCTTCGCTGGTGGCCAGGGAGTGACAGTGAAGAACTACAGTCTGTAACTCTTAATCTGTGTGTTCACTGGGCATGGCATTGCCTTAGTTTCTGAAAGGGGGGTGAACCTTAGCTGCTATAACAGACGCGTGAAAAGATGTCCAACATCACTCCTCATCAGGGAAACACAAATCAGAACCACGGTGAGATAACACCTCCTACCTGTCAGAATAGCTAAAATCAACAATACAAGAAAAAAACGTGTTGGGGAGGAGGTGGAGAGAAGGGAACCCCCTGGCACTGCTGGTGGGAATGCAAACTGGTACAGCCATTCTGAAAAACAGTGTGGAGGTTCCTCAAAAAGTTAAAAGTAGAACTACCCTATAATCCAGCAATTGCACCACTAGGTAATTACCCAAAGGATACAAAAATACAGGTTTGAAGGGGTACATGCACTCCAGTGTTTATAGCAGCATTATCAAGAATATCCATACTGTGGAGAGAGCCCAAATGTCCATTGACTGTGGGGTGTGTGTGCATGTGTAATATTATAATGGAATATTACTCAACCTTCAAAAAGAATGAAATCTTGCCATTTGCAACAACATGGATGGAGCCAGACTATATTATGCTAAGTGAAATAAGTCATTCAGAGAAAGACAAATACCATAGGATTTCACTCATATGTGGAACTTAAATACAAAACAGATGAACATTTGGGAGGAGAAAAAAAGAGAGGGAAACAAACCATGAGACTTTTTTTTTTTTTAAAGTAGGCTCCATGCCTAATGCAGAGCCCACTATGGGGCTTGAACTCATGACCCTGAGATCAAGACCGGAGCTGAGGTCAAGAGTCGGACACTTAACCAACTAAGCCACGTAGGCACCACAAACCATAAGGGACTTTTTTTTTTTTAAATTTTTATTAACATATAATGTATTATTTGCCCCAGGGTACATGTCTGTAATCGTCAGGCTTACACATTTCACAGCATTTAACAGCACATACCCTCCCCAATGTCCATACCCCAGCCATCCTATCCCTACCCCCCCCCACCGGCCACCCTTAGTTGGTTTCTTGAGTCTAGGAGTCTCTTATGGTTTGTCTCCCTCCCCATCCCTTCCTGTTTCATTTCTCTCCCCCACCCCCCCAAACTCCTGCCTTGCCTCTCAAATTCTTCATATCAGAGAGATCGACCATAAGGGACTTTTTAACAGTAGAGAACAAACTAAGGGTTGAAGGGAGGTAGATGGGGGATGGGCTAGATGGATAATGGATATTAAGGAGGGCACTTGTTATGATGAGCAGTAGGTGTTGTATGTAAGTGATGAACCACTGAATTCTATTCCTGAAACTAATATTGCACAGTATGTTAATGACCTAGAATTTTTTTTTGAGCGATAGTAAAGTAAAGGATGATAGAGTACAGTGTCTTCCAAGAGGGAGGGGACCTGAAAGGGTTGCCCAACTAACTAGAACTTAAATAAAAAGCTGAAAAGGAAAGCAAAAAAAAAAAAAAAAAAAAAGGATCCTTATCTGTTAGGTCAAACTGGCACAGTTTTGCTTAATTGCTTTCAGTGTCACAGGACTTTTTTTTTTTTTTAAAGACAAGGAAAGGGGAGGGGAGGGAAGGGAGAGAGGAAGAGGGAAAGAGAATCTTAAGCAGGCTCCAAGCCCAGCATGGAGCCCAATGCAGGGCTTGTTATCATGACCCTGAGATCACGAGCCAAAATTAAGAGTCAGACACTTAACCAGCTGAGCCACCAAGAAGCCCTAGGACTATTTGCATAAAAGCAGCAGTGTTTTGCTGCTCGGTTTTAGCGGTTTTAGAGGATAACAGGGGGCCACAGCAGAAGCGTTCACGTCGCGGCCCCTGTCAGATTCCGGTGAATCTGCGAATTCTGCTGTGTAACTCCTCATTTATTCATTCAAGTCAAGCAACAATTGAAATGAACAGGAGCAGGGCTGACTTTAGTGTATATGGATATAGTTATTTTTTACGCTCCAGTAATAGTTCTAGATAGAAGCTAGAGCATATCGTTTTTAAAATGTGCCCTGGTTACATAGGGGATGAGCTGGATCTCTGAAGGACACATCACTCTAAGACTGGAATCTCTGGAATAAAAAAAACTCTTTAGAAACAATGGGAGACATGAGAAGATGCTGTTTGTGGGTAATATCGTTAACACTCGCAAGAGTGTTAAAGACATCCTTAGAAATGTCAATGACACATTGTGACAGTGGATGACATTAGTCACTTGACTGGCAATAGGTTTACCTTTTGAGCTTTACTATTGTCTGGTTTAGGTTTTATTACCTGAGTCCTGTTGTGGCTCTTGAATGGAACAGCTACAGTCAAGACACTGCCTTCCTTCAGTCATAGGTGAAGAAACTTATTGGATCTTATGTCCTATACCTAAAATGGACAATTTGCAGGTAGTATCATAGTTCCTGTTAAAACATTAGAAAAGCTTAAAAAAAAATAATACCTTTGTTAAGATATAATTAACATACCATGGAGTTCATTCGCCTTTTAAAATTTTATTTAAATGCGGTGGTTTTTAGTATATTTACCAAATTGTGTGTCAATAATCACCATCTAATTCTAAAACATTTTTGTTACCCCAAAAAAGAAACCCCATAACCACCAGCAGTTAATTTCAGTTTCCCTCTGGACTACCCCAGTCCTAGGCAATGACCAATCTATTTTCTGTCTCTTTGGC
Organism: Procyon lotor; assembly: GCA_028646535.1. Lineage (NCBI taxonomy): Eukaryota > Metazoa > Chordata > Mammalia > Carnivora > Procyonidae > Procyon > Procyon lotor. The sequence continues at coordinate 41,205,986 of CM053617.1, read as the reverse complement.
TGATTTACCTACTGTGGATATTTCATGTAATTCATGGAATTATACAACATGTAATTCTTTGTGACTGGCTTCTCATAGTGTTTTCAGAGCTTATCCATGTTATAGCACATATCAATACTTCATTTCTTTTTTTATTGCTAAATAATATACCATTATGTGGAGGTACCACAATTTGTTTATCCATTTACCAGTTGATGGGCATTTGGGTAGTTTCCAGTTTGGGGAAATTATGAATAAAGTTGTTATAAGCATTTGTTTACAAGTTTTTGTATAGACATGTTTTTATTTATCTTGGGTAAATACTTAGGAGTTAGGGTTGCTAGCTTGTACAGTTTAGGGTGTGTTTAACTTTTTAAGTAACGTCCAAATTGTTTTTCTGAAGTGGCTGTACCATTTTGCATCCCCACCAGTAATTTATGAGCGTTCTAGTCGTTCTGTGTCCTAATCAACATTTGGAATTGTCATGGGTTTTCTTTGTTTGCTTTTTAGTCATTCTAATAGGTATGCAGTTCTTCGTTAGTTTTACATGAAAATCATGTAGTATGAACCCATCTGAAGGATGATTTAAGTGCAAAAATGCATTTACTGAATGCCTATGATGTGCTAGGCCCTCTGCTAGGTGATGGGAATATGAATAAGACATACCTCTGCTCCCATAGAATTTGCAACTTATTGATAATGGTAGACATGTAAGGAAGTAATAACAATTTACTGAGTTAATGCTAATCGCTCGGAGTGAAATATTAAGGTGGGGAAGGAGAGTCACAACTATACCTAGAATTGGTCAGTTTTGTGGAAGGATTTTGACATTTATGATCAGCAAAAAGATAACAATGTGAAGAGCTACACGTACTTTTGCCTAATGTTCTGAGGTAGGTTTTGGTTGCAAAGGTCAAGCCTCCCCCTACATTATCATGCCTAATAAACCAATGCCTAATAAGCTTCTTTGGATGATATTCTGCTTGCTAACCCTCTAGTGATTTGGGGCAACACGAGTTAGTCACATATGCCGTGTAATCAAGGGAAGAGGCAACTCTAATTTTTGTAGTTTTTTGAAGCCTGCTCTTTTGACTATTGTATTTATTTTTCTCCCTTTTTGTATTCTTCCTAGGTCTGGCTTTCTGCCTTTTACCTAACACACTGCTGAACTGTACTCCTGCTCCTTTTTTAAGTGCATATTACTTAGCTCTGAACTGTTTACTGTAGTCAGAAGTGGTAGCAATAGGCATTTGTACTTTTTGTCTGGTTCATCTCTTTACCCTTTGCCCAACGAGATTTGGCCTTAGTATGTAAGTTATTTCGGGGCGCCTGGGTGGCTCAGTGGGTTAAAGCCTTTGCCTTCAGCTCAGGTCATGATCTTAGGGTCCTGGGATCGAGCCCCGCATCAGGCTCTCTGCTCAGCAGGGAGCCTGCTTCGCCTCTCTGCCTACTTGTGATCTCTCTCTGTCAAATAAATAAATAAAATCTTTTTAAAAAATATGTAAGTTATTTCAAGTGAATAAGGTGATTCCAAAAGCCATGTTTCTCAATGTCTGATAAACAAGGCTTCTTATCTGGTCTGGGTGGCAAACCAGTGAGAAGAGCTGTGAAGGAAGATTGGGGTTGGCTGGGAGCTGGAAGAGGCTGGGTGAAAATTGCCGGTTCTCATGCTCATCTGATTGTTGAATGAAACTATCCTCTTTTTTTTTTTATTTTTTTGACTTCTCAAGAACCTTGGTTAGTTTGGTTTTCTGTTAACAGCAAGAAAAAATATAATCTGATTAGGAAAAACAAAAGGTTGAAATAACTGGAATTAGTCAACCTCAAGAAGAAAAAGATGAAGTCATAATTTCTTTGTATGTCCTAATTTATCCCGGGCTGTATTGAGGGTTCTTGAGAATTTCTTGTATGGAAGACTGGGTTGAACAATAATCTTAAAGAATATTAAAATTTGCAGCAGGTGCTGATTAGTTATTTCTTTTCTTGACTAGGGAAGGGAGAAAGGTTTCAATTTTATAAGGACATAAACATATGTCCTTAAACATATGTTTATTATGATTAAACATAAAGGAGACTTATCTGCTTGCTATTGAGTGATAAGGAGAATCTATAGTCATGTTTTCCAGAGGGCTACAAATGTAATAGCCTCATTTGAGATGGTTAAAATTGGCCACAGACTGAAGAACTTGATATTTACTGACAGTGGGATGAAAATCTTCATTTGAAAAGTTAATTTTTTCTCTTTCTGTCACGTGACAGGCTTTCCTTATTTGGGAAAGGTTTTAATCTTAAGGCAAATGTATGTCAATCAGCTCAATACTATAGTAAAGTTCAATTTGATATAGGAACCTCAGTTTTTGATAGGTTCTTATAAATAATAATAATTTGTCTAGATCTATAAATTCCTAGACTTCTGTTTTGTGATACATAGGAATTTTATATTACTGCTTCTCTATTGTTTGCTGCCCTGTCAAGTATTCACTATTAGATATCCTGTCTATTCTTTATGGTATTCTTAAGCAGATTCTGTGCTTGAAATCACTACATGTTGAACTTTTGGATGTATTGGCTCTTTGGTTTTTACTCACGACTGGTAAGTTCTATAGAGTCTTATGTTTCATTATTAGTAGAGTCTTTCATAGAAACTAGGGATCAAAAAATCATTGTGCTAAAGTAGACCAAGCATGGAAGAGATACAGTTAAAGGGCCAGAACAGAAATTTTGAGAAAACTGGAGGATGGGAAAGAAATCTCAAAATCAGAAGTTATTTTATAGAATGTATATGGAAGTGATTACTTGATTCTTTTAATATAGTCGCTATGCATTTACTTTGCAGGAAGGATATATGTATATGGTTCGGTGGGGGAGAGGCAAGAACATACCTATTCAAAGGGATCTACCTATGTTAGAAGCACAATATTGGTCAAAGAAAGCAAGCTGCAGAACAGTATACATACTTCTATGTTTAGGGGAAGAAATAACAAAACATTTTTCTAAAAAAGTTTTTCTGTGGGTACATATATGTGTGAATGTATTTTTAAACATCTGAAAGAATACATGCCAAATGTATGTCGTGGTCTGAAGAGTGTAAGAAAGCAGGATTGGAGACTTTTGCTTTTTCTGTAATAGTCTTATTTTTGTGTGTTCAGGAAGAACGGATTTATGTGTTAGTTGTGTGGTTAAATATTCATTTAAAATAAGTAAAGCATATTAATTACACTTAACAATATTTATAGTGTAGATAGGGAGCTGAGATAATTTCAAATAATGTAAACTCATTAGAAAATAGGAGTGGTGGGGGCACCTGGGTGGCTCAGTTGGTTAAGTGTCCAACTCTTGGTTTGGGTTCAGGTCGTGATCTTGGGGTCATGGGATTGAGCCCCGTGTTGGGCTCTGTGCTGGATGTGGAGCCTGATTGAGATTCTCTCTCTCTCTCCCTCCCTCTGCCCCTCCACCCCCAGTTAAAAAATTTTAGAAAATAAGATCAGTAGAGTGGAAATTTAGAAATGGCTAGTTTTGTGAGTTAATCCTCCCTATGTGTTGAATGCATTTAACTTTGAAATGTTTTATCCATACCTATGTTGATACCATATGATAAATGTAAAAACCTTCCTTCAAGAATTCCTCCTGTTTTTCTATATTATTTGACAATCCCAATTATTTCCTAGGCTTTTCAAACATCTACCAGCCCTTTGATTTTTGATCATGTCTGTGCCTCTGTTTCTACTAGTCAAGTCTCCATTGTTTATGGGACACAAAGCAACTATCAGTGTAGAAGTTTTGGAACATTACTGGCATAGACTTGAAAGTCACAGACGGGGGTTCATATCCTGATACCCGCCTAGCTTTGTGACTTTGAGCAGTTATATCACCTTTGTGAGCCTCAGTTTTCTCTTCTGTGAGAGGGAGATAATGCTGACCCTGTAGGGTTGTGGTGAGTATGAAGATCATGGCTTTAAAGCTTTTACCCCAGTTTCTATCATACAGTAAACACCATGATTAATTTTATCATTTGGTTCTGGAGCTGCTTTTTTTCTCAGATGTTGTTGGACCTTTGCAGCCTTCTATCTTATATTTCTAGGAGAGGATATGTCTGGGGATAAGCCAGAAAGGGTAGAGAAGGGTCCTAGATTTGTCTCCCAAGAAAAAAGCAGGTGAATGGGATAGGGCTGGTGGAGGTGGGCCTGTGGCAATGCTAGAGGGTAGATCAAACTACTTCTTGAGTTTAACTGTCATTTGATTAAGAGTAAATGACTAGGGGCAAGTGAGGATTAATTAGGTTGCTTTTGTGGCAGGGTGGTGATCAAAGAAGGCCCTCTCTGAATGTGTTAGGATTAGGTTGAAAAAGGAGTTAAGGTAGAGGGAGTAAAAGGAAGTCAGAGAGGCAGTAGAGTGAGACTCCTTAAGAGCACAGTCTGAATTTGAGTGGATTGGAGCCTTGGCTCTGTTGCTCACTGCCTTGTGAATATTGGGGCAGTTACTTCATCTGTCCAAGATTTAATTGCTTCATTTATAAAATAGAGTTGTGAGGGAATGCATTTAGTATGCTTAGAATAGCGGCAAGCATATATGAAATACCTGCTAAATTTACTAATATTAAGTCAAGCTGAGGGAAGAAAATAAGAAGGGCTAGTGAACTGAACAATGGGAGGGGGCTCTCTCTACGTACAGCTAACTGATAGCATTTGCCATTGGTTATCTTCAAACGAAGAGTCAATAATGAGATGCATTATTTATAAATGTTCTAATACTTCCTGGTGTGTTTGCTTATTAAAAACAAGTGAAGGGCACTTGGGTGGCTCAGTGGCTTAAAGCCTCTACCTTCGGCTCAGGTCATGATCTCAGAGTCCTGGGATCTAGGCCCGCATTGGGTTCTGCTCAGTGGGGAGCCTGCTTCCCCCTCTGCCTGCCTGCCTCTCTGCCTACTTGTGATCCCTCTCTCTGTGAAATAAATAAAATCTTAAAAAAAACAAAACAAATGAAAAAACGATGTTTTCCTTATTTTCCCTATATTGAGAACCAAAATTTAGTTAAAAAAAAAAAAGAACTTAAAAGGTTAGTTGCCACTTCTGATTTTGTTGTTGAATGATAACTTATGGTCTAGTTTTTCTCTTTGTATGATTTCTGCTTGAATTTCACTGACAATTTTGTACTTTTTCTGTCCTTTTTGTTGTTTCTTGTAGGCTTTCTGGTTAATCATTTGCTTTTAGCAATGTTTACTCCTTTTAGAACAAAAAGGATGAATAATATACTGTAAATATAAATCAGTGAGGCATATATAAATAAATTTTAATGAGAAAATAAGTCTCCGCATCGGAATTTGTTCCATTAAGAAGGCTGTGCAAACTTTGTCCTGCATTTCACCTGTCATCATTTCATCTGTTGAGCGCTAGTCAGCCTCTGAGTTTTTAAATATATGTCCCAATACTCTAAGGTGGCATTGTAAAAGTTTCTTTGTGTTCTCCCTAATATTCCAGTAGCCACCACTGTACAGATGCTTTGTACATTCTGTCATTTAGTACTGAAAATAACCATAGGGAAAATTATCATAATTTTATAGGTGAACCAAGGTTTAGAAACTTGTTCAGAGTGACATGCCAGCAACTGGCAGAGCAAGAATTTGAAAATCAGATGGCTGATTTCAGAGTGTGTACTTTTAAATGCCAGACCACCAACTGCTTTCCTAACCCACAATCAATCAGAAGACTGCAAAGCTGACCCTTGGCAAAGTGGCCAGGCTTGTTTCTTTCCTGCTGCTATCCTTCTAGTCCCTCCCTCACTTTACCATCCCATTTTACTGATCAGATACAGGTGTAAAGGCTTAGCTTGAAGAATCGTTTAGTCTAGTGGCTCTCAAATCTAGCTAGTCAAAAGAATCACCTGGGACACTTACTTCTTTTAAAATTATGACTAACTTGGTTTTAACTGGAGACCAGGAACCTGCATTTTAATCATTTTATGCATGATTTTGACAATCTGACAGGTTTGAGTACCACTTCAGATGCATGAGTCCCTACCTGAACAACCCCTCAATTTTCCTGACAGGTAGTCCTCTAATTATTTAGTATTGTCTTCTGATGGGGACTCACTGCCATCTTGCCAGGAAGGTTACTTCATTGGTTATTAGATGCAATGCTGTGCTTCTCTAGAGCTTTCATGTGCTATCTTGTATGGACTAGGTCAATTTCTTCGGGCTTGTGACTGTATTCCTTAGGTATTGGCTTTGAGGTTAGATCCAGGCTGGAAACTTCTCTGAATCTCCTCTTCCTCATGTGTGAAATGAGTATGTTGCTATCTACCTTGGAGGATTATATCAAGAACTAAATGAAAAAATAAACTGTCCTAACTGGAAAGATTCTTGACTGCCTTCAAATAGGCATTTCTTATAGTCCCTTCACCTTATCAGCCTTTTTTGAGGTGGTCCCCCATGTGCAGGGCTCTAGTTAGAAGTGTGGAGATATATATATATATATATATTTAGAAGGCTCCTAGACATCCATTCCAGGATTGTCAGTGCCAGAGATAGGTTGTCATTTTGACTTCTCATCCATACACTCCTTTTTTATTTTTTCCCCCGCCTGTGGCTTTTCCTCTGGACAAAGAATATGTACCTCTTACAGAGACAGATAAGCCTACATTTCTGGAAATTCAGTTTTACTCCTTAAGTAATTGGAGTTCCCACTGACAACTTGAACCCAGCACAAAACAAATGATATGCAGAAAGACCTTAAAGGTAAACGAAAAGTCCTTCTTCAATTATATAGAGACCAAAATGGAGAACCAAAGAAAATACTCCATGTCTCTCTCTTATCCAACAGTAGAAAGACAACTGATGAATGTTAAAAAGAGAAAAATGAGGAGGGGTGCCTGAATGGCTCAGTCCATTAAGTGTCCAACGCTTGATTTTGGCTCAGGTCATGATCTCCATGTCATGAGATCGGGTCCTGCGTCAGGCTTCAGGCCCAGCATCGGGCTGAAGCCCAGCGTGGAGTCCACTGGAGATTCTTTCCCCCTCCCACTCATGCTCTCTCTCAAATAAATAAAATCTTGAAAGAAAAAATGGGTGGAGGTAGCAAGTGAGAGGAGGCAGTGACAGTAAACTAAGAAATATTGAATGCCTGCTCTTTTGCAAACATAATTTGAGTAAATAAATAAATAATTTCAACCTAATCTTCACAGGTTAGGTCCCATTTTACCAATGAGAATACTGAAGACCATTGAGAATAACTAAGACAAGCCTCATACCTGGTCAGATGGCAGGTCCAGATTGAGGAGACCTGGGACTTCTCAGAATGTGATTTTTAAAAAATTATAATACATACATGTTCTTTAAGAAATAGATGTCTTAATTTCCATTGTACTGTACACAGTCCCCTGTCAAAACAGCTGCCGTGTTCTTATTTTAATTGGTTATGTCTCTCTTCTTCTACTCGTTACTTTATACATAGGGACTGGGTTGCACCATTCTTCTCTATCACCAGGGCATAGTACAGGAGTTGAGCCTTGACTTGTGCATTAAAGGTTTGTAAAAGTAGGGGCGCCCAGGTGGCTCAGTGGGTTAAAGCCTCTGCCTTCGGCTCAGGTCATAATCTCAGGGTCCTGGGATCAAGCCCCGCATCGGGTTCTCTGCTCAGCGGGGAGCCTACTCCCCCCTCCCCCCACCACCTGTCTCTGTGCCTACTTGTGATCTGTCAAATAAATAAATAAAGTCTTTAAAAAAAAAAATAAAGGTTTGTAAAAATGGAATTTCTGTCTCTGTCATTTGAAAACATCTTCACCCTCCACCCCTACTCCTCATCTCTGAGTTAAAAAAAAAAAAGTATAGAGTTGTAAGGGATATTAGAAATACTCTAGCTCAGTCCTCTCATTTGTATAAAGGGAGGAATTTCAGGTAGATCATGATGTACCCCAAAACCCCCATTTGATAGTAGTTATTCTAGCACTCTTGCCTCCTGGTGCTCAGTTGAGGGCTCTTCTTAGGATCTTCGTGTATACATACTGCTTTCATTCATTCAATAACCTACTGATTCTTCCTTTATGCTCAGTGCTTCAGAAATGCTACTTTCCTTTCTGCCTCCTTGAATAGACATACAGCCATGTTTTCCAGAAACCAGAAGAAAAACAGCTTCCCAAGAGTTAGGACTTAAGCTAGAAAATGGTCACTGAAGTTGAGGTTTTTAACCTGTTGTATCCCTTTTTGCTCATCCAGACAGTTACTTAACTTGTTCATTGAAGACGATAAGTGACTATTTGCAGGTCTGGGTAAACTGTTCAGGACTCTGAAAATAATCTTTCATTGCTATCGTTTGATTTGGTGTGGTTGTTGAAATGTGTGTTTTACTTTTCTTTTTTAAAGATTTATTTATTTGAGAGAGAGAGAGAGAGAGAGAGCCCACATGAGTATGCGGGGCTCATGGGAGGGGGAGAGGGAGGGTGAATCTCCAGCAGACCCTGCACTGAGCCCAGAGCCCCATGCAGATCTCCATCTCAAGACCTTGAGATCACGACCTAAGCTGAAATCGAGAGTCAGATAAAACTGAAGCCACCCAGGCGCCTCTGTTTTGCTTTTTTTAAACAAAAGAAAACTGAATCTGTAATATAATGTACTCTCTAATGTTAAGTCAAGCCAGGAGTTGTGCTTCCCTTTAGCTCAGACTAGTAAAAATAATTTGTACATGATGGTCTCCCATGGGCTCGAGTGAAATGTGGTGAGATGATGATTTTTCTTCACTTAGTTTGTTAGCTGTCTGTTTTCAAAATGTTTTTGACTCTAGCATCATGAAAACACTATCTTGTGTTAAAGGTTTTTCTTGTGAGTGCTTTTCAAAAGTTAATTTTCGTAGTACTTTGGGCACATTTTAAGTTTTATAGGTATATCTAATTATGGAACTTACCAGTAATAAATATTAGAGATACCCCCCAAAATTAGATTGAAACTACAGTCACCTTTTGCTTTTTCAGGAAAGTGATTCTGTTTGTAGACTGAGAGTTCTTAATTACGGACTTCCTCTAGATAAAAAATTCTCTGTTCATTTGAATAGAATGTTTATTTGACAGTGGAGGCTGGGGTGAAGGGCTGAGGGTAAAGTTAGTTGACTTGACTCTTTCCTTTGAATTTACATTAAGTTCTTTTGAGAGTAAGTCAAGTAGTGGGACATATACATTAAAGAATGTGTAAAAGGATGCAATTAATTATAGAACTTGTCCTAAGCTTAATGTTGCCAAATAATTATTCTTAATGAAAAGAATGTGTGGTATTAGAATAATCTGGAATTTTGATTCGTGTCATCCACCCATGGCACGAAGCAAGTGATATAGTATTAGTTTTATGAAGTAATTTTATGTATTATCTTGTTCTGTTTTTATTTTTAGGACCGGAGTAGGCCCTATGACACTTTTAACTTGCACTCGTTGGAGAACTCCTTAATGGATATGATAAGGACTGATCATGAGCCTCTGAAAGGTAAACACTACCCTCCCAGTGGCCCACCAATGAGTTTCGCTGATATAATGTGGAGGAATCATTTTGCAGGTTAGGAATATTCATATGTCCATTCCTTGCTTGGTGTTTTAAACAAAAATCAGCTTTTTAATAATTGTGATTTTTTTTTCATTTTTGTTTTGTTTTGTTTTTCCGTTTTTGTTTGCTTCTGTAAAGCATTGTGGAATGTATTTAAAATTGATTTTCTTTTTTTTAGCCTGGGTTCAGTTACCTACAATAATCAAGGTTGACTGCTTTAATCATAATGTTTGGCAGAAGCATGTGTTGGGGAGCATGAGACCAGAAGTCAAGTGTTCTGGGCTTGGTGCATTTGGAATCCTCAGCTGAACCTAGATAATTCATTTAAGTCCAAGTATTCTGCAAGGAAATATGAGATTTAGTAAACCAATCTCTAAAGACTACTTCAGAAAACTTCATAGAAAAGAGTTCTGTTTTATTAAAATATAATCACTTTCATCATATAGGAAGTATCACCACACGGACTTAAGAGCAGCCAGTGATTCTTCACATTCTCTACCGCTAGGACAGAAAGAAAATGTCTTAAAGTGTGCAAATGTTTTGGGTTAAATAAAAGGCAGAAAGTCCCAAGGTCAGCAGTACTAAGACTTCCTATTTTTAGAGCCATTGTAAACTCAGGTTAGTGGTTGATGTTACATTCCTAATTACAGATCATTTTTTTTTATGTGTTATAGGACTTTTTAGGGGCCCTGCGATATTTTAAAATACCATAATGGAAATTTCCTGTAGAAATGTCCAGTTGGGTTTAGAGCCTAAATATCTGAAAACTGTGAGGAGTTGGCCACAAGGATGCCCATCTCGTTAGAATCCTTATGTTCCCCGGAGCTGTGAGGAATTTGATCCCCTCTGGTTCTCTCCAGGCTTTTATATAGGGTGTGACTGACTATGAACACCTGATAGTCATTTCCTCAAGCCACCTCAGAAACCCATTTCATCATTTTCTTGTCACACTCATGATTTTCTGCTGCTTTCTTCAATTTCCAGTGAAAAGAAAGTAGATAACAGGCTATGAAGAAAATAAAGGATTTGAGAAAAGCTATATTTTAAGGCCTTCAGAAGTAGGAAAAAAAATCTCTCACTTATTCATTGTTATATTTAGTCACCGTTACCACGTCTTTGCTCAGTTGAAAGATTAGGTGTATGGTAATTTAGAGCATATTTCACTTAGAAGTGAGAATGGTGTTAAAAAAAAAAACCCCAATGATATTCACATACTGCTTGTGTTTTTAGTATCTTCTAAGGCTGCATTTGTCTTCCTTCTCTACCACAAACAGCTACAGGCCTCTCCTAATTATTCTAAAATATTCAGCCCTTGTTCATTATGCATACCTGTTTTATTTTGGTCTGTAGTCTTTTCTTCTAGCAATAAAATAATATGAAAAGATCTTACATTATAGTCTATAAATGATTTTCCACAGTTTTGTGACTCTTGTTTACACAGGAGCTATGGTGCCCTGTTGAGAGTAGCAGTGGCAAAGTGTAAAGAGGGTACTTCATGAACTGTGGGGTAATGTAAATACCTCACCCCATTTTTAGTGGCTCCTTTTTAATGCGTGTCCAACTACCTCTGCATATATTTCTCTGCCACATTTGCAAATGTGAGGTTTCATCTGTAAAAGTCTTTTGCATTGTACTTATACTATGTCCTAATAAGTTGGAAGGCACATAATATGCACATTTTTACAGGCTTAATATGCTTGCAACTTCTCTCTTCATCATACCACCCACCTTGATTTCCTATGAATGGACTACTTCCCATGGTCAATTATAATCACCATGTCATTGTCCTCTGGGTAGAGTGTTCTAGCTTCCTGCTTCCCTTTTCCAGCTGGGAGACTTTTAGATCCGGCTTATGGCACCATGTATTTGATCCTTATTACTTCTAATAACATAATTATGATGCTGGCATTTTAAAGGAAAAAATTTAAGTGATTTTTGACTTTAAAAAATGGAGAAAATTATAACAAAAATGTAACTAAAAATAAATGTGATAGTATATCCTTATTTTTATATATCTTTTTTAAAAAGATTTTATTTACTTATTTGACAGAGAGAGAGAGCACAGGTAGGCAGAGCGGCAGGCAGAGGGAGAGGGAGAAACAGTCCTCCCGCTGAGCAGGGAGCCTGATACAGGGCTCCATCGCAGGACTCTGGGATCATGACCTGAGCCGAAGGCAGACACTTAACCAACTGAGCCACCCAGGCTCCCGTATTTTTGTATACTTATATTATAAATGCTATCCACATTTTTAGCTGATCTTTATAATTTATTAATAGGCCTTAACTTTGAACTCTTTAGATTGTTTCCAGCTTTTTCTCCATAATAGGTGATGCTGCCATGGATGAGTTCTTGCACATAGCTTTTCCTTAAGGTAAATTCATAGAGAAGATCTCTGGGTCAAAAGATGTAGACATCTAGGTGAACAGACCTTTAAGAGAAAGGTAGTAGGCTAGGGGACTTACCATGTGGCTTCCCTGTGAGTCTGTCCAAAAACACTGCCTTCTACTCCATCCTGTTTTTCCTCCTACCTTTAATATCATCATCTCCCACTTGACCACGGGAACACTTTTTTGAGCACCTCAAAATTCAAGTTACAGAATCATAGGTTTTTCTGAATGCTTGTTTTGTTTTCCTGAAGTTTGATTTTCTTTAGGAAAAAAATACTTTCTTACTCAGTGTGGGTATTTCAAATAGTACATTAAAAAAACAAAAAGGAAAGTGAAAAAATAATCTGAGACTACCTAGAGATAGCAAAGATTATTATTTTTATTAACATTTTTCGAGGCATTTTATATTCTCTTAGTAGGAGACTAAATTTCAACTCAGCCTTTCTGACTTTACAGTCATTCAAACCTGGGTTTGAATCCTGACTTTGCCTCTAGTTGGCTGTTGATCCAGATAAATCAGTTAGCCTCTTTGAAGCTTTAGTTTCCTCATCATTGAAATAAAGTACCCACTTCATGGAGTGGCTACAAAGGTCGACAAAGTTCCTGAAACTAGAAACTGCTCAGATGTTAACTTTTTTTTTTTTTTTGGCTGGCAGTGGTAGTGGTGTGCTACTGCCTGGCCTGGGTAATAATTTAAACCTTATATTGCTACTTTACTTACTTCCTTTTAGCTAGACTGTCGCTAAATATTAAAAGCTTTCAAATTCAAGTTGTCAAAATTTTGTATTTGTCATAGATAAGTAGTGATTATTGAAAGATAAACATTTTGTGTTTATAATAAATCACCTGAAGGAGAAAGGAAAATAATCCTCTTAAGTTACATTGGCTTTCCAAAATTATATATCTAAATAATGTAAGAAAGAAGAAAAATATAATATGATATCACATTCATGAAAAATAAAATACTTCATGATGAGTTTAAAGTGAATGTGACGAAATATGTCCACAGCAATATTTCATCTTAGAAATATATGCAATGAGGGGTACCTGGGTGGCTCATTTGGTTAAGTGTTCGACTCTTGGTTTCAACTCAGATCATGATCTCATGGTCATGGGATCGAGCCCCACATCTGGCTCTGAGCTCAGCGTGGAGTCTGCTTCAGTTTCTCTCTCTCTCTCTCCCTCCCACTCTCTCTCTCTCTCAAACAAATAAATAAAATCTAAAAAAAAAAAGTATGCAATGAGAAATCCCCTTATTCAGCTCTTTTCTTGATTCAAGGGGAAAAAAGCGTTAGTGGGAGAAATGACAGAATAGGAAGTTCAGAAAGTAATAAGACTTCTGTTTTAGGAAAGAGCTTTTTTTTTTATTTTTAAGAATTTATTTATTTATTTAGGAGAGAGCAAGAGGACGAGCAGGTGGGAAGAGCAGAAGGAGAGAGATAAAAGCGGACTCCCTCCTGAGGAGGAAGCCCAATAGATCAAGACCCGAGCAGTTGATTAACCGACTGAGCCACCCGGGCACTCCTAGTAAAGAACTCTAACAGTTTTTCAGACACATTTATACTTCTACTCAATAAAACTAAGTCAGCCTTGAAGATGTTTGTAGGAAATATTAAAAGGTCTCTACCTTCTACCCTATGATAAAAATGTCAAGTAATGTAGAAGAAAAGTTGAATTGAGCTTTCTTCATAGCACCTGAGGAATGTATTTAGTAGTGTTGATTAGATCACAGCACCCTTATTAAAATAAAAATTAGACTAATTTTTTTTGGCTTCTAAAAGGTGTCAAACTACAGTTCTTGGTTATAACAGAATAACATATTATAATTATCAATTGTCTCTTACCATATTATGGATGACTTTTCATACATATGTATGAGAGAATGCCTCCAAGAAATGAGAAGGATGGTTTTGAGAAGGGCGATCAACTGATGAAAACTGTCTTATATTTGTTTTCTAAGTGCAGAAATCTTTGGGTTGGTAGAGATATGAGTAACACCTAGGAGAGAGGAATTTTCCTCTGCCCTCTTTTCAGGTGGGCCGAAGGGAAGGAAATCCACAACTTTCCTTATAACTATGAGGATTAAAGGGATTTCTGGCATTGGGAGAGGTAGGATTAAAGATACAGAAAAAACAGGCACCTAGGTGGCTGTCAGTTAAGCGTCTGCCTTCAGCTCAGGTCATGATCTCAGGGTCCTGGGATCAAGCCCTGGTATCAGGCTCCCTGCTCAGCAAGGCATCTGCCTCACCCTCTCCCTCTGCCCCTCCTCCCCACTCATGCTCTCTCTCTCAAATAAATAAATAAAATCTTTTTTTTTTTTTTTTTTTAAAGACAAAGCCACCCAGGCGCTCCAGTAAATAAAATCTTTAAAAAAAATGTTTGCTGTAAAGATAGGGAAAAAGATTCATCTTGTACCCTTCTTATAGGTGTTGCCCAGCTTGCTACTAATGATGAAAGTTTACCTAGCCACTGGGGAACCCCTATGAAAACCCAGAGTCATTAGGTTCGATTAATCACCACCTCCCTTAGGATTAACTTTCAAAGAGTACAAAGTGATGAGAGGAGGCATAATAGGGGAAAACCAACCACAGAGTGTTGGGCAGTGTAGGTGACATTGTGAAGCAAGGTCCATCCCCTGGTTGGAGTAGCACAGTATAGCAGATATCTTGGCAAAGAGTCCCCTTTCTGTCATCCCATGTAGTCTCCCTCTTCCAGCAGAATAGACCTGGCTGACTACTTGGGTGTAGTACCTGATGAAACATTTCTATATATTTGAATTTTCTCTTTCCTCACTATTCATGGAACTGAAATTTGAAAAATGAAAAGAGCAGGTGTCAGCTGAGAACTGATATTGAAGGGTTTGTTTTCAAATGTGTACTAAATCTGGGGGTGGGAAATAACTCTCTTCTGATAATAGTGCTTTTTAAAACATTTAAATTGATGGAAACTTGCAAGAAATAAATGCCACCCTTTGGGTGTTATGGAGGCATTTTTCTTTATTCATCATAATTTAAATTTAGTATTGTATAGCCTTTCACAAAATTGGCCCCTTTTGTGGAATATCGAGGTTCCCTTGTTTCAGAAAAAGTGCATCTTCATTACATATAGTTTGTTTCAGAAAAATATGCTATCTCTTTGCTTACTTGGATTGTTCCAGTTCTAATTTTGTGTTACCTACCTTGGCCCATAGCAGTTTGTCTTGTATAAAAGTTAGCAGAGTTCACAAGGTTCTGAGTGGGCAAGAAGTGATTGTTTTGTTTCTATACAAGAGGGGACAGTAAATACAAGTTGAATGATTCTTTAAAATAAATATCTCCATTTATCTAGTGGTCCTTTCTATATAGCAGTGTAATCGCCTGAGAGTTTTATTTATTTATTTTTAAAGATTTATTTATTCATTTTAGAGAGAGCGCAAGCAGAGGGAGGGGCAGAGGGAGAGGGAGAGAGAATCTTTAAGCAGACCCCCTGCTGAGTGCGGAGCCCAACACACCTGCCATCCTGGGACCCTGAGATCATGACCAGAGCCAAAATCAAGAATTGGATGCTTAACCCACTGAGCCACCCAAGTGCCCCTATCTGAGAGTTTTAAAATAATGATTTAACTATTTTAGAGTATAATCTGAAATGAGGCAACAGGAATAAAGGAATTGAGAGCATGCCAAAAATTATCTACTATTGGTATGAAAAGAAACTAGAATTTGACCTCAGGTCTAAGCTCATAGCTTTTGCTTCTTGGTTCTTTGGAACATATTTAGAATACTTTAGTGCCAAAATTTTATAATTTGTCCTTAAAAGGACTTTAAAACACCATTTTATTATATTCTTACATAATATATTATTTCATCTTGTGGGTACTTTTTCTGAAGGACTGTATCTTCAGTTTTATAGAGAAAATTGGTGGAAAATACAACCCAGCAAAATATGCATTTTTCTTATAACCTTTTCTGGAATACAGCACTTAAATTCTATTATGTGAAGGTCTCTGAAGGACTTGACTTTTTAGAGCAAATAGGAATGATTAGAGGAAGAAACAGCAGTGTTCCCCTATCTCATAACATATTGCAGAAGTGAAGAGGTGACTTTCATAATTATGAATTCATAAAAATTCCAGGTTTTATTTTGGACATATAAAAATATAGTTTGGTTGGACTTTGAAACTTTGAATAACGATAGAGGTCATTTTTTATAACTAGCCTCTTGAATATGAATGTGACGTGAGCTTATGAGACCTGTGATTTTGAGAGTCTGGATAAACACATGTAACCCTATTCTCCAACCTCTCCCTTCATCCCCTCACCCCCATTTATCAGGCCCTGTGCAGTGGGGAAAGTGGGACAGTCTCAGATTTCCACAGCATCATTTAACTCCTTAAAACCAAGTATGCCTTTCAGTTTTCGAAACCTTATATTTTACACTATACTTAAAAGATAGCTGGCTGACAAGAACGATTTAAAAATAGCAGCCCATGGACAGGTGACAAAATGTCACGCTGGCAGCACCAGACTGCATTAACAAAAATCACCAGATGTCACACACTTGATTCTATTTTCACAGCTGATTAAGCAGCAGTATTTGTTGGACAAAAGGAAGAAAAAAGAAATGGCCTCATCTGAATTCAGAATCAGTTTTTCTTTTGCTGTTATATATTTTCTCCTTCAAAATCTCATAGTAACTATAAAATTTAAGGTGCAAAACATCTTAAGAAAAAACATAAAATAATTCTCCTTTTAGAAAAGAATCTTTACACATAAACACTCCTTAAACTGGAAGACTATAAATCATAATGTAAAATCTTTTTACACATCAACACTCCTTAAACTGGGAGACTATAAATCAAAATGTTAACACAGCTTGTCTTTAATTGATGATCTTATTTTTTGCATTTTTTGTATCATCTAATTTTTCTCCAATGAAAAGATACTGCATTTTGTAATCTAAATATTAATTTTTGAAGAGGTAAAGAAAGTAGCTTGAATAAGCCATAAGTGGTTATACTAGAAAGAGTATGCATTTAGTTGGGACACAATTAGATTGTATTTAAATAATTGGTTCTATTGGGTCTGGCATGACACAGAGTTTCTTATAAAATCTTTTGTGGATGATGTGGATCCAGAGATCTACTGAAGTCAGAGAGACCTACAGAATCAGGAAGGATACCAGGAAAGGCAAAAAGTTTTCTGCTTTTCAGCAAATCCTAATGCCTTCATCTATAAAACATTGCCTAAGGCTCTCTCTCTCTCTCTTTTTTTTTTTTTTGCTGGATCTTTAGAATGATTGAATTGGAAATCATCAGTGTGGGCTAGGGGACGAAAATCAGAAAATTACTGAGCTTCTGAACTTTCAGTTTCATCTTTTCAAGCTGAAAAGCCCTAAGACCTGGAAAGAGCACAAAAAGGACCCAGTTTCTGGAGGATTGCAGAGAAAGCACCCTTTAAGTGTGGGAACAGCAGAGGTTCCAGAAACATAAAAGCTATTATTTGATGTAGCGATTTTAAAACCACATAATTCTTTACCATAAATGATTGTAGCGCTGGAAATAAAAGAAGTTTAATGAGGATCAACTAAACTGGGCTTGGTTGGGTTTTGTTTTTGTTTTACAGGGGGCAAGAAGAGCAGAGGGGGAGGGAGAGAGAGAATCCCAAGCAGGCTCCATGCTGAGCACAGAGCCAGATGCGGGACTTGATCTCATGACCCGAGCCAAAATCAAGAGTTGGATGCCCAGCTCACTACTGAGCCACTCACATGCTCCAAGGCTTGCTTAGTTTTCCTGATAATCCTTTAATATTTTAGGGAACACCTCTGGCCTTTTAGGAACCATACCCACGTCTGACTATTCCTTGGTCAGAGATTGAAGAGACCATCTCTGAACCATTTCCTTAGTTTCTGCTGGACAGTGATTTTGAACTCTTGTTTGGTTTTTAAGCATACTATACAGTGACTATCTATTGACTGTTAAATTCGGATATGTTAGAATACAATGAGTAAATCACATCTAGTTTTTATGGATGTTAGTATTTGGTGATAATGAATCCAAATAACATCTTGATTATCTGAAAATAATACAATATTGATACAGCTAACTAAAACCAGAATGTAAATTCTCCCTACTGAGCCATAAGCCTTATTCTCATGACAAATTTTCCTATTATAGGTTCTGATCAGGGTGGTGGTAGGAGGTAGCACTCATTGCATGTAGGGTAGACTATAAATTTAGAGACTCTAAAATGACTTAGGAGCTGGAAAAGCATAAGACACAGAGTAATTACGTATATAGATATTGTTAAATATATCTTTAAACAATGGGTAGTTTCTGAAACTCCACAATTAGCTCCTAGTAAATATGAAAAGATCTATGGAATCAATACAAAATAAAACATGTAATTCTATTATTTAAAAAATGGTTCTTTACTAATAGGATGGCTTTTCTCTAGAAAACATTAAGATATAAAAATTAAAGGTGCAAAAAATGACTTCACTGTAATGTAAATGCTACATTCACTGTAATGTAAATGTAATATAAATGCTAGCAAAATATTTTCCATAAAATTAGAGATAGGTGTATGTAATATCTTCCTCCTAATAAGTTTAAAATAGTGAAAACTAAAAATAATTTTTAATGAAAGTCCTATAACACTTCATGGTAAAATTAGAATAATCTTTTTTTTTTTTTAAGATTTTATTTATTTGACAGAGAGAAACACAGCGAGAGAGGGAACACAAGCAGAGGGAATGGTAGCGGGAGAAGCAGGCTCCCCGCCGAGCAGGGATCCCGATGCGGGGCTCGATCCCAGGACTCTGGGATCATGACCTGAGCTGAAGGCAGACGCTTAATGACTGAGCCACCCAGGCGCCCCAAAATTAGAATAATCTTAGAATCCATCAATTGTTGATGATTTTTACATTATTAATTACTTTCTCTCTCATACACACACACACACACACACACACACACACACACACACACCTATCCAACAGTACAAGCAACATTACACTTATGAGAGTTTTATTTTTTCCTTATCCCTTAATATGAAATGACCTTTCAATAATTACTGCGACCTGAGAGTTTTTAAGAGATTAGGATGGACTTGTCTAGGCAAAAAATTGATTTGGCTGGAAATTCATTATTTCCCCTTTTTATTTGTAGCCAATACTCTGTTTTGTCCACTGTGATTCTTCTCTTTTGGGCCAGAAGAGCTCGATAATGCCGTTTGCCTCTGGTACCCCACAAGAGAGATTAATACCAAATGATGACTGACCTTTTGCAATTATTTATAACACTGTATTTGCTGTAAAAGTCATCACTTCCATATCTCCAGCATTCTCTGTATCACCCCCCCATACTGCTGACATTTATTTAAAAAGTAGTAGTGACATAAAATTGACATTTTTCTGAGAATTTCATGATAACCTTTAACCTAATTGGACACAAAGACCTTTGCAGAACCAAGGTCATATGTATATTAGCTTTACACAAAAGCACTGTATCAATAATTATTTTGTTGAAGAGCTTGGTCAAGTAAACTTAAATACATTTTTTTCCATACCAGACTCTCTGTTTCATTTTTCTTTTAATATATCCACCTCCTTTTCCCAAATAATTCATGAAAAACATACCAACTGTCTGCATCTTCCACTCTTAACCCTGGAGGCTATCCATTAAAACATCTGTTTCAGACTTACCATCTTATAGACCAGAGATTGGCCAACTTTTGTCTGTAAAGGGCCAGAGAGAAAATATTTTAGGCCTGTGGTTCATATGGTCTCTGTCACATATTATCCTTTGTTTTTTAGTTTTTATTTTTACAACTCTTTAAAAATGTAAAAATGATTCTTAGCTCAGAGGTGTACAAAAACAGGCAGCCAGTCACTGTGGGCAGACATTTGAAACCTGTTACTATAAGGATAAAGGTCTGGAGATAAACATTATCCCCAAGGTCATATAACTAGTTAGTGGTAGGGAAAGCATAAAAACCCTAGATTTTAGGCCAATCTTTGTCCCCCACTCTTCCTGTTGTATAAATTTTACCATCTTTCTTCTGGTTGCCATTCTGATAATTACACTGCATTTTTGAGCCACTGTGAAACACTTATCTTTTATTCCCTCTAAGCTTCAAGTTTATATACTTCTTTGAATTCATTATTTTGCGGCTTGAACTTGAAGGGCAGTATGAATGGTTGTTTAAATAAAATGCTTAATCCAGTTGGCATGTTTAAATTGGAATGCGAGAGATGCTTTAAAATTTCAATATATTATAAGGAAGCTTCTTTTTCATTTCGTTCTATTTTATTTATTGTTAATGAGATTTTGGCTTTTTTTTAAGATTTTTTTCATTTGTATGTTTTATGACTTGATTTAAAAACTGTTGTAACTGCTATGGCCTTGTTATAGATTAATCTGTTTTAGCTTTTTTGTAATGTTTATCTTTTACAGTGTATTTGAAATTATATTAAGCATTCTTTTCTTTATGCTTAAAATAAAATTATTTTATTTTTTAGGACGCATGGGAATAAATTTCCATCATCCAGGAACAGATAATATTATGGCACTTAACAGTAAGTCTTCATATGAAATATTCTATAAAATTAGCAGTCAAGGTTGCAGCATGTAATTTCCACTTTCTTAATTGTTCATTACATTTCAACCTTCCACTTAGTGTGGGATAGACCATTATTCTATCCCTGTGGTTCTCAAAGTGTGGTCCCTGGACCAGCAGCATCAGCATCATTTGGGAACTTAGTAAAAATGCAAAACCTCAGGCACACTACAGACTGCTGCAACAGAAACTTTAAGGCTGAGGCTGAGAAATCTGGGTATTGACAAATTATTGGTGATTCTGTTACAGGCTAAAAGTTGAGAACTGCTACTCTATCGTAGGGGTTGACAAGCTATAGCCCTTTGAGTCAACTCTGGCGCATTCTCTGGTTTTGTAGTTTTATTGAAACATAGCTATGCCCATTCATTTATGGATTATCTTTAGCTATTTTTATGCCACAGTGGCGGAGCCCAAAAAGCCTGAACTATTTAGTGTCCGGCCCTTTACAGAGAAGTTTGTAGACCCCTGCTGTATGCCATTGGGGTGGGAGAAGGAAGGAGGAGAGGAAGAAAGGAGGCAGGCAAAAAGAGAGAAGGAGTAGGATAGAGAACGTGAATGAATAGATCAATGTATTTATATATAATTCAGACTTCTCTCATTTTGGTAGATAGCCAACAGGTGCTTCAAACTGGACATCAGGAATCTCCCATTAGTGGAATTGTGTGGTATAGGTGGTCAGCAGCTTTACAGGTTATAAATGGTTTTATCAGTGTAATTGTTGGCTTGAGTTCTGGAGCATCAAAACCTAATTAACCAGAAAGTCATTGTATTAGTTAATTCTGGAAGAAATGTCTGGCTGGCATCAGTTCTCCTTCCTAGTGTCTGTGGACCAAATAGCTTTGCAAAACAGTCTCTAAATAGAAATTGTCAGTTTTCAGAAGGACCATAAAAGCCATTGAATCTAAATAAATAAAATCTAAAAAAAAAAAAAAAAAAAAAAAAAAAAAAAAGCCATTGAATCTCTCAGGACTTGGGTTTTTTCCTCTGTTAAATGAGCAACATCAAATTGTTCCCTGTTGTCCTCCCAGATATATAAGCTGACTGTGGATACCCATAGAAGACGTACTGGGCAAATCTAGGGCTGTGTACACTATTACTCCTTTCCTTCCTACCGTTGCAGTTCCTTAGGGTAGATTTTACCTGAGTTATCTCTAAAACACGTATTCCTCATTTCTTTTGGTTCTGACATGTCGCCTACCTTGCAGCGGCCCCTGCTGAGAACCACTGGCAGAACTTGGTGATGCAGGTCCTAATCCACTGCATGTGTATTTTGTTCTAGATAGCTAGTATCCCCTCTTTTGGAGGATCTTGGAAACCATAAAAATTCCAGACTATCCACCTCTATTTTCTAATTTCTAAAAGAAAGATCACTTTACCTTTAGTTTGTGGTATTTTTTATTTTTTTTCCCTAGAAGCAGGTACATTGGTGTGAGGATTAATAAACACGCTTAACTGGCATGTTTATTAGCAGTAGGCAGAGGGAGAACCAGGCTCCTTGTGGAGCAAGGAGCCTCAGCAATTTTGTGGAACTTTGTGGAAACACTTCACTTAGGTGATGGGATCTAGAGTTGAATGTAAATGGAAAAAACAGTATAGTAGTATGTCTGCCTGAAGGTACGAGTGTGTATTTTAGAAGTGACCTGATTTGCTATGGTGTGAGTCTTCTTCCACAAGAGGGAGAGGATATAATTTATCATTGTTTTGTGTACAAAATGAAGCCAAAGACACTTTTTTTTTTATTCCCTTTGATTGATTCTCTTTAATTCTCTGCTTTTAAATAAGATTTTGTTTAGTTTCTTTCCAGTTTTTGCATGATGCTTAAATCCTCCTTTTAGCATCTAAATTTCCTCATCTGTAAGAGAAAGGGACTGAAATAAGATCATCTTTAATTATTATTTTCAGAATGAAGATTCTGTGAGTGTAATTTTTTTTAATTTTCTTATTTTTACTATTTTTTTTTAAGTAAGCTCTACGCCCACCCAGCATGGGGCTTGAACACATGACCCTGAGATCAAGAGTCACGTGCTCTATCAACTGAGCCAGCCAGGCACTTCAAGTCATGCTTTCTTAAAGTACCAAAAGGGTCAGTTTGCCAGTATCTATATCAAATATTGATGAATTACGCGTATTTGCTACATTATGGCAGATCTGAGAGTATATCCATCTTCAAATGACTCTGAGTACTGCCCTGTGGGGTCCTCAAAGTAAACCATAAAAACAACCAGAATTTCACATTTGCATTACTATAAGTTCTCTTACAAAGTTGATTCCAACTTCGAAATAATCAGAATAAACAAAATATCCTCCTTGGTAGGTACTTGTGAGACCTACAGATTTTGACAGACTCAGTGTGATAAAGCCTTTCTTTCCTTTTGTGTGGTCAAGCCTAACTCATCCAGTGACTTATATATGTGACACAAGCACAAGCACATCTATGTATTATTGTCTTTCCTCTTTTATCTACCATTTGTCAGCTCCACCGTTACTGTGCTGTGACTTGTCTGTCCTTCCTTCCCCTCAGCTTTCATATAGACATAATTGAAATCACTGAAACTCTATTGCTGCTTATTTTTTTTTTGAATTTTATTATTTATTTAAGAGAGAGAGAGAGAGTGTGTATGAGCACAAGCAGGGAGAGCAGTAGGCAGAGGGAGAACCAGGCTCCTTGTGGAGCAAGGAGCCCGACACGGGGTTCAATCCCAGGACCTGGGATCATGACCTGAGTCGAAGGCAGATGCTTAACCACCAGAGCCACCCAGGCGCCCCTTTTTGCTGCTTATTGAAAGCGACTGGGTTGAATTGTATTTTCAGAAAAGAAGGGACTGGCTAAGAAAATTAAAGAGAACTGAATCAAGCTAAAATTTAAAAAAAAAAAGAAATGTCAGTTATAAGTCCTTCTTTGTTACCCTTATTTGCTTTATTTTCCCCCTTTTTTGCTTTATAAAATCCGTGCTTCCTAATTCCGGACATAATGCTGTCATTCATTGTGTCTTCAAAAAACTCCCATCCTTATTTTATTTCCTTGACCTTACCAAACCAAAATCTCTTCTGAAGATACCATGTTCTAACCTCTCCTGACTTGAGGGGGATGACAGAGGTGCCGTGCTGAGCATTCTCACTTCTCAGTACTACTTCCCAGCTTTGAGTGGGCCAGTTTCCCATGTCTTGGTGTTCTTAGAGCATGCCTTCCAGTTTTACTTTCCTCTGAGAATCACTGTCTTCTCAAAGACAGAAAATGGGAGTAGATGATAGGATACTAACTTTAGAAAACAGTAACCCTATGGTCATGTAGGGTATGGAAGAACTAATAAGATTTGTGTGAAACCAAAGAATCTACTAGTTTTTCCTATTCAAGACCAGGAAATTAAGGCCACACCTAAATTTTGGCTTTTCCCCAAAATATTAGGTCCTCAGGCATTATAGAGTATGGACGGGAAGATTGAGTGAAGAAATTCTGATCCATCAGTAAGATCTGCCACATGTCTCGTATTTCCAAAATAACATTAGTTTTGAAGCAATAAGTCCTTTCCATTTAAACTGATCTGAAAAGAATATTTAGTACCTCCATGATTAGTCCAGTGAACCAAATTTATGGTCAAATTAACTTTCAAAACCAAAATGCCTGGTCTGGTAATTTACTCTAAGAGGTAATCACTGCCAAGTGTATCCACTTTATGCTTCTTGACTGGTCAGCTCTTCTTTTTCCAAGTAGAGATTGGGCTTGGCAAACCAGTTTAATATCAGAAAGTTGTTTGATGAGTATGAAATTGGAAACAGAGAGCATTGTTGCTGAAGGGGTAGGATCATTCAGCTTCAAGAAGGCGTCCTCCAGGCAGGCTAGAAGGCGTGCAAAACCTGAGGTCGGAACAGTAAATCAGCATAGCCACGAAAAGCATTGTTTAGAGCCGGGCTGTTCTCCTTCTGTGCCTTATAATCTTAGGGCCACACTCCTCGGCCTTTGGTTTCTTCCCTGGAAAATGGTGACCACTGAAGTGGCCTTATATAAATCTCCCAAAGCTTAGCATAGTGCCTGAGTAGGAGATAATGTTCTGGTGAGCTGCTGTTGTGATTGCTTGCATCAGCTTTATTGCTGCCTTTTAAAGATTTTTTTTTCCTTGCGTGTGACTTTCCAAACATGAGTGTCTATTATATTGGTTGCTTTTAAGTCGATGTTTTCCTGGTGTGATTTAAGGCAGCACACTTACAAGTTGCTCATAAGCGACAATGACTGTTCCAGGGTACAATGCCACTTTTTTTATGAATCTTTTTTCTGTGTGAAATGCCTTCTGCCTCTGTCCCCTAAATTTGGGACATGCATCTTCTTTGGGGCCTAGGGGTGCTCAATCTCCAGTGATGTTTGGCACGTGCCATACTATAATGTTTGTAGTATATAATGGTACAGTCATTTTGAACAACATTTTGGCAGTTTCTTAAAAACTTAAACATACACACACACACAAAGTTAAACATACACCTACCATATGATGCAGCAGTTCTACTCCTAGGAAGTTACTTAAGAGCAAAAATTAAAATGTATGTCCATGTAAAGATTGTGTGCACATGTTCAGAGCAGCATTATTCATGATTTCCAAGATTGCAAATAATCCAAGTGTTTCTCAACTGGAGAATAGATAAACAAATTGTGGTACATTGGTACAATGGAATACTTTCAACAATAAAAGGAAGTGAACTCTTGATACATGTAACAATACGAATGACTCAATTATGCTCAGTTTAAAAGCTGGACAAAGAGTATGTACTAGATGATTCCATTAATATAAAATTCTAGGAAATGTCAACTAATATAGAGTGACAAAAATATGACAGCTTCAAGGATATTTTGAAGTAATATCGTCTTCCTTTTTTCAGAGGACAAATATAAGGGCTTAGCACTTGGAGGAGTCATATGATCAGGATGGCAACTAGCTGAGCAAGTCTCTGCATCTCATAAGTCTCTCCTTATTTAAGAGCCCATTAGAGGA
Source organism: Procyon lotor (assembly GCA_028646535.1). NCBI lineage: Eukaryota > Metazoa > Chordata > Mammalia > Carnivora > Procyonidae > Procyon > Procyon lotor. The sequence continues at coordinate 41,180,523 of CM053617.1, read as the reverse complement.
CAGGATACTCTATCTCATTGTTTTGTGAGATTGATTGATTGATTTTAAAGATTTTTATTTATTTGACAGAGACAGACACACAGCAAGAGAGGGAACTCAAGCAAGGGGAGGGCAGAGGGAGAGGGAGAAGCAGGCTCCCCAGTGAACAGGGAACCCAGTGCGGGCTCAATCCCAGGACTCTGGGATCATGACCTGAGCCCAAGGCAGACGCTTAACGACTGAGCCACACAGGCGCCCCTGTTTTGTGAGATTTAGATGAGATAAGATACATGTACAAGTAAGGAATCACTACTGCTACATTTGGAAAGTAGGGTGCATAGCCTTATTCAGAGAAGATATGCCAGAGAATGATTTTTTTTTTAGACAATAGTTTTGTATTGTAACAGTGTTTCAATTTTACTTAAATTAAAAGGTTTCTTGGCATTTGTTTTCTGATATCTTTCAGTTTGTAACTAGAGTCTATTCTAAGTTATAAGAGGTAAAGACTTACATTTTTAATATCTTAAAAAAAACACAAAGACATTCACCTGCTTGAGAAACTCTGAGGTCATTGATCGTTAAACAACTTATGCATAGCCGATGCACCAGGAAACTTGGAGCTTTAGTTTATGCTGTCTTCTACTTTTTTTCCTCTTGAAAAGAGTTTGGAAGATTTTGCTTATATTTCTGTTTGGACTGTGGGCTGCTCCAGCATTTGTTGAATCAAAAGAGGAAACGTGAAAGGGTTTTTCTCTGAACTTTAGTTGCGCAGAGACTCCTGTGCGCGTCCAGAGCTTCCTTTTCCTCGCCCCTTTCTTTCTGTGCTGGGAGGGAGCTCCTTGGGGAAAGGCTCAGCTGAGAGGAAGTGGCAGAGAAGGAGCAGAACACATGATGCTTTTATGCCAAAATGGGAAGAGAGCCAGGTTTGCTAGAATTCCAAATGGAATTTTCCAAGATTTGAAGAGTACATTGTATTTCTGCTCACCATGAGTGGATCATAAGTAAATAATTTTTTAGCAGAGTAATGAGATAGTGAAGGAATTATTTTGATATTCTCAGATTAAAGACGCCATTTCTGAGTATTTTGAACTTTTAGAGACAAGATCTAGTGCTGTTGTTTCCGTATGAACAGATTTGGGAGTAAAATTCATATACAGCCGTGGTATGACTGTATTGTAAAAGATGGCTAACTTAAAAATGAAAAACAGTAATTATAGGGATATGTAATGTTCTATAACTTCTAAGTACTCAAGTTTCAAACTATAGTAAGTGGCTACTGTATAGGAATGTGGTAGGGAACCCAAGGGCTTGCTGTTTCTGTTTTGACCTTCTCATTTACAGATGGGGAAGTTGAGGTTCCAGAGACTCTGTGAATTGGGTGGGATGACGAGCGAGGCAGGAGCAGAATCTTTTGCCTCCAGGTTGAGGGGATAACCTTTGCTTTAAATACTTAATTGTTAAGAGTGGTTGTATTATTTTTATGAAAATTGTTTTTCTAATGTTACTTGTCACCTGGTTTATGCCCTGAATGCTTAATAAAGCCTCTTTTTTTTTTTTTTTTAAAGATGTTATTTATTTATTTGACAGAGAGAGAGATCACAAGCAGGCAGAGAGGCAGGCAGAGAGAGAGGGGGAAGCAGGCTCCCCGCTGAGCAGAGAGCCCGATGCGGGGCTCGATCCCAGGACCCTGAGATCATGACCTGACCTGAAGGCAGAGGCTTTAACCCACTGAACCACCCAGGTGCCCCATTAATAAAGCCTCTTTTCCTGAGAAATAGAGTGATAAACCTGATCTGCGTGGTCTGACTGAACGTTGTAAATAAGTGTAGTCTGAAATATTCTTGACTTACTTGTTAATTGGATTTTGGAAGAAGTTTCTTGTGTGTGTGAATATGTCTCAAGTGCACATGTTCAGAGCAGCTTCCAACCTAATTGAGTGCTTCCAACCTAATAATAAAGATACAGGAAACTAAGAAGTTACCCACTTTCCCTTGCAGACCTCCCTGTTTGCTTCTCCACTCGTGTAGGCTATCGAACCTGGACTTCCCATTTATGGCACTCACCACACTTGTACTATTTAATGTTAGTCTTTAATATGTGTGCTTCAAGAAAGCTGAGGCTAGCTTTTATTCACAACTCCTCACTGGCTTCAAGTGCAGTGCCAAACCTATTCAGTAGGTACTCGATATTGGAGACCAGAAGACAGGGAGAGATAGCTCAGAGAAACTGTGAGAAGCACAGTGTAACAGCCTTAGAGAATATCCAGTCTACCTTAGTTCCTCTATAAAGATTTGTTTTAACTCTTCTTTTGGAAGAAGGTAGTGATATATATGGATCTAGCAATTAACAGTTTACAAAGTGCATTCTTAGACTTCTGTGCTTTTGTAATGCATATAATGGGTTGCCAAGACATGGTCAAAATTCACTTTCCTGAACACCAGTTTTACCAATTACTAGGATTCTTCTCTAGTAACACCGATTACTAGGAATCTTCTCTTATCCAAACGAAACATGGGTTATGTGATAGATATATCAAACTGATATACA
>CM053617.1:41070894-41177897 GCA_028646535.1 Procyon lotor | reverse complement strand
TTTTTTTTTAAAGATTTTATTTATTTGACGGAGAGAAACACAGCGAGAGAGGGAACACAAGCAGAGGGAGTGGTAGCGGGAGAAGCAGGCTTCCTGCTGAGCAGAGAGCCCGATGCGGGGCTCGATCCCAGGACCCTGGGATCATGACCTGAGCCGAAGGCAGACGCTTAACGACTGAGCCACCCAGGCGCCCCCTGATATACAATTTTTAAGATACAGCTCACACCTTCAAAGGGTATCCTAAGATTTTAATAAGTCTTAAGAATGCTCTGTTCATTTTCTGAAAAAGGTAGAGGAATTTTCTGATGTCCTCCAACCAATGAACAGTAAGATATGGCTTAGACATAAAGATTATTCTGCCAACCAGCCCCTTACTCTAGTATTCTACTCTTCTGGATTTTCCCAAAAAGATCACTTAGGTTTCATTTAGCCTCTTTAGTAACATTAGCTAAATAATGCTTTATTGATTGTGGAGAATGAGTGCATTTCCAACTGTGATCAGTTACTTTCAGAACATAGTCTCCCTTGTCAATGGCAGGAATTTTAACCACCCTTCCAATCAGACCTTTAGTATTTGCAGACAGGGCGTCTGAGACTTCAACAAAAACTTAGTATACAGGTGATCCCTAGGTAAAGTTACATAGGTGAAACTGTGCCTTCTCTGTATCCTCTGCATACTTGTACCTTTGTTATCTAACTAAAGGGGTTTCCCCCTCTAATATAAGTGGAAATAATGAAGTTTGGGGGGGCAAATGATCTGAATGTAAATCCTAGATCCATCACTTATTTGCTCTGTGACCCAAGACAAGTTACCTGTGTTTTTTATTTTAAATGGAGATATTAACTGCTTCTTTACAAACAGTAAGGTCAAGTGTGTAATGCTTCTGTTACCAGATCTGGCAAGAAATACACACCTAACAAATGCTAGGCTCTGCTTCTTCCCTTTTTGCTCACTAGTCTCCCTTTTTTCCTTTTTGAGTTAGCAATAATTCGTTTTCTTTTTTAATTAGTTTCAGAGGTAGAATTTAGTGATTCATCAGTTGTATATAACACCCAGTGCTCGTTACATCACGTGGCCTCCTTAATGTCTATCATCCAGTTATCCCATCCCCTCAACCACCTCCCCTCCAGCAACCCTAAGTTTATTTCCTGCAGTTAAGAGTCTCTTAACAGTTTTCCTCCCTCTCAATTTTCATCTTATTTTATTTTTCCTTCCCTTCCCCTATGTTCATCTGTTTTATGACTGGGTATTTATCCAAAGAATATAAACATAATGATTCAAAGGGGCATATGCATCACAATGTTTATAGCAGCAATGTCCACAATAGCCGAAATATGGAGAGAGCCCAGATGTCCATTGACAGGTGAATGGATAAAGAAGATGTGGGAGATAAATATACACATACATATACATACATACATACATACATACATACATACGTGTACATGCACAATGGAATATTACTTGGCCATGAAAAAGAATGAAATCTTGCCATTTGCAATGACATGGATAGAACTAGAGGATATTATGCTAAGCGAAACAAGTCAGAAAAAGACAAATACCATATGATTTCACTCATGTGGAATTTAAGATCTAGCAGTAATTCTTAGTTCCAGCTATACAGTCAAAATGGGAATAAAAATAGAAAACACCTGTGACACCACACCAGAAACTGTAATTTAATTTATTTGGGATGAAACTTGGCTGTGAGTGGTGAGCAAGGGATGAATGGAAAAGAACAATTAAAAATTACCTCTTGGACATTGGGGAGGGTATGTGCTGTTAGTGCTGTGAAATGTGTAAGCCTGATGATTCACAGACATGTACCCTGGGGCAAATAATACATTATATGTTAATAAAAATTTTAAAAAAATTACCTCTTGGGACTTCCAGTGTCACTCCTCCTTGCCAACATTTGTCTTCATCTGAGCATGAAGGAATCAAGTAGCATAAGGACTATGCTATGCATTCCCTTTATTCTTTCTTCCCTCTTGAAGCATGCTCTGCCTTTATTGGTTGCTGAGGTTTTCCCAAGTCCAGGTCAGAAAAAGAAGCTGTTTTGGGGAGGTCAAGGCAGGGATGAGTCGAATGAGCAGTATTCCATGTTGCTGGAGCTCTTCCCAAATTCTCAAGTTATTTCTTTTCCATGAAGAAAAGAAATGGTTCTTCCATGAAGGAACCCTCCTTCACACATGAGAAGAGCCTTATTCATAAGGAGAACACAAGGAACAGTGACCAAGGAGCGGAGCCTTTGGTTCTGCTTAGGCTCTGAGCACATTAGCACCCATTTTATTGGCACTTTCTTCTCTCTGTTTAGTTCCCTACATTATTTTGGAGTTCAAAATATAGGATTAAAAAAAATGTGGGATTAACAAGTATTACTTGTCCTGAACAGTCTAGAAATTGAGTTTTTCTACAAAGTTTGAAGAGACCTCATTAAATTTTGACATAGTGGTTCAGAGAAGATGTTTTTTGAGAACATATGCCAAATATTTGGTTGAATACTTCTATAGTAGGCCTGACCTGATTTGGACAGATTGATCTGTATAAAATACAAACTACTCTGGCATGTGATTAGAATTCTCAAGAATTTTCTTGATTTCTTCCCTTTTTTGGTTGGGGGGCAGTTATTCTATCATTTAATAAAGTTCTATTGAAAATAAGGTGGTAGTTACTCTCAGTGGAATGCTATTAGGGTACAGATGTGAAGGCACATAGACATCACCTGATGTGAGTAGATGTGGATGCCCACTCTCTCCAGGTAGGGATAGCAGTATAATGCAGAAATTCTTTAGGTTTATTTCCAGAGAATTCTTGTTAGACATACAGATTTTGATTTTTTTTCTGTTTTAATGAGGAGTTTAGGAAATGGGCTTAGAATGGGTTTAGAATGGGCTTAGAAGTTCTTTGAGATTCTATAAGTAACCTATATGGTAAATGTATGTTGGAAACTAAATACTCAGTATGCATGGATACTGAAAGATAGTATAGAGAAGCCTTGAACTTATATTTTGAACAATATGGGAGAAAAATAATAGTGGGTGGAAATGGACAAGGGAGTTAGGGGTTTCTTAGGGACAGAGAAGAATAGATATCAAAACATGGATATCTAGATTCTTATGCTGAACAGATAAGTCCTTATATTGATACTGTGGGAAGAGTGGGTTGAATTGATGTGCCTGGAATATATGGGTCTGATTTGTAGAATAATAGGAATGAGGATCTGAAAGGTAGTTAGGGGTCAGATGGTGAAGGGCCTTGGATGTTCTCATGAGAAGCTTGGGAAAGACAAGTGTTGTCTTATTGGAAAATTGGGTTTATCCAAAGGAGAATGTTCAGGATGATATGGGTTATGGAAAATTATTTCTTATGAAGAGTAGCTAAATATATTTTCTTTATAGAAAAGAGAAAACCAAAAGGAGATAAAGCAATGACCCTCAAATAAAAGTGGGATTAGGCTGGGGTCTGTGGTTAAGGATGGTAGAGAGGCACATGTTAGAAAGAACTTTCTACCTAGTGAGAATGGTCCTACCATAGAGTATAGATCTTTAGTTTTCTAATCATGTTCGGTGGAACCCCAGCATCCGAGGAGGTACTTTAAAGGCCACTGTGGGGGAAGGATACATGACAGGTTGGGCTCTGGGTCCTTACAGTGCTTTGGTGAGCAAATATCTCAACTGTTTGGGGTCATCTTTTGGAGGAGAGAGAATTTTGCAATAAAAACATAATGACGGGGCAAGGCTGAAGTGAGTCTCCTTAGTCTTTTATCTTAACTTTTGATTTTCAGGTAGTCTAGTTGAACCAGGTAGAACACCTTTGTGTTGGTTAAAGAAGGAATTCCTGTTTTGTTTGTGAGATTGATTAAAATCTATAGGTTTCCTATAAGATTTTTTTTAAAGATTTTATTTATTTATTTGACAGAGAGAGAGGGATCACAAGTAGGCAGAGAGGCAGGCAGAGAGAGAGAGTGGGAAGCGGGCTCCCTGTTGATGTGGGGCTTGATCCCAGGACCCTGAGATCATGACCTGAGCTGAAGGCAGAGGCTTTAACTCACTGAGCCACCAGGCACCCCATCCTATAAGATTTTGTAAACAGTGAAGCAGAACATTGCAAAATTTAGTTGTTTATTATGCAGGATATAGTTTCATATGTTATTAATGACAATTAGATTTTTCTGACCAATCCACAAAAATGCCTATTGAAAATATTGGTTTTAATTCATAAAAAAATATAATGATTAATAGAAAACAATAATGCTGTGGTAGTCATAGTAAAATAAAACAAAAAAATTGGAGAAGTTCCTTAAAGGATGGCAAAGTTGTAGAAATTCTAAAGGGAATTTCTAAGTGCTTTCAGGGACTTTATGGGTTTGAAATACTGGCTCTTCTGTCTTGCTAAGTTCAGAGTAAGGGCTTTTCAAATGTCCATGGACTTGTGTATTGCTTTACTAGGGCTGCTATAACAAAATAGCATAGGCTGGATGGTTTAAATAACAGAAATTTATTTTCTCACAGTCTGGAGGCTGGAAGTCCAAGATCAAGGTGCTGGCAGGGTTGACTTCTCCTTAGGCCCCCCTTGATTGACAGATGGCTGCCTTCTTGCTGTTACCTTCCATGGCCTTTTCTGTGTTTCTGAGCATTCCCGGTAACTCCTCTTCTTATAAGACTCTAGTTCTATTGAATTAGGGCTCTACCCTTATCACTTCATTTAACCTTAATTATGTCTTTAAAGACCCTGTCTTCAGCCAAATCATACTGGGGATGCTTCAGCCTAGGTATTTTGGGGGTACACATTTTAGCCCATAACAACTGGTGAATAGATAAATTGTGGTATTACCATAGTATGGAATATTAGTAATAAGGACAAACAAAACATGAACACATGTAACAACATGGATAAATCTCAAAAACATTAAAGTAAGTCAAGCACATTGATTCTGTTAATATGAAGTTGTAGAAGGGGCAAACAAAACTACAGTACAGGAAGCAGATTGAGGCACCTGCATGGCAGGGTTGGTTAAGTGACTGACTCTTGGTTCTGGCTCAAGATGTGATCTCAGGTTTGTGAGATGGAGCCCCATGTTGGCTCTGTGCTCAGTGTAGAGTCTGCTTGAGATTCTCTCTCCCTCTCCTTCTCCCTCTTCCACTTATGCTCTCTCTCTCCCTCTAAAATAAAATAAATAAAAAAAATTTTTTTTTAAAACAGATTAGTGCTTGCTAATGACCACAGGTTGGGGGATGGAATCAACAGCAAAGGGGCACAAGGAAGTTTTTTAGGAAGATGAACTGTTCTGTATGATGGAACACAGTGATGACACGACTATATGTGATTACCAAAGTTAATCAAACTCTACATGTAAGGGGATGAGTTTTACTGAATGTAGATAATACCTCAACTTAAAAAAAGAATATGTGCGGACCTGGATTCAGTCCCAGCTCTGTGTAGCTGGACAGTCTGGAGCCCGTCAGCCTTTCTGGGCCTCAGTTTACCCATCTGAAAACGTGTATTATGATGGTTGCTTGTGTTACTTTTTAGGCTTTCAAATTGAATAGAAAGATTTTTCTGAGAAAAATGGATGAGTCAAAGTGAGAAGGATAGGAAGAAGAGATTTTAAAACATTCAAATACTTTATGTGAATATAACAGTTGAAAATGTATCCCATCCTTTCAAGCATCATTTTTGCCTGCTAAGTTCATATTGTCTGTAGAAAAAATTGATCACTTTTCAGTTATAATTTGCCAGATTTAGGAATCACTGGGCTAAAAGTATCTTCCCTGCCATTATAAAGACAGATAGAGGAGGTGCATTAATGGGACAAACTCCATCACTCCTGCTCTTTGGTAATTAATCTAATTAGAGGAAGGGGGTATTTTTGTATTAATTTTAAGATCTTAACCCATCTTAGGGGCGCCTGGGTGGCTCAGTGGGTTAAAGCCTCTGCCTTCGGCTCAGGTCATGATCTCAGGGTCCTGGGATCGAGCCCCGCATTGGGCTCTCTGCTCAGAGGGAAGCCTGCTTCCGACTCCCTCTCTGCCTACTTGTGATCTCTCTCTCTCTGTCAAATAAATAAATAAATAAATAAATAAAATCTTAAAAAGATCTTAACCCATCTTAGATGGAATTTTTTTTCCTTTTTTTTTTTTTTTTAATTTTATTTATTTGACAGAGAGAAACACAGCGAGAGAGGGATCACAAGCAGAGGGAATGGTAGTGGGAGAAGCAGGCTTCCCACAGAGCAGGGAGCCCGATGTGGGGCTCGATCCCAGTACTCTGGGATCATGACCTGAGCCGAAGGCAGCTGCTTAACAACTGAGCCACCCAGGTGCCCCTGGAATTTTTTTTTTTTAAGATGGAATTTTTTTAAGACCAACCTATTGAAAATATTGGTTTTAATTCATAAAAAAGTATAATGATTAATAGAAAACAATAATGCCCTCCCCTCCCCTCCCTTCTCCCCCCGCTTCCTCTCTTCCTTTTAGAGAAAGGCAGAGGGAGGGCTAGAGGGAGAGGGAGAGAGAAATCTCAAGCAGAGTCTCCGCTGATTGCAGAGTCCAACTCAGGGCTCGATCTCATGACCCTGAGATTATGACCTGAGCTGAAACCAAGAGTCAGATACTTAACTGACTCAGCCACTCAGGTGCCCCTTAGGTGGAATTTTTTGCATGACTAATACTTAGATGGAAGCTGAAAGGGACCATTAGATGTTTGAATAGAATTTAATTTTGTATACTGAAATGGCATTCAAAACGTAAGTTTACAAGGGTTTTTTTGTTTGTTTGTTTTTTTGTTTGTTTTGTTTTGTTTTAAGAGAGAGAGAGGTGAAGTTGAAGGGAAAGGGCAGAGGGAGAGAAAATCTTAAGCAGGCTACATGCCCCATGTGGAGCCTGACATGGGGCTCGATCCTATAACCCTGAGATTATGACCTGAGCTGAAATCAAGAGTCAGACAATTAACTGACTGTGGCACCCAAGCGCCCCAAGTTTATAAGGTGTTTTTAAGAAACTGATTTTATTACAAGGAAAGTAATTAACAGTTTGTTCCTCTGGTTGACTTTTAACAGTCTTGACAGATATTTCCAAGCCAGTTAGTAAAATGTTGTACTAAGGTCTTTATATCTTGTTCACTTGTTTTACATCAGTACAGCATCCCAGGGACTCTGCCTAAGTTCCTGAAATGATGCAAGCTACTTTAATACATAGTAGAACAGAGATCTTTCTCTGTCCCTCTTCCCTTTCCCTATCTCCCCTCTCTCTGTCTCTCTCTATCATTTTTGAGCCTCTGGGGTGGAATCTCTTTATGTTGTTACTTTGCTTAGAGAAACTTTAGCAAATTTGGGTGAATCCATGTAGCTGGAGAATTAGTTTAGATTTTAAAATCAGATCATAACATGCTCTTAAGGAATCACATGTATTAAGTGCAGCTATTTAAGACCTAGTGCAGGCCAAGTCATAAAGAGTAACAGATGATCCATTTTATTTTGTTGCCTCATATACCTAATAAACCATAACATTTATGTGAAAGTATCATTCACAATGTACTAGTTATTGATCATGTAAACTTATTTTTAGAATAAGTCTAACATATCCCATTGTAAACTACATGTGCCTTTTTATATTTATTGTGATGGATGAAAAATCTTTAATGTTTCCAATTTTAAATTATCCAGATTTATGATTTAAAGACTATAAAATATTAGCATATGGGGACGCCTGGGTGGCTCATTTGGGTAAGCAGCTGCCTTCGGCTCAGGTCATGATCCCAGGGTCCTGGGATCGAGTCCCACATCGGGCTCCTTGCTCGGCGGGGAGCCTGCTTCTCCCTCTGCCTCTGCCTGCTTGTGTTCTCTCTCTCTCTCTCTCAGTCTGACAAATAAATAAATAAAATCTTTAAAATATTAGCATTATGAATTTTCTACATTAATCTTATAACTTTTTTCTTAGTGAAATGATCTAAAACGTGATATTTTATTTTTTATTAAACTATAACATACATACCAAGCAATACACAAATTATAAATATATAACTTGGTGTATTCTTACGAGTTGAACACACCCATATAACCAATACCTAGATCAAGACCAAAACATTAGTAACCCCCCAGAACCCCTGCTCAGGGTTATTCTGGTTACTGCCCCTAGCCAAGGGTAACCATTAACATGATTTGTAAAAATTAAATGTAATTTTTTGTGAGTTCTGAAAGTAATACGTATTAAATGGTAAAAAAAAAAATTTGTAATGATGATGATAGTTGACAAATAAGAATTAAAGTTCTTGGAGGAACTACTTAGGACTTTGAAGGTATATCATATCTTATATCTGGTATGAATCTATACTAGCATAGGATGTATTATGCAGATCAAATTAGTCATATTTACTCCCCCTTTTTTTACGTGGGATTGTTTTGTGCCAACTCATGTAAGTTTGTGTCCAATATTCTTGTTTAAAATTCATATTTGTTCTCAAGGGAAAGCACTTTGTGCTCCCAAATTTCTCTCCATGGTATTCATTTCATTACCTTTCCCTTATGGAAGAGTTTGACTCTAATTAATCTGCAAGTGGCCTTCATATGAACAAATTTTTAATCACCAGCAGAGGTGGCATACATTCTAAAGGCATGTATTACTCCTTCCCTTGATTACACACTCAGCTAAAAACCTGTATTTGTTGAATACCAGGTTGGTACAGAGCATTCTACCAGGTCCATGAGAGGATATTAAAAGGAATACAAGATATTGACCTTGCCCTCTAGGTATTTAGCAGTACAGCGAGGTGGTTGCAAGTGTGAACTCTGGTGCCAGAGTGCTTAGATTCATATTGCAAGTCCACCACTTCCTTGCTTTAAGATTTTAGGCAAGTTACTTAATTCTCTGTCCCTTTTCTTCATCTATTAAGAAGAGGCTAATAAGAATTCTTATGTCCTAGTTATTGGGTGTATTAAATGGCGTTAATATACGTAAAGCATTTGAACTGTTCTGGTACATAGCAAGTACTCATTAAGTGGTAGCTGCTATAATAATAATCACTGTAGGGATCATAGGTAAAATACTGAAATTAGAACCAGGGTAGCACATAATTAAATTCCACAATGAATGATGAAAGCAAACTGAAGCACCTCATGTCACCACTTTAAATTGGCTGCCTATTCCATATGTTATCTTGCCCCCATATCAGTCACCAGGCTGATGTGAGCCAATTTACTGTACTTAATTAAAAATGGAAAAATTAAAAAAATCCATAAAAGTAATGAACTATTTAAGGAAGCTTTGACTAAAACTCCCAAGTATGCCTTTTGCAGGTCTTCCTTCCCCGACTCAGGATGCTCCCTCTCACCCCCAAGACTGGATCTGTTCACTTCATGGGCTCTATAACCTCAAAATTTGGCAGTTAAAGATTTGAGTGAACAGCATTCTCATTTGTCTTTTAGGGGTGTTAAAGTCTGATGAGTCATTTGTACCTTAGAATTGTAATCAGATTCTTTTTCATTGAGCATCTGGCCAGAAATCAGATATAATGAAAGAATGGGAATTTGTTGTTTGGAAGAGAAATGAGTAATTTTGAAATACAGAATGTTTTATTTCCTCTCTAAATACAGGTTTGCAGTGGGGATGTTGGGCAGCATGACATCACTGGGCGTGGGGATGGGGGAAGGGACAAGGAAATAATGGTATGATAACACAACATACTTAATCTCTTCTTTTAAGAATTTTATTTATTTATTTATTTGAGAGACAGAGAGAGAGAAAGCTCAAGCAGGGGTAGGGGCAGAGGGAGAGAATCCAAGCAGACTCAGTGCTGAGCACAGAGCCCAATATAGCGCTTGATACCTGAGCTGAAATCAAGAGTCAGATGCTCTGCTGAGCCACCCGGGTGTCCCCATAATTAAGTGTTTTTTATTAAACACTTTTTTAAAAAGTGTTGCCTTTTTAAGTGTTTTTAAGTGTTGTCTTTTAGTATTAACTCACCCATATTATTATAAATGTAAGCTTTTGGGGGGCCAAACTAGGAAACTAACTACCATTTATTATACATTCTGTGAGTAGATGTATTCCAGGTTCTACATAATGAAAAATATAAAAGTTCCTTAATTTTTTTCTTTGTAATATGTTCCTTTTGTAAGTGACATAAACAGTACTGCTATATAAATTTAGAAGGGATTGTGTTTTTTTTAATTGAGAGTTACAGTGATGGAAGGAGTTACGGAGAAAGTAGGGCTTGAACTGGAAAATCCTTTTTTACTGTTTATGTAATGGGAAAGTGAAGAGGCCAAATGTGTGTAGGTGAGGGTATGATGTCTGAAGTCAAGAGACAGTCAATTGTCATATGGTTTCACTTACATGTGGAGCATCAGGAAAAAAATGGAGGACATTGGAAGAAGGAAAGGAAGGGTGAATTGGGGGAAATCGGAGGGGGAGAAAAAGCATGAGAGACTGTGGACTTTGAGAAACAAACTGAGGGGTTTGGAGGGGTGGGATGGTGGGTTGGGTGAACCTGGTGGTGGGTACTGAGGAGGGCATGTATTGCATGGAGCACTGGGTGTGGTGCGTAAACAATGAATCTTGGAACACTGAAAAAAGAAAGAAAGAAAGAAAGAAAGAAGAAAAGAAAAAAAAGTAAAGAGGGAACTAGCAGAAGATGAGATTGGCCAACTGGTATTTCAACTTTCTAACCGAAAAATTGGAATTCTTTTTCTAGGAGAGAAATACTTTTCTTCAGTACTACCTTATACTGCATATGTCACCACAAATTATGTTTTTTGTTTTGTTTTGATTTGTGTTAAGCTAATATTATAACATTTTATGCTTTAAGAAATGAATTAAATAAAGTTCTCATTTATTTGATAGACCTCAAGTTTTCGAATTTGAAAAACTTTCTATTTTGAAAGTTATTTTAGATGACAGGATTTCCTAGCAATTTATGTATGATACCATAGTCTAGCCCTATTAAATGTTGTAATAATGTGTTCTGTGGGCCTTGAGTTTTGAAAGGGAAGAAAATATTCAAAGCACTCTAGTTTTCAACCTGATCTGGGTACCTAGTACCCTAATCCCTGTCTACCTTTTCGGTTCACTTCTTAGTTGTTTTCTTCCTATCTGTATGGAAAGTAAATTGGGAGATCATTAGAAGCTTCACTGAAATTTTCACGCAAACATATTCTGTAAAACCAGAGTTAATTGTGTAAAATTTCTATGTGGTTTTTTAGGCAACTCTACTTATGGGGTGTCTGTGTGTGTGTAGGTGTGTGTGCACGCATGCGTGAAGAAATTCAGAATCACTACTACATGCTACAGGTCTGAATTTAGAATGAATGGATTTTCTTTAAAGTGATGTTTAATAATATATAGCGCAAATGAAGATTATAAATCAGAAAAAAAATTGAACTCTATTTATCTATATCTGATATAGATAATGGACCACAATATAAATCCTTATAAAACTGTGTAACTTAAGCACCCATTGTATCTTTTCCAGTGGCTGCCATATCCAGGTGAATTTCTCTTTAAGATTGTATTTTAACTTGTGCTTCATAAAGGTTTTTTTTAGTATAATATCTCTGCCATCAAGTTGAACAGTATCTCCAGATTAATTAATACTGAAAATATTTAGAAAAGGTTTATGTGAACATTTTTTTTATTTCTAAATTCACCATTTCGATACAGATACCCATGGTTTTCTTCTGTGTTTACATGCAGCCAGGAGCTATGGGCGGAGACGAGGTAAATTTTTTTTAATGAGATCTTTTGCTTGCCAAATTGTGAGTAAATATGAGTGTGTGCGTGTTTATACTGTGTGTGTTTAAAACAATGATTATCGTATGATGTTCTAGCTTATTTCAGCAAAATAATTCTCATCACTCTCATTATAGTTATTTTTTGTTATTAGTTTGTAGTTTGTTCTCTTAATCCTAATATAGACATAGCAAAGACTATTTCTACCTGGAAGTTTTTGTTACATGGTTTATTATGAATCATCTTGAGAGAATAAAGGCCAAGTATACATATATTTTTGTCCTTTATCTGCAGTGTTCTTTTCATACTACCTAGAAGGCAAAGTTGGGTTTTAGAGGGCAATTCTTTTTTTTTTTTTTTTTTTAAGATTTTATTTATTTATTTGACAGAGAGATAGATCACAAGTAGGCAGAGAGGCAGGCAGAGAGAGGGGGGGAAGCAGGCTCCCCGCTGAGTAGAGAGCCCCATGCAGGGCTCAATCCCAGGACCCTGAGATCATGACCTGAGCCGAAGGCAGAGGCCTTAACCCACTGAGCCACCCAGGCGCCCCTAGAGGGCAATTCTTGATCTTAGAAAGTTGACTGGTGAATTCTTCTGTGTTATATCCAGAGGCAGATTTACCTTGAAGCTAAAGAAGCCTAAATTTCAGGGACTTTCACTTTCAAGGGGACCCCCTCCAAGTTCTTAACCTTATCTTTGTGTTCTTTTTCTTGAAGTGGATCCCCAACTTCTATAGGCTCTAAGCCTCATAAAACTTACATTCTGTCCTGATCACACCTGAACAAACTAATGATGGTAGGTTAAGCCTAATGTAGTGTTTCAAAGGAGTATGAGATTTAGGGTCAAAGACCTAGGTTGTAATCACTGCTTTATTACTTCTGTCTGGTATCATTATCTGTAAATCATGAAGTAATAAAACCAATCTTGTCCAACTTTAAGAGTGCTAGTGAAATTATAGTGTAAAAACTGGGAGAGGAAATCCTATTCATGTACACTAAAAACATTCCACAAATATAAGTTGCTTTGAAAGTACTCATTTTCGGGGCGCCTGGGTGGCTCAGTCGTTAAGCGTCTGCCTTCAGCCCAGGTCAGATCCCAGGGTCCTGGGATCGAGCCCCGCATCGGGCTCCCTGCTCGGCAGGAAGCCTGCTTCTCCCGCTACCATTCCCTCTGCTTGTGTTCCCTCTCTCGCTGTGTTTCTCTCTGTCAAATAAATAAAATCTTTAAAAAAAAAAAAAAAAAGAAAGTACTCATTTTCATTTCTTTCTTTCTTTTTTTTTTTTTTTAGGATTTTATTTTTATTTTTATTTATTTGAGAGAGAGTTGGGGAAGGGGCAGAGGGGGAGGGAGAAGAGAGAGATAAGCAGACTCCGTGCTGAGCATAGAGCCTAATATGGGGCTCAGTTTGACAATTCCTGAGACCCTGACCTGAGCCAAAACCAAGAGTTGGACACTTAACTGACTGAGCCACCCAGGCACCCCCAATTCATAGTATTTTCTTATTTATTCCACAGTAAGTATCTGTTGAGTAGATGAAAATTGGCAGAACCTATTATGTATTTGAGTTACTACTCAAAACTTCTTTCATGGTGGAATCATATAGTCAGTTTTGTTTTCAAATCATGGTGAAGAAAAACATTTGTGTAGTTGATTATTTTTAAGCTATGGAAATAAATAGCATTTAATATTTTTAACCTTATTGTTAATTGAAAGTATAGACAATAGTATTACTAGAAATCATTTTGTACTATAAATACAATTTTTCATGAGGCTAGAAAATTGGTTGCTCTCGGGAAGGAGTAAGGAATGGACAATTTTACACAGAAAATAGACACCATCTGGAAGTTAGATAGCAGGGACTAGTCTCTCCTCTTCTTACACACCGATCAGTTACCACATCTTGTCGAGATTTTTCCTCTAGTGTCTTGGGCCTCATCCTTCCCTTTTCATTTCTGTTGTTTTTCACTTCTATTGTTTTTTTCTTTCTGAAACACCACTTAGTCCATGTCGTCATCCTCTATTAAGGATCCCCATCATTGGCTTCTCCCTGTTTCACTACCCTCATAATCTCCATTGTCCCCATCTCACCTTCCCCCAACTAGTCTCTGTACTTTCCCACAGTCTGGCCGTTGCACACACGTACTGGCCTCCCTTCCTTTCATTTACTTACCTAAGGCCTATCCTTACTTAGTTCGTGCATTTAAGCCAAAAAGCTTTATCTTTCCCATGAAGCCTTGACCAGTGGCCTTGCAGGCATTGTTTTCCTCTGCTTCTACTGCCTTACATTCTTCTTGTTTTTTTTTTTTTCTGTATGCTCTGATTCTCAACTGGAGATAAGTTCTTTGAAGACAGTTGTATCTTGTGCCTAACACTGTGATCGACATATAATTAACACTTATTAAATGTTTGTTGATGAGGATTGTTTTTGAAGTAACATCCTACATCTATGCAGACTAGAATTTGGCATCATATTTTTAAAACTTATTTTTTTTCACAAATTATAGTATATTAAGTACCAGACATCAGGAATACTAAGATCACCTATAATTTCTAAGTGCCTGAAAAAATTACTCTTCCTGTTTCCGTGTTTCCTTCCCCCTATTTATTTGTAAAGTTTGACTTGTTTTCACAAGCTTGGTCTTCCTTGCATCAAGTGTTAAGCTAAACACAGCCTAGAATGACTTGGTCCCTGTTCTCTGTAAGTCTGCGGTTTAATAATTATAGATGAAGAAGATAATGATGAGAGAAAGAGAGAGAGTGAGAGAGTGTGTGTATGTGTGTGTGAGAGAGAGAGAGAGAGAGAGAGAACATAAAAAGACTGAAGGTTGACTTTTTGTAATGAGAAAAGAACAGATAGAAAATTTTTGTTCCATACCTTTATTTAGTCTTCTATTCCCAAAGGTGAAAAAGAAGTCATCTTCCTTAAATATGGTGACATAGCATGTGAGATGGGGCAGGGGTACCTCATATCTACTCTCATTTCCTAAAGCATACTCATCTGGGCGACTGCATAGTATAAATTTGATGAACTGGCAGATTTTCTCATGCTTATTTATTTGTATAATCAGGGGTTATATTATTGCTTGACTTTTTTCCTCCAAACAAAGCTTAGACTTTCCCAAAAAAGCATAAAAAATGAACTTGGCTGGAATTTAAATAAAAAATTTTAAAACTGAACTTGCTGATGTATGTTACTTTATTATTAAGAATTACCTGTAACTCATTACATATACATGTTGGTAAATATTTTAGGAATAGAAAGCAAAGGGACTTACTCATGACAGTTTTGAGATCTGTCAGTAAGGACTAGGCCAGTGGAATCTTTCAGTTCTCCTGATAAACATGGAAAAGCTTCTGGGAGCAGATAGAATTTCAGAAACTATTTGGATAACGGAAGAGGAGTGGGAAGGAGACCTCACCAGGTATATGATTCAACTTAAAAGAAAGCTTCAAGGTGAGATTGGCATGACCACATGCTTATTGCATATATGCATTGGGAGCCAGCTGGAGAGGAGAAATTTGCAATGAAGCAGTCTGAGCTGAAAATGAGCTGTCCTAATGAACGTTCTTTAAACAAAAGAGAAGACTCCTAGACAGAAATATATCAGACTTTCGAAAGAGGGTTTCATGATCGAGTGAGAAAACCGGAAAGAACCCAGACATCAGCTGGAGGCTTAGCTGGGGATACAAGTATTGAAGGGTAGGCCTTGGCAAACCAAGTACTTCTAGTAGTGTAGTTGAAACAGTTGTAGAGAAGCAGAATTAGATGTGTAAGAATTGAACTTGAAAATGAGTGATTGTATATAAAGTATTTAAATGTCCAAATATATTTCCTATTATACCCACCTTTAATTTAAAGATATGTTCCTTTAAAGAAATGTTGATTTCTCTTCCCATATTCCCTTATGGAATCGAAATGACTCCAGATAATTTTAACATTTTCTTTCTGGAGTATTTTGACTTTCACAAGCTTTGGTATGTGCCTTCCTGTATAACTGCAGACCCTGTTAAAAACTAGTCTATCAGGTAGTGTCGTAAAAGAACTTTGCCTACACATTTTACACCTGATTAATATATATGTTGCATATACACATTAATATATGTAACATACATGCATATACACAATGTTATATGTGTTATATATGTTGCGTGTACACATTAATATATATGTAATATACACGCATATGCATATTAATATATATGTTGCATTTTTCATTTCACATGAGCTCTTAAGGTCTCTGGGAGACTTCCATTCATAAGTAGGCATGTTGGCTATACCAGTGCTCTTGATGTTTAGTAGAATTGCTTAAAAAGAAGAGAAAATATAAAATATCTTTTTAAACAATGTAAATGAGCAAATACAAAGAATGATCAGTTACTTTACTATTGAAGTTACTGTTGGGTTGGAGTTACTATCGTAAAACATATACTTCTGTGTATATTTGATCCATAAAAATCTATTGACATGATATGAGATTATTAATCTTAGTTAATAACAAAGATTCAAAAAAATCCAATGAAACAAACTTATGTGCCAAGTTGAAGTTGGATCTTTGTGCCAAAAGCCTTCCCAAGGGAGGAGGAATCACATATATCAATGAGACCATGGTAAAGCATGTCATTCTGCTAATTCAAACCCAGTTACATGAACTTTCTTGTCTAAAGGAATGGTTGGTCCCTCAGTGAAACTTGGACAGCTGAGAAAGTTTCTGACTGTTCATGGTTATATCTGAAATGCTACTCTTTATAGTAATATGGAAATTTGAGCACAGGAAATGGTGAGGGAATAAGATCACACTTTTTTGTTTTTGCAAGAAGTTGGTCTAGGAGGGTCTTAAACAATGACGGAGAGGTTCTGGGCTGTCCACTCTAATTTCATTTATTAAGAGTTTGGGTGCTTATGATAAGGTTAGATGCTGTGCTAGATTCTAGGTGTGTTCTGTCTTCCTGTACATTCTAGTAAGAGAAAGATAATAAGTGAAACAAACATTTCCATATTCAATAATTGTGAAAAGTACTAGGCAAGAAAAAAATGGGAGATTTCTCTAACCTAGGGTGGTTTTCTCTGAAAAGATACTTAAACTGAAACCCAAAGGATGGAAAGACAGGTATCTTTAAAGGAGAATTTTTATTGTGGAAATTTTCAAACATCCACAAAAATAGAATAGTTTATTGAACTATCTACCCATTTGCTAATCTTGTTTCATATGTTCCTTCTTTTTCCCCCTTAGAATGTTTTAAGGGGAATTCTAAATATTATAAGGCAGCTATTTTAAGAGGCTTGAGGCAAAGTACTGATAGATGCTACAACATTGATAAACTTTGAAAACATTATACTAAGTGAAAAAAGACAATCACAAAAGATTGCATATTGTATGATTCCACTTTTATGAAATGTCCTTTCTGTTGACACAGAAAGTAGACTAGCGTTTGCCTAGGCCTGAGAGAGTTCAAGGAAAATGGGGAGTGGCAGCTAATGGGTTAAATGGATGAATTATATGATAGGTGAATTATATCTTCATAAAGCTTTTATTTAAAAAGTGGGGGATAGATGAGACCCAAAAGGGCTTTGTGTATTTGAGGAAATAGAGACCAGAATGACTGAGCTTAGTAGGAGAAAGAGGAGGGTATATTAGGATGAAACTGGAGGAAGGAAGGAAATATGATCTTGCTGCGCATTAGCTTCCGGTAAGGATTCTGAATGTGATCCAAGTACAAGAGGAAATCTATGAATGTTTTAAAGCAGGGTCAAATGATCAGATTTATGTTTTTCAAAGAGCACTCTGGCTACTACTATTTAAAGTGAAGTGAGAAGTGAGTTGTCTAGTTCAGAAAGAAGGTGGTAGTCATCAGTCTAGACAAGAGATGATGGTGCTTTAGCATAGAGTGATGGCAGTAAAGTTGGAAAGAAATGAACAAATGGAAATATATTCTAGAGGGCAGAATGAACCTTTTTTAGTAACATTAAACTGAAGAATTGAAGGTGAGAAGTAAATAAGAAGGAACACTCAAAAATGATGTTCAGCTTCTAGCTTGAGCAGTTGGGTGAATTGCGATGCCATGTATTGAAATGGGACTGGGAGAGAATATGTTCAAGGTGGATGTCAAGAGTTCATTTATAATTTTTTTTAAGATTTTATTTATTCATTTGACACAGAGAGAGAAAGATCACAAGTAGACAGAGAGGCAGGCGGAGGGGGGGTGGTGGCAGGCTCTCTGCTGAACAGAGAGCCTGATGTGGGGCTTGATCCCAGAACCCTGGGATCATGACCTGAGCCGAAGGCAGAGGCCTTAACCCACTGAGCCACCCAGGCGCCCCTCAAGAGTTCATTTAAAAACACATTAAGTTTGTGATGCCTAAGAGATACCCACATAGTAATGCCACATAAGATGCACTTTAATATTTGTATATTAACATTTTATAAAAGATTTTTGTGTAATAAAAGGAATTCTGCCCCCAGAGATTTGAAAACCATAGTTCAAATCTCTCATTATGTAAATGAGACTCAGATGTGTGAAATGTTTTGTCCAGGGTAACAGAGTAAAGCTGGGACCTGACTGTCCTGACTTTCAGGCAATTTTTTTTCCTTAGGGAAGTCATGCCTCATAAACCATTAAAAAAAAAAAACTCCTGAAGTGACTAATTTCTGAGCTACTTGCAAAAACTAAGATGAAAATGGTCAGATTTGGAATGGAAGTCCTGGGCCAGAAGTTTGCTGGAACTGCTGGATTGACCACAGAGGCTTTGGTGGGAGCTTAGAGGTGAGGCCTGAGCCACTTTGGCATCCCACTGTGGCCAGTGGGCTTTTGTTTCCCCATCATAAGCTGCAGGAAAGGGAGCCTCCTACGTAAGCAAGAGTTTTGGACAAGACGTGCTTGATTCGCGCTTTGTGGGTTTCTTATTTTGTACTTTCCTTACAAGGCCCCTACCTCTTACAAAGCATTCAACATAGCTTTAAGTTACCGCTACATTCAGAGATTATTTGTTCAATTACTAGACAAAAAACTACATTCTGGTTATTAATTGAAAATAGATATCATAAACCAGACCATTGGTGGAAGGGAAAGCCGAATGGCCAAATTGCAACTGTTGGGAAGTATTCTCCTTCTTCTCTTAATCCTCGATATGAATATTTTTCATGAAATTATCAGATTCTAAAGCAGATTAATATGCTAGATATATAAGAATATAACTTTGGGAAAGTGAAATGGCTTACTTAAAACGTTTTGGTCTTAGGTGATGTTTTTATTAAAGAAAAGTAGTGTGTCTGAGAGATGCTGACTAGTGAAGTAAGGCCTCTCATGGGACACGATTTGGGTGTAGCCTCTTAAAGTTTCAGTTTCTAGTAACACATATGTGGGAACTAAAATTTTACCAGTCTTCCCAGGGATGATTTGTCTTGGGGGAATGGATTTATGCCAACCAAATGAATGCACAAATACTAACCTCATGAGGAACCCTGGACAAACCAGAATACCAATGTTTTAATTTATGGAGATGAAAGTAACAGAAGACAATTTAAGTGGCTGATTTTTTGTCTACTAGTTTAGGAGTCACAGTGGTACCTCTTCACAGTAGCAAGGTACTAAATTAATTAATAGAACAGTCCTTCAGGAGCTTATAATTAGAGCATAAGGAAATAGATGGTTTTCAGGCTATGGAAATATCAAATGAACCATTCTGTCCACAGAGGAGTAATCTTACCAGTATGATAAAATCCTCTTAACTTCTTTTGGTCTACACTTCTGTCTTTTACTTATTTTTAAAGATTTTATTTATTTGACAGAAACACAGCGAGAGAGGGAACACAAGTACAGGGAATGGTAGCGGGAGAAGCAGGCTCCCTGCAGAGCAGGGAGCCCGATGTGGGGCTCGATCCCAGGACTCTGGGATCATGACCTGAGCCGAAGGCAGACACTTAACGACTGAGCCACCCAGGTGCCCCCACTTCTGTCTTTTAAATGCTTCCTACAAACTAATTTTTTGTTCCATCAGCACTTAAAGCAGTCTTATTACAGTATGGTTGACTAGATTATAGATTTTACATTCTGTTCCTGAGGATATACTTTTTTTTAACTTGACTGAACTTGGATGTTTCCCAAGGCTCCATATACTTCACATAATATCACTTTCAGTGGATGCCTACTACAGACAGTTAATCTCCATTTTAGTTGCTTTTAAACTTGAGCATAGGAATCAATGGGGAAATTTATTAAAAGTGCAGATTTTCAAATTCAAACCCCATGCATTCAGATTAAGTAGATCTGGGGATTGGATTCTGAGACCTATAGTCTTAGTTTGTTTTTTTTTTTATTGTTGCCTACAGTCTCAAAGAGACTTTGACTCAAGAATGCCTGTCTTACTATTTTTTTTTAAGATTTTATTTATTAATTTGACAGAGAGAGAGAAAGAGAACACAGGCAGGGGGAGTGGCAGAGGGAGAGGGAGAAGCAGACTCCCCACCAAGTAGGGAACCAACATGGGGCTCAATCTCAGGGCCCTGGAATCATGACCCAAGCTGAAGGTAGATGCCTAATGGACTGAGCCACCCAGATACCTCCCTGGCCCCCAAAAGTCTTAGTTCTTATCCACCGAGAAACATCCTGTATGTGTGGATTCTTCACAGTTTCATTTCCAAGGGCAGCTTTATCACCTAAGTCTATGGTACTCTAAATACTAATAATAAGTTTGTTTTTAAAACCTTGGCAAGTTTCTTAAGTACCCATAACCGATTTTTAAAACTGTCCAAATTTTTACATTTACTCTTGATTTTATTTTCTTTGCCAAAATATTCTGGGAACCTGTGGTTATGTTGGTCATGCACAAGGAAAATTTCTCTTTGTTCTGGGACATCTTGAATATCTACTTCTCCTTCTTCACGGCTCTTTTTTTTTTTTTCCTCACGGCTCTTGTTCAAGATTTCCTCATCTCTCATCTGGACGGTCCCAGATTTCTTCAGACTCTCACCCCATCCCCTCTTTCCCTGGGTGCAATTGCTGGTGAAAGTGATGGTAGCTATTGTAGGATGTGAGGTAGGGGGAATCACATGGTCATAGGCATCTCAGAAAATTCATTCTGACAGGATGGAAAATGAATTAGTGGGAGTATCCGTCTCCAGAAAGTGAGTTAAGTTTTGTTTTTTTTTAAAGCTAGTATTAGAAGGAAATACTAAACTTGGAAAACGGGGAAATTTCCTATTGCTTTTGTAATATAGAGTATAGAATATAATGTTTGATAAATAGAAGCAATAGAAAAGGTCTCAATTTCCTAGGACATGGTTCCATCTTTTGCCATTCTCAAACCTGCATTGCTGTGCTCCAGCATATACTTGCAACAGCATGTCTTTTGCATGTACTGTTATCCTTTTCTGGATGCTGCCTTACTTTTAATATTTATTGAATACATTTTCTGTGCCCTCATTAGGATGTGAAGATATAGTGGTGAACAAGATTAAATTGGTCCCTGTCCTAATAGAGCTTACAGTTTAATGGAGCTGGCGAGTGAGATAAATAAAAATCCACATAATAGTATAATGGTAATTGGGAAAAATGTTGAGAGAAGTGCTATGAGTGGATACAAATAGGAACCTAACCTAATTTAGAAGTTTGGGGAAAGTTCCACCTGAGGAAATGACTTTTCAGTTGAGACCTGAAGGATTAGTGGGAATTAACTAGAAAACTGAGGAGTTGGAAAGAGAGTATTTATTTGGAGGAAGGGGGAAACACCTTGTCCTTAGTGCCTGAGGCAAGGAGGAATTATCAGAAAATTCAAAGGAGGCCAAGTGATTGGAGGTTAGTGAAACAGACCGAAGGAGAGAGGCAGCAATTATGATGAAGGAGATGGCAGAGGCCTTTTAGTTTACAGTGATGTTTTTGTACTTTATTGAAAAACAGTGGGACATTATTGAAGGGTTTTAAGGATGAAAGGGAGGAGTGTGGTTATGTGTTCAGATTAATATTTGAAAATGGTGGCTTGGACTATTGTGTGGAGGAGGCATTGTGGGGTTCAAGATAGAAACCAGTAGACTAAATAGGCTGTCATGTAGACTTGTTGGAACCCATTAGTTGAGGGCAGAGATGATGACGATCTGGACCCCAGGGTGTTAGGACTGGAGATGGGAGAAGTGAATGGACTGAAGAATTACTTCATAGCTTGAATTGATAGAGATTAGTAAGAGAGAGATTAGATCTGGAGTAAGAAAGAAAGGGAGATGTCAAGGAGGACTCCTAGATTTCTGGATTGAATTGGATGTGGATAATAGTCATTTCTGTTGAGACTGAAGGGAATGCTAGAGGACCTGGTTTGGAGGGAAAGGTGAAAGCTGTTTTGAAAGTTCTTTCTCTGTGGATTCTTGTTCTTTATCTTAGAAACCTCCAACCCCACAAGATTCTGCTCAAGGTTGCCTTCATGTGAAATCACTCCAAAGGTCTCCACCCGCCCCATTTCCCATAGGGCAGTAATAGTGCTCTTGGTATGGTCTTCATTTAGTACTTATTTCTCTGTCTTATACTTATGCACTTGCCTGTCTCTTACCAGACTTGATTTTTTTTTCAAGAACTTTCAAATAATTCATATTAGTTTGGTGATTGTAGAGTATAGGTAAATATTTCTTCAAGTGTTTTCCACTGAGTTATATATGTTAACTTTTCCTTTATCTTAAATCCAGGTACTGCTGGATCAATTTATTTTAGTGCACAACTTTCCCCAGCTTTTTGTATTCTGATGTGGATTGTGAATGTCTGGGAAGGGCATAAGGCATGCAGTATTTTCCAGTATTATTTAGTTGTCTTCCCTCCTTCCTGCTCCCCAAAGCCTTTGTTTTCTGAGCATTTGATGTTACTAGTTTGAGGGTAAGAGGTGGGGATAGGAGTTTTCTGTGGGAAATGCTGATTTGGGTGTGTGCCTGCCCCAGAGTAAGGATGTAATTCACTGAGTGTGGACTCCGTGCGAAGCAAATCTGGCAGTTGTGAGGGTCCATCTCTGGATGTCTTTGGAAAGGTCATTTTGCCTATAGTTGCTGCAACTGTATTTCTTTTACCCCCAATGATCAGAACAGACTGCATGGGATGAGAATTTACTGCCTATTGTTTGTAGGCTAAGAAAGCTGGGTGACATGAGGTGACAAATTTTATTCTGTTTCTTTGTAGCTAATCTGGGAAGAACTGAACAAAAAATTCTTAGGTCCTTTTATTTATTAACTCCCAATATCAAAATAGTGCCTTTCTTATACCACCTGGGTTGTTCTTAAAATAAACAAAGTTATATTAGTAGCCATTTTTTGTAAGAGAAATAAATGTTCAGTATTTTTATAAGGCTATTTATATTCTGTTTTAGAGAGTTGGCTGTAGTGACGCAGAAACTAGGTTTCAGGGAAATATAGACAGGATAGACTAAATAGGGAAGACACTGTTCTTTTTTTGAGGAGTATATGAATTTATTTTAGAAGGGAATTCTTTTTTTCAAAAGTTAGAGTATTCAAGACAGTTCATTTTTAGAGTGTAACCTAATGGAAAGTTTTACCAGGAACTCACTGACTCAAACAGGAAATATATTTGTTTTTAAACTTAGATTTTATTTTGTAATACTGGATGGCATTATTGTGTTACATTTATTAACAGACTCTAACTGCTGGCATCTTTCTTACAGTCCTGTGGAATGGGTAGATGCCTTTGCTGTATGAATTCTATTTGGCTATAGAGTTAACAATGAAAATAATTTTTTTGAGTGATTTAAAATGCTGCCTAGATTAGTAGGTTAAAAATGTCATAACCACATCTGCCTCTGTACTCCCACATCTTAATTTATGTCTTCTCATTTATGTCTTCTCATTTACATTATGTCTGTTATTACTGCAGATGTGTATTCCCAAATTGGATTAGTTCGGAGTGGCAGGGAAAACTTGATCATCTTTAGTCCTTCTATCAGAGAAGCTATCAGCCTTTGTTATCAGTTTAATATTCCCTCTGCTGTCAGGGCCAGCCAGCCTGGACCTTTGAGCAAATAAAAATCTATGAATAAGGATAACTTTTCCATTTATTTTAAGAAATGTCTGAGGAAAGGAAAAACAGCTGCTGAATACTCTTAGCAGTGATAGGAACTCTCTGAGTTTAGCAGCAGAAGCAGCTGTAATTTTTGATGCTTCCTCCTGTCAGTCCATATATTTCTGTGCTATGCATATCTTTACACAAAAATGGTGGTATTGTCTAGGTTCAGCAACCTGCAGTCGCTTATCCTATTGTAAAAGTCACAGTTCAGGATATATCTCTTTTGTATGATTCACTCTACACTTTGGCTCCTAGTAAAGCATTTGTTGTCCAAGAAAATAATTTTAACTGTAGAAACTTCCACATTTGTTTCAGGTCGGTCTTCTCTCTTTCCCTTTGAAGATGCCTTCCTGGACGACAGTCACGGTGATCAATCCTTGTCATCTGGCTTAAGTTCTCCCACTCGCTGTCAAAACGGAGAACGAGTAGAACGTTACTCTAGAAAGGTGTTTGTTGGAGGCCTTCCTCCTGATATTGATGAAGGTACGATGCGTTCATTAAGGACTTTATAAGGGCCGGGTTTGTTCTTTGTATGATTTGACCTTGCCTCTCCTCTCCAAGCAGTTTTGGGACATTCCTGTTTTAGTGTTTAGAGGATGAAAATATTCAAAAGATGGGAAAGTAACAGATGGTGCATTTCAGGTCTGCTCTTCAGATATGTTCGTACAGGACAGTCTCCCAACAGCTTTGTGTTTCCTAGTCATTAACTTGGAGTTAGCTGTAAAATAATAATGAAAGTTAGTATTTGTGAAACTCTCTATAAGCCCATAATTGTGCTAAGCCCTTCACATTACATTATCTCATTTAACCCTTATAACTATCCTTTAAGGCAAATCCTACCAACTCCATTTTATAGATAAGGAAACTGAGGATCAGAGGGAGACAGTTTGTCCAAGGTTATGTAGCTAATAGTGCAGTTGGCATTCAAAATTAGTCCAATTCCAGTGCTTTTGCTCATGTTCATCACACTATCCCATTTCATATTTAATATATATATATTAATGAAAAGCCCTCCTTGCCTTTAAAGAATAAAGACTAATTAGAATTTTTCTAAGTAATGTTCTTGAGATACTGTCGATCCAAAGTGAGTTTTCACTAATGCCCAAAGCCAATCAGCATATAGTAGGTTATCAATAAATATTTGTTGAACAAACAGATGACATAAAATTGTGACAGTTAAGGGAAAAAACAACAATTCTAGTTTTAGTAGGCTTTGGATCTTCTATAAAAACATTGTTAAGAGAGTTGTTTTTCGGCATTGTTCTAGTTGTGACATTTCTGCAATTTATCATGATAAATTTTCATGATGAGAAAGGAATAGTCTAAAAAATTGTTTTATTTAAGACTTATTGCTTTAAAGTTGTACATATCTGGAGACTCATTTTCCTCCAAACTATTCTCATACTAGTGTTAATCTCATCTATTGATTGGATTTTTTTTTTAAGACAAAGTTTATATCATGGCTGAGAGGGTAGCAGCTTAAATCTGAGTGGGACCTAAGTTGTAACTTTGTGCTTTGAGTCAGAAGTCAGAAGGAAAAGGTAAATTTATTGAGCTATAACTTTGAAAACATTTTCTTTATAGAAGATGTAGTAGATAAGTATGAAAGAAAGAGATCATTGGCTTTTAACTTTTTATCATCAAATAGAATTACCTATTTATTGCCCCTACTCCTCACCAAAAGAATTGTATCTATTTCTAAAATAATCTTACAGATAATCTTAGATCACTAATAAATAAAACCTAATATTAATTATCTTAGATATTTTAGAGATTATTTTACATAAATGAAAGCACACTTTAAATATTTTGTGTACTTTTGCCTTTTTACTACCAGCAGAACATTTCTATTTTTATTTTTATTATTATTTTTAAAAGATTTTATTTATTTATTTGACACAGAGAGAGAGATGCCAAGTAGGCGGGGGGGGGGGGAAGCAGGCTCCCTGCTGAGCAGAGAGCCCGATGTGGGGCTTGATCCCAGGACCCTGAGATTATGACCTGAGCCTAAGGCAGGGGCTTTAACCCACTGAGCCACCTAGGCGCCCCAGAACATTTCTATTTTTAGAATCTTTTTCTTTTTCTTTTCTTTTTTTCTTTTTTACCTGACAGAGAGGTCACGTCAGATTTTTTTTCTTCCAAATTCTTGTATCAAATTTGTTGGCAGTGAAGAGCAATGAAGTATAGATAGTTAGAAACACATTCTGCATGGTTGAAAGCGAATAACCAAAGGTACCCAATAAACAATTGTATTTTACTTAGTAGGTTTGACTTCTGTAAAAATGCTTTAGAAATAGTTCTCAAAATATTTTTAAATAAAAAGACATGCTTTATGCTATTCTGTTTGCAGTATTTTTTTTCGCTTGCTAAAATTGCTTCTTTATTTTGTAGATGAGATCACTGCCAGCTTTCGCAGGTTTGGACCTCTCGTTGTAGACTGGCCTCACAAAGCTGAAAGCAAGTCGTATTTTCCTCCTAAAGGTAATGCATTTAAAATGTCTCCACTGCTTATCTGTTGGAGAGCTAGTATGACAGTTCAATAAAAGACAGCCTTTTTTTTTTTTTTTTTTTTAAGATTTTATTTATTTGACAGAGAGAAACACAGCAAGAGAGGGAACACAAGCAGAGGGAATGGTAGTGGGAGAAGCAGGCTTCCTGCCGAGCAGGGAGCCCGATGCGGGGCTCGATTCCAGGACCCTGGGATCATGACCTGAGCCGAAGGCAGATGCTTAACAACTGAGCCAGCCAGGCGCCCCAAAAGACAGCCTTTTAATTCTTGAAATAGCAGTTGGCTTTTTTCCCCTAATTAAGAGAATATTTTAATGTTGATCATCTTTTTGTGTCATACTGTTTTCTTTTGGAGACTATTCCCCCAGGAGCACACTGATGGTTTCAGGCATCTATTGTACTGACAGTGAGATCCTGTGAGTCTGTTGTGAATGAGACTTGTGCTAAATTTTCATCATTTGAAAGAAAAAAATCTAGGGGTTTGAAGAATATCAGTGATGGGAGAGGAAAAGATATTTAACATTGAATTTTATTTGTATCCCATAGTCCTGTGGTTTTATAGATCTTATAAACTCCAAACTTGGAAAACCTAGTAGCTGAAAAGTGACATTGTATGAAATTACCTTTATTCACGTCTGTATTTTAAGTGACTTAGCTTGTCGAGGGGTGGAGGGCAAACTAGCAAAGAACTCTTCACGTGAACTCATCCATTATGTTTGGTAGGCTATTTTGGTAATTTACAAAGACATGAAAATGTATTACTTTGTTCATGGTTTGCATTTCTGCAGAATTCAGGGAACTTTTCTAGTGTTGTTAACTCTGGGTAAGTTCCTAGAATTATATAGAAGAGTGTTTTGGGTCTTAAAAAGGAAGTTTTCTTCATGTGTTGTTATATTTTGTAGATATGTTTCAAGGATACCTTTCATCTCTAAAGAATGGTTTTTTGATATGTATGATCATGTAACATTATTCACCACAAGAAGATGAAGTCAAAATACTTAATCTTCCTGTGCTTTGTACAGGAATGAAATTATAGCTTAACTTGGGGGGAAGGGGGCTTCCTCATATGTCTGATTAATTAGGTTTCTTTGCCATCTGTATTTCTCCCCACTCTTCCTATAACCTATGAAAAGAAGTTACTCACTAAATAGAGACTGTTTACTTTTAACATTTCCTTTTTGATCTTCTCCAAAAATTTTTAAAGTTAAAAAAATAAGTTTTATATTAACCAGAAAAGATAAAAACCACCATGTTGATTATTCCAATGAAGGAATGTGTTCACCACTTCGTAGTACATGTGTGACATTATGTAAAGACACATGTTTAAAATGTGTTTATAAGAGTGCTAATAATTCGGGGCACCTGGGTGGCTCAGTCGTTGAGCATCTGCCTTCGGCCCAGGTCATGATCCCGGGGTCCTGGGATCGAGCCCCACATCGGGCTCTCTGCTCAGCAGGGAGCCTGCTTCTCCCGCTACCATTCCCTCTGCTTGTGTTCCCTCTCTCGCTGTGTTTCTCTCTGTCAAATAAATAAAATCTTTAAAAAAAAAAAAAAAAAAAAGAGTGCTAATAATTCCTTGAGTTGGAGTAGGGTTATTTCAGTGAGCGAAGGAGTTCACCACACGGTGCTACAGATCCCATGCTCTATAAAATCACATGTAGGGGCACCTGTGTGACTCAGTGGGTTAAAGCCTCTGCCTTTGGCTTAGGTCTTGATCTCAGGATCCTGGAATCGAGCCCCGCATTGGGCTCTCTGCTCAGCGGGGAGCCTACCTCCCCCTCTCTTTGTGCCTGGCTCTTTGCCTATTGTGATACCTCTCTCTCTCTCTCTCTCTCTCTCTCTCTCTGTCAAACAAATAAATAAAATCTTTAAAAAAAAAAGTCACATGTATAAAAAGTATGAATTGCACGTACATGTTATCTCAGTGAAAGGATGTGTTCACCACACTGGGGTGCATTTAGCACACTCTGTGAAGTTAAATGTATAAAAGATATTTCTAAGAGGACTAGTGAAAAAAAAACATCGTGCTGAGAAGGTTATAAAAACAGCTCTGGGATAAAAGGTGTCAGGTGATCATCATAAAAAATGAAGATAAACATATAGTTGTGTCCAAAGAAAATTAACCCAAACCTGCCTCTATCAGACATAATCACTGTATACATTTTATTAAATTTCCTTCTGATATTCTCTTTATGAATATGAACATTTATATGAAATTTTGCATTTTACATAAGTGGGATGACATTGTGTGTGCTATTCAATAACCTGGATTTCCCCCTCTGCCACATCAATATCTTTCTGTAAGAGACCTACATAATTTTAATGACCTTATTTTATTTAATCTGTCCTACTGATGGACACTTAAGTTGCTTCCAGCTGTTTCCTCTCATGGATCATGCTTCAGTGAATATCCTTGTGCCTTCATCTTTCTGCCCTTTATCATTACCTCTTAGGGTGAATTTCCAGAAGTGAGGTACATATTTATACAGATTGCGTCTCTTAAGAAGCAATTTATACAGAAAGCTTCCCTTAAGAAAGGTCATATACGTTTAGTTCCCACCAATAATACCTGATTTGTAAGCCAGTTTTATTGAGTCTGAGGAAGTGACTCTCTTTCAAGCTTTGCTAGCCTGGTGGTTTAAATTACATCCCCTTCCCCCTTTTTTGTCATTCTTTTCTCTTTACTCGCCTTGGAGTGTATTTTACTTTTTTCGATTGACTTCTCATTTCTGTCTGACTTCATATTGGAGTAATGCACAAGAAGAGATCCAGTTTTCTTTTTCCAAGTAGCATGCCAGTCATCTCAATAGTCATTTATTGACTAATACATTTTTTCCTCATCAGTTTGAATCATTATAAATAAGTATAAGAAAAAAAAGAAAGAGGTGTTGATTGGAAGGTTATCTCTTCTGTTTGTCAGTGGAGTGCATAAGTTTCTCTGGAACCACTCTGTCCAGAGTGATAGCTACTAGCCATATGTAGCTAATGAGCACTCGAGTTGTGCCTAATTTGAACTGAAATATGCTATAACTGTAAAACATACACTGGATTTCAAAGACCTAGTTTTAGAAAAAGGTAAAATATCTCACTAGTACTTTTGTTTTTATTTTAGAATGGTAATTTTTTGGTATATTGGATTAAATAAAATATATTAAAATGAACTTCATCTGTTTCTTTTTACCTTTAAATGAAGGTGTTAGAAAATTTTTGTGTGGTTTTTTGGGTGTTTTTTGTTTGTGAAAATTTTAAGATACATATATGACTCATCTTTCTATTGGAAAGCACTTCTCGAGAACGGGAATCCGCAAACTACCTGTTTTTATATGGCCTGTAAGCTAAGGATGGTTTTTATATTTTTAAAGGTTGTAAAAATACACATGCAAAAAAGAATATGTAGCAGAGACTATGTGTGGCTCTCATATCCCTTTGCAGAAAGTTTATTGCCTCTTGCTTTAAAATAGTCTTTGGAGCTATTCATGTAGCTCCTGAGACATCCAGTGACAAAGGAGGCAGTTTATTTTAGAGGAAGTCTATATATTTGCTAGACCTAGCTAATTCTTTTCTTTTTTCCCAAAATATGTTTATTTTATTTTTTCAGTGTTACAAGATTAATTGTTCATGCACCACACCCAGTGCTCCAATACATGCCCTCCTCAATACCCACCATCAGGCTTGCCCAACCCCCCCCCCAAAACCCTCAATTTGTTGCTCAGAGTCCACAGTCTCTCATGGGTAATCTCCCCCTCCGATTTCCCCCCATTCACCCTTCCTTTCCTTCTCACAATGCCCTCCATGTTTTTCCTTATGCTCCACATGTAAGTGAGACCCTAAGATAATTGACTCTCTCTACTTGGCTTATTTCAGACCGCATAATCTCTTCCAGTCCCATCCATATTGATTTCAAAAGTTGGGTATTCATCCTTTCTGATGGAGGCATAATATTCCATTGTATATATGGACCATATCTTCTTTATCCATTAATCTATTGAAGGGCATCTTGGTTCTTTCCACAGTTTGGCGATTATGAACATTGGGGTACATGTGGCCCTTCTTTGCACTGCTTCTGCTTCTTTGGGGTAAATACCCAGTAGTGCAATTGCAGGGTCATAGGGTAGCTCTATTTTTAATTTCTTGAGGAATCTCCACACTGTTTTCCAAAGTGGCTGCACCAGCTTGCATTCCCGCCAACAGTGGAAGAGGGTTCCTCTTTCTCCACATCCTCTCCAATATTTGTTGTTTACTGTCTTGTTGATTTTGGCCATTCTAACTGGTGTAAGGTGGTATCTCAGTGTGGTTTTGATTTGAATCTCCCTGATGGCTAAAGATGATGAACACTTTTTCATGTATCCGTTAGCCATTTGTATGTCTTCTTTGGAGAAGTGTCTGTTCATGTCTTCTGCCTATTTTTTTGATGTGATTGTTTTATGAGTGTTGAGTTTG
This sequence comes from Procyon lotor, assembly GCA_028646535.1. Lineage (NCBI taxonomy): Eukaryota > Metazoa > Chordata > Mammalia > Carnivora > Procyonidae > Procyon > Procyon lotor. The sequence continues at coordinate 41,147,177 of CM053617.1, read as the reverse complement.
AGGAGTTCTTTATAGATCTTAGATATCAGACCTTTGTCTGTAGTGTCCTTTGTGAATATCTTCTCCCATTCCTTGGGTTGCCCGTTTGTTTTGTTAACTGTTTCCTTCGCTGTGCAGAAGCTTTTTATCTTGATGAAGTCTCAAAAGTTCATTTCGCTTTTGTTTCCTTTGCCTTTGGAGACATGTCCTGAAAGAAGTTGCTGTGGCTAATTAGACCTAGCTAATCCTTAAGTTTGCTTTTCAATTGAATCAAATGCTTCCCTGCAACCTTTACCCTAGTGATCAATTGTGTCCTATAAAGTAAAATAGAATAAATTATCATTGTGACATCTCTCTCTTGGTACTTAAAAGACTATTTGTTTCTCTTTAAGTCTTCTCTTTTCAAAGATAGATATCTTCACTTTTCTCAGTCATACCTTATGTCTAATGGTTTCTGTATCACCATTTTTTTTACTTCCTTTTTTGTATATATGTCATGTTTACAATATCCTACTTAAATTTGTTACTAAGAATTGAAGAAAAAAACATTTGGTTTGGTATAAGTAGTACAAATTTTAGTAGTTCTGTTAAGTCCGTGGTTTTTGGTGCTATTCCTTTATAACAGCATAATATTATAAACTGTAGAACATTATATCTGGTGCCTTTATTTTACACCTGAGGTTAAGTATTGAGAGGGGCCAGTGATAGCAAGGCCAAGAGGAGAATCTAGATGTCCCAGTTCTGATCCACAGGCTTGCATCCTTGCAGAGCAGATTGCCTTCCCTATGATTAAGGGTTAGGAAGAGAAATAATGATTATACTCTTGGCTCCTTCCATGTTTTGGCTTTCAGCTAGTCTGAAGGTTGACCTGATTGGGGAGGACCTAAAGAGATTAAGTGTTATTCCAAGATTGAAATAACTTTCAGAATCCATACCCATTGCTTTGAATGTTGGGAACATCTAAGGAATTCACCGCAGCTGTTCTGTGCCTTCTTAATAATGCCTCCTTGCTGTATTTCTACTTTTCCTTAAATTCCTTAGGTTTTAATTCAGGTCCATGCCTTCTTGGTAATGCCCTTCATGCTGAGTGTACTTTTCTTTAGGCTACCTTAGGTTGGCCATTAGGTACAGTTTGTTTGGCTGTCCATTTTGGTTTGTGTGTAAGTAGAAAGGAACTGCCCACTATTGAGCCCTTTGGCCTTTTTCTCAAAGTATATGCCTAATGAAATACACATTCATTCATCTGGCAGGTTTACCTGTACAGATATAGGGTAAGGTTTGTAAAACCATGACCATTGCAATGGACTGTGGAGAGTTTAAAATCCATGTAGAGAAACAGTGACCAGGCACATCAGTTCTCCTTCTAAGTGTTGTTGGGCCAACACAGTGGAAGGTAATGGAGTCTGGGGCTCTCTGTAGCACAAAGAACACTGAGATATTTGTTCAGGCATTTGAAGATATGCAAAGTCCTGTGGATCAGTTTATCTGTAGGCCACAAGCAGGTAATCGCTTGTTGTTCTCCAGAGCAACACTGAGAACATGAAAGGTGGAGGAAGGCATGGAAGTTAGAATGTGTGTTTTCATAATTTGGTCTCAGACCTCATAACTTATAGTCCTGTGGGGAAAGTAAGAAATTAGTCAACTAGTCAAAAAATAAACACAATTACAAACTGGGATGGTTCTGTAATGGATAAGTAGAGAGTGCATTGACTCTAAAAAGGGGGCATCATTTTAGAGTGGGGATATGGGGAAAGCTTCTCTAAGGAGATGACAGTTAAGCAGACTTGAAAATTGAGGAGTTAGCTAGAAAGTTAAGGAAGCAGGTTCCAAGTGGAGGAGTACCATATGGGAACGACTGAGTATGAAAGGGCTTTAGTACCTTTGAATAAATGAAGCGTGGTTGGAATGTTAGGAGAAAATGATGCAAAAGAATGAATCTTGGAACAATAGGATTTATTTTTCTTCCCTAAATTGATTTCATCCCCCAAAGAGAATGGACATGAAGGCATTTGTGTGGCATTTGTCTTTCAGGTGGTGGAAGAATGGAGTTGGGTCAAATAGAAATATCCATTTAAAATACTTTCAAGTAGCTATTGATAAAACTGAAGCAAAGGCTTGCTTTGTGTTTACTGAGTTTAGTTCTTGATGATGAAAAGAAATCCAACTCTAGCCAAACTATTGCGGAAAAGTTTTCCAAGATCGTCTTTGCATATTTTTAAATTCTGGAAGAGCAGAGTTGAAATTGTGAGGTCTGGAAAGAGAGGTTCTTCCAAGTCTTAGAGCATGAGCCCAATCCCACATTTGTAAAGAATAGTAATCAATGTCACTTATGTTTATAATAGCTTGGGTGCAGGGGGCACCTCGTGGCTCAGTCATTTAAGCTTCTGCTTTCAGCTCAGGTCATGATCTTGGGGTCCTAGGATTGAGCCTCACATCTGGCTTCCTGCTTCTTTCTCTCCCTCTGCCTGCTGCTCACCCTGGCTGTGCCCTCTCTCTTTCTGTGTCAAATAAATAAATAAATAAATAAAATCTTTTAAAAAAAATAGCTTGGATGCAGGTAATTTAAAGATAGTTATTGAAAAGGGATGGTGAGAGAACAGAATGAATGCAGAGGTCTGAGGTCCTAATGCAAGTGATGGTGTGACATTGGGAATATCAGTCCATCCAATGTTTGTTGCTTGTCAGTCTGTGGAAGAGTCCATTTTTGGCTTATGGGGGATCTAGAGAAGCTACCATTCTTGTTCTTGAGAAGGTTGCAGTTTCCTGGAGGAGGCATGGAAACATCAGTTGTAAAATGCTAAGTAATGATAAAGAGCACAGGTTCTGGAACTAGACTTGCTGAGCTCCTCCACCGATTGTATAACCTTAGGCTTGCTGTTTAACCTTTCTGTGCCTTCGTTTCATCATCTGCAAAAGAGGGATCATGATAGTACCTACTTCAGAAAGTCATGATGAGGATTAAAACGAGTATATAAGTTCATGTGGGGCGATTAAAGCAGTCCCTGCATACAGTAGATATTATGAATGATACTATTATTTTTATTAAAATACAGATCAACTTATGCTTAATGACAAGTGGGAAAAAATATTCTGTGCAGGCAGAAGAGGAACAGATTGCTGTGGGCTGTGCAAGACCTTGATCTTCAAAGCTGGGCAGGAAAAGAATAGGCAGAAATTTCAGGGGGCTGGAATTATAATAATTAGGATGGCTAACTTTTACTAAGGGCTTGCCATCAGCCAGGCATTGGGTTACTGTTTTCTAAATCATATTTAATCTTCCCAACTGCACAAGGTAGACACCTTTAGTATTCCCATTTTCAAGTAGAAGAAGAAACAGATTTAGAAGAGGGCAATTTGTCCATGGTCATGTATTAAATGGTAGAGCTGGGATTTGAGCCTAAATAGGTTGGCCTCAGAGCCCAAGGCTCTTAAGTATTGCACTCTACTATGCTCATTTCGGAATAAGGATGGCCCAGAAGTAGGCAGCAGCTTAAGGCAGGATTATGTGGTAGCCTGATGACCAAGCCTAGGACCTAGGCTAAGTAACCAGTGATCAAGAATAAAGACTCTGGAGCATGCTGTCTGGGTTAGATTCCTGTTACACTACTTGCCATATCTGTATCCCTGGGCTGATTATTTTCCTAAATCTCTATTTTTTTAATCTACAAAATAGAAACAATAATAGCATCTAATTCTGGTTTGTTATGAGGATTAAATAAGAAAATGTATAGAGAATACTTTCGTAGTACCTAGGTGTCATTTAAGCCTTTTTTTTTTTTTTTTTTTTTTTAAGAGCAAGGGAGAGGTGGTTGAGGTTTTTTATTTGATTTTGTTGTTTTAACCACAGTCAGAAAAACCATTTAGGGATTTTCTGTAATATAGCTTATAAGCAGTAATAAGGACCACAAAGACCTAAGATATTAGCATTGAGATGTTACTTGTGAACAGAGGCAATAAGAGACCAGTGGTTCTAAATGAGAGCAGATCATGATGATGGTAGACTTTGATGATACAGTTGTGCTAAAATTACTTCTACTGAATGGGAGAGTCATGGTACTGTTGAATATAGGAGAGTCAATTGAAAGAAAACCAGTTTGATGATGTGAAATTTGATTAAAGACATGTAAGTTTGGTGTGTCCTCATATCTGATCTGAGAGGAAATTATTAATAGGCAATGAGATTGTAGTTAGTTTGGGAGAAGAGATTGGGGCTGGAGACACACACCTCTTGAGAGTCATCTTTATAGAGAAGAGGGAGAAGAAAATTATAAACAAATAATAAGTTAGTGTTGTTTGTCAGTAGAGATGTGGGTGAATGAAGGACTAGGAGCATATTTATGGCCTTGGAGGCTAAGGAAAGAAGCTTCAAGAAAGTGTATCAGCACCATCAGATATTGTAGGGTTACTTGAGAAGGTCTCCATGGAGGGGTGTCTGGCTGGCTCAGCCAGTAGAGTGTGTGACTCTTCATCTCAGGGTCGTGAGTTCTCGCCCCATGTTGGGTGTGGAGATTACTTAAAAAAATTTTTTTAATTAAAAAATAAGTAAAATTTTAAAAAAGACCGCCATGGAACAGAAATGAATGTGGCCCTCTTGTCAACTACATGATCACAGGAATTTCTATTGTTATCGTAATTCTTGGTGTATTTTGATGAAGTAGGAAAACCAAAACAAAGAAATCAAGTTTGCACTAGATGAGTATTATTTTATAAATAAGAATAATCCTGCCTCCCCAGCAGAACCAACCATCATCATTTTGTGTTTCCTTCCAGTCTCTATTCATATATATCCTTTTTTGTGGCGGCTATAATTATAGCAGAAATACAGTTTCTATCCTCCTCCTTCCCTGCCTTGTTACTACATACTTTTCCTATTTTTTAGGAGTCTGCCTAACCTTTTGTTACACCTTAATTTACTGGCTGATTGGTTATTTAGGCTATTATAAATGATGTTCCTGTTAATATATAGTTGTATGTGGGTTTTTTTTCTTTCATAGGATTCTCTTAAGAAAGAGCTTAACTTTAACAGCTTAACTTAACAGAAGCTTAACTAGAGTAAAAAGAAATGAAAATCTTGATGAGTCCAGATTTGATATCACATGGCTTCCCAAAGCAATTTTCTTTATGAAGTTTATGCTACTTCGGACATCTGCAGCACCATTTTTGCTTAGTTCCAAGTTAGATAGATGGTCCATTGCAATGTGGACCTACCTTTTGCCTGTGGGTCTGAAATGTAATGGAACCCCAAAGAAGCCGGAAACCACATTGGTATGAACCTTCTACTTGAAGCATTTAAACGTTTCTCTTGGGTCACATCTGTTGACTCTTTGGTGTTCATTGACATCATCTCCTACCATTCTCTCCCTTACCCACTCTGACCACACTGACTTCTTTGCTATTCCTTGAGGTCCCCTCAGGCCCTTCAGGGCCTTAGTACTTCCTTTTGTCTGACACCTTTCCTTAGACAGACCTCTACTCAACCGTCACCTTAACAGATCTTTCCTGATCTCCTTACCTAAAACAGCAGTCTCTCTATCCTCTTGCTCTTTGTCCCTCTTACCCTCATTTTATTTCCTTTTCCTCTCATTTTATCTTTGTTCAAAGTGCTTATGAGCTGAAAAACTGACATGTTTCTCTGTCTTCTAGATCAGAATGTAAGTTTTATGAGAGTTAGGTGTTTTTATGTTTTGTTTACTCTTCTAGGCCCAGTACCTTGCATACCTGCCTCAGTGGCTGGCCCTCAGATACTTGTTGAATGAATGAATTTTATCTTTGCAAATGATGGGTTCACTACTCACTCAGAAAGTAGAAGTCTATCACATTTTAAAGCTGGAAAGTTCTGTAAAGATCATCTCATTTTAATATAATCTTTATTTTAAACTGAGATTCGAAGAGGTGAATTGTGTTTTCCTAAGAGCACATAGTTTTTATCAGACAGACTTGGACCTGACTGACGGAGAGTTAATGCTATTTTATCTGGTGAATTATAAAGGAAGTTGTTTTTATTTGTTTGACTAGTGTGTATCATATGTGGGAAAGGAATATTGGTTTAAACTATAAAATCTCATAGATTATGCTGTTATGTATAAGACTGGATTTTTTATAAATATTAGCAACTTAAAAAAAATTAGCAACTTAAGTTGTGTGACCCATGGGACACTTTCACAGCTATTTAAAAATGAAAGTGGTCCTTGGCTTTTTCCTGAGTTCTTCTGTTCTGTTGGTCACACTCATATAACAGAGCTATTTCCAAGAGCTGGTTTAGGCTGAGGCTGTGGGTCTGAGCTGCCCTTTAGCTGTATCTGTGAGCATGGGATTACATCCCATATAGTGTAATCATGGGAGTCTGCTCTTGGGTGTTGCCACACCATTTCTGGACATGAGTGCACTGCTTTGTAATTGAGTTCTTTGACTACAAAGATCAGAAGTTCTCTTGTACTGCCTCAAATTTGGAATGTGGTAATAAGTGACAAAGAAAGCCCCCCAAATAGGAGCTGTGGTAGAACCAGATATCATGGAAGTATCATGCTAGAGGGTGGCAGGCTGCAGGGATTCAAACAATGGAAACTGTGAATTCTTCTTTGTAATATTCCATCATTATCATGACTCAGCTCTTTGCACGTGTGCTCGTCTCTGACTGTGCTTCCAGTGGGAAAAATTATTTTCATATTTCTACTTGAATTCCAGGAAGAGGGAATCTGATTGGCCCAGTTCATTTTTTTTTTTTAAGATTTTATATTTATTTGACACAGAGTGAGAGAGATCACAAGTAGGCAGAGAGAGAGGGGAAGGAGGCTCTGCTGAGCAGAGAGCCCAGTGCGGGGCTCGATCCCAGGACCCTGAGATCACAACCTGAGCCGAAGGCAGAGGCTTCAACCCACTGAAGCCACCCAGCCGCCCCTGGCTCAGTTCATTTTTTAACACCTAGCTGTGACATAGGCCATCCTAAAGACAGTGGCCAGAGAACCCTTGACTGCTTAGTAAAGAAACAGCTTAGTTCTGCTTCCATGAACATGGGGCTGTGAGTGTGACTACTAGGAGGATAAGGTGGGCATGACAAGCTTTTATGAGGATAAGTGTGTTATCACAGCCTCCTTCCTGGAAGACTAGTCTGTGTCCAAAGTTGATATCACTAGAGCTACAGAAAGATCTCTGCCCTCCCTGAGCTTTCTAGCCCTTATTCTGTACTAAGCAGCTGCTCTTGATATTGCCAGTAGTCTCAATACTGCTCTTGTGGTGGGGCGGGCGCCAGGGAAGAGAACTGGCATCTCCTGGGTAGTCCCTACAGCTGCACTGCCACTGTTGGCAGAGACTTCTGGGACGGAGGTAAGGAGAGCAGCCAGCTGCGATGTTGGACAAGAGATGGACCACGTGACTCTGAAGCCTTGTTCAGAAGTTGGTGATGCTGGCAGTGGAGGGGAAGAGGCCGTCTCAGCCCACTTGAGCAGCCAGCTTTGGTTCTGGCCATCCAGCGGGAACAGGATTCAGGTGCGCAGCCAGGTGAACAGGAACAGGAACAAAACCAGGCATGAAGATTTATGCAAGCATAACTCATGCCTTTCGATCTGATGACTCCCACCACCTTGGGTAAAGGGTGTACTTCTGAGTGGCTGTTTGTTCAGGTGGGTCATGTATTTCTTCTGCGCTGGCCAGGCTGGCTTGACGGCTGGTCCTTGGGACCAAGGTCATGCCATTGTGGAAGGGCATACAATACCAGCACGGTTTGTGGACCTGGCACAAGCCAGGCCACATGGCTCTCAGATTAACTTTGAGGCAGCCAGCTAACAGAGATCCTGTTTGAAGAACAGGAGAGAAGACTCTAAATGGACAAAAATAGGTCATTGTGAAGCTGCATCGGCTGGATTCGTGGCATCTGTTTCTTTTTCCTTCGGTTTATCTAAATCTGGCTTTGGAAAGGAAAGTTTTCAAATTTCACATTTCTTTCCCTTGTAGAATAACTTGAATGGAAATAAGTCTGTTGTTTTAGGCCCAGATTCCAAGTTTTTTACTTTCTGAGTTACATAAACTGATCCAAGTTGGGAAACTCAAGGGTTTTAGCCTGTACCTAACCTTTTGTAATTTATAAGCTTTTGAGTAGTACTTTGCCTTTTTTTTTTTTTTTTAAACAGGTACTGGCTTATAATACTCATGCTCTTTAGTGAATTCTGTATTTCAATTGATTGAAATTTTCTTTCTCAGGAAGGATTTTCTTGTAAAAACACGGAAACTATACTGCAGGGTAGCAGGAGTGGTCTTTTTGTTTGGTTTTGTCCTTTTGGGGCTATTACTGCTTTTAAAAGCTTAGCACACTCTCAGTCCAAACTGTTTTATTAAACACCTACCTCTTCTGCATTGTATTGAACCCATAAATGTATTGAATGCATTGTATTGAAGCTGAATTGTAAGAGTGAGTCTTCACTTTCAGAGCATGTGTGGCTTGAGGGACTGTATAGAAGGGAGCAGGCAGAGGAAGGTACCGGCCATAGGACAGAGCCTGAGCACCCACATCCATAACAGAGACACCCTGTACTCTGTCACAGCAGTACCTGTGGTGCTACGTCCAGACAGAAGTGCTAGGAACGGGGGAGGTGTTTGTTTAGTATAGAGAAGTCAGAACCACCCCTGATGAGAGTGTTCTTTGGAAGAGAATAGCTCTCAGGAACTGAAATGGAAGGTGCAGATTTGACAGACTGAGGCAGGGTGAATGTTTTCACAGAGGGTATAGATTGGGACAGGACTTGCTGATAGGAATTGGATGAGCGAGTGAGACCAAGAGAGGATATATCTGTTCAGAAGGTTTAGAATGGGAAAATGAGAGGATCTGGTGAACAGTTTTGAAAGCTGGGAACAAAGACTTGGGTTGTCTTTCAAAATCGAATGGATAGCTTTGGTCAAGGCTTTAGTCTTATGAAGGAGAAATGGTGGCCCAGGGAAAACCTATTGGCAGCAGCATCAGGAACTCACCAGACAAGTGATAAAGTGCAGGAGGGAGGAGAAATTAGGTTGTCAAAGTTCAAGACTGTACAAGCAGGTTTGGACCAAAGCTTCATCTGCAAGGAGGTGTCTATTAGGTTAAAAGTTGTGTGATGCTGAAGGAGGGAGGTAACAGGCAGTGAGGCAGGAACTGGGTGTTTGCGGACTCAGACGTAGGCAGTAGTTACTGATAACTGTGTGACACTGAGCAAGTTATTTACTCTCTGAACCTCAGTTTACTCATCTGTGTTAATACTACTCATTGGGTTATTAAATGGATTATAGGAAACAGGGCACATTCATACCAACACAGTACTTAGGCTTAATAGGTGTTAAGTAATATTAGTGTCCCCCCGCCAGATGAAAATGTAATGCTCAGTAATAATAAAACTGCCTAACTAGTTTGACCAGTTTCCACCCACACCCCCAGTCTGATCTCAGTCTTCATGGTCAGGAGCTTGTTAGAACTGACTGTGACTAGAACTGACAGACTGGCCGACTTCACAAGGACCTCTTTATGTAGGAAATGTGAGGTTACATAAACAGAGCAAATTTTAAGCCCAAATGCCCCAGGTCACTGCCCTGGATTACAGGACTTTGCTAACAACAACAAGGAAGTAGATTGCCAATTTTCAGCTCTGAGGTGGTTCTATCCATCAGATTTGTTTTCTTGTCCATTCCTACCTTCCTCCACCCCTGCCTGCCAAGCCAGAAGTCAACAAAGAAACAGTTACTAGTGCAATAAAAAACACAAAACAGGCTAGACCAAAATGTTTGAGCCTCGGCCCTATGTAGTAAATATAGTCAAAGAAATATGTTTAGTTTTGAACCCACAGGAAACGTTCAGGAATCCATGGATTTGGGCAGTATCTGCAGCGCCATCTCTACATACTATCTTAGGCTAATTCTTTTGCTTGGGATGGCCTCCATTTTTTCACTCTGTCATGCCATTAAAATCTGCTACCACCTACAGAAAGACTTCCTGATTTCTCTACCCATGTCTTCATCACTGAAAGATGTCTTCTTTCTGTGAAGTCCAACTTTTACAAATTGGGATCCTTCATGTGTTGTTCCTAGATATCTAGTTCTCTATGCACTTATTCTTCATGACTTTCTTGTACTAGCTTGTAAATTCCTTAAGAACAAAGTCTTGCTTATGTTAGTATTCTTCTGCAGTGTCTAGAGCACATAGTAAGTGTCCAGTAAATTTTGGAAATCCCGTATTTTCATGAATGAATAGGGAATGCAATTCAGAGACCTACGGTGTTCTCCAGGCAGCAGGCAGGGAATTGATGAGGTGCTTCAGCTCTTCCCACCCACTGCCCCCAATCCTATACTCTAACTAATGAACTCTAGTCTCTGTTTTCCAAGTGAGCCAAACCTTTAACTGACCTTCTATGCCTTGGCCTGCCCTCTTTCCTGAACTCGGAATGCCCTTGCTTCCTGAAGACTAATTATCACCCAGCTCATATATGGCCTTTGTTCTGTGGCTTTTGCAGATCTTTGGACACCTTTGCTCTGTCTCTCACCAGTGTTCTGTAGGACACACCCCCAACACAACACTTTTCATTGTGTCCCTTAGTCATTTATTTATAGGTTGGATTTTTCTGGGACTTGGCTTCTTCATCTTTTTAGCTTCATTGCTTAGCTTCATGCCCTGTCCCTCATAAATATTTTTGGTTCTATTGAATTGAATCCAAAGACAAAGACTCCTGAGACAAATCAGGTAAGTCTTCTGACCTGAGAGCCAAGATTAGTGAGATTGTTTGGGACAGCCTCTGTGCCAAAAAGTGTCTGAATTCAGGCAGCTCTGGCTGGGGAGGTGCCCCTCAGGTCTGTCTAGGAAGGTCACAGGAAATCAGGGAGCCTGGATTCTGTGCAAGGAGACGTGTGTGTGTGTGTGTGTGTGTGTGTGTGTGTGTGTGTGTGTGTGTGTCCAGACCATGGATTTTTCCTTCTAGGGCTGATCTCAATCAGAAACTGGCTATCCCTTGGTCAGGTACTGTTTATGAATGTAGCAGTGGTTTGGGGCACAGCTCTACAAGCCAAAATTGTTTTCCCATTGTAGTTGCTATTTGAAACATCTAAATCACTAAGAGCATTAGTTGATTTTAAGAACTATTGGGTCTTTAAAAAATACCAAACAGCTCTTCAGAGAATGGGAGAATATATTACTCTCTTCCCCAAAAAGACCTTGTAGTTTTTATTTTTTTTCCTTCACAAATTTTTATTTTCAAATATTTAAAACCTACAGAAATACATATCAAAATCATGATGAGATACCACCTTACACCTGTCAGAATGGCTAAAATTAACAACACAGGAAACAACAGATGTTGGCAAGGATGCAGAGAAAGGGGAGTCCTCCTACACTGTTGGTGGGAATGCAAGCTGACCCAGACACTCTGGGAAACAATATGGAGGTTCCTCAAAAAGTTGAAAATAGAACTACCCTATGACCCAGCAATTGCACTGGTAGGTATTTACCTAAAGGATAAAAAAATACAGATTCAGAAGGGTACATGCACCCCAATGTTCATAGCAACATTATCAACAATAGCCAAACTATGGAAAGAGCCCAAATGTCCATCAACTGATGAATGGATAAAGATGTGGCAGATGTACACAATGAAATATTACTCAGCCATCAAAAAGAATGAACTCTTGCCATTTGTGGCAACATGGGTGGAGCTAGAGTATATTATGCTAAGCAAAATAAGTCAGTGAGACAAAGGAAAATGCCTTATATGAAGAATATAAGAAACAAAACAGACAAACATATGGGAAGGAAAAAAAAAAGAGAGAGGGAAGCAAACCATAAAGGATACTTAAACAATAAAGAAAAAACTGAGGTTTGATGGAGCAGAGGAGGCTGGGGGGATGGGCTTCATGGGTGATGGGCATTAAGGAGGGCACTTGTTGCAATGAGCACTGGGTGTTATATGTAAGTGATGAATCACTAAATTCTACTCCTGAAACCAGTATTACACTACATGTTGAACTTAAGCAAAAAATTGAAACAAACAATTCAGACCTACAAAAAAGCTATAAGAATAAATGCAATACCTATATAGCCTTTTCCTAGATTCACCAGTTGTCAGCATTTTTTTTTTAAAGATTTCGTTTATTTATTTGACAGAGAGGAGAGATCACAAGTAGGCAGAGAGGCAGGCAGAGAGAAGGGGAAGCAGGCTCCCTGCAGAGCAGAGAACTCGATGTGGGGCTCGATCTCAGGACCCCAAGATCATGACCTGAGCCGAAGGCAGAGGCTCTAACCCACTGAGCCACCCAGGCGCCCCACCAGTTGTCAGCATTTTGCCACATTTGCTTTTTCTCTCTGTGTGTGTGTGTGTGTGTGTGTGTGTGATTATCATTTGCAAGTAAGTTGTAGACATCAGGACCCTTCACTCCTAAGTGCTTCTGCATGTCTCCTATGAACAAGAAATATCCAGGTTGTTCTAGTAATGTCCTTTAGAGCTGTTTCTTTGAAAATCCAAGATCCAAACATGTAGCCTTAACATCCAATATAGTGTTAACATTTCATTGACATATCTCTCTATTGTTCTTTAATTTAGACAGTTTCCTAGGCTTTTTATCTTTTGTATCATTGGATGGGTCCATGTCAGATGTTTTATAGAATATCAGTTAATTTGGAATTATCTGATTGTTTCCTCATAATGAGATTCAAGTAAAACACTGTTAGCAGGAATAGTATGCAGATGATATGCTGCACTGAGAAGGACATAGTACAGGAGGCACATTGTCAGTTTGCCCCTTTGTTGGTGATGTTAAGTTTGATTATTTGATTAAACTGTTGTCTGCCAGATTCCCCCATTTTAAAAGTGCCTCTATCTACCTTTGCAAATACTGATTAATCTGTGAAGTGATACTTTAAGAATATATTAAATATCTTGTGTCCCCTTCCCAGATTCACCCAATGGTTTTAGAATCCACTGATGATTCTTGCTTAAGTCGATTATTACTGGGATGATGATATTCATTTTATAGAAATCTTATTTAATTTAGTAAAATATCTGCTTTTTCACTCCGTCAAGTACCTTTATTCTAAATACATAACTTTTGGGGCGCCTATGTGGCTCAGTCAGTTGAGCGTGCAGCTCTTGGTTTAGGCTCAGGTCATGATCTTGTGGTCGTGGGATTGAGCCCCATGTCTGTCTCAGATTTGCTCTCTCTTTCCCTCCTGCTCACTCTCTCTCTCAAGTAATAAATAAATAAAATCTTTAAAAGTAAATAAATACATACATATGTAACTTAGAAATACATTGAAATATGCATCTTTACTAAATATAACAGTTTGGTTGATTAAATAAAACTAAATCTAAACTTATGATTTTGAAATTTATCATTTCAATTCTTCTTAATATAGATCTGTGGACTTTAGAGCAAATATATCTGCATAGGCCTTAAATTGTAGCACTAAAGCACAGGTGACCACTTTCGGCTACTTAAAACACTATGAAATGATCACAGTCACTAAAGTAACCTATAAATAATAAACAGGCCAGTTCTCATTTGCTAATGATAATGAAATTTTTGCCTCATGATTTTTAGGCAAGACAGTGTAAGTGAATGGATAAAGAACGAGGGCTCTGTAAGCAGACCTGGGTTTTAATCTGAGGTGTCCCTTAACCCCTTGGAGTTTCAGTTTCCTCACCTGTAAAATGAGAGTAACAACTGTATTTACCTCATAGAATTACTGTGAGGATGAAAAGATGTAAAGTGTTTATTATTAGCAAAGTGCCTGGCACACTGTAAGCACTTTGTAACTGGTGTTTGTGGTGGTGAAGTTGGTGGTGATGGTTATTTGTACTAGGGATCAAGTATTAAAAAAATTCTAACATGAAAAATTATGTATTTAAGAGTTCAGGAAGTGTTGTTTTTGACAGGTAGCCAAGAACATTTTGGAGGTTGTTATACTTAATGTGTTCTCAGGTATTAAGAGGAAAAAAAATTTTTAATTAAATTTACCCTGTAAGAACCTTGCCAAATAAAATGGAATTATCCCAATTAAGTCCACCCACCCCCCACCTTCTTGTTCCTCTTTACCCCAGAGAAGTGTGGTCAGTCCAGGCTTGTCAAAGTCCCTCACTGTTTTCCCCTTCCTCCCCCAACCTATTTGGCACCGGTGGGGAAGCAAGCAATTTCCTGCCATCCATTCTGCCCAACCCAGAGTCATGATGGTGATAGTATTAAGAGTTCCTGTAGCTTCCCCCCGAGCTCATAGTTCCACCTACTGGTTCTGAGTTGAGGGCCTCCCATAGCTCACCACATCTGTGAAACCCTCTCAGTCTCCTCAGGTACGTGGGAAACAAAGTCACCATTTCTGAAACTTGAGTTTTGTGATCTTGTTGTCTCTTAGTGGCTCAGAGGGCAAGGGAGAACAGAAGGAGCTTACGATTTTTTTGTCAAGCTTTTTTATATGCCTTTGAAACTAACAGAAGAATCTGCTATCATAGTGACAGTTTGAGGTACTCTATTTGTAAGTATGATAGGCTTTTGTTTGTTTGTTTGTTTTTAGATTTATTTATTTATTTGAGAGAGCAAAAGCCCATGCAAGAGTAGGGGGAAGGGTAGAGTCCCAAGCAGACTGCCCGCTAAATGTGGAGTCCAACACAGGGCTCGATGCCACCACCCTGAGATCACAACCTGAGCTAAAATCAAGAGTCATATATTCAACTGACTGAGCCACCCAAGTACCTCAATAATAGGCTTTTATTTAAAGAATGTATTAGAATCAGCAAATAATATCACATCTGATCATTCTCTCTCCTGGTGGAGATGGCTAGTTATATATGAAAAAATATTCAATCACTTTATTGTTTACAGTAATATTCAGTCTATTATTTAAATAATTTTAAGGTTTATCTTTAGTATCTAGATTACTGTTCTTTATTCACCAAACACTTGAAAATACACATAGAAAGTACATATCATTAATTTGAACTCCAATTTTTATGAGACTGTATGTAAAACTCAATTTGACATATCACACAAATAACACAATGCAGAAATAAAAATTGACACTTGCACAAAACCTAGTTTGCAAAGCACCTTTATGTGTTATTTCATAACCTACCCCTCTGTAAGTTAATCAGGATAAATTTTTTTTTCATTTTATAGAGATAAGAGCCAAGACTCAGAAACTTTAAGTTAATATTCAAATTCATCGTTCCACCACTTGTTGGGTTAAGATGGGTTAATTTGTTGGGTTAAGTTGCTTATCACTCTGTGCAATTTCTTTAACTGTGAAACAACTAAAGATAGAGCCTACTGCACAGGGTGTGTGTGATGATGAATGAATGCACTTAGAATAGTGCCTGGTACACAGTAGATAGATGCTCAGTAAATGTTAGCTATGTTATTACACATAGCTAGTAAATCTTAGAACTTGGATCTAAATCTAGACCTTCTGACTCCTAGTCCAGAACTCTTTTCATAGTACCATGTGGAATTTGCCTTTTAGTAAGTAATTGATTTAATTTTCATCTCACATTGACCTCGTTATTCTAGAAGGACTCTTTTTCTACTTTATTTACCTTGACCTTAAATTTCTGAAGATCAAAAGGGAAATATATGTGAAGGATTCTTCCTTCCTAATTTGTTTTTAAATACTCTGATTTCTGTTGTCATCTGGGTTTGGTTGATCTTGAGGCGTCAAAATGTGTTTTTAGTAGTGAAGGTACACTAAAGTGTTCATGAGTGATTTGGGGTGTCTCTGGTGAATTTTGTTTTGGTTGGAAGGCCTGAGGTATGAAGTAGGGTTGAAGGAAATTGTTGAACTGGAGTCACACCCCTTATCTGTAATGCCAGAATATTGTCATTACTGAGGGTGGCAGCTTGCTGATCAGGGAGTAGAGATGATTAGTTTTTAAATCATTAATTAATAAATAAATAATAAATTAAATTAATTTTTTATAATTAATAAATAAAGATTATTTGTTGTAAAAGAGTTATCCTGAAGGAATTGGTAAAGTATTATGAGCCATTCCTTGGGAAAGGAGAAGTTGTGGATATTTTTCTTTTCTTTTCTTTTTTTAATTTTCACATACACTTTTTTTTTTTTTTTTTTTTAGATTTTATTTATTTGACAGAGGGAGCGAGATCACAAGTAGGCAGAGAGGCAGGCAGAGAGAGGGGGAAGCAGGCCGCTTGCCGAGCAGAGAGCCTGATGCGGGGCTCGATCCCAGGATCCCGAGATCATGACCTGAGCCAAAGGCAGAGGCTTCAACCCACTGAGCCACCCAGGCGCCCCTATTTTTCTTGATGATAGTATTTGTAGCAAGCTTTTACTTCTGACTCCCCATTGTTTTTACTCTGTATACTGCTCATGTTAACATTTATGGCTGTGAGAGAGGCCTGATTGAAGATCTACATGCTTTTGTGGTAGCTACTCAGCTGCTGTGGGGAAGTACTCTCTTCTTCCGATGCACAGGTTGAGCTCAGTGTAGGAATTGATGTGGAAGATTCCAGAGGGTGGACAGCAATGTGCCAGAAAAACATAGTCAGCCTTGTGGCCTTCTGGTGACAAGGGGCTGGAGAAAGGCCCAGCTCAGTGAGCATGCCTTATTCCCAGGCCTTTTTTTTTTTTTTTAAAGTAGGCTCCATGGCCAGTGTGGAGCTCAACCTGGGACCTGAACTCATGACCCTGAGATCAAGATGCAAGCCAAGATCAAGAGTCGGATGCTCAACCGACTAAGCCACCCAGACTCTCCATCCCATCCCTTTTTGATGAGCCTGTGTATAATGTACACAGATGGGGCCCTCTCCATGAACAAGATATCCGGGTGTGCCTCTTAGGACCTTTGTGGGCCATCTGTACCAGGGTTTAATGTGGTGAGGCATGAGGTTTGAGAGGACATGCTGAGACCTCCTCTTTGTGACTTGCATGTTTTAACTCACTCATCTCTGATATTCACTTTGGCAAGTAGAATTAATGTTCTCACATTAAATGAAAACACTGAATTTTTAATAGATTCCTTGGGGTTTGGTGATTGTTTGATACTGCTTCCAGTAGAGAAAGGATATGAAGAAATGATATTTTTTCTAGTTTTGCAGTTATGTTTTATTTTTCTTGCCTAGCCACCTGCTGAATCTTTTGACCCATGGAGCCTAGGAGTAGAGCCCAGAAAACAGCTCTGGGTCCCCCCATGTAGGCAGCCTCCCTGCTGTATCCACATACCCACTTCTGTGTGCTTGGTGCTGTCCCCTGTATGTTGACTTCTGCCTGTTGCATTGGCCACTCTTGGTATGTCAGGTAATGGTTGATCTTTTTCCTGCTGTGTTTATTTGGATGGTAGTGGTTAACCTTCTTCTGCTATATTTGCTTGGATGGTGTATGTAGTAGACAAGGAATTGAGAAAAAGGATTTTTTAAAAAGTACCTATTACTCATTATCTACTGCTCCTGTCATTATGTGCTGCCCAGGACTCCAAGAGCATTGCTTGTAGGCAAGTTGATTAACATCTTTGTTTGACGTGTGAGAGTCTTCTGAATATGGAGGTTCTTATTCTTCTTTTTATTCTTATTCTTATTCTTATTCTTATTCTTATTCTTATTCTTATTCTTATTCTTATTCTTATTCTTATTCTTATTCTTATTCTTATTCTTATCCATTTACGCCTTTCTGGGATGCAGTGCACCAGGGTAGGACCATATTGGTGATGGCTTTTTTTGAGGTCAGTAGCAGGACTAGGAGTGGAGGTGACAGCTGAGAGACTGAGCAAAGGGTTGCAATGAGTTGAGGGGTTGCAGAAGAGTTGAATAGTTGAATAGTTGATTAGCCAAACTTAAACAGCTCATGATGGGCCTTTGCCCAGCTGCCATACATGAATGCTGGTATGGCAGCAGATGCCCGCACTGCTCCCTGGAACATCTGTTGACCTGTTTGAAGTCTTTGCTGATTCTCTCAAGTCAGTCCTTGCTCCTCTGGGCTTCGAAGGCACTTTGTCCCTATGTATCTGCTTCAGCTTTGTAGCAAATAGTTAATCGTCTAAATGTCTGTTTCTTCGACCTCATAAGTCTCTTGACAGTAGGAAGTACTTTCCTCCATCTCAGTTTTCTCATAATCCATAGAGTGTGTCCCACTTGTAACATTTGCTCAGTAAATCTTACTGAATCAAAGTGAGCAAAGCTAGCTGTCTCTTTGGAAATTCTGCAGCTAGTATCCATGTTTATAAGTTATATACTCTTCCATGAGATAGTAGAGTATCCTTGAAGAAAGCAAGCATCATCATCAGAAGTAACATGTAAAAACACTAGGCTATTATTGGGCTTTTTTTTGGACAATTTTTGTTGGGATTTCACATACCATATAGTTTACCTGTTTAAAGTATAAAATTCAGTGGTTTTCAGTATGTTCATAAAGTTATGCCACTATCATCGCCATAATCTAAGAACACATTCATCATCCTCAAAAGAAACCCTATACCTATTCCCTCTATTCCTTAACCCTAAGCAATCACTAATCTGTTTTTTGTGGGGTTTTGTTTGTTTGTTTGTTTGTTTGTTTGTTTTTTTGGTCTCTGTAGACTCGCCTATTCTGGGCATTTTATATAAATGGAATCATACAATTTTTGTGCCTAGCATCTTTCACTTAGCATAATATTTTCAAGGTGCATCCGTGTTGTAGCATGTGTCAAGCCTAAAGTTTGATGGAATTTGGGGGGCAGATGATGCTTGTTTTTTGGCTGGTGGTTGTGGCTCAGGCCAGTGATGAATCTGCCTGCTCTCATGATGACCGGATCTACAGGCATGCCATGGAGATATTGTGGGTTCAGTTCTAGACCACCCCAGTAAAACAAATATTTCAATAAAGTGAATCAAATTAATTTTTTAGTTTCCCAGTGCATATAAAAGTTATGTTTACATCATACTCTAGTCTATTAAGTGTGCAATAGCATTATATTTAAAAAACTGTACATACCTTGATTAAAAATTACTTTATTGCTAAAATGCGCTAACCACTATCTGAGCTTTTGGTGAGTTGTAATCTTTTTGTTGGTGGAGAATCTTGTCTCAGTGTTCATGGCTGCTGACAGATCAGGGTGGAGATTGTTAAAGGTTGGGATGGATATGGTAATTTCTTAAAATAAGACAACAATTAACCACATTGATTGACTCCTTTCACAAATGATTTCCCTGTACCATACAATGCTGTTTGATAGCATTTAACTCACAGTAGAACTTCTTTCAAAATTGGGGTCAGTCCTTTCAAACTCTGCCTCTGCTTTATCAGCTAAGTTTATGTAATATTCTAAGTCTTTTGTTATTTCAACAATCTTCATAACATCTTCACTGGAAATATATTGTCTCTCAAGAAACCACTTCTCATCCATGAGAAGCAACTCCTTATCTGTTAAAGTTTTATCATTAAAGCTGGTTGAGATTACAGCCATTGAGTTACATCTTCATCTTAAATATACTTACTCTAGTTCCCTTGCTGTTTCTACCACATCTGTAGTTACTTCCTCCACTTGTCTTTTTTTCCCCCCAAATAGGTTTATTTTTCAGTGTTACAAGATTAATTGTTCATGCACCACACCCAGTGCTCCATGCAATACGTGCTCTCCTCAGTACCCACCACCAGGCTCGCCCAGTGAGCCTCCCCTTCAAAACCCTCAGTTTGTTGCTCAGAGTCCACAGTCTCTCATGGTTCATCTCCCCCTCTGATTTCCCCCCATTCTCCTTTCCCTTCCTTCTCACAATGCCCTCCATGTTTTTCTTTATGCTCTGCACCTAAGTGAGACCATAAAATAATTGACTCTCTCTGCTTGACTTATTTCACGCCGCATAATCTCTTCCAGTCCCATCTATGTTGATACAAAAGTTGGGTGCACTTAAGTCTTGAACCCCTCAAAGTTATCCTTAAGTTGGAATCAACTTCTTCTAAACTCTTGTCATGATATTTGGACCTCTTCCCATGATCATGATTGTTCCTAACGACCTCTAGAATGGTAGGTCTTTTCCAAAAGGTTTTCAGTTTACATTGCCCAGATCCATCAGAGGAATCTCTGGTAGATATAGTCTTATGAAATGTATTTCTTAAGTGATAAGACTGGGGTGCCTAGTTGTTTCAGTTGGAGGCTTATGCGACTCTTGATCTTGGGGTGTGAGATCTCTACTAAAATAAGTAAATAAACTTAAAAAAATAATAATAAAACTTGAAAGTTCAAATGACTCCCTGATCCATCGGCTGCAGAATGGACATTGTGTTAGCAGGCATGAAAACAACATTGATTTCATTGTACATCTCCATCAGTGCTCTTGGGTGACTAGTGCATTGTAATGAGCAGTAATATTTTGAAAGGTATCTATTTTCCTGAGCAGTAGGTCAACAGTGGGCCTAAAATAATCAATAAACTATCTTGTAAACAGATGCGCTATCATCCAGGCTTTACTGTTCCAGTAAAGTATAGAGCACAGACAAAGTAAATCTATCATAAGTCTTAAGAGCTGTAGGATTTTCAGAATGGTCATTGAACATTGGCTTCAACATAAAGTCACCAGCTATATTAATGCCTAATGAGAGCAAGACTGTCCTTGGAAGCTTTGAATGTTAGCATTGACTTCTCCTCTTTAGCTGTTAAAGTCCTAGATGGCATCTTCTTCTAACAGAAAACTGTTTCATCTACATTGAAAAAGCTGCTGTTTACTGCAGGTACCTTCATTAGTTACCTTAACAAGATCTTCTGGATAACTTGCTGCAGCTTCTACATCAGCACTTGCTGCTTTACTTTGCACTCTTATGTCATAGAGATGGCTTCTTTCTCTAAACTTTGTGAATCAACCTCTACTAGCTCCAACTTTTCTTCTTTAGCTTCCTCATCTCTCTCAGCCTTCATAGAATTAATTGCAGAGAGTTAAGGCCTTGCTCTGGATTATGCTTTGGTTGAAGGGAATGTTGTGGCTGGTTTGATCTATCTAGACCACTAGAACTTCTTATCAGACATAAAGCTGTTTTGCTTTCTTATCATTCATATGTTCACCGGAGTAGCACTTTTAATTTCCTTCAAGAACTTTTCCTTTGCATTTGCAACTTGACTAACTGACTCAAGAGGCCTAGCCTTCAGCCTCTCTCAGCTTTCAACATGTCTTCTGCACTATACTTGATCATTTCTAGTTGTTGATTTAAAGTGAGAGACGTATGAATGACTCTTCCTTGAACACTTAGAGGCCATTGTCAGGTTATTAATTGGCCTATATTCAATATTGTTGTGCCTCAGGAAATAGGGAGGCCCACGGAGAGGGAGAGAGACAGTGGAATGGCTGGTCAATGGAGCAGTCAGAACACACACAGTATCTATTAAGTTCACTTTCTTATATGGGCCTGGGTCATGGTTCCCCAGAGCAATCAGAGTAGTAATCTCAAAGAGCCCTGATCACAGATTACCATGACTAATATAATAATCATGATGAAAAAGTTTGAAATATTGTGAGCATTGCCAAAGTGTGACAGAGTGACACAAAGTAAGCAAATGCTGTTGGAAAAATGGCTCTAATAGATTTACTTGATGTAGGGTTGCCACAAACTTTCATTTTGTAAAAAATGCAGTATCTACAACGCACAATAAAGTCAAGGACAATAAAATGAGGTATGCTTGTATTTCATGGAAATTCCATAGAGGAGTTCTGAACTTGCTCCCCTGAGGAATTATGAGAATTAAGCAAGATAATGTCTACGAGTACCTTGGCATACGAAGGTCTCGGTGACTATTACTTCCTCGTGTCCCATTTCAAGTTCTTGGATTTTAGTAAGAACCTGCCAAAGTGAAACAACAGATAAATTTTTTTTTTGGTACTTTGAGTTTAATGTACTGATTTCTCTCTCTATCCTTTTGTTTTTGTTCTCCCAAGGCTATGCCTTTCTGCTGTTCCAGGAGGAGAGCTCAGTGCAAGCGTTGATAGATGCCTGCCTGGAAGAAGATGGGAAGCTATACCTGTGTGTGTCAAGCCCCACCATCAAAGATAAACCGGTAAGTGATCTGCAGCCAGCTGGTGCTTTGCTAGAGCACGTATGCATTTGGAATAGCTGATCACCTCCTTTCTGTAATGAGAATACTGGTAACTAGGATCCTCTTACCCGGGATGACCTTGCTATACAGTAGAGCTGGACTGTTGTTGATGGGAAACTAATAACAAATTACTCAGTATTTCGTCTTATCCCTTTGGGACTGCGTGTAAACAAATATGTCCTTGTCTTTCACTTTATAGCTCTTTTAAACTAATTCCTATTCAGTAACTCTGAATTGAAGTAAACAATGCTCTTAGTGGTTTTGGCAACTGGTTTCTGTCATTATTTCAGATCAAGGACAGGAATAATTTATTTTTTTTAAAGATTGTAATTGGCAGTGTTTATGCTCCTGCGAATGGAAGGCATTGTGCTGGGTGGTACCCACATGGACTAACTAGAGCATTCTGGGCCAGGAGCTTACACTCTCATATGGATAGCTTCAAACAGGGCAGGAGAAGGCAAGGACAGAGAACATGGACCCCAAACCATAAATAAATGTACGCTTATACAGAGTTTGTAGTTTCTGAGCCAAAGGGTGTGAGTAAGTCATTGGGTAAGAGAAGAAGACTGGTTCCTTTCTCCTGACAGAGGAGTTATCAGTGGAGAAGGGACAAGACTATATTCAGAACAGCAACAACAAAAAAGAAATTAGTTAACATGGTAGAAGTAGGATGGAGGGAAATTGGGAGGGGAGTGAGTCTGTGTATCAAGAATTGGTGTTAGGAGTGAGAAATAGGATTAAAAACAGTGATACAGACCAAGGACCAAGGCAGGTATCTCTCATGGGGCCTGCAGCATATCCTGTCAGACTGAGACATGTGCGGCTTGCTTAGCAGTTAGGTTTATTCTCAGAAATGTGCATGGGGAAAGAGTTGGGGTCAAAAGTAGAAGTCTTGACTCCAGCTCATTTAAATTATCTGCTTGGCTCAGAATAAGTCATCTAATACTTGTAGAATCTTGGTTTCTTTATCTGTAAAATGGCAGGAATATGATGTCTCTCTGGGATGTTGAGCAGCTCAGGTAAGAGGAAAATGAATGTGAAAGTATTTGGAACTTATACAGGTGTAACTAGGTGATGCTATTAGTGCCAAATAGTGCTATAGTTAGGAGAACAAGTTTAGAGCTTATCTACGTGGTAAGGTCTGCTGAAAAGTGTGATGATGTCTAGAATAGGGTTCACACTTGGTTGCAAAAGAATGATGCTGGGACTTGTCCACCTATAAGGGGGAGACTGCAGCATGGAAAGCAGAAGGAGTTACTAAAGAATGGGGATATTGAATCATAGAATAATCGATTCAGAAGAAGCAAGGATTTTAGCAAGTGTGATAGTGCCACTGTATTTTTCAAATTCTGAGGCCATTACCAAATTTTTATAGCAGTTAGCCGATTTGGATAAGGTCGCGAAAAAGAGTAGGGAAACTTTGTTAACTTTGGTCTTAATTTAAACAGTGTG
This sequence comes from Procyon lotor, assembly GCA_028646535.1. Classification (NCBI taxonomy): domain Eukaryota; kingdom Metazoa; phylum Chordata; class Mammalia; order Carnivora; family Procyonidae; genus Procyon; species Procyon lotor. The sequence goes on along the minus strand of CM053617.1, from coordinate 41,123,745 downwards.
GAGAGGCTGTGCTTTGTGACTAGAATGGGAGTATGCAATGTTTTATCTGAGTAAATAATGAGAACACTGAAGTAACTTCTCTAAATCTCTTTGGAATAATGTGTGATTAGAAAGACTGATCCCAATTTGGTGGAGTCAGATGTCTGAAAGGTAAATGGTCAACCTCCAGAGAGCCTCTGTCACTGAAGGAGAAGATTTGAAATATATTTATACATAAAAAAGGCAGAGGAGTAGAGGTCTGCGTGGAGATAGTTATGCCCAAAGTAGAATAAGAAGCTGTTGAATTGAGGGGAGAAGAATGGAGATGAGCAGATGGACTTGTGTACCTTGGAAGGGTCATGTCCCTGGCTCTGTGGGAGAAGAAGGATATTATGCCTTGTCAGGGCAAGCCTTCACCGGGACTAGACATCTCTTGAGAAGGGAATGAGCAGTGGCAGTTGCAGATGGCTGTGGTATGTTGTTTTTTTCCCCTCCAACTACGTGTATGACCCGGGGCTTGAAGGACTTTTGAAAATAATTAGTGTAATTATCTGTTTTGGAAATGTTTATGGGGAAACTAACTTTCACTGTTTGTGTTTCTACAAATTTCTGCCTTATTGCAGTTTTCATTTTCTGAACTCAAGTGAAGTGGTTTTATTGGAGCTTGGTGAATTTTGAATGGTGGCTGCTGATCACGTATTTCTTTAACCCAGGCATACTCAGAATTTCCAGCAAAAACAATTTAAATAAAACTTAGGTTGGAAAACAGAAAAGTCCCCCAATACCTGTAATTCTGATGAACTGGATCCCATTTTGGGTTCCAACTCTTTTGGCTCCATTTTTGAACCTTCTCTTTCTTGGCTTCAGTTCCATATCCATCACTCCTAACCTCATTTGGCCACACTTCCCCACCCAAGTTTCGGTACATTCCACCTCATTTTGGATGCTCCCACAGAAAGTGAGAGCTGAGTTGAACTATTGGGAGTAAATGAGGACCTTGGCAATAACTCAAGGTAAAGTCAGCCTTTGGAACTCATTCACCAAACTTTCTGAGCTATGGCTCTTTCTTGCTTTTTCTACTTCTTAGTTTGACTACCTTTCAGGATCCTAGTGCCCTCATTCTATTTTTTAGTTCTCTCTGATCCTCCCTGGATTTCTCCTTGGAAATATACAGTGTTCCAGAATGATCTCACATATTTTCTATCCTTTGACCTTCTCCCTTATCCCTTCCCCCAAGTCAAACCCACATTCCCTTTTTGTGGATTAGGTTAATCAGATTGTTTTCCTAATGCAGAGCCTGATAGCAGGGACCCCCTCTCACGTCTCTAAGATCACATTTGTTTTTTAACTCAAATAAATCCCTAATCAGTGGATTTCAGATAGTATTGGGGACAAATTTTTGCTTAGTGATTACGTTTCATTTATGACCACTCAGCCTACCCTATGTATAGGTCTGATCCTGAAAGATGGCAGAAAACACTGTATTTATAGCTTGTTCTGTTGACTTCTCGGTCCCAAAGAAGGGTAAACAAATTGGTAAGAGCAAGAGTTATTGCAAAGCTCCTAGATATGTGATTTTTCCCCTCCTCCAGCAAAAGAAGTTCCATTGCTCAGATATTCTAGGCATCCCAAAGGATAGCCATGTTCTTGTCCAGGCTTCCAGTGAAGTGGGCAGACATTGTGACAGACACTCTTGTCAAAGTGACTCTACTTTTTGAACATGTAAAAAGACTGAACCTGAAGGTTCAAAACAACAAATTGATAGAGCAGGAAACTTGCCAGAGACTAACAGAGATAAGGACTGAAAAAGAGTAACCTTGAGGACAGGGTGTGGAAGGAGATGTTTATGGTTGTTACCTTCTAAAACACTTTGGCCAGAGATGTGGAACAGTAGACACTTTGAAAGGAGTATCCTAGAAGTTTCCTGCTTCTTCCTCACAATTTATAGTATAAACACAATTTATAAATATCCTGAAATATGACAGATTGGTTTTGCTATACAGTTGATCCTTGAATAATGAGGTGAGGTGGAGGTATTAGGGGCATTGACCCCCATGTAGTTGAAAAATTCACATAGAACTTTTGACCTCCCAGAAACTTGACTACCAATATTTACTATTGACCACAAGCCTTCACAATAACATATATACTTGATTAAATATATTGAATATTATATATAATATATACCTTATTCTTACAATAAAGTAAGCTAGAGAAAAGAGAATGTTACTAAGAAAATCATAAGAGAAAAAGTGTACTATACTGCCTTTGTCAGAAAAAAATCTGCATATAAGTGGACTTATGCATTTCAAACCTGTGTTGTCCAAGGGTCAACTGTATATTTAAAACTGAAGTTTGGTTATTGCTCAGGTAACATGGTCATCCACTCAAAATTTGAAAAACAAAAATTGAAAAAAATGTTGGGCGCAAAGAAGCTGGAAACCAGTCAGAGGCTGGTTCAGTTCTTTAATTTTTAATTCTGTCCAATCTCTCTATAATTCTGGTCTTTCCTATCCTGTTGATGTATCAGCAGGATCTCTAGCACTTTTAGTCCCTCCTCTTTAGGTACAAAGACAGTCCAGCTCCTTTTGCCTAGGACTGAAACCTTCCCAGTCTGAGTTCAAGTTTTTTTCAACCTTTCTTTTTTCTGCTTTCCTTCTGAACCCTATATTCCAGTCAACTGAAATATTTCTGTTCCTGTCTCAATTTCTAATGGCTACACTTATTTTAAGACCCCTCTCAAATGCCATCTCTTTCCCGCAGCCTTATCTGGTCACTACACCATCTATAGTGACTCACACCTACTATTCTAGCCATCTCCAGCCCACAGACAGCCATCTTTTCAAAGCAATGTGCCTCCCTTCCTTTAAACCATGTTTGAGTGCCAACTACGGGCAAGACATTAGAGCTGGTTACTATGAATTAGACAAAATCCTATGTTCAGAAAGTTAATAGTATAATGGGTAGATAAGACAAGTATATAAATATACGAACCTGTAGAGCCTGGCACATAAAAGTTTTTCAAATATTTGTCAAATTAGGAAAAATAACAAATACAATGAAGATAAGATTAAGTGCTTTGGAGAGTTTATATATACCTGGAGTGATGAAAGAAAGCTTCTTGGATGAAGTGTCATTGGAACTAGGCCTCGAAAGTTGAAAAGGGTTTGGAGATTAGCCAGGGGAGAGGTGGAGCAGTGGAACTGTGGGAAATGGACATTGCAGAGAAAGGCAACAGTATAAATGCAGAAATGAGAAACTGTGCAGAATGAGTGGAGAACATTTAGGTTGGTTAGATGGAGCACAAATGTATGAAAGGAGCAGAGGGAAATTAAATTGGGAAGATAAGTAGGGGCTAAGTTACAGGGCTCCTTGATTGATGGCCTCAGCCTTTGGGTTTGTGGTATATTTACTTAAACTCTTTCATTCTCCACCTACTACCTCCTAAGACAATAACTATAATTTTATCTTGGCTCAGTCAAATTGGATTTGTCATATCCCTCTTTGGAAATCTTCAGCATTTCTAATCTTTATTTATTTATTTATTCCGTTTGGTCTAAATTTCGTGGTTTGGGCACCTTCTATCATAGAAATTTCTCCAAAGGAGGAATTTCTCTAAAATGAGAGATAGACTTCTTATTCATAATAAATCCTTCTCCTCTCCCCATTCTCTGAATTTGCATTTGAGTCCAGAGTTTCTTAGTGTTTGAGTCTTCGGACCTAATGTTCTTTTTTAGGGAGGTCTAAAAGATGCTGTAGTTTTGATATACTAAAATAGTTTCTGGTGGACAAAATAGCTAATACCATCCCTTGAGGGACCATATTTAGTGTTTTCCGAAGTGCGTTCTGAAGAACACCTGTCCCATCAGATACTGGTCTCTTGAGAGCATCATTGCCAAAAGGTTTGCTCGTAACAATAATAGATGTCATTTGTTGAGAATTTTGTGCATTTTATATCCATTTTCTCCTTCAATTAAAGGTCCCATAGCCAAGAATATTTGGGAAAAGTTGATATATTAAGTTTCTGAGAAGTCTTGCAGTAAATAAATTTGTGTAATATTTTTCAGTCCAGCATTTGATATACCTGTTTGGGGATTATACTTGTGAAGATTTTGGTGGAATTAGTGTTCCATGAAGCTCATTCAAAGAATAGGCTTCTTCCCAGGAAAAACTTAGGTAACTTGAACTTTTATGTGTATATTACTCTCAAGAGTTTTAGTGATCAGCATGCCAGTAACAACATCCTTGTCCTAGTACCATGGAGCTGGAGATACACATTTGTGTAGACATTGGACAAAATTGTCTGGCTGCAAGAGGACAATTGCTCGAGGCTATGAACCTGGAAGTTAAAATAGCTGAATACAGTGCCAATTCATTGCCAAACCATTTTCTTCAGCTTGTCTAACTGCTGATTTTGTTAGTAGGTTTAAGAAGAATCTATCAGTCATTTCTTAATTGAAAAGGAGCAGAATGAATTTAGAAAGAAGAGGGAAATTAGTCATTCACAAATAAAAGTGCATTTTGACTTGTTCAGGGGACTCTCAGGAAGCATGCTGGTGGCCAGGAGCCTGGAGGACAAGTGGCCTTGCAGGCACAGGACACCGTTGCACTGGAAAGAGTATCTCTATAGACCCTGGGTCAGATAAACCTGGGTTTCAGTTCTGACTTGACTTTACTCTTCTTAGCCCTAGTTTCCTCATCTCTAAACTTAGGGATAATGTTGATAGCATAACAGTTATGGTGAGTTTAAGTGTGACAGTGGGTTAAAATGCCTAGCACGTAGCATATGTCTTCAAAAGTGCTAGTTTCTTCTTTCTTTCAAAAGGAAATCATCTATCGTGCTTATATTTTCTAAATGATGTAGGAATATCAGCAGTGACGATGAGCACTGGGTAATTCTGATCACTGAGTAGATCACGGGAGTGGGGGGGGCATCAGAAATTTGCGCTGGTTAAGCCAAGCCTTAGGGCTCCCACTGGTGATCAGACACACTGTATTTCCATATCCCTGGCAGGTGGCTCTCAGTGGAGTGAGGAGAGTGATCTGGGAGCTGTAGAAGGGCAGTGGCTAGACATCTTGTGGCATCAACATCTGCCCCTCAGGAAAACCTTTGTTAATTCACCAGACCACTGATGAGCACAGAGTGCTCGCTCTGTTCGGCGCTTTGCCAGGCAGTTGGGACCCACACAGAGATATGGTCTCCCCGTTAGAGGACCCTAGAGCCCAGTGGGAGGAAATAGACATGTAAATACTAAGCGAAGTAAGGAGTCAAAGGTGCTATGATAAACATTTTATAAGGAGTGGCCGTGGGGTGGGGGCTCAAAGGCAAAGTAGTCAGATGTTCTTCAAAGAGTCAGGAAAGCCTTTAGAGAGAAGGTATTCCCTTGAATCTTCCAGTTATAAGTATGGGTATTGATCATTGCATTTAATTGGTAATTGCTTTACTAAGTCAAGCAGAGCAAGGCTGTACATCACCCTTTTCAGGGCAGTTTATGCATGCTCTGTCTGGGTACTGGTGCCCTTAGGAAAACAGTATGCAGAGTGCTATTTGAATTGTTCAAAAGTAGCTGAAGGGCTGAAAGCCTGTGGTTTCCCTGCATTGGCAGGCTGTGCAGCTTGGTACAGATGGCAGGGGTTTCTTTTTTATACCTGGACCATTTCCTGACCCTGATGGTGGACCTGGAGCATTCTGGAAGGGCATGAGAGAATTTCCCAGGGTTACTTTTAGCTCCCTGTCTAGGAAGAATCCTGCCTATTTTGATGAAGCTCTCTGGGGCCTGTAATCTATTTCTATGGTAGCAGTGGGAGGAATAGTTTGAGTTTGAGAGTTAGTTTTCTGCTTAGAGGCCCAGTGGGATTCTGACTGGAGGCCCCAGAGCAGCCCAGGGTAGAAAACTCTTATCCAGAACAATGAAACCGATGAGCTATTAGGTTGCTCTCTGGCCATGTCCCGCAGAAGATACAGGGAGAGTATCTCCTTCTCTCCATTGGGTGGAGAGCAGCACTTGGGAATAATAAGTGGCATCTAAACTCCTGGAAATTGGCTGACCTTTTTGTTAGGGACCTGAATGGTAGAAATTAGGTTGACGGGCACCTGGGTGACTCAGTTAAGCATCTACCTGCCTTCAGCTCGGTCATGATCCCAGGGTCCTGGGATCAAGCCCCACATCTGGCTTCTTGCTCAGCAGGGAGTCTGCTCCCACTGCCTGTGCTCCCCCTGCTTGTGCCGTCTCTCTCTCTCTCTGTCTCTGACAAATAAATAAAATCTTTTAAAAATTAATTCATTTTTTGAAATGAGATGCCAAATATGAATGTTCTTTGGAGAATCCAGACCACAATTACCGCTGTTGTGGCTGTTAGTTTTGGTGGTTAATAATAATAAAACAACCCCTTACGGCATGGAAGAGATAAAGATGCCTCACAAACCACAAACTTGTTTATTTGTGATACTGTGGGGCGCTCCAGTCATTCTGTGAGGTCTGTGATGCTTAAAATAGAATTGCTGACAGCTGGGGTGGGCCTGAGTTCATTACCCATACAGCCGAGCTGTTGCAGCTGTATGTCAGGGGACCTAAGTTTAGCTGACTCATCCCGGTCGTCAGAAGAGCCGCGATGCTGCTGCTTGCTGGGGAGAGCGGTCCTGATGGTTCTGCAGTATTGCTTTTGTGATTCATGTAGATTGAAAGGATTGTCTGACTAGGGAGAGAAAAATGGAAACCTTCTCCTGAGTAGGAGTTTGAAGGGTATTGAAACAAGAAAGAGGAAATGGGGGGTAGGGAGGCTGCACCATGTGCTTTATGGGAAATGCAAGGGAAAGAAAACATAGCAGGAAAGGGGTTTTGATCAGGTAGTTTCCTGAGCTGGCCACCAGATTGCACTGTTGACTCTGAACAGTTTGGTTGCTTTGTGGAGCTGTTTTGAGATGAAGAGATGAAAAGGAAGGCACTATGCAGTAGGACATTCCTGTGTGGGATGTTTATAACCTAAAAAGATGATCAGACAAGGATGAATGAGCTCAAGATACTGTTATTTATTGGTAGATAAATATCTATATTCTAAATAGTGGTCTAAACAGAGAATTCTAGAGCCATAGGGTGGCGTGGTCATGTTTGGAGACTTAAAGTCCTAAGGTTTATGTCAAAAAACTATTCTTAATAAAGCTATGTGTTTTCTCCTATCCAGTTATTAAGAATACAATAAAAATGCATTTTATATTGAATTTTTAGAGGCTTTTGCAAATTTTCAATGAAATTTATTTTTTAGAAAATGATCTTACAGCTTCTTGTCAAAGTAAGTGCCCCATACTCTATTTCTAAAATTTTTTTTTTCCTAACACCTGGCCTGATCTTATCCCTATGAATGACTTTTAGTTTTACATAGATTGAAGCTTCAGTTTTTACATGGGAACTATAAGTAACTATTTTATTCTTTATTGGTATCAAAATAGCCAAACATCACTTTTGTGCAGTTTAGTCAGAAAGCTTTCGATTTTTGAAGAGCTGTTATTTATATTTACTATGCTCTTAACCACTTAAAGTTAATATCTACAAGAATAACCCTTTTAAAGCAATAGCAGGCAATAGGGTGAGAAAAGGCTGTGATTGGAGTGAAGTTTCTACATTTTGTTCAGTTGGTTCAACTTTGTTATGCCATATTTTGGTACATACTAAAAGTAAGATATAATAGGGCAGTATTATCCAAAGTGTGGATGTTAGTAGTTGTTATGAAAAAAATTTTAGAAATGCTGGATTAAACATTTGGACAGATTTCTTTCCTGTAGAACTTCTTAGAGCCTTTAATTAATATATACCAATGGGTGCCATGAAACTCCGAGAAGGAAGAGATAGCCTATAACTTTTCCTAAACACTGCTTGTCTGGCAGAACAACCCTATGGACCTGCTATTCACAGAACACACATTGGGAAACCTTGAAAAGGAAAATTAGTGCTTCCAGTACTAACTGTTGATATGATTAATGTTACATTCTTTTAGGCTTCTTGAAGTGTGTTAGAGTCACTATATGGCATAAATTGATGTATTAATAGCACCGCCTTTACATTTGGTTTTTGCTTTTATCCTTAAAAAGATTTGCCTTTGGAGATAAGCAATTCTGCAAGGAAGATTATTAATTCAGAAAGTAATTCAGATTATTCTTAAGAATTAAGAAGCAAATAATTCAGCCAAAGAGTAGGTTTCACAATCCTCACCAGAGCTTCCGTAGGAATACATGCTTAAAAAAGAAACCAAGGAAAAACCATTTTTGTTTTTTCTCTCCTGAGTGTTTATGGAAGACAACATTCCATTGGGAGCTGTAGGGTTTACTAGAAAGTACACCTTTCTAGTCAGAGATCACAAGTCTGAGGCGCACAGGATAGATCTGGTCTGCAGTTAGTTTTAGCTGTGCAATGGCTTTAACATTTGAATTCTTTCTCAACGTTTGAAAACCTTGAAGTTTCACATAAAAATCTGAATTTCTAACTACTCTTGAAAAATGGAAAAATCTGGCAACACATTCACAAACGGTAACTACTCGCTGGAGCTGAGAAGTGTCTGCTTCCTTTAAAAGGAACGTTTTACTCCTGAGTGTCACTGCGTACCTAATGACTGTTCTGGTGGCTGACGGACAGCTACCTGTCCATCCCTGCGGACATTTGGTTCTGTGTAACCCCTACTGTGAGCACATGGCGTGGCTGAAGGGCCATGGGCCGTGCCTCTTTCTAGAGTGACCTTTTTAAGCAAATGTGGTCAGGTTTCTCCAGGAAGGAGTGTTGGAATCACTGTCAGGCTCATTAAAGGGAATTTTCACCCTGTCTGATGAAGTCCCTAAACTCCCGACCCTCAGCATGTTGAGGCTCTTACCACCCAGAGTATAGCCTATTTGACAACATGCTGAAAGAGTCGTTTCACACGTACACACAGTGATGCCTATATATGTAAAGGTTGTTTTGCTGGGGAAGTTTATATTGAATTAGAACAGAGCTCTACTTTCATCCATTTTCAAAAATAATTATTAAATAAACAAAGATAATCGAGAAGCAATTCTTTTATTTGTATTCCACCCCTTTCTATAGTATATTTGAGCTAGCTTAGAAAGCATGGTATTTAAAAGCTAGAGAAATACCTATATATATAGATGAGGGCCAGAAAATATATTCAAAGAGTAAGTCAAAAAGATAAAATATGGATATCGGGCCCTGAGGGCTGAGTATAAACTTAGAAGGTGGAGAACATACCTTATGTGAGAGTGGGCTTATATTTCAGAGAGAAACCAGAGTGGGAGTGGAACTTCCCAGTGCAAACAGCACCACAGTATTACTTTTTGCTTAGCGTGTAGAATGTGCTGATGTTGGCCTATGTTGACATTTCTGATTCTGCTGTGGTGGGAGCTCTAAGGAGCTATTTTCTAGTGGCAGCTGGGAAATGCAGGTTCTGTGAATAGGGTTTAATCATTACTGTCTCTTGAGTCTTCTTCCTGTATTTTTACCTAATCTATAATACAAGAATAGGCTAAGGGAACGGGTTGTGTGTGATATAATAAAGCAGGAGTGGGCGGGAGGAGAGGCAGTAATGAAAGCTCTCAGCGGGAAGGTTTGAGATCTTCTGCAGAGTTTTTCCGAGCAGCAGTAACCTACAGCCGTCACAGAAGGCTGCATTTTCTGTACTTCTGATTAATTAAAACCAGAACCCCATGGATACTACAAGGGAACTGTTTTCATTTGTGAAACAAAGTGACCCTCAATTAAATTCAATTATCACTAAGTGATTGGAATTGCCTTACCGGGTCCTGAAGCTGCCTTATATTTTTCAGGGATGAGGCTGGAAGAAGAGAGGGCTCTGTGTAGGAAAAATTGTGTCCTACGTTTTTGTTATTGGTGACGTTAGAATCTTTGTTCTTACAATATGACGAAATCACGTTTTTAATTAAAAATTAGTAGTGGGCCCTCATGAAGCGATTTAAAAGTGGTGCTTTAATGGTATTCGTGAGTCTGCCTTTGTGGTAAATGTCAAGGGAATGGTAATTTAGTCAAACAGACCAAATGTTTCAAGAAAAGAACAAGGATTATCTTTTTCTTCATGTGATAAAAGTATAGCAAATGCTTAAACGTTAGCAGAATTGCAAGCAGGTCCACGTTTTCAGGGTCTAGGGAAGAAATGGAGATTTTACTGCTTCTCACTAACTGGTGAAGGCAACTGTGTCAAAAATGGCAAAAAGTTGGAGGGGGGGTGAACTTAGCAATCCTAAGGAATGTGTGGACTGTTTCTAACAGAGCAATGCCAGGTCTAGAGTTGATTCAAGGGGCTTTGAAACTGTAATTGACAGATTTACTGCCTTTCAAATGAGAGTGCTTCTAGATAGAAGTCAAGCCACATAAGAAATCATCTTACGTGTTTTTTTGCTTCAAGTGTTGACAGCTGAGCAATGGGGAAAATGAAAAATTGTGTTGATACTAAGGAAATGAAAATTCAGCTGTTATGTTTCCTATCCTGTCAGAGAGACTGGGAAAGGAGAAGCGTGTTCCCTAAAGATAGAGGCTGATTCCTCTGCTTCTACCTCGCTCATTTCCCAGAGTATTTGGCCAGCTGAGTGGTTGATTGTCAGACAGTCCTGAAGCTCTCCTTTTGGTAAGGGAGGGATTTTTTTAGTGGTTTTGTTTTAAGCTATTCTCTGATGATTGAGTTAAGAATTGAAAGGAATACGTTTTAAGGTTACAGTCCTGATGAAATACCTTATTTTTTGTAGGCAGGAAATCAGAGTACCAGTAAAGAGATAGTACCGAATAGAAAGAAGTATGTCCCTAAAGATTTCTTTTTCTACTCTTTGAGAAATAACTTCAATTTCCAGGCTCACCTTTATTTAACCAAACTTGTTTAAGAAAATCAGATAAACCAAACATAGATAACGCTATGTGCTTCAGTATTTGTTGTTGCTGATAATTCCATGCTAACCTGATGAGTGTCAATCTGTGTTAAACCATATTTCTGAAAGATGAATGTTTCAATTTTGGGGTTGATAAAAATTTAAAAGCCAGACCTACAGATACTTTTTAGAAAATATTCCTCATGTTCCTGTTCCCTTTCCTTAGGTGAGCTCTTAAAAAGCTAAGTGGCCGAACTGTGACGGGTTATAAACAGTCTGTCATGTGTTAAAATGGATCTGATTCAAAACCCTGAGTCTGCCTCTAAAAGACTGCCTTTTTTCAAAACCACGGGTGGTTTCGGAAGGTTTCATGGTATATGCCTTAGATGCTGAGTAGATTACCTATAAGTAGTTTCCTCGAGTTCTGATGAAAGGCACCTAATGCAGATAACATAAATTAATAACTGGATTTTGTTTGGGTTATGTATGTGTAAAATGCACAAATCAGTGGGTTTGTCTTTAGTCACCTTATTCTCATTTGGGGTTGATGGAAATGAAGTAAGGACCAAGTAAACGACTTTTTTTCAGGTGCAAATTCGACCATGGAACCTAAGTGACAGTGACTTTGTAATGGATGGTTCTCAGCCTTTGGACCCCAGAAAAACTATCTTTGTTGGGGGAGTTCCACGACCCCTTCGAGCTGGTGAGTGGAAATAGTAACACCACAACAAACAAAACCACCAACAACAAAATCCCCAATGTATTTAGTCTTTAAATATTTTCTAGGTTTCTGCTCAGCTGTACACAATGTCCAAAAAGAAGTTTCACTGAGCTCTTTCAGGATTAAACGTTTTCTCCCCAAATGCTTCATTTTCTTATGGTACAAGAGTCAATTTCATTAAACTGTTATTCTGAAAGGATGCATTCTATTCAGTGCTCTCAACCACATATTTTAAAAATAATAACAATACATTTGGCAGTGTGCATTCTTGTGCTAGTCAGCATTGTTATGTGTGACAGAAAAAGAAGTCACCCCATCAGAAATCTGTCCAGCACAGCTGTGTACCCCTCAGTGACAAGCCAAACCACTGCTAGGAATTGTGTTACGGGGAAGCAAACTGAACTCTTCCCAAGTGAAACAGATTCCCGTTTTTTCTTATGCACTTTGAAAAATGACTATTGTATTTGAGCATCTTTATTACGACTTTTTAAAAGCTTTTCTGTTTTGTTTTGGTTTTTTCTTTTTTAAGTTGCTTTCCAATGACGAAATAATTGTGGGCTGAGATTGGGCAGAATCATAACTGATGGGGGCATTTGAAGTGATGCTGAGCCGATGACTTCAGTATTTAAATCCAAAGATTAATCAATTGTGGAGCAGTGTTCTAACAGTAGAATACAATAAAATTATTTGTAAGAATGAAGTTTTTAAAGTGCTTAAAATAATTGAGTTTATTTTTTAAAAGTAAGATGAAAAAATAAGGTTACTCTTGCCCTATAGTTGCAAAAGTAGAATGTTTTCTGTTATTTGTAAGCAAGCAGACTTAGTTCTACATAAAAAAGAAAAGAAAAAGCAGAGACCATTAAAGTCAAGTAGGGAAAAAAAGAATTATAAAAAAGAATTGCAGCTGTTTGTCTCTGACTTTGATGACTTCTTATTTCTGAATGTTCACCAACATTTCTAATGTATTTATTCAAATCTCAACTTCAGTGCACTCCTAAAACATAACCGTAGGCCTATCTAAAGATATATTCATAATTCCATTTTGAAAGACTTTGTGTAACATATTAATTGTGATCATGAAGTTTGTAATTTTACAGTTTTTCAGAAAGTTAAATAAATATCTTTAGGTCTTGTTCTTACTCTAACGGAAAACTGTGCCCAGAGGAAGAAAGCCAAGAGGCAGAGATGGCTCCCTTTTATCTGCTGTCAGAATAGAGTCTAGGAAGAGCTAACACAAACGTGAACAGCATTATGAGATGAAGGCAAATGTAGCCCTTTGTTTCTAAACTGCTTGTGCTTTTAAAAAAAAAAAAAATGTGGGTGGGGGCATGGAATATTCTGTCTTTTTCTAACTGGTGTTATGTTTAGGAGGAGAGAGGGAGAAGAATCCCCTTTGATAGTCTTTTAATCGTGTATGTATTCTAAAAGAATGAACATTTATTGCTAGCATTCTAGTTATTCTTTTTTTGCAGCGAACTACAAGTACAAATTAGTTTTCATATTCTAGTCCCTCTCCTTTTTTTCTAGTTGGAGATCTGAAAAAAAATTCTGAAAGAAGAAGTCCCACAGTCATAAAAATAATAGAACTGACTTTAACTTTCTATGTGTGTTTTTAAGTCAAAGACACAAAAGTTTAACTAAATTCCCTTTTTTATTGTTTACACTTCTTACTGTTATTCACAAGATGCTGCAAGTCCTAGGATTAGACAAGAATTAAATTTAGTTGTCTAGTCAGAAATGGGATTTTGTCTTCCTTATCTAGACAGTATACCTTTTATAAGTCTCAGAGTTCTCTCTTTTCTATTTAAGCTAAGCTAAAGCTTTTTGTTTTAAAATGGATTTGTTTTACATTTGTGTGGATAGTATTCCACATTCACTTGGTCTAGTGAAAGGGTTCCTCCATGCCAACAACTCCCATAAGTGTAGCTAGTTTCTAGATGGCTAAGCAATCTATATTAGCATCTGAGCATTTTACTTTCTATCCAAGCCTTCCAGACTGAAATCCATGTAATCTAAACAAAAAGAATTAACATCTGCAGCTTTTATCCATGTGCACAGAATTGGGTTTCTTTGCAACGCACTGAGCTTTGTGGACTGGTGTGTGCCTTAGAATAGAAGACTATTTTTAAAGGAATTCATTTTGAGTCTGCTAGGCAGCCTTGAACTGAAAACAATGCAGTTTGTTTGAACAATGAACATGTATTGAGCATCCACGTGTCACTGGCACAGAGCAAGTACACGTCTGCGCCCACCTGAATGAACATCCCACTGTCGTGTTACACAGGTCATCATCTACAGAGTCAGAGATTTCAGAGGAGAAGAAAACAAGAAATGTATTAATAGAGTGCTAACTCAGAAGTAATTGGATGCTGAAATATATTTTTCAACACAGTGATTCTCAGATTTGGTTTTTAAATACTTTAGGGCATTTTTTATTACTTCTAGATGGTATTGTGGTCATGGAATTCTGAAAAGTCTTTAAACTATCTCGGGCACTATATGTAGCGTGATCCTGGACTAGGCATGGTTGAATACTACTCAACAGGTGAGATTTTTTAGGTGTCCAGATTGATTTTCACCTCACCATAGGCCAGAAATTGTCCTTTAACATGTTACAGTGACTTAAAATGTTATCACTCAAGAATTATTCCTTTGGAAAAAAAAAAAAAAGGAATTATTCCTTTGGATCTTGTGAGGCTTTTTCCTCTTTGATATCCTCCCATTGTTAGACAGGGACTATTATCACTAATAAATTATTCTAAATACAGTCCTTATCCTACCAAACAGAAACACACAAACCCTTCTAAAGAAACAAGGCAACCTGTTTTAAGAAGTACTGCCCTGGCTAGATTTAAGTTGGTCCTTCCAATCTTTTTGACAAGCCTGCCTCTTTAAAATATAGGGTGGAAAAATAAATCATAGGCCTAAAGAAATTAACCTGAAAATGGACAATCTAGATGTTTATCCAACGTCGGATTGCCTGATTGTTGGTTGCTCTAGGTTAAATAGTACACATTCCTATTGTCTCTTGTCCCTCCCTTCCATTGCTCCTCAGTGACCCTGGCAAGTCAAGGATTGTTTGCCTTGAGTATCCCGGTGTTTTTCAGGTCTTGTTCTCCTTCCACTCCCCACCTCTTCCCACCTCCATCCTTGGAAAGGCTATAATTAGACTCACCATGCCGTCATGTGGCTAGAGTTCACATATTCTTCAGAGAGTCAGTACCAGGAAAAGGGTGGTCTTTCTGGTTCTCTACTTACTATACCACCTACCTGAAAGTACAACAGCATGTCGCCACTCTTCATTCAAGTAATGTAAACAGCATGTCTTCTTGAATCTCAATACAGGAATAGCCCTATGGCATTTCCCTATGGCATTAGGACCTCTCTCAAATGCATCTCTTTGCTCTGAGAAGAAAGGAGTGCCGGGCTTGAGGATTATAGTTTATAAACATGAATGTTCTGACCCCAGCTTAGACTCTGACCCCAAGAGGCTTAGATATCTAATCTGAGGACTGCCTCAGTGATCAAGCTTTGGGACCAACTTTAATCATGCTTGGAAAACCCTCAGACTTCCTCTCTCATTAGGGACATGTGAGCTGTTCTTCCACTTCACGACTCCCTTCTGACAGTTTAACCAGGTCTTGCAGAAAAGATCAATCTTGAGAGATTGCTCATCAGAGGCCCTGGAGCCTACATTTGCTTGTCATCTTTGGGTCTCCTGCCTTTCCGATTGCTCTGATAATTCTTTCCTGTCTGTTTTTCCCCTGCTAATATTCTTTGATGGATCCTGAAATTTCCTTCTCTGCCTTCCTCTCCCTGCCCCCATTATGAGGATAGCTTTTCTGGGAGGAAAACAAAATTAAAAAAAAAAAACAAAAACTTTTGAGGTAAATATTCAGTGACGTATGGCATACATTTAGAGAACATTCTGAATTTTTCTAAGAGCATTTATTTCAGACATTGTATACAAACATTCTGGTAGTTCATATGTATTAGGAACCACATCCTGATTTGTGATTTAGGAAATAGGAATATCGTAACCATATCCTTTTTTCTGTTGTTCTGTGAAGTGGTAGCAGGCCAAAATCATACCAGCTTTCTTAGTAGTAGAAGTTTTTTTTTTCTTTTACCAAGTCCAAGTTCAGTGTAAGTTGTCCCAGATAAACTCCAGATTTGACACACTGACTTGATTAACTGGATTGCTTTTAGGGTTAAGGATTTTCTAATGCTAGTACATGCTTGTGTTCTTTCTCCCCCTGAAAAGCTAATGCTCACCCACAACTGATATCAAACTTTGCCATGTCATTGGCAAGTTGAGTAACATTAGCATAAAGCCAAAGTAAGACGGGACGAATTGGTGCTTATGGAGCAGAAACCAGGCCAAGTTAATATTAAGCAAAGACCTGTGGGTAGAGAGAAAAGCACCCCCTGGGCAAAACTAAACATTTGAGCACCACTCTGCTGAGCCGTGTGTTCAGAGCTCTCATGTATGTTTAATCGTCATAATAACCTTGTGACGTTGTAAGTGGTAGACTTTTAATTTTAGTGATAGGGAAGCAGAGTTCAAAGGGGGTGATTGGCCAAGGCCACAATAAGTAAAAATGGCAAGATTTAAACACAGATTTCCGGACTTCAAGTATGGATGTTCTTTGCACAGAACGAAGCTTCTTTTTCAAGCTGAGATCTGAAATGTTGTCTCAGTAACAGTATTAACAGTCAACTTGGTACCAGTCTGATTTAATCAAGTTCAACACTCAATCTCTCTGACTTAGTTGGTTGTTCATACCACTGCTTTGAAAATATTCTTTACTTCCCAACGTGTGGTGCAGAATGGAAGCTTATGAGCACATTTCTTCCACTTAAGATGTGTGAACTGCCTTGTGAACCAATTCAGCAATTGTGGAAAACCCACTCACATCCTACACAAGTCCAGCTTGTAGTTGAATTGTGCTTTCTTTCTGAAGTCCAAACCTCTTCATACTCCTGAGGTGCCTTATACCTCTTTCCTGTCTGCTTTGTTCTTATCTCCAAAGGGAAGAAAATGTGGTTTCTAGATTCATAGTTTAGAATCTGGGAAGATGAATGTGTTCATATTTCCCTTGGGACTTCTTATTCCTACTCTACCCCGTTTGGTTCTCATAGTGTCTCAGACTTACACACTGTCTGTGGCTGGCTTTGAAATATGATTAAATGATAGGGACAGGATCCTGGTGTAGGGTAGGATGCAGGAGTCATCATGATTTTTCTCTCTGGTGAGCTAAAGTCCCTTTCAGATCTCTGTGGAGACTCAGAGCAAACCCAAGGAACCACAATTGGGGTTTAGATTCAATTTCAGAGACATAGTCCCCACAACCCAGAGGAATTTATAGATTTCTAGGTGCTACACACAAGTGCAGTATTCTTGTTTCCCTCTCCATCTGTGGCACAGTGAAGCTCATCACAAGAGCCAATATGTAGATTAGAGTCAATAGTAGTGTTGTTACCATTCATGAGAAGACTTAAGTCGTCTTAAGAGCACAGAGCATCTCATCCAAAGTACAAAATGCCACGGGATATGGCTACCAGACCTGCTCATTTCCACCCCTGTGGTGACCAGACAGATCCTGTGAACACTGTCTGGATAGGAAAGAAAAAATAAAAAGTGGTCTGAAAACTCCTGACCTCCACATGGACTCTGGCTATGCCTGCTGTCACTTCCATCTGTCTGAATTGCGGCCTCCACCTGTGCTCTCTGCTCCTGGGAGCTGCGCTGCCCCGCCTTCTACAGGGGGTAGTTAGAAGAGGATTCTCTGTCAGAGGCTTAGTAGGCAGTTTGATTACATTTTCTGAATAAGACACATCCTTGATCGAAGGCTCACATTTCATGAGGAGGGTTGAGATCACAAGATATAGATAAATCCATGAAGATTTTAGTTGACTTCTGCCAGATCCTTAATTGCCTTTCTTCTGTTTTTCTCTCCTCCTTCCAGATAGTCAAAGTGGGTAGCCCTCCTCATGGGTCAGCTTCTCACACATCAGAGGAGGGGAATGTATATGGGACTCTTCTGTATTAAGTGGTGATATTCACTTTAAAGAATCCTTTAAAACCTAGTCTCTAAAACTAGTTGTACATTTTAACATCTGTAGGTGAATTTTTATGTTCTATATACAAAAGTGTTCCAGATTAGAAATGTTTAGGACTTAAGGAAGGCTTGTTCTGTGTTTCTCTTAGTCACCTATGTTGTTGGTGAATTAAATTAGTCTCTCTCTCTCTTTTTTAAGGCTATTTTTACCAAGCATGGCTACTTTTCTCAATAATTAGAAACTCTGTTTAGTACTTAAATAACATCACTCTAGTGTTAGAGCCCAGCATGAGGTTAGCCTGCAGGAAGTGTGCTTTTAGTGAAGATTCGCTGATTGAGTAAAGGATCAAATATAAACAGCAGTTGTTTGAGTATTATTTACTTTTCTTCAAGGGTGATCATAGTGTTAGACCTTCTGTAGTTAAAACGTGGATTAGGGTAGAAAGAGAGATGGGAAATCTTCATTCATACTTTTTCCCAAAACAACTCTTCAGTCACCTTGGTTTCTTCTAGATTCTCAACAAATTGCTCTTCACATGAGTGAGATTTCATTAGCTCAGATGTCTGCAGACTTTTTTGGTGGCCAAGAAAATGACAGTATATAAGGTTATAAGTAGAAATGATTTATTTATAATTAGCTTAAGTGAGTGAGGGTTTGCTTCCTATCGAAAGTACTTAACTGCCAGCAACATCAGTCATGACCTCATCTTTGGAATGTGAAGATGATTTTCTAGCAGCTAGATTCATGAAGTAATAGAATGTTTGTGCTATGGAAGGCACCTTCTCTGACAGCCAAAGATCCCTAAAATTCCTTTGGAGACCACCATGCTGTAGAAGAACCTGTGGCTATAGTAACTCTCCTCTTTGGCTGGAGCTTCAGGCTTATAGGTGATATACCGTCTGTATAAATCCGATGCATTCCTGAGTCCTTTCTAAGGGTGGAAGACAAGTGCCAGTCAGCCCTTTGCCAGCATTCTTCTCCTGGCTGTTCGTCAGGCTGATGGAGTGTTTACTCTCTAATTCCATTCCATGAGAAGCTTGGTCTTTGGAAAATTTGGGTTTAATTTCCACTTCCTGAGGTTGCTTATTTTAGTAAGTCCATTGACCAATAAGGGAAATTCATTAATGATTGCATTTAATTATTTCTGCTTTCGATGTCTTGGTCTCTGTTACTGGAATACTATTAGCGATGTGAGGAAGTCCTCAAGCCATCAGAGGTTGTTGGGCTGCTGAAGTATGAGGACCCACTGAACTCTGATATTCAGGGTATGTGCATGATTCTTATTGAGTAATTTGAATGAATGTGATTCCTGAATTCCACCCTAAGACTGCAATCAGAGTCCACTTGGGCTATAATCAGCAATATTCTTTGGTTGATATGACTCAAAAATTCTGATCATAATAGGGTAATTGGGATGGCTTTCTGCTGTTCTGTCTTCAGTAGTACCTATTCTAGGGCCTAGTTATTGCTAACTTATTATCTTCTGAAAATTCCAGAACCTGTTGGTTGTAGATCAATCTTCTTCTTAAAAACAGGCACTTAGAAAATAATCACCAATATTAGGCAGTCTGGTATGAAGAGAAATTTTGAAGAAGTTAAGTAGAAAGACATCCTTTCTGTTAGCAACATAGCTTTTCTTACCGGCTCAGCAGCTTCATACTACAGGAACCAGTAATGCTTGGCTTTCCTTCTGTTCATAGAAATTTGGTGGGGTTCTTTTACGTTGACCCTTCAACTCTTGTATCTTCTACAAAGTTCCTCCCCTACCCCACTGGCTTGGGCTGCTTTCCTTCTCCCCAAATATGGATTCCCATGGAGGTCTGTTGTGTGATGTGACAGTCTTTGCACACTGGCTACAACCCAAGTCATCATCCACCTACCCTGTCTTCTCCTTTCTAAATACCATATGTAGGTGTTTGAGGGAAGTGGGTTCTTGGGTCATTCCCCAGGGCTAAGGCTAAGTCTTCGGGACTTAAGTCATATGAGTAGCCTGAAAGAAATGGCCATACGTGGAGGAAGTGACATCCAGTATCAAGTAAACAATTACCTTCAGGCAGTTTGGATCCAGGTAAGTAACTGCTACATGTCTTTCCTTGACACCTTTATGGTGAGGATAATTTTAGGATATCAGACCTTTGGAATGGTCCAGTTTCCAAATGCCTTCTGTATGAGTGCTTTGTAAATATACCAATAGAAAGGTCTATTTAGAAAAAATGTGGCGAGGAGTCCAAACCAGACCTCTGGATTTATAGCAGAATACAGGATGGGTATGTTTTTACTGCCTTCATACTTCCTGGTACATTGTTTTAAGTGCTCAATAAATGTTCATTGCTGCTATTATCATTACTAGTATTATTATATTATTATTTAGAATCCAGTGTGAGAGGCTAGTGTGGAGATTTCTCAGTTGGAATGGAATATACTAAAAAATACATATTTTTTTACTGTAGAGATTTATATCTATATCTTTATCCTTTATATCTTAAGGTTATAAATATATTGCCTCCAATTAAAATGAGCAATGAATTCTTTCTATAACTTAATATAGCATTGTGACTTTAGTAATTGCTTTCAGTCTTAGAGGTCAGTAAATAGGGCTGTTTATAATTAACTTGTTAGTGCATTGTTTGAAAGGCTTGGCCTACCCAGGGCCCACTCCAGTGGACTAACCAGTTAGAACAGGAGGATTGATGATCGATCATTCCTTTTATACTGTTGCCGAAGTTCAGATTATGTAAATATGTGTGTGTTGTGTAAATTCTTAATTTTTTTCATTTTATTTTTATTTATTTTATTGTTTTAAAGATTTTATTTATTTGATAGAGAGACACAGCGAGAGAGGGAACAGAAGCAGAGGGAGTGGGAGAGGGAGAAGCAGCCTTCCCGCCAAGCAGGTGGGGCTCAGTCCCAGGACCCTGGGATCATGACCTGAGCCCAAGGCAGAGGCTTACTGACTAAGCCACCCTGGCGCCCCTCATTTTATTTCTAAATACAAGGTGCCCCCCTACTTGAGTTGTAAGACTGAGGCGGACATTCTTCACAATACCTAACATGGGTTTTCCTTTTCTTAATTATACTGCATGATCTTTAAATAGTTCTTCCTTCTCCTGGGCAAAAGTCCCTTCTAAACATTTATACGGAATTGTGTTTATTTTCTTGCAGTTGAATTGGCAATGATCATGGACCGTTTGTACGGTGGTGTGTGCTATGCCGGCATCGACACGGACCCAGAGCTGAAGTACCCCAAAGGTGCTGGCCGCGTGGCGTTCTCCAATCAGCAGAGCTACATCGCAGCCATCAGCGCGCGCTTCGTGCAGCTCCAACACAATGACATTGACAAACGGGTAAGCGACCGCTCAGGGCATAACTACTGTGGGAAAGAAACGAAGTTTATTTTCTGGGCCCCTGGGCAGAAAAGCACCTCGTGATCAAAAGTGAGCAGCTTACTTTACATGGTCTCAGTCCCTGAGTCCCTCTAGGCTGCCTGAAAAAGAGAGTACCCACGGTATTTCAGGTGTTAATGAACCATCTGCCTCACCCATCCCCAGGGTGATGTTACACTTATGAAAATAACCCTCCAGAATTTAGCAGACGCAATGGGTGCCGTTTAAAAGATGATGCCAACAGTGCATTACCAAAGGTTGCCAGCTGGTAACCTGCTTGACCCATGCAGTGCTCTTAAAACAAGTAAGTTTAGGCTCAGTGTTAATGTTCGGGAGTATACCTAAAATTTTGAAATTCTGATTTCTCTTAAAACTGCAAGATCACACATGATAGCGATCATTGGAGCCAGATAACTGCTGTCTCTTTCAGCCCCCTCCAGTTCCCTGTAATCCTGTTCATAACACGTACATATGTGCGTTACCTGCCTGGCCACTAGAGGCGTTCTGATTTGCTCCCTCTGATCTAAAGAGCCGACACATGGCAGAGTTGTACGGAGTCGGTGTGCTCAGTTGGTTTTGTGGACAGACATAGGTCTAAATCCCTGAAATCCCAGCTCGGCCGCTCTTAGGAAGATTGGGGAAATAGAAGGTGGTAGGAGGAAATAATCCGAGACCTATTATTAATAGATTAATAGAACAAGGAGGAGAATAGATCAGGTATCAAACACCTCCCTTTGCAATTGTACAGTGGCTATTAACACTTCCAGCAAAGGATGTTCTTGGGGCATACGTTGGACTGGATTAAATAAAGTAGGAAATATGTTTGGTTTTTTAAGATTTATTTATTTAAGAGAGAGAGTGAGGGGGAGAGAGTCTTAAGCAGACTGCACTGGGCGCAAAACCTGACCATGGGGCTCGGTCTCAGAACCCTGAGATCACAATCTGAACCCAAACCAGGAGTCGGACGCTTAACCGGCCAGACACCCCAAATATGCTCTATTATGAAGTTTCACCTCTACTCTCTATGGTTGACTTCGACTAATTTTGTGTAGCAGAGCTACATCGTTTCTTAGAAGGTGAAAGTTTCAGTTGGGGGTGGATTTTTAAGTACTCAGCAAGTTATATTTTTATTAAGACATATATCTGATCAAATTTCAGAAGCCAGTGCCCAAAATAAACAGTTGCTTCATTACTGGGCTCCTTAAAAGTGAGTAGTGGTGGTTTGTTTTTTAACTGAAATAAACTAAATAATTCTTTTTCAGAATTTTGAAACACTCTTTAAATTAATGGAGGCTGAGAGGTGTGGTAAAAATGGGGCTCCACTCCTAGCTTTCAAGCACCCACAGCGTCCTGAGCTTCCCCTTTTGTAGCGGTAACCACCCCCACTCCCCCACCCCCACCGAGACCGTAAGCTCCACAGAGAGTGTAGACACGATGTCTGTCTCAGTCTCTACTTCGTTCCCAGTGATTGCTTACCCATTGCTTGATGGATAGCCACAGCAGTAGGTGCTTGATAAACCTTTGTTGAATTGACAAATGGTTATACTGTGAGGATTTTCTTTACTGCTGCTGGTGACAGTGGACTTTATTGTGCCTGTGCTTTTGTGAGTCTGAGACACCAGATTTTTAGACACCAAACATTTAGACTGCTATGGCACTCTCCACTGGTGACTCCAGGTCATAACCTTAACCTGAAGAGCCTTCGGTTCTCATCTGTTTGCTTTTTTTGTTCCTCTCTGCAGCCAGAACTAGTGACTGGACAGGGGGTGGTACTAGGGACTACAGAGAAGACGCTATTTCCCTTGGCCTCTCTCTTCCCTTTGCCCCCAGGCTAACAACCTCCTGACCTATTCCTTAATGGAGGGAAGTACGCTTGCCCCAGGGAATATGGCAATCTTTGAGCACCTTTTAAAATTTCAGTAAATTCAGATGCTATTTGTTTTGTTGCCCACCCCTACTCCCTCCCCTGCTACACTCAGGCCCTCAGTATTTCTTCCCACAAGACTTAGAACTAGGTAAAAAAGGGAGAGGTAGTGAGCATGATCATAGGCCATGCTTATGAAAATGTATTTGGAACATCAAATTACTGAGGACTCAAAAAAGCCATTGACTATTTTCTGCCTACTGCATTTGGGTTAATTGTACCTTGCATCTTGTAGTGTAGTCCATGATAAATATTTAGAGTAGCAGCCAGTTGTAGTGGAAAGAGTATGGAGTTTAGAGCTAGAATAGGTTTTAATACTTTTAAATCTCTGCTGCACTAGTCACTGGTGACCCCGAATAAGTTAATTAAGAGCCTCAGGTCCTCATCGGTAACTCCCTCCGGGGGATGGTCTGAAAAATAAATGGGATTTGAGGATTGAACAGCCAGAGTTGTATGACCTTTGAGTAGATGTTTAGTACCTAGCACTCGATGGTTAACAGTATTCATCTTGCTACAAATACAATTAATACTGATGTCGTTAATATTACGTAGCTTGAATGTTACCAGTTGCTCGCTGAAGATGTAGCGAACAGACAGACTGGTTAGTGAAAAGAGTCCTGGGGCACATGGGTCTCCATCTGGTCCTGTTCCCCGAGGGCTGTGTGACTTTGGGTCACTTAAATGCTGAGCTTCAGTGTATGATGGAGGCAGTAGTAATAGCCCAGGGGGGAAACCTGGAAGAGGAAGCAATATATACAATGTGACACCTAATAGGTATGTATAGTGGGAGTGTTGCCACAGTCACAAGAATGCCACCTCCATCTGCAAGGTGTCTAGAAGGGACCTGTCCATTCTGCAGTGCCCGGAGGTGAGAATCATCTAAGGGAGAGAATTAGAAATCACTCAAAGTGGCACAGCCCCTCCTCTCCTCTGCCTCCCAGTTCCACTTTCGTGCTCTTTGTTTGGCCTGCCCAATATGGAGACCGTTTTCTTCATTATGAGAGATACAAGCCAGCTTCCATCCTGAGATGGGCCCCCCTTTCACTGTTCTGTGAACATCACACGCCCTTCCCCCAAATTGTTACTCTGTCCTCTT
This sequence comes from Procyon lotor, assembly GCA_028646535.1. Classification (NCBI taxonomy): domain Eukaryota; kingdom Metazoa; phylum Chordata; class Mammalia; order Carnivora; family Procyonidae; genus Procyon; species Procyon lotor. Next base: position 41,099,721 of record CM053617.1, on the reverse strand, counting down.
GTTTTCTTCTTAATTTGAATGTAGCTAACAAGACTTGATTTTTTTTTTTTTACTCTGGCATTTTATTTTGAAGCCTCAGTTAACTTCACCCTTCTTAGATGCTTTTTAAAGTCCATCCCTAGTTTTATTTGTATTTATCTTTCTCCTAAAGTGTAAGTTTGAGCTTTCCAGAGAGCCCCATTATGTAGAAGCATATCAGTATTTCGATAGGTAATGCTCTATTTCTTGGGCACTCTGTTCTTTATTGGCTACACAGAATTTTTCATTAGGCACAACCTTCTTTCCTGAATAACCCCTCTAGATGTTTAGCAATAGTATCATAGCTAAGGTTTTGGAATTTACTGTCCTAAAAGTCAGGAGCAGATATCTTCCCACGCCCATAATCCCTTTCCCTGACTATTGCAAATTCCAAGATGCTACAGCCTGTTCTCTTTCCTTCTTCTGTTAGCCTACAGTTGCCTTTAAACCAAGACCTTGACTGTTTTAAATAGCATCAACCTATCTTACGCTTTTGGTCAGAGGAACTTCCTTTGTTGTCTGCATCATTATGATGCAGATAAAGTGCAATCAGTGGACTAAAAACAAAACCAAACCCTACAGATAGCATTTTATAGGCCACTTGCTTGCTGTTTGCAGCCCCTAATCCTTTCACTTTTGCCCCGTATGGAGAGCAGGAGGGGGTCACCTGCAGAGCAGCAATGCAAGGAACCCTGGAAGTTCTCAGACTGTTTGAGGGGTGTGCTCTCAGGTTGCAGCTTTCCCAGGTAAACTGTGGGAGGTGCATGAAGAACTTGACTGGCGTATTTCTTTCACCTCTTTTGTATCCAACCAACTTTCTCGAAAAAGACATCTCTCCTGAAAAGTTAAATGTTTATGCATTTATTGTTGTTGTTATTGCTGCTCTTTGGCTAAGTTTTTAGATGGAGTGGTCTATAGAGAAAATACAACCTTTATAGATTTGATTTCTTCTCATAGTTTCGAAGATTTTCTGGCTTGCCTGTGAATATAAAATAAAATGCGTCAATATGCAACATCTGTGGGAACTGCCGATCCTGTAGCTTTAGCACTTTTATATCTCTCCTGTCCTTTCACTCATCCATAATGCTATCATCTTTAAGGAAGAGGTGGCATTGTTGTTGTTTTTGTTTTGGTAACAGCATTGTTTAGCTATAATTCACATACCATACAAATCACCAATTTAAGTGTACGGGGCAACAGTTCGTAGCATATTTACATAGTTGTGCAGCCATCACCACAGTAAAATTTAGAACAGAGGAGGGGGTGTTGTAATGTACAGCCTTCAGGCTGCAATAAGAGGATCAACTGAACAATGACCCCCAGTCGGGAGGGAGTGGGGACGCTGCATTTATCCTACTTAGTTATTATAGGGGGGGATCCTTCTTATTTAACCTGTACTCTTTGAAGTCACAGAAACAAGGTAGCCCAGGCTGCGGGGACAAACTTCTGACCCTTGCTCTAAGTGTAATTAGAACCCCCTAAGAATATGTGACTTGTTGGACTCGTCTGATAAATCCACACATCAACAAACTTCTTGCCGCGGCCTGGCTGGCAATGGCAGGACTCACAGAGGTGGGACGGGCTTCTGATGGTACTTCCTCACAGACCTGCCAGCATCCTGACTCTGCCACAGGTGCCCGGAGGTCTGAATGGGAATGCTTGCTTGGCTCACGGGTGGTGCTTGGTAAATGTGTGGAACAGATCAGGATGATGTATGGGAGAACAAGGACCGGAAGCGACCACAGAAGGCTCTCAGGGGTGCTGGAGTGAGTCGCTCTCATCTCTCACCCGGATATCTAGAGGAGGTTCCTCACTGGTCTCCCCAATTCAGCTTAGCCGATCTCGAGTACATTCTTTACCTAAAAACCAGAGTGACCTTTTAAAATCATAATGTCCTCCTTTAAACTTTTCAGTTATCTTCTACTACCATTAGGATAAAGGTCAGAATCCTTAATTAAGGGGCGCCTGGGTGGCTCAGTCGTTGGGCGTCTGCCTTCGGCTCAGGTCATGATCCCCGGGTCCTGGGATCGAGCCCCACATCAGGCTCTCTGCTCAGCAGGAAGCCTGCTTCTCCCGCTACTATTCCCTCTGCTTGTGTTCCCTCTCTCGCTGTGTTTCTCTCTGTCAAATAAATAAAATCTTTAAAAAAAAAAAAAAAAAAGAATCCTTAATTAATACTGCCTTCGTGACCCTTCACGCACTACACACTTCTTTTGCCTTAGCTCTTTCTTCCTCAACTTGAGCCAGCGACAACTGGCTTTTTTCTCTCTTTTTCAGGGTCATTATACAGACTGTTTCTTCTGCCTGCCTAATACTTACTTTTCCTTTGGGTCTCAGCTTAATTATAATATTTTCAGGAATCCTTTCTTCGATGGAGCTTACATCTCCATCATAGATCATTGTCATAATACCATCTACCATTCCTTTGTGGCCTTAAATACCTCTGTAATGAAATAATTGCTTCATTTAATGCCCATCTGCTCTGTTAGACTATACAATCTATGAGGGCGATGACTGTCTTTCATGTTAGCTACTGTATACTTAATACTTGACACATAGTGGACAGAGTAATTATTTGTTTTCAGATGAATAAATGAGTGAGTTATTGAATGAGTGTCCACTGAGGTAGTTTAGATGGAAGCCCTTAGATAGCAAGCTTTGGCATATCCAGCTGCCCACCGAAGGGCACTCTGCACAGCTTTCCGTTTCTACCTCATTGAGAACACTCACTTGTGTGGGGTGCCTGGGTGACTCGGTTGGTTAAGCTTCGGACTCCTGATTGGGGCTCAGGTCATGATCTCAAGGTTGTGGGAATGAGCTCCACGTGGGGTTCCATGCTCAGTGGGGGAGTCTTCTTGAGATCCTCTTCCTCTGCCCTTCCCCCTACTCGCTCAATTGCTCACACACATGCACACACGCTCTCTCAAATAAGTAAATCTTTTAAAACACACGCACTTATGTAATAAAGAAATTTAAGAGTATTTTTGACATTAAAGCTGGACTGACTGACCTTAGATGGGAAGTGGTCTAACCTCCTTTTATTTTGCAACAAATGAGCATCTAGCAGAGGTTTGGAGACTTCAAAGAAACCTGTCAATTAAGGGCAGAGTTGCCTCTGCTCATGGGAAAGAACCTTGGGCTCACGCAGGGTCTAATGTCTCTTCAACCCACTTCTTCAATGAAGTCCTTTTTCCATAGACCTTAGATTCAGAACGTCCGAGTTAGATTACAGGTCTTTTTATGGGTTTTATATGTGTTTCAATAGTTGATATAACTTCCCAGGTGAACATAATCTGCACAGAGCAGAGCACATCTGGGGTTTGTCATCAAGAGTTTCTAATATGTCCGTAGGTCATTTTTAACATTAGCAAATTGAGCTGGAAAATTTTCTGTGCCTTTCTGCAGTTGTTTTGCTTTTGATTTTCACTTTCATGTTGTCTTCATATGAAACCTTTTAAAAGTGAGTGTGAACCGGTGCAATTCCACTGGATTATAGCATTTGACTGAAGTGTTTGGCATTTTAAGTTGCTATCGTGATCCTTGTTATGGAACATTATTATTATAAATGACACAAGGGGTGGGGAAAATACAAAAATAAAAGATGTTTTAAATGATACAGATACAATTTATGGTTGTTTTTACTTCCGAGGAAACATTGTTAGCATCTTGAAAGAAATACTTTAATGGTTACATTATGCATGTGTTACAGCTAATATTCACCAGTGATTAGCCAATTGGTAATTTGTTCCTGTGTTGACAGTGTTAAGGTTGTGCGATGCCCGCACAGCAGTTCTTGGTGTCTTTCATGTTAGCTACTGTACACTTAATACGTGACACACAGTGGACACACATTAATTATTTGTGTTTAGATGAATAAATGAGTGAGTTACCTCATCCGTCTGCCTTGGCACACACGAGGCATGTGATTCGCCCTCCTGGGTAACAGGTTCCCTCGAACCCTAACAGAGTGGGGCATTTCTGGGGTGTGGCCATCAGTCTCTTAGCGAGGATACATCCCATGCCCACTCCTGTCCTCACCATGGGGACAACATGGTGATAGTGAAAAAGTGTTTTGTTCAAGACCTGAGTCAACACTCTTAGCTCTTCTCCCGGTAATGTGACCTTGGACAATTTACCACCTTTTAAAGGCTTGATTTTATTGATTTTATTTTCCAGTAGTAGTAAGAAGACCAGGCTGTCTTACAGTTTGTGGTGCTGATAAACAATGACAGATGGAGAAGCGTTTTGGAAAGTTACTTGGCTGTGCTGGTGTTGATTTGCATTACTGCTGAGCCTGGCTTATTTAAAGTGTGCGGTTGCCTAATCGTGTATCCAAGGCTAATTTGTTGCCTTTTTTTTTTTTTTCTTTTAAAGCACCTACTTAGTTCCACTAAGGATCTTTAATACAGAGATAATGGAGTAGTTGAAGTTCACACACACACACACACACACACACACACACACACACACAGAGTTAACATAGCTGCTAATCTGCCAACATGCTGGTTGGATATTAGTCAAGACACACATAGAAACAAGTCCTTTTTATGGAGGTAAACACCTAAATGCATTTTCCATGCAAAGAATTGAAGGAAGAAAGAAGTCCTGTCCAGAAGTATTTTTACCAGTGTCTTTTCTCTGATAATGAAAAGATTTTGAACCTGAAGTTGAATAGGAGGTTAGGATTAAGTTTTGCTTATAATCTACGAACAGCATTTCTGTGAAAAACTGGAACAGTTTAAAGTATTTAAGTACAATAAGGGCAAAAGAGAGCACCTGTACTCATTCTGTCTGTTTTAATGATATTTTTAGAAGTGATGCCAAATGAACACTTAGGATGTGAAAGCTCTGCTAAATTCAGGGCTTTCAAATATAAATTTCTTTTTAACTCAAGGCTAGGTCACTCACATATGAAAGATTTTTGTAGTGTGAAAAATGAGATCATTAGAAAAGAGGTAATCTTTTTACATGGCCGTTTTCTACCCTCTTGTCTATTCTGTGTGGCCCAGGGAATATTTATAAGGATAGAATCCGTTGAATCTCCTTTAGTCTAACAAAGGCATATTTGAATCATAGGAATAATTTCTTTATAAAAATCTGAGGGACAGGTTGCCTGGGTGGCTCAGTTGTTAAGTGCCTGCCTTCAGCTCAGGTCATGATCCTAGAGTCCTGGGATCAAGCCCCATATCAGGCTCCCTCAGCAGAGAGCCTGTTTCTCCCTCTCCCTCTGCCTGCCGCCCTGCCTACTTGTGCACTCTCTCTCTCTCTCTCTCTCTCTCTCTGGCAAATAAATAAATAAATAAATAAATAAATAAATAAATAAATATCTTTTTAAAAAATAAATAAATAAAAATAAAAATAAAAATCTGAGGGGCTCCCCACACAAACAGCTACAGGTTTTTTGTTTTTTTTTTTAAGATTTTATTTATTTGAAAAAAAAATATTTTATTTATTTGACAGAGAGAAACACAGCAAGAGAGGGAACACAAGCAGAGGGAATGGTAGCGGGAGAAGCAGGCTTCCTGCCGAGCAGGGAGCCCGATGCGGGGCTCGATCCCAGGACCCTTAGATCATGACCTGAGCCGAAGGCAGATGCTTAACGACTGAGCCACCCAGGCGCCCCATAAACAAACAGCTACAGTTTACCACAACTTGGTCATGTTGTCTCCTAGAAATTTTTTTGAAGATTTATTTGTTTATTTTAGAGAGAAAGCATGGGAGGGGGCAGAGGGAGAGGGAAGGAGAGAGAGAATTTCACGCAGACTCCATGCTGAGTGTGGAGTCCCACGACCCTGAGATCATGACCTGAGCTGAAATCAAGAGTTGGCCACTTAACCAATTGAGCCACCCAGGTACCCCTTCCTCAAAATTTATAAATTAGACGTCTATAACTTGAAACGCATCATGCAGCAGACAGTGGTTAAAGTCTGCCAACTCAGCCCACAGAGACCTTTTTACTACTAGAAAGGATAATAGGCTAGAATAAGCCAATCTGGAGTTTAGTCCTCACTAAACCATCTACTGTATAACTTGAAGGAAGGATAGGGGTGTGTGTATGTGTATGTGTATGTGTGTGTTAATGAAAGCAATTTTTAAAACTTAAAGCGCTCTGTCAATATATAGTGGTACTAAGAATATATTGATTTATATGAAACCATGACTAATATCTGAACTCTTCTTGAAGATATTCATTAGACAATCTAATTAGGATTTCACATGATAAAAGGGGTTAAATATGTCAGGCAAGACAGGGGTAACATTAGTTGGTTATCTTAGTTTTTGAAACAGAAGAAGGAGCTCTCAGTATGCAAGTCTGGCCTGCCTTGAAATCTGTCCCTAAAATTAGTTCCCCTAAACCACCATTTCCTAAATGGTTCTCTGTAAAATATGAGTCCCTTTTGATTTTAATATCTATTTTATTTTTTTAAGAAGTCTTTTTCTGAGTCAAGTGAGTTTAGAAATGCTTTTTTGAAGAATGTTAAATAGGTAAGTTTATTCTAGGACTTCCTAGAATCTTTATGTACCAGTCTTCATTGTGAAAACCCAAGAAGGAAACAATATGCAGTTTTTCATAAATTTTTTAATCATGGAACTCTTCTGAAATTTATCATCTCTTGGGAATAATGTTTTAGGGAACCCACTTGAGAAAATACTGTGTTTTCAGCTTCCTTCTTCATGCTCAGATTCAGAAGTTTAATATGTATGTATTGATTTAGGGTTTTGTTGTTTCAGATTTTTATTTAAATTCTAGTTAGTTAACATGTAGTGTAATATTGGTTTCAGGAGTAGAATTTAGTGATTCATCACTTATACACAACACCCAGTGCTCATCATAAGTGCCCTCCTTAATCTCCATCACCAATTAAGCGCATCCCCCCGCCTGCCCTCCAGGAACCCTGTTTGTCACCTATTGTTTAGAATCTCTCATGGCTTGTTTCCCTTGCTCCTTTTTTTTTCTTTTCCCCCTTCCCATATGTTCATCTGTTTTGTTTGAGTCAAGTCATATGGCATTTGCTTTTCTCTGACTTATTTCACTTAGTGGAATCCCCTCTAGTTCCATCAACATCACTGCAAATGGCAAGACTTCATTCATTTTGATGGCTGAATAATATTCCTCTGTGTGTGTGTGTGTGTGTGTGTGTGTGTGTGTGTGTGTGTGTGCCACATCTTTATCCATTCATCAGTTGGTGGATATTTGGGCTCTTTCCATAGTTAGACTGTTGTTGATAGTGCTGCTATAATCTTTGGGGTACATGTACCCCTTTGAATCTGTATTTTTGTATCCTCTGGGTAAATACCTAGTATGTAATGACTAGATTACGGGTAGTTCTGTTTTTAATAAGTAATGATTGTTTTTCCTTTCCTTAATCCCTTTTCCCCAAGTGTGTCCTACCCGTCATATATTTTCCTTTTTTTTTCCTCATTATGGTGAAAAGGCACATGAGATCTACCCTCTTAATAGTTTTTCAGTGTACAATAGAGTATTGTTAACTATAAGCACAGTGTTTTACAGCAGATCTCTAAAAGTTTTTCATCTGGCATGACTGAAAGCTGATACTCTTTGAACAGCAGCTCCCTACTTCCCCCTGTCCCCAGCCCCTGGCAACCGCCATTCGACTTCCTGCTTTCTATGCGTTTGACTAATTTACATCTGTCATATAAATGGGCGTGTCCAGTATTTCCTCTGTAAGCATCTTTGCTGTAAATATTTTTGCCACAAGCATTTTCACCACATAGCTAATTGGCCATAAGGCAGTTGTGCCCTAAAAGATAAAAAAATAACTGTTTGGCAGTTTGGTTTGACAGTTTGGTTTCATCAGCTGGTAGAATATTGGGTTTCACGTCTCCATTGAAGCAGTGCTCCCGTTTTTATGTTATTTAAATCTTAGCCCTCCTAATGGTCTGCACAGTGACACAGAGTTTTGAACTCACATTTCCCATAGAACTTTGGGACATGTGACAACATACCAAAAACAATGGTGTAGAAGGCTTTCACAAATGAATATGATGTTCACTCACAAATACGCATCCTAATATTTAGAAACTGATAGCCTTGCCTAATGAAGGAAAGAATTTCAGTGAAAAAAAGAAAAAATGTGTTGCCAAATGAGATGAATTGACAAGCCAAAATAAAAAAGGTTTAATACTCTGAACGAAAGACTTTGAAGACAAGTGCTTAGGTATAATCCACAAAATAAAATCAGTCACTTGTGCAGTATTGCCACATATTTACACTATACATTTTGAATACATTCAAAGATTTTGTATTTCACAGTAAAGTCATTTTAATTTTGTTACCCTCTTCATGTTTCATTATGTCCTTCTCAATGAATGTTCCTCTTTAGTTTCTCATGATTTTATTTTTTACAATTAAATTGCCCCGTGGCCAATTAGTTACCCAACAAAAACATTTTAGCAAAAATGCTTGGGGCGAAGATACTTACCTCGCAAAGTCGCAACTGTCTAGAAACATAAATGGAGTCCTGCAGCATTCGTCCTCCTGTGTTTGACTTATTCAACTTCGAGTAATGTCCTTAAAAGGTTCATCCACGTTGTTGCTGGTGTCAGGACCTCCTTCTTTAAGACTGAATGATATTCCATTGTATGTTGATGGCGCACATTTTCTTTATCGTTCATTGGTCTGTGGACGCTTAGGTTGCTTCCACATCTTGGCTGTTGTGAATAACGCTGCAGTGGACGTGGGCCTGATTGCAGTTCTTTTGAATAAATTGCCAGAAGTGGCGTTGCTGGGCATATGTTTTCTGTCCACAGAGAGCTGAGGTGAGGCAGGGAAGGAAGAGCCGCACGGCTGTGCACGTGTGGGACACTGAAGGTGTGTTCGAGAATTCCCTTTAGTATTTATAGTCCTTTGTCTTTTGATTGCTTGAGATTATCTAGTGTCTCTCTCTAACATTCCAGTCCCTCTGTAACATACCAGTCTCTATATAAGAAGGGAAATCAGTAGTTTTGATATCAATATACCATTGACAAATAATGCTCCTTCCCTTGACTGTTTTCCTTTTAGCTGAATGCAGAGGGCCAGAGAGACTTACTTTCAGTTAGCTAATTTGGGGCTTTCTGATACTTTTAGTTAAGGAACATTGTGAAAGCTAAGCCATAGCGCATAATATTTGCTTTGAATAGCATACTTCAGAATAACCCATTTTTTATTTAATGGGATGTTATCCATTGCACCTTTCTTTGCAAGCACTTCAAGCACTTCACATATTTAATCTTTTTTTCTCTCTTCCCTAGAAACATGTTGGGCCTGAATTTTAGCTACAGAGTATCAAAGGCTTTATATTTTTAGCCTGCATGAAGATTAATATGACCCAGTAACCATACGAACAGAAATGCTGATGATACTACACTTTGTCCCCAGCCCCAGCTGGAATATATACAATGACTCAATAGCAAACGATGTGCAGGTTCTGGTGGCCTGTGCTCAGCCTAGTTCTCCCCCAGCCTTAGCCTGGGGCTCTGACAGCCCAGCCTTTCTTCTGCTGCTGCTCTTGGCTCCTGCTGGATGTGGCTTTAAAACTTCCCAGCTGTAGTTAGAGCTGTGTTTGATTTGACCCTTTGAGAGGAAGCAGCACCCAGAAATGAGTTCAAATGTCGTCTGAACTAATCCTTCTGGGCTTATTTTGAAGCTCTGACGATCTCAGAGCCTTTGGCTAGAAATAGTTTTTTAAATGGAGTTTGTTTGGGTCATCTAAAGAAAGCTGTCCCTCTTCTCTGAAGAACGCGGAACCTTTTTGTCTTGTCTCTCCTTCCTAGTCTTGACACTTGATCTCTCCTGTCCCGTTATCTCTTTTTATGTCTTTTCTCTTGGAATTGGGATAATTCTTAATATGAAGACTTCAGAATGATTAAACGTTGTTCTTTCCTGCTTATATTTGGGCATAGAGGCTGTTTGTGAGAATACTCATGGGAAAAGACTCACCCCCATTTTTCTAAGTAGTTATCTCAGTAGGACATTTAAGTTCTTTAACCCTGGAAGTCCGAGAGTATTAGTCAGTTAGCAGTTTGTTGGTGAGTGCTGGTTCTCATCTGAAAGAGCTGGTGCACACCTCTCATGGGGTAGGAGAAACTGAGGCAAGACCGTGACATAGCCCGTGAATGGACCGAACCAGGGAGCTCTGCACTTCTGTGTTCTGGGGGGGTGGTGATGCCACGGCAGTCGTGCATTTCACAGATTTGTGATGACTATCTTACTCTTTGTTGTCCACACGGTACACTCTTCTGCTACTAGAATGTAGTTTGGAGCTGGTCCATATCCTCACCCCCAGCCCCATCCCAAGCAGCGTGGAAGAAAACCAGACCAGGGGGTGAATCTATAGATTACATGGGATACTGTCAGCTGGCCCGTCTTTGTTTCATGAAACAGAGTGCTGCCAGATCTGTCCATACTCTGGAAACATATGGCAAAGGTGTCAACATAAGCTCACATAAGCACGCTCTGAACTGTGGGAAAGGCACAAGGATGATTTTAAAACCTTTCTTCCCCTCAGGGCGCCTGGGTGGCTCAGTGGGTTAAAGCCTCTGCCTTCAGCTCAGGTCATGATCTCAGGGTCGTGGGATCGAGCCCCGCATCAGGCTCTCTGCTCAGCGGAGAGCCTGCTTCCCCCTCTCTCTCTGCCTGCCTCTCTGCCTACTTGTGATCTTTCTCTCTGTCAAATAAATAAATAAAATCTTTAAAAACAAACAAACAAACAAACCTTTCTTCCCCTCAACACTTGAGAATATGAAAAATAGTAAGTCCCATCCTTTGAAAGGTAAAAAGAAAATTCAAACCATTTCACGTATGTTTTTTTAAATCTATCCCCAGATTGCTTCTAAAATTAAATAACTGTGAATTTGCTATATCTGGAAGGTTGTGGATAACTTTGTTGCTAAGGAAAAGCCATTTCGCATCGCTGCTTTAATTGCCTAGGCATCTGTCATCTGCTTTCTAACAGCAGGATTCCAGCTCATGGTCCGTTGAAAACCTAAAAATTTATGTCTAAACAATCTTTGTATCGCCGGCTGGTAGAGGGCCTGCGTTAGCAACTGTAAAGACACTGTGTTCAGTGGGAATGTTAATGAGGTTACTGCGGTTTTTTCAGGCACGGATAGATGTTCTCTGTGACACGTGCCAAGGAGATTAGGAGCACATCATGTTTAAAAGCTTTAGTACACCAAATAAAATGGTTTTTCCAGAAAGCATGTTGTTGTAGATGATAAGGAATGGCCTACCTGACTTCTGAGTAAGCCTCTTCATTTATCTCTATTAAATGATTACCTCGTGGCCTCTTTTTCCAGTTTGTCCACCCTGACTCCATTATCTAAAATCTTTGCTTCTACTCAACTTCCAGCCCCCCGGGAGCATGCCTTTCCTGCCTTTGGGTGACTGGGTGTCTGGCAAACTTAATTTGGTGCTTCCTGTCACCACGGGGCAGGCTGCAGCAGGGACCAACCGCTCTTTAGCTGTCCTTAATAGGACAGTTAGCTCATCATTCAAACTGAGCTTTAACCTTGACAAATGCCCCCTTCTGTTTTCTACAAGCTTTCAGGCCCAAGGAGAGGGAATTCTGGATCTGTGAATAGTTTATATTCTCCCTGGGTATCTCCCCTCTGCCACCAAGAGCTCTTCGGTCATTGCTTTATTTACACCAGGAGGTCATTTTGTTGACTGATATCAGAAAAACTACAGACAGAAATATTTTCTCTGGCTTGTTAAATACAAAACAATGTCAGCATTGAAACAGTTCAGGTATGGCTTTCTCTTTGTTTATATCATTCTAAATATATTATTCCCTTTGTCCAGCTTACAGTTGCTTATCCCCATCGGTCTTCCTTATCCTTAATGGTTATCACAGTTCATCAATAAGTTCCACATATTTGTCAGCAGCCTTGGGCATGGTCATCACCTTTAGGTTTGTGGTATGAATCCAGGTGTCTCTCTAGTAAGTTTTCATCTCCTGTACCTGCAAATCCCTTTAAAGCAGAAGTCATATCATTCGATGATATGACTGGCTTTGCATAGCACTCTGTACTATTTGGACTTTAATAATGGAAGTGTAGATCAATAATACCCCAATACATTAGTGTCTCTGTGTGTTATAGTTTATTGATAACAGAGAAACCCATTTTTATTTTAATAGCTACATGTCTGTGTATTGGGAAAAACAGAATCACCTGGATAGTCAAGTAAAACATCATGTAATAGTAGATAGCATTAAGGTACGGCAAAAATTACAAATGGTTTGGGAGTGCCTTTAAGAATCTCTCAAGGGTGCCTGGGTGGCTCAGTTAGTGAGGTGTTTGACACTTGATTTGGGCTCAGGTCATGATCTCAGGGGCGTGAAGTCAAGCCCCATGTTGGGCTCTGCTCGGCAGGGAGTCTGCTTGAGGATTTCTCTCCCTCTCCCTCTGCCCTCCACCCCCCCCTCAAATCTTTAAAAAAGCAAAATAAAATGATTACTTTTTTATGATTTTTAACCTCAATTTAAAAAATTAATTTAAGGAGCACCTGGGTGGACTCAGTCAGCTAAACGTCTGCCTTCGGCTCAGGTCATGATCCCAGCATCCTGGAATTGAGTCCCGCATCAGGTTCCCTGCTCAGCGGGGAGTCTGCTTCTCCTTCCCTCTCTCGCTGTTCCTGCTCACTGTCTCTCTCTCAAATAAAGAAATAATATCTTTCAAAAAAATTCATTTAAGCTCTTAAAAAAAACAGAGGAAAGAAAAACCCATATAACCACAGTACCTTGTTTACACCTGAACAAAAGTAACCTTTTTAAAAAATATATTACCAGAATGTCTCCTTTGTGCTAGAGTTAAATCTCCTTACGTGCTTTTTTTATATTTGTGTGTATTATAAATGGCTATTTTCTTTCCCCTCCAGCAGCTTTCTTTTGCTGAAGGTGAATTCTGCTTGTTCAGACCAGTTATCTCTCTGATCTAGGCTTATTGAGGCTCCGATCTGCTTGCTGGAGCACCCTGAGTATAGGCATCTGCCTGGTGGTAGAAGCAAAGTGGTTCTTCAGCTCATAGACTGGAGGTGAAAAAGCAGTTCCCTGAATGCCCTGCCTCTACCAGTGGTCCTCTAGCTTCAGGGCAGAGGTCCTCTAGCTTCCCACCATTTTGACTCTTTCTTGGCTTTCAGATGCAAGGAGATCAGGCCAAGTCCAGTAGCTCTATTCCCCAGGAGCCCACAATCTCTGAAGACCACCTTCTTCTCTGGACTAGCCACTGTCCTGTCTTGCTCCAGGACTCTATCTTCAAGTACTTGAAGCTCAGGAGAGATGCTGACCAAGGAAGGTCTATAGATAGGAAATGCCAGAGGAGCGGTATGGGGTATTAAGCTCAAAGGAGGAAGGAGTAGATTCCTGTGAGACTGAAATAGTTAAGGAAGGGTAGGCCTGTCATTGATTTTTGACAAAGTTGCCATTCAATGGGTAAAGAACAGTTCTCTTCAACAAATGGTGCTGGGGTAACTGGGTATCCACGTGCAAAAGAATGAGGTTGGACCCCTGCCTCACACTATATACAACATTAATTAAAAATCAACCTAAATACAGGAGCTAAAACCAGAAAACTCTTAGAAGAAAACAGGTAAATCTTTATGACCTTGGGTTTGGTAGTGGATTCTTAGATATGACATCAAAAGGAGGAACAACAAAAGAATAAATAGATAAATTGGACTTAATCAAATTAAACTTTTGTGCATCAAAGGACCTTGTCAACAAAGTAAAACAACTTAGAAAATATTTGCAAACCATATGTCTAATGGAAGTCTAGTATCTAGCCTATATAAAGAACTTTTACAAGTCAACTACAGAAGACAATTTAACAATGGGCAGGGGATTATTCACTTCAAGAACGGCATAGCCATTTATAAAATAATACATACAAATATGAAAAGAGCAATGAGGGAAATTCAAGTTTAGCACAGAGAGACTTTTTGGTAATTTTTTAAAGAAAACTACTTTTGCTTAGGAATAAAAATGATACTATAGGGGCACCTGGGTGGCTCAGTGGGTTAAGCCTTTGCCTTCAGCTCAGGTCATGATCTCAGGGTCCTGGGATCAAGCCCTGCATCGGGCTCTCTGCTCAGCGGGGAGCCTGCTTCCCCTTCTCTCTCTGCCTGCCTCTCTGCCTACTTGTGATCTCTCTCTCTGTCAAATAGATAAATAAAAACCTTTTTAAAAACTGATACTATAATAGAATATAGTTAGTTATGTGGGTTCCCCCCCTCAGGTTTTTTTAAGAGCTTAAATTTTTTTAATCGAAGTTAAAGTCATAAAAAATTAACCATTTTAAAGTGAACAATCTAGATAGAGCACCTAACACATTCATATAGAATAGACCTTTTTCCAAAGACCTACATGTGGCCAGCAAGCACATTAAAAAATGTTCAATGTCATTAGTCAGTAGAGAAACAAATCAAGCCACAGTGATATACCCCTTCACGCCTACTATGATGACAGGTCACAAAATGGAAAACAACAAGTGTTGATGAGTATGTAGGGAAATTGGAACCCTGTGAATTTGCTGGTGGGAGTGTAAAATGGTACAGCCTCAATGGATAATAATTTGGCAGTTTCTCAAAAAGTTAAACACAGAATTGCCATATGCCCAGAAGTTCTCCTTCTAGGTATATATTCAAAAGAATTAAAAACCAGTATTCAAACAAATACATGTACAATGTCCACAGCAGCACCAGTCACAATAGCTGAAAGGTGGGAACCACCCAGTGTACCATCAGTGAACCAATGGATGGATAAAATGAGTGTGTGTGTTTGTGTGTCTGTATGTCTGTCCGTCCGTCTGTCTGTCTGTCTGTCTGTCTCTCTCTCTCTCTCTCTCTCTCTCTCACACACACACACACACACACACACACACAGTGGAATATTATTCGGTCATGAAAAGGAATGAAATAGGCCCACAGTATGGATTGAACAACATATGATAAGTGAAAGAAGTCAGACACAAAAGGTCACACTGCATGTGATGCCATTCATATAGAATATCTAGAACAGCTAAATCCCTAGAGACAGAAGGCGGGCTGGCCATTAACAGGGGTTGGGGAGGGGTATAACTGCTTGGTAGGTACAGGGTCTCCTTTGGGAGTTGAAACTGTTCAGGGACCAGATAGAGACGATAACTGTCCAGTGCTATGAGTGTATTAAATGTCACTGAATGGTCACTTTAAAATTGTTAATTTTATGTTAAAAAGAAAGGAAAGATCTGGCCTCATTGGGTACTTAAAATGAGTGGGCTGAGCATTAAAGGTGGGAAGAAAGTGTAAGTAAGGGTGAGGACCAGGTAGAGGGAGAATGGGGGCCCCACCAGGGAGCCTGGGGTGATGCTGCAGCCTCTGCCTCGTGTCCGGGTGGGGAGGCGGGGGGCACCCTGTCTCACTGGGGCAGCTAGGCTCGCTCCTGTGGGCGGCGCAGGACTGGAGTGGCTTGTGACCAGGAGAGGAACCCCAGAGAAGTAGATGAACTGAAATGTCGGCACGTTCGTGGGAGAATGAGCTGGGGAAGGCCTGGAGCTCAATGGCCAGTGCGGAGGCTGTAGGTGGTGAACACACCGGGTCGAGCTGCGACGGCCTGGACTGGAGGGCTTGCAGCCAGAATCTGGCCCCCACTTCATGCTCAGGCTGTGCCGGGCCTGTTCCGAGGCCTTCTGTTCTTTAACTCATTTAGTCCTCCTAGGAACCCTGGCAAGTGTGAATTCTTCGCCCCTGGTGCACAGATGAGGACACAGGCTCAAAGTGGCTTTGCCGGGGAGCGACTGGCCTAAGGTTGCGCAGCTCCTGACGTGGCCTCGACCTGGACCCAGGCAGGCGACCCAGAGCCACGGCAGTTCTAGTCATGATGCAGGCGGAGATCAATGCGGAGGTTTTTTTTGAGGCCACAGGTCGGGGAGGGGGACACTGGAGGAAGGGAACTCGAGCCAGAGTGAAGACACCCCCAGGTACCCCAGAGCTGATAAGAGGTCTTCTCGGGGGGGTCTGCCAAGTCAGAGTATCCGGCTGGCCGGCCGTCCTGTAGATGGGAGTCATGGCTGGAGACAGAACCCCGGAGGAGGCCAGCAGAAGGGCCTTCCGCAGGGGGGAGGAGCCAGGAAAAGTAGAGTGTCTGACCCTCGGTAGGCCCCCCTTGCCTGCTCCCCGCGAGCTGTCCCCTGCCACCCCTCTCCTGTACCCTGCCTCGGGCCCAGCTGGACCCTCCCGGCCGCACTCAGAGGCAGCTTGAATCACCAGGCAGTTAGCTCCTGGCAGAAAGCCCTGGGTCCTTGTCCCTATAGCCACAGTGATCGCTTTTCCCCAGAACGGCTCTGGAGGGCTGCGTGGGAAGGGGCCCAATCACAGACCTGCCACCTTCATGCTAACTTCCAACATTCAAGATGAAACCATGAATAATGCCCCTTTTCTGAGGTTCTAGGAAGGGGACATGGGGAAAACTCTGGTAACACTGTTCTTCCTTGCTTTTGGTTTCCACATACACAGCATTGATTGCTTCGTTTCAATTATGAAATGCCCCCCTGAAGGGCTGTGAGGAAAAGCTCTCCTCTGTGAAGCTTGGGGGGAGATTAAGGCAATAAGGTCCAAAAAATAAGAAAGTCTCAGTTATTATAGTAGCTTAGCATTTCACTAGACCCCTCAGACTTCCTGTTTCGTCCTCTGGACCGAGCACGGGGATAATAGACTTTTGAAGGCCTTGTCACTGAAACACGGAGGCCCAGAGCCTCCCAATGGTGTCACATCTCAACCTCTCTGGCCAGCCAGCGTGACTCTTCCCTCTGGCCTGGCTCGAGCCTCACCATTCCCCACCTACATGCCCTGCCTTTGCCTGCTTGCGGGCTTTGTCCCAGCTGGTTCCCCTCCCTGAGCCACGCGCTCTCACCCTGCACGGCCAGGGGCTGCCTGGCCTTCAGGATTCCACTCAGGTGCTTTTCCACGCACTGCCTCTCTTAATCCTCCCCAGCATCCTTGGAGGCGGACGTTGTTGTACCCATTTTACAGATACGCCAATATGTGTGCACATCTGTGCATAAATTGTATGCACTTTACTGACCCACAGAGTGAACAGAAGCCCAGGGGGAGGGTCAGAATTGGCCTGTGATCCCACGACCTGTAAATGGAGCAGTTCCAAAGCCCTGATTTGTGCTTTGACTCACACCTTCGTGTGCCCGACACCCGTCATTAAGCTCTACTATAAGCCCTCAAAGGAAGAAACATGAGGAAGCTTTGCTAAACATGTTTTCCTGTCTTTCCTCTCTGGGTCCAGGTGGAAGTGAAGCCATATGTGCTGGATGATCAGATGTGTGATGAGTGCCAGGGCACGCGCTGTGGTGGGAAGTTTGCCCCGTTCTTCTGTGCCAACGTCACCTGTCTGCAGTATTACTGCGAATACTGCTGGGCGAGCATACATTCCCGCGCCGGGCGGGAGTTCCACAAACCGCTGGTGAAGGAGGGAGGCGACCGCCCTCGGCATGTCCCCTTCCGCTGGAGCTGAGCCCAGGGCAGACCCAGCCACAAGTACTGGAGTAGATAACAAGGAGGGAAAAAGAGAGGGCACTGCCTCAGGGCTTACAGTGTTCTGGAAATCTGTGCATTCGTTCTCGATTTTTAAAGAAGAAATGGGTCTTTTTATTATTACTATTATTTACAGTCATATTACTGAACTCAGTGTCCAGTATAATGCAAAATTGCAGAGTGTATAACGGTACTGATTTGCACTTTGATTCACACCTTTGTCTGCTTGGTACCTTAATTTCTTACACCTGATTTGTCACTCGTAGACTGCCATTCTCATCAGCGGCCATCAGGTCGATGTCTGTGATTTTTTTTGTTTGTCGTTGTTGTCGTCGTCGTCGTCGTCGTTGTTGTTCCGATTGTTTTTGAACTGGAGCATGCACTTATTTTCAGAAACTTTGAGAGTTGCCCCTAGGAGAAGACTTACCAAAGGTAATACTCGTGAGTAGGTGGCAGATGTAGCAAAAACTTCGCAACAGTTCGGCAATCATTAGTTGGGGTCATTTAGAGTAAGGGTAACCCTTAAGGAAAATAGGCCTTTAGTTTTCTATTTTGACATGTAAGGATACCTCATAAGCTGAATCTTTATTTTTCCTTCATGTTTGATTTTTGTTTTGCTGAGGATTTGGGTTAGATCTTTTAGTGTTATGTAAATTTATGCTGCAATAGCTTTTGCTGCTATTAAGATGGTATTATTAATACCATAATACTCTCTTCAGGCTAAGGTATCAATTTAAAGAAACCCAACAACACACGTTTGTGATTTAGGGATAGAATCGGCTGCCGAAAGGAGATCAGAACAGACCACAGAAAGCTTCAGCGGAAGGTCGCTATTTCTGACTGCATGTTTACTTAATCAGGTTGCTGCATGCAATAAATTTTATATCCAATGTCTAGTATAAAACCTTCCCACAATGCACAAATTAAGAATCTATATAAGCTATAAAATACTGATTTTTTTAAAAGAGTTTTTTTCACTCGAAGAATTGGTGATTGACTGAAGGAAGGCATGCCTCAATGAATGGAATGCTTCTGAAATGAGGAAGAGCCCATAACAGAATGACCTATATTACAACCAATATAAAACCTAGGTGTAGGATATTCTTAAAGCAAATTTGTGGATGGTAGATGAAGTACTTTGCGGTGCTCTGTTATATATTGTGCAATTTATTTTATATAGTAAAGTGATTATGTCTAACTGTGATCAAACTTAACTGTTTAAAGCCTCTGTGTCAGACATTAACGAACCTGACAGTTCATAACTGGTATATTATTAACTAACACATGAGCTCTTAGTTACATTCTCCTAGTGCTTGCACCATTTTACATAGCTTCAGACCTTGTCCAGAAAACCAAAGAGCTCATCTTAGCTTACCAACACTAGGAATATATACAGTATATAGAGATAAGTTGTCAGATTGACAAACTAGGCACATTTTAAGAAAGTTGCGTGGCGGTGATGCTAAAGAAATGTCTGGCCAAAACAAGATGGCCTGGGCAGGGCTGGTTGTCTGGGTGAGAAATGTAACTACTTAATTCCCTGGATTTATCCTGTAAAGCTTGAATAGAACTAAGACCTGCTAGAACTACCTTGGACATTTTTTTAGCATTCACTCTTGGGCTGCAGATAGTAATATATAAACACACACAATGATTGTGAGACTATGTAAATCTTTTTTTTTTTTTTTAATCTTCTTCCTATGTTTTGGAATTCTGGGGACAATCTGACTGGATATGACACTGCAGAATAGATTTAAGTCGCTGTGTTTTATGTGCTGTGATGTCCTTGTCCTGTCTCTTAAGTTAATAAGACTGCTTGTTTTTGTTTTGTTTTGTTTTGTTTCTCCAGTGTTTAGTTGCAATTACCAGCTCTCAAACTATAGTTTGTTTTCAAAAAGGAAAAAACAACATAGTTTTTTACTGGATTAAAAATGCTTATTAGAATCCTCCCCTTTTGAGGTTACCTCTGGGCTTTTTGGTAATAATTGCTTTTTTCCAGCCCAGCTGTGGTTTTCTGTTTGTTTGTTTTTTTTTCTATGTTTGTGGTTTTTTTCATCTGTACAAGAAATTTTGTTATGCACTACTACTTTTTGTATTCTAGACAGTTTTCAAAAGTTGGCTGAAGATTTTTTTGTTTGTTTGTTTTTAAGGAAAAAGGCATGCTTTCTGACTGACATGATCTTTTGCAATACCTCAATTTTGAAATATAGGAAAGAAAATGATATTTTCTAAGTAAGTTTATTCAGAAAAATATATATTAATTTAATTCTGCAAGAAAAATGATTTAACAGATGGGTAACTTTATTTTTTTCATGCTTATTTGTGTTTTTTGAAAATGAAGAAGTTAGAGCTTTATAACTATAATATTAAAGATCATATCTAACCTACAGAAATCTACCTAATTATGTGAAAGAAGCAAATCTTTTTGAAGAAGCACCCCTCTTTCATGTACTAAAACAACACTGAGATTTAAAAAAAAAAAAAACAAAAAACAAAAAAGCTGGAAGCTTGTACATGCGGGAAGCTGATGAGGTGAAAACCACGGTCACGAAGAATAGGTTACAAAGAATAAACTCCTTTGGTGCTGAAAGTTGTGGATAGATGGTGGAAACTACTTTCCCTTCATTTGTATATTTATAATCAAGCGTTGATTGTGCACGACTGACCAGGATTGTGAAAGAGTTCTTCTGTTTGTATTTTTTTAAAGAGAAACTTTTTTAGTTTATTAAATTATAACATGTTCCCTTTTGTTTTGTAAATAAATGTGCCCCCAAGTTGTTAATGTTATATTAAAAGAGAGGGTCCTTCAAAAAAAAATTATTTTTTAAAACACAAGAGGTTTTCTGACCTGCAGCTTGACTGGGAAGCCCCTGGGTATCACAGGTCCTACTGTGGCCTTTCCTTGATGTGACACTTGAACTAGTCGATTTTTTGAAGGCTAAAACCTAACCTCGACTATTTGTTGTTATGTGCAATACTGTTTGTACTGTTTGTATAAAAAATAGAAAAAAAAAGAAAAGAAAAAAGGCATAAATCTTTATTGCAGATTTATTTTCATTGCAAACTTTAGACATTGTGATTCACTGAAATCATTTTTCTACTGTCAAATATGTACCTTTTCTTCATGCTGGTATTTTTTCAATAGTAATGTAGCCTTTGTACTGAGACAAATTTTCATTGTTATTTTTAGAAAGATTTTTTGCTAAGAAAAAAATTAAACATATTTACATATTTTTCATTTTATTTCGTATTTTCTTTAAGGAGTGCTTTCTCAATCATTAATAGAGTTGTTTCTGGGAGGGACTTTCATATCTGGTCAATGTCATAATATTATTTTGTATTTTTACTTGGAATAAATTAATTTTATGATGCTAATTCTTTAAAAGTTTATTTTTTTCATTTTCAGTTATTTTTGAAGCTAAAACCTTTGTAATATTGTTACTAAAGTGTCTAGTTTTTTGAAATGCAAAGCTTTATGTATTAACTTGCTGATGTGGTTTACAATAGTGTGACAACGATGAACATGGTTGGTTATGTAAAGTGATTGGAAAATGTAATGGATAATTGGGTAATAAAAAGACAGAATGAGCAGAACATGTGAGATTTTGACAAGCCTTTTCCTTTATTACAGTGGTTTAGTGTAAGACTAGGGATGTCACAGTACAGTTGTCTAGGGATGTCACAGTGGATTTATACAACACCAGGTGCAGCCGAATCTGGGGCCCTGATAATGGAGTCGTCCCCACCGAAATACCACCAGGTTGAAAACCCGGCCAGGTCAACAGAATGATTCATTGTTTTTCCCCTCTAACTCGTCATTATGTCCTGCGTGTGTGTGTGTGTGTGTGAGAGAGAGAGAGAGAGAGAGAGAGAGAATCTGCCACCAACTCTTGTCCGTGTGTGTGTGTGTGTGAAACGGTGTCTCTCGCCCAGGCCACATCTTCCCCAAGCATTTACAGTGGTGATGTCCGAGAGCAGAAGGACGCTGCCCCAGGACACCACCTTCTGTGTAGTTTCTTGGATCGCAGTGTCCCTCCCACCTTCCCTCCCGTCCATCCGCCGTGGGTGGCTTGCTGAGGAAGCATGTGTTGATGTCACCACTGTAGATCGACAGTCTCAGACTTTGTCTTCCTCCACCCCCGTTAGGGTGCCCCTTGTTTGTCCCTCTTTGTGGCAACATCTGGCCATTCCAAGCATGATCTGTCCGCCCTCCTGCTCCTTTTCCAACACCCACCTCACCTTGAAGCTGTGCTGGTAGGGCAGCATGTCCCTGTAACCTAAAATGAAAACGAAGTACCTAGGACTGCAGAACTGGTGTTGCGTAAACAGAACATTCAATGACTTGCTCTAGATAGATGGTGTGTTTCTACTAGTCCTTGATGGCCCCCTTCCAGCTCCGTTGTCGCGGAGGTGCGGTTATCAATAACTTGGAGAAACGTGTGTCCAGAGTTGGCTCTTGGGTATGCTCTGTGTATTCAGTTTTGTAAATAATATATAGATTAGATCAAGTCGTGATGTAAAATTTTAACTCAAATTGGGTACTACCGGTTGGAATTTTACATTAACTACAAATAAGTGATTAGGAACAGAAGAAAAGAAATTGGAAAATTCTTGCTTAGTGGTATAAAGATTATGCTTAGATTTCTGCCTATTTCTTGTGTTTTATAGCTTGTTAGTGAGGCATGGGCTAATGCAGAGTGTACTGCATTTATGCAATTAGCAAGTAACTGCTAGTTTTCATTTTATCTATTATATTAGCAACAAAATGGCATTTAACTGGGTAAAGCTCCTACCTAAATATTTGAGTATTGTGACATCTCTACTTGCAAGGTTTGAGTGAAAGATTAGTCACAGATTAGTGAAAAAAAAAAAGTATCTTTTTGTTAAAACTGGCTTATTTGTATGGATTGTTGCTTTTTCACCAGTTTGTATGGTATGTCAGCTAACATTTTCTGTTTTTTTTTAAAATAATAACCAAACTTCTCTATCTCAGCTGCAATAGTGTTCCATTTTACCACAGAGTATTTTATAATTAACGCTGTTGACTTTATACCCCAAAATGGGTCAAGAAGTGGATATGTGATTTGGGGATGTTTAAATTTGTATGACGCAAGTTAATGGCAACAAGTAGAAAACTCGGGTGCTAATACAGGAAAACTGCTCTCTTTTCTGGATATAGTTCTGTTGGGGTATAAAGTATTAGGTATTTGTATTTTTGCTGTCAAAATAATGGACATAACTTTTAGAGTGTTCACAGCTAAGATCTCTGTATTTGTTTTTCAACTAACAACTAATTTTAAATGTATTGTATCTTTTATTACCTGTTCTCTTAGATTGTTTTTGCTAGTAACCCTTACTCAGCTTCCGCCTCTGGGGCTTGGACTAATATTGCTTGTATGAAACTGCGGTACTGTGACTACACACGGAGCTCAATGCAGCTATTGCTTACAACTGCTTAAACTTTGTAGTTTGGACTTCATTTTTTTCTGTAATAACAACTTATTAAATATAGTTGTATGAAGTACTGACACTTGTCATCCTTTGCATTTGCTAAGGAATAGCTCGGAGTATATGGATTGCATCTGGGAACATTTACACGTTCAGATTTGCTTGGTTCGCCTTTTGGGGGGCGGGACACATGACGGCAGATTAAATACAGAAAAATTCACCTTTTCTCTGACACACTTTTTTTTTTTTTTTTAAAGCACAAGTATAGGGACGCATGGGTGGCTCAGTTCATTAACTGTCTGCCTTAGGCTGAGGTCATGATCTCAGGGTCATGGGCTCAAGTCCCGCATGGGGCTCCCTGCTCAGTGGGGAGTCCGCTTCTCCCTCTCCTCTCTCTCGCTATCTCTGTCTCTCGCTCTCAAATACATAAATAAAAACTTTAAAAACAAACAAAAAAGCACAAGTATATTTGAAAAAGGTATTTGTTGACACAATGCACGTGTATTCAACGCAGAGCTTACAGTGGGGCAGTTAGGTTTTTATGCCAGCACCTGAAACCAATTTTCCAATTCAAAACCAAGAAGGTCAATGAAAACGTGAGTACGCCCCTTTCGTTTTACTTTTTACCCTAGACTCTCTCTGATCATTTCAGAAAATGGGTCTTTAAAATCCCGTCTGGACTTTGGACAGGCTAGAAGCTCTCTCCTAGGCACGGAGTTTATTCCTTTTAGAAAACGGATCACAGGTCGCTGTACAGAAGAATCCCCTGGAGAGCTTTTACGAACTGCAGGTGCGAGCGGCCCAAGTTGAGATTGGTTCCACGGGTTTGGGGTGGATCTGGCGCAGGTGTTTTTAAGCTCCCGGGGCCGCCCGCCCAGTCCCAGGGCCGGGCGTGGGCGCCCAGGGGCGGCGAGGACCAGCCGCGGCGCAGCGCTGGGGTCCTCGGGGAGCTCAGCCGCGACCCGCCCGCCGCCCCACCCTCGCGGGGACGGACAGAGCCCCGCGGAGTGCTCGGCCCCTGGAAGGGATTGGGGGCGGCAGGGGGCGTCCGCAGACTCCCTGGGGCCCCTTCGGGCCGCGGCCTAGGGGCGCCCGGTGGTGCACACGCTCCGTCGACGCGGGCTCCGCAGGCCTTCTCCCAGCCCCGAGCTTCTGCACCACACCCCGTCCGGCAGCCCGCGCCCGGATCCGGGGCCCACGGCCGCCCCGCCCCCGAGGAGGCCCCCGTTCGCCCCTCGCCTAGCCCGGCAGGTAAGCGGCCCCCGGCGGGAACGCTGCGCCCCCTGCGCCCGGAGGGGCGGCTCCGGTGGCCGGGCTCCGCCCGCGCGGGGCGCCCCAGAGCCCGGCGCCGACGCGGGAGGCCGGAGTCGGAGCCCAGCCGTCGGGCGGCGCGTGACGTTCGGAGCTCTAGACCCCTCGTGCAGCCCCCTCCAAACGGGCGGAGGAATATTCAGATTCAGGCTCCTTTTACTTTGCCTTTTCTAGAAATAGATCCTCCTACGCTAAGCCCCAAATGGAGCCCTGCTTTCAGAATGCTGGGCTGACTCGGACCCCGCATTCGGTCCCGGGCAGAGAGCGTTGTGCTGCCCTAACTCTTGGCGTGGAGGGGGGAGTGAGGGGCGCCTCTGTGAGCAGGAGCCTGCGGCTCCCAGGGCCGAGCTCGGGAGGCCCGGCCTGGCCCGCGCCGAGGTCTGCGGGCGCCCCAAGCAGCCCCCGCGCTCGACGGGAACCCCGCGGAGCAGATGTGCGGGACGCGGGACGGGCCTGCCTGCCGCCGAGGCGGGGGACTCCTCACCCGCAAACGCGGACGAACACGCGGCTTTGAGACGGGGCTTTGGGGGCCTTCTCAGCAGACCCTTGTCACAGACGCGGGCCCCTCGGGCCCTCTCAATCCTAGTCGAAATGGAACGGCTGTGCTCAATAGGTTGGTGTTCGGGGAGGTGGGGTGAGGGGAGCCCGGGTGATGGGCCCCCCTGCTGTTCATGGGCTGCTGCTGAGAAGAAAACCCTCGCCTCTACCCTTTTAGGCTCAGTGATTAGGGGCCTTCGAATTACCGGGCAAAAGACAGCGGGAGGGGAGACGGCTTATTCTCCTGCATGTGAATAAGAGTATTCGGGACATTAGATTATTCCTCTGCGTGTGAGTTCAAGGTGGGGGGTAGTAGCTTCACGGGAGAAAGCGAGGGGGGAGGACAAGGCTTCACGTGGTTTCTTTAGGAAAGACAGTGGGTTTTCAGGAGAAGAAATGAGAAGGTTGGTGAAGTCTGTCGATGCAGGTGCGATTGCCCCCCGGGTCCTGGTGAGGCCGGGGAGGGCCTCCGCTCCCCGCAGAGGCGGTGCCTGCAGCCGTGCGCTGCCTTTGCTCCCAGAAGGGAGCACTCTGCCGGGGCTGCTTTTTGGCATCTGCGAATCTGCGATGCCTTCGGTTTAGAATCCTCTTCACCTCGGCTCTGGGGGCCCACGGGGGTCCCCGCAGAGAAATGGCTGGAATAAAGCTCTCCCTGGAAGTTACCCTTCATCTGTGCGGTGATCCAGTGTTAGTCTGACTTGGGGCCTTGTTGGGGTTCCGGGAAAGAGGACTTGGCTTGTGCCCGCGGGCGCGCGCACTCACCTCAGCATATCCTTCTGGCCCCGCAAGGGGCGGCCCGAGGCTTGTCATTGTCTTCGTCGTTACTGGTCAAATCTTTGGTCAAAAAAAAAATAAAAGTACTGGGTTGTGGACATTGGGGAGGGTATGTGCTGTTAAGTGCTGTGAAATGTGTAAGCCCGAAGATTCACAGACATGTACCCTGGGGCAAATAATACATTATATGTTAATAAAAATTAATTAAATTTAAAAAAAAAAGTATGGGGGGGGAGATGGTATGAACCATAGTTTCACTTATATGTGGAATGTAAAAAATAGCAAAACAAAACCCAAACTCACAGGGAGGACCGGTTGGTGGTTACTGGGCGGAAGAGGGGAAAGGAGGTGGGCACGAAATGGGTGAAGGGGAGTAAAAAGGACAAACCTGCAGCTATGAAGTGAGGCGTGAGGAAGTCACCTACAGCCCGGGGAGCCTAGGAGTACTGCCTTGACTTCGGAAGGCGACAGAGGGTAAAGGGCCTCACGGTGGTGACCCCCGCACAACGCGAACATTGAATCGCTATGCTACATGCCTGAAAATAGTGCGGTATGTCACTTACATCTCAAAAAAAAAAAAAAAGGCTTGAACTGAATTAAGTATATCGGAAACATTCCGGCTTGTCACCTTCAGTGCAGCCGAAACCTGTGAGACTTGGTGCAGGGAAGAAGGACTCTCTGGGCTTGGTCCCTGTGTGAGAAGCTGTCTTGGGTGCTTGGCCTCCCCTTTCAAAGACCAGACCCTTTTGCTCAATGTCGTTATTCATCATTAAAACCAGAACACAATTGGGGTGCTTGGGGGTGTAGTCGGTTAAGTGTCCGATTCTTGGTTTCAGCTCAGGTGGTGACTTCAAGGTTAGGAGATGGAGCCCCGAGCCAGGCTCCGTGCTCAACAGGGAGTCTGCTTAGGACACTCTCTCCCTCTCCCCTCCCCCCACCGACCTCTAAAATAAATAAATCTTTTAAGACACAAAACACCATTCCAATCCATACCCATAAGAATGAATAAAAATCAAAATACCAAGTGTGGTTTAGGTAAATCCGGGTAGAAATGGAAAGTGGCACAGCCATTCTAGAAACCTGTTTTACAAGAGCTCAGTGTGTTAAATACCCTGTGACTTGGGTATTTTATTCATATGCCCAACAGAACTATGAGGCCTGTTCCCAAAAGACGTACAAAAATGATCGTAGCATCACTCACATAGCCCCACATTAGAATGGCAAAGTTACGGGAGATGCACAAAGGGAATCCTGTATCGCAACAGGAGAACGAAGACCCACAAGTTGTGCAGCGTTACAGGAGTGTCTCACAAACTCAGCGTTGACCCAGATAAGCCAGACACATAACACGGGACTCCATTACATAAACGGGTGCAGGAGTTACTGAAAGGGGGCATGATGGTGACTTTTGGGGTGTTGCTTTTCTTGATCTGACTGTTGAATACACAGGTGTGTTGAGTTTGTGTGAACTCACAGAGCTATATGTTGCAAGCTGTGCACTTTTCTGGTCAATGGAGTGCTTTTTTTTTTTTTTTTAAAAAAAAAAAAAGGCTCCGTGAAAGGTAAAAGCTGATGTGTGGACTACATGGAATTCTTTGCGGGCAACCTCCCCATAATCCACTTTCATACTCCTGAGTAACTGGATGGGATTTCCATTGGTCATTGTTACCAGCCGCCCCTCCGGAGCGGCCTGCTTTCCCAATCCCCCAAACCTCAAATTCCCTGCTCCCAATCTCCCCCTTCCCAACTCCACGCTTATTTCTGCCCTTCCTTAAGCCTACCAGCAGCTGAGAGAGTTTGATTTGATTTAGTCAATGTGTGGGGAGCGGCAGAGAAGTATAAACAGACCAACCCGTCCATGAATCTCTGCCCTTGATGGCTGAGCATCAAACGCCCGTTACTTTTTCACAGTGCATGTGCTGGCTCCTTATATAAAGCCTTGTTTAACATCCAAGATCTATTGGCCCTACTTCCAAATAGCCTGATTTTTTTTTTTTAGGTTGATTTTTTTTTTTTTTTTTTAAGATTTTATTTATTTGTCAGAGAGAGAGAGAGAGCACAAGCAGGCAGAGAGGCAGAGAGAGAAGCGGGCTCCCTGCCAAGCAAGGAGCCCGACGTGGGACTCGATCCCAGGACCCTGGGATCTTGACCTGAGGAAGGCAGCGGCTTAACCAACTGAGCCACCCAGGCATCCCAGGTTGATTTTTTTTTTTTTAATCTTAAAACTATTTTGAAATACTTGTAGCTTCAGATACAGGTTGTAAAATATAGGGAAGAAATGGCAGAGATTACACGTACTCTTTGCCCAGTTTGCCCCCTCTTGCAAAACTCCATTAAATATCACAAACAGAATCGTGATATCGATACAAAGAACATTTCCATCACCCAAGGAATAACACTCATGTTGCACCCACTTTTCCCACCGCCCCCCCCCTTAGTCCTTGGCAATGACTAACCTGTCTCTAGCTTGATTACTGTATTTCAGGAATGGTATGTAAATGGAAACATAAAATATATAACCTGGTTGGCTTTTTTCAATCAGCGTAATTCTCTACAGCTTCGTTTCGGTTGTTGTATGTATCAATAGTTGGTTCCTTTTGATTGCCAAGTACTATTCCATGGTAGGGATGTACCATAACTTGCTTAACCATTTACTTATTGAAGAACATCTGGATTGTCTCTAGCTTGGGGCTCTTATAAATGAAGCTGCTACTAACATTCATGCACAGGTTTTTGTGTGAACATGTTTTCAGCTTCTCTGGGATAACCCAGGAGTACAGTTGCAAGGTAATATGGCAGTTTTGTGTTTGTTTGTTTATTTGTTTATCTGTTTATTTATTTATATTTTTTTATTTTTAAAGGAAGGACCTTTTGTATCTTTTTTTGTGATTTTATTTATTTGAGAGAGAGAGAGCATGCGCACATGCTAGGGGAGAGGGAGAAGGAGAAGCAGAAGCAGGCTCCCCATGGAGCAGGGAGCCCAATGTGAGGCTCCACCCCAGGATCCTGAGATCATGACCAGAGCCAAAGGCAGTTGCTCAACCAAATGAACCACCCACGTGCCCCTCATGTTTAGTTTTTAAGGAAACTATTAAATTGTTTTCTAGAGTGGGTATATTTTTTTACATAGTGACTAATGTGTAAGTGATCTAATTCGTCTCTGTCTTCTCCAGCATTTGGTTTTGTCACTACTTTTTAGTTTAGCCATTCTATTA
>CM053617.1:40973599-41070394 GCA_028646535.1 Procyon lotor | reverse complement strand
TGAAAGTGGTCGATTTTCTGCTCCTAGAATTGCTGTTCTTATTCTCTTCTCTCTGCTGTTGTGTTTGCCGGCTTTTAGAGTGGTTTTCAGCCTCTTTCTGGATCCCAGTGCTCTCCGTGCCTCCTACACCTCCGCCATCTTGTCCTGGTCCTCCTTTTTGCCCATTTTCTAATTAGACTTTTTATCCATGCCTATATTTTAAAAAGATTTATTTAGAGAGCGAGAAGTGCATGTGTGTGCACATGTGTGTGCAAGCAAGGGCGGCCGGGAGAGAAACAGTCCCAAGCAGACTCTGTGCTGAGCATGGAGCCCAACATGGGGCTCAACCGTACAACTCTGAGATCATGACCTGAGCTGAAGGCAGACACCCACCCAGCTGAGCTACCCAGGTGCCCCTACACCTGCTGTTTAGATTTATACCTAAGCATCCCATTTTGGGGGTGCTAATGCTGGTAAATACAAAAGCAATGAACTTTTTAGCCCTATATCCTACAACCTGCTGTAATAATCTCCAGGAGGGTTTTTTGTTTGAATCTTTGGGATTGCCTACAGATAACCCTATGTCATCTGCCAATGAAAACAGTTTATCTTCCTTCCTAATCCATGGGTCTTTTATGTGATTTTCTTACTGTATTAGCTAGACTTCCAGTATAATATTGAATGGGAAAGACTGGGGAGAGGAGAGAGAGCCTTGCCTTATTTCCAGTTTTAGGGGAAAAACATCTAGTTCATTAGTGTTAAGTATGATGTTAGCTGTAGGTTTTTGGTAGCTGTTCTTTATCAAATTGTTCTTTATCAAACTATTCCTAGTTTGCTAGTTTTTATAATGAATGAGTGTTGGGTTTGTCAGATGTTTTTTCTACATCTATCGGTCATATTTTTCTTCTTTAGCTTATTGATGTAATAGATTATATTAATTGATTTTTTGAATGCTGAATCAGCCTTCTATGCTTGCAATAAATCCCACTTGGTCATAGTGTATAATTCTATATATATTTACATTGTTAGATTCAATTTGCTAATATTTGGAGGATTTTTGCATCTATGTTCATGAGAGATATTGATCTGTAGTTTTCCTTTCTTGTAATATCTTTTTAAATGATTCTATTAGACATGGGGTGGAGGTGGAGAAGGAGCAGAGAGGGAGGGATAAGCAGACTCTGTGCTGAGCTCCATGTGGTCCTCTATCTTGGGGCTCAATTTCATGACCCTGAGATCATGATCTGAGCCAAAATCAGGAGTTGGAGGCTTAACTTAGCCACCCAGGCGCCACTCTTTTCTTGTAATATCTTCATCTGGTCTGCTACACGCATAATGCCCTCCTTATAGAATGAGTTGAGATGTGTTCATTCTGCTTTTATTTTCTAAAAGACATTGTAGAGAATCAGTATTACTTGTTCCTTCAGTGCTTGGTAGAATTCATGAGTGAAACCATCTGGGTCTGGTGCTTTCTGTTTTGGAAAGTTACTGATTGCTTCATTTTCTTTAATATATATGTGCCTATTCAAAGTATGTATTTCTCCTTGTGTGAGTTTGGGTGGATTATACTTTCCAAAGAATTGATCTGTTTCATGTAAATTATCAAATCTGTGGGGATAGAGTTGTTCACAATCCTTTATTATCCTTTTAATGTCCATGGGCTCAGTAGTGCTGGCCTCTACTATCTCTCCTTCAGTTCTAATAGTATAATTGATTTCTCTTTTTTTTCTTTTTCTGTTTTTTTTTTCCTAGCTAGACAAGGTTTAACAATTTTGATCTTTTCAAAGACCAACATTTTTGGTTTCATTCTTTTTTTTTTTTTCTCTATCACTTTTCTGTTTTCAGTGTCACTGGTTTTTTTTTTTTTAACTCAAATTTTTATTTTTCTGCTTTCATTCAGTTTATATTACTCTTCTTTCTTTCTTATTTTAATATTACTCTTCTTTCTATAGTTTACTGAAGTGGAAGCTTAGGTTTTGATTTGAAATTTTTCTTCATTTGTAATGTACACATTCAATGCTATAAATTTTCTATGTGCTTCTTTCATTTTATCTCACAAATTGATGTATTTTCATTTAATTCAAAATATTATTTTAATTTTTCTTGAGGTTTCTTCTTTGACCCATGTTATTTAAAATTGTGATGTTCAGGGGTGTCCTGCTGGCTCAGTCAAGTAGAGCATGTGACCTTTGACTTATCTCAAGGTCATGAATTTAAGTCCCATAGGGTGTAGAAATTGAATAAACAAACATCTCAGGGTGCCTGGGTGGCTCAGTCAGTTGAGCATCTGACTCTTGATTTTGGCTCAGGTCATGATCTTGGGCTTGTGGGATCCAGCCCCACATCAGGCTCTGTGCTGGGCATATAGCCCGCTTGGGATTCTCTTTCCCTCTTCCTCTACCCCTCCCCCTCCATCAATCAATGTGTTGTTAATCTCCAAATATTTGGGGATTTTTCAGCATTTTTATGTTAATTTCCAGTTTAATCTCACTGTGTCTGAGAGCATACTTTGAATGATTTCTGTTCTTCTTGAGTTTATTGAAGAGTGATTGATGGCCCCAAATGTGGCCTGTCTTGGTCATTGTTCCCTGTCAGCTTGAAAATTATGTATATTCTGTTGAGTATTGTTCTGTTCTCCTATCTTTTCTTTTTTTTAAGATTTTATTTTTAAGTACTCTCTACACCCAACATGGGAAACCCCAAAATCAAGCATCACATGCTCTACTGACTGACCCAGCTAGGTGCCCCACCTCTGTATCCTTTTTGCCTGCTGGATCGGTCAATTACCACTAGAGATACAATGATGATTCCAAGTATGACAGTGGATTTGTCTATTTCTCCATGCGGTTCCATCAGTTTTTGCTTCACATATTTGGATGCTCTGTTGTTAGGCACATACATCTTAAGAACTATTATGTCTTCTTGGAGAATTGATCCTTTTATCATTATGTAATGCCCCTTTTTATCTCTGATAATTTTCCTTGATGTGAAATCTTTGTCTAAATTAATATAACCACCGCAGCTTTCTTTTGTTGTTATCGTTGACAGTGGTGATTCTGGTGAGTGGCTTTGGAACAGAGAAGGTTTTTTTTTTTTTTTTTTTTTTTTTTTAAGATTTTGTTTATTCATCTGTCAGCGTGAGTGATGGGGAGAAGCAGAGGGAGAGGGAGAGGCAGACTCCCACTGAGCAGGGAGCTGGACATGAGGCTTGATCCCAGGACCCTGAGATCATGACCAGAGCTAAAAGCAGATGCTTAACCATGTGAACCATCCAAGGTACCCTAGAAGCTTCAATTTTTTTTTTTTTTAAGATTTTATTTATTTGACAGAAACACAGTGAGAGAGGGAACACAGAGGGAATGGTAGGGATCCCGATGCGGGGCTCGATCCCAGGACCCTGTGATCATGACATGAGCCAAAGGCAGCCGCTTAATGACTGAGCCACCCAGGCAGCCCTAGAAGCTTCATTTTTTATCTTTGAAAAAAATTTTTATAATCACGTCACTTGAAAGATGTTCCTTACTCTCCAACCCTGTCAAGAACCCAACTCCCCAGGTCTTAAACCATCCAAACCTGAGAGTAAATTCCAAATTTGGTTCTCATTCAGCCCAGGAATCCTGTTTCCCTACCCCCTCCTCCCTTAGACCCAGGAGTCCAGCCTTCCCATTCCTGCATCCAGGCTCCAGCCGCACCACTCACTACCCTGCAGCTTTCTTTTGACTTATGTTAGCATGGTATATCTTCATCTCTTCCTTTTTTTTTTTTTTTTTTTTAAGATTTCTTTTAGAGGGGCACTTGGGTGGCTCAGTGGGTTAAAGCCTCTGCCTTCAGCTCAGGTCATGATCTGAGGGTACTGGGATCGAGGCCCTGCATCGGGCTCTCTGCTCAGCGGGGACCCTGCTTCCTTCTCTCTCTCTCTCTCTCTCTCTCTCTCTCTCTGCCTACTTGTGATCTGTGTCAAATAAATAAATAAAATCTTTAATAAATAAAAAACATTGCTAGGTTATGACTTTAAAAAAAAAAATGTATAGAAAAAGAGTGCAAATGCAGGGAGGGGCAGAGGGAGAGACTCTTGAAGCAGACTCCCCTTGAGTGGGGCTCAGTCCCATGACCCATGAGATCATTACCTGAGCTGAAACCGAGAGTTGGACGCTCAACCGACTGAACCACCTAGACATCCCTTCATCTCTTTACTTTAAAAAATTAATTTTTAATTGTTAGAAAAAAGTCACGTAACACAAAATTTACCATCTTAACCATTTCTAAGTATACAGTTCAATAGTGTTAAGTGTATTTATTGTTGTGCAGTGGATCTCCAGAACTTCTTTAATCCTGCAAGACTGAAACTCTATACCCATTAAGCCACAAGTCCCCACTTCCTCTTCCTCAGGCCCTGGCAACTGTCATTCTTTTGGTTTGTATGAATTTACTTAAACTACTCTAGATACTTTATTTAAATGGAATCATAAAGTGTATTTGTCTTTTTTATGACTAGCTTATTTCACTTAGCATAATATCCTCAAAGGTTCATCCATGTTGTAACATATGTCAGAATTTCCTTCCTTTTTAAAGGTAATATTTCACTGTTGGTCTGTACCCCATTTTGTTTACCCATCCATCCATTGATGCACTTTGGTTGCTTCTACCTCTTGGCTATTGTGGATAATGCTGCTATAAAAATAGGTTTGGCAAATAGCTCTTCAAGATCCTTTCAATTCTATTGGACACTCAGAAGTAGAACTGCTGGGTCATATAGCAATTATATTTGCAGTTTTTGAGGGGGCACCATATTGTTTTCCATAGTGGTGGCACCATTTTACTTCCCACCAGCAGTGCACAAGGGTTCCAATTTCTTCATATTCTTCCCAATCCTTATTTTAAGATTTTATTAGAGAGAGAGAGCGAGAGCGCGCGCATGTGCATGCACAAGCAGGGGGAGGGGCTCAATCCCAGGACCCTGGGATCATGACCTGGGTCAAAGGCACACACTTCAACTGAACAACCCAAGTGCCCCTGGTTTTTTGATAGTAGCCATCCTAGTTAGTATGAAGTGATTCCATCCCTTTACTTTTAATCTATGTCTTTGTATATCTATATATTATATGTCTATATATTATAGATTACATGTAGTTGGGTCTTATTTTTTTGAATCTACTCTCTCAGTCTCTGTCTTGGTGTACTTAGGCCATTGACACTTAGAGTGATTATTGATATGATTATATTAAAATCTACCATATTATAGCTGTTTTTTACTCATTATTCTCATTTTTTGTTCTAAAGGCTCCCCAACTTTTTCTGCCTTCTCTGGATTCTTTTGAGCAAATTATAAGATTCTCTCATAGAATGTCAATTTTACTTATTGTACAAAATTTTTACTGGTAGCCCTAGGGTATGCAGTTCACATTGGCACTACTCTAAGTGCACTTTCAAATAACACTATACTGTGCTTCACGGGTAGTGCAGATATCTTAGAAGACAGTATTTCCAGTTCCTTTCTCTAGTCCTTTATCACATGGCTGTCATTCATGTCACTTATATATAATCATCAAGTACATTTTTTATTACTAAATTGTAATTCCAGTATAGTTAACATACAGTGTGTTATATGAATTTCAGGTATACAATGTAGTGTCTCAGCAATTCCATACATCACCCAGTGCTCAACCTAAGTGCCCTCCTTAATCCCCATCCCCCATTTCACCCATCCCTCCACCCACCTCCCCTCTGGTAATCATCAGTTTGTTCTCTCTGGTTAAGAGTTTGTTTCTTGGTTTGTCTCCCTCTTTTGTCCCCTCTTTAGTTTTTTTTTTTTTTTTTCTTAAATCCCACTTATGAGTGATATCATATGGTATTTGTCTTTCTCTCACTTATTTCACTTAGCATTATAGTTTCTAGCTCCATCCAAGCCATTGCAAATGGAAGATTTCATTCTTTTTATGGCTGAATAATATTCCATTATGTATATATACCACATATTTTTTATCCATTCATCTATTGATAGACACTTGGGCTACTTCCATAGTTTGGCTATTATAAATAATGCTGCAGTAAAACATAGGGGAGCATGTAGCCCTTTGAATTAGCTTTTGTATTATTAGTATTATTTTGAATAGTTTTCTATTAGATAAATTAAGCACCAAAAAAAGGTGTTATTTCATCTTCATTTATCCCTTTTCATGTTTTTCCTTTATATAGATCAGAGTTTCTGACTTGTACCATTTTCTTTCTCCCTGAAGAATTTCTTTCAACACTCCATGCAAAGCAGGTCTACTGGTGACAAATTCCCTCAGTTTTTGTCTGAGAAAGTATTTCTCCTTCATTTACATTTTTTTAAGATTTTATTTGTCAGAGAAAGAGAGCACAAGCAGGGAGAGTGGCAGGTAGAGCAGGCAGAGGGAGAAGCAGGCTCCCTGCTTAGCAAGGAGCCCGCTGCAGGACTCAATCCCAGGACCCTGGGATCATGACCTGAGGCAAAGGCAGACACTTAACCAACTGAGCCCCCCAGTTGTCCCTCTCCTTCATTTTTAAAGGATACTTTTGCTCATCACAGAATTGTAGGTTGGTGGGGTTTTTACTTTCACCACTTTAGAGATTTCACTCCACTGTTTTCTTGTTTGCATGGTTTGTGAAGGAAAAGTCTGATAAACTTTATCACTGTTCCTTTATAGGTAAAGGAGTTTTCCTCCTCCAGCTTCTTTGAAAATTGTCTTTGGCTTTTTGCAGTTTAGATATGATATGCCTAGGTGTAGATTTAGGTATTTATTCTGCTTGCTGTTCTCTGAGCTTCTTGACATTACTTTAAAAACCCTCTCAGTCATTATTACTTTAAAATCTTTCTTTTGCTTTCTCTTTTGATATTGCATTAGGCATATGGCACACCGTTTGTAATTGTCCCTTGGTTCTTGGATATTGTCTTTTTCTTTTTTAAAGACATAAGGAATAGCATGGAGGACATTAGAAGGGAAAAATGAAGGGGGGGAAAGCGGAGTGGGAGACAAACCGTGAGAGACTATGGACTCCGGGAAACAAATGGGAGAGTTTTAGAAGGGAGGGGGTGGGGGATGGGCGAGCCTGGTGATGGCCAATTTGGAGGGCATGGATTGCATGGAGCACTGGGTGTTATATGCAAATCATGAATTATGGAACACTGCATTAAAAACTAATGATATACTGTATGGTGACTAATGTAACACAATTAAAAAATTTTATTTTTGTCAGAGAGAGCATAAGCAGGGGGAACAGCAGACAGAGGAAGAAGCAGGCTCATGCTGAGCAGGGAGCCTGATGCAGGACTCAGTCCCAGGACCCTGGGATCATGACCCGAGCCGAAGGTGCTTAACCCACTGAGCCACCCAGGAATCCCATCTTTTCCAAATTCTTCCCCCCTCTGCATTTCAGTGTGTGAAATTTCTATTGACATATCTTCAAGTTCGCCTGACTCAGTGTCAAGTCTGTTGATGATCCCATCAAAGTTATTGAGATACTTTCATTTGTTACAGTGCTTTGATATTTAGCATTTACTATTAATGTTGTCTCAGGTTTCAGTCTCTTGGTCATTACTCATCTATTTTTGCATGTTGTTTGCATGTTCCATTAAAGCCCATGGCATGTTAATCATGGTTACTCTGAATTTCTGGCAATCCCACAATCTTTGCCTTGTAGTGTTGCTTGCTTTGTCTCTGCATACCGTGTCTTTCTTGCCTTAGCATGTTTTGTAAATTGTTGGAATGGTCAGTGGGCTCCTAGTGTGAGACTTTGAGTTAGGTTCTGTTTAATGTTTGCTGTAGTTGTGGGTGTTGCAGGCCTCAGGTCCCTCTAGTGTCTTGTTTTTGTTTTCCCTCTTGCCTTTGGGTTTCCCTAGAAACTTTTTAAACAGATAATTACTGAGATATAATTCACCTACTATACAAATCACCCATCATGTTCAAGTGTATAATTCACTGGGTTTTATGTCTTCAGATATATGCAACCATCAGTACAGCCAATTTTAGAACATTTTCATCACCTCAAATTACCTATCACCCACTTACACCCTAAACCAGCCTATAGCACACTCTCAGCCTTAAGCAATCTTAGTTGTCTCTCTATATAGATTTCCATTATGGATGTTTCATCTGAATGGAATCATGGTATAGGTGGTCTTCTGTGACTTCTTTCACTTAGCATGTTTTCAAGGTTCATCAATGTTGTAGCATGAATCAGTACTTTATTTTTGTGGCTAAATACTCCACTGTAAGAATATACCACATTCTGTTTATCTGTCAGTTGATGAAATTGGGGTTTTTGTATCCTTTACACCTTTTATAAGTAATGTTGTTATAAACATCTTTGTTCAAGTTTTTATATGAACATTGTGTTTTTATTACACTTGGGTAAATTCCGAAGAATGGGATTGGTGAGACATCTGTAAGTCTGTTTAACTTGATAAGAAACTGTCAGACTATCTTACAAAGTGGCTGTATCATTTTGCATGCCAAATAGCAGTGTATCAGAGTTCCAGTTGCTCTGCATCTTTAACAGTTTGTATTGTCAGTTTTTAAATTTTTGATTTATTCTCATAGGTATGTAATGGTGGTGATATACCACTACACTGCACATCTTTTCACATGCTTATTTGCCTTCCAGAGATCTTCAGTGATGTCTGTTCAAATCTTTGTTTTTAAACTGGGTTGTTGGGCCGCCTGGGTGGCTCAGTTGGTTAAGCAGCTGCCTTCGGCCCAGGTCATGATCCTGGGGTCCCAGGATCGAGTCCCACATCGGGCTCCCAGCTCCACGGAGAGTCTGCTTCTCTCTCTGGCCTTCGCTCCTCTCATCCTCTCACTTTCCCTCTCTCAAATAAATAAATAAATAAAATCTTTAAACTGGGTTGTTTAGGGGCGCCTGGCTAGCTCAGTCAGAAGAGCATGCAACTCTTGATCTTGGGGTTGTGAGTTTGAGCCCCATGTTGGGTGCAGAGGTTACTTAACAACAAAAAACGTGGGTTGTTTACTTACTGAGTTTTGGGAGTTCATTATAATATTTTTGATATATTCAGGATCCAAGCCTTTTATCAGATGTGATTTGGAAATATTTTCTCCCTGGCTCTACATTCTTTCAAAAAGTATCTTTCAAATAGTGGAAGCTCTTATTTTTTTTTTCAAAGTATGATTTATAATTTTTTCTCTATGGATATTTGTGGCATCCTAAGAAATCTTTTACCCAATGCAACATCACAGAAATTCTTAATTAAAAGTTTTATCATGCACGTCCATGGTTAATTCTGAATTAAATCTTGCATGAGATATAAGGTATGTCTGGGGTTGTTGGGGTTTCTTTTTTTAAGCATGAATACGCACATTTTGAAAAGATTATCCTTTCTCTATTGTATTATTGCCTTAGCACATTTGTAGAAAAATCAATTGACTATATAAAGTATGAGTATATTTGTAGGCAATCAATTCTGTTCCATCGATCTATCTTTAATTCCAGTACTACACTCCTGATTACTACCCTGTTTATAAGGTTTAAAATCTAATAATGTGAATCTTCCAACTATTGCTTTTCTGGTTCTTTTGTAAGAACTCTGGTTCT
The DNA here is from genome assembly GCA_028646535.1 of Procyon lotor. Lineage (NCBI taxonomy): Eukaryota > Metazoa > Chordata > Mammalia > Carnivora > Procyonidae > Procyon > Procyon lotor. The sequence goes on along the minus strand of CM053617.1, from coordinate 41,060,845 downwards.
TTGCCTTTCCATATAAATTTTAGAATCTTTTTTTTTTTTTTTTTAAGATTTTATTTATTTGACAGAGATCACGAGTAGGCAGAGAGAGAGAAGAGGAAGCAGGCTCCCTGCTGAGCAGAGAGCCTGATGTGGGGCTCGATCCCAGGACCCTGAGATCATGACCTGAGCTGAAGGCAGAGGCCTTAACCCACTGAGCCACCCAGGCGCCCCAGAATCCGTTTATTGACTTATACAAAATACTCTGCTGGAATTGTGATTGGAACTGCTTTGTATCTACAGTTCAGTCTGAGGAGAAGAACTGAAATCTTATTACTGAGTTTTCGATCCATTACATTTTTCAAGGTCTTTTGGTTTCTTTATTCAGCATTTTGTAGTGTTCAGATTTTTTTAAAAACAGATTTTATAAGACATATCTGTTTCATGGGACTTGGTGCTATTATATAAAGTATGTTTAAATTTTTAAACTTCCAATTTTTTTATTTCTAGTATATAGACATACAACTTTTTGTATGTTGACCTTGTATCCTGCGAACTTGCTAAACTCCTTTACTTCTAGTGGGTTTTTTGGGTGGATTCTCTGGAATTTTATATAATCTATACATCATCATATGCTTTCCTTTTATGGCCTCACTGCACTGGGTAGGACCTCAAGTATATCTTTAATCTATCTTTATGCCAATGCTACACTCTCTTGGAAGAAGCAGACACAATGTAAGATTTCCTGAAATTTACCAAGACTTGCATTATGGCTCAGCATATGGTCAGTCTGGCAAATATTCCACAGAAGCTTCCAAAGAATGTATTCTGGAGTTGTTGTATCTATCTCTCTATATGTCAATTAAGTCATGTTTGTTAATTGTATTAAAATAATCTATATCCTGCTGCCTTTTTTTTTTTTCCTGGTCTGCTTGTTCTACTGAAGGAGGGGTGTTAGGATCTCTCACCATGACCTTTGAGTTGTCCATTTCTTTTTTGTAGTTTTGTCTTTTTTTTGCATCATGGATTTTAAGGTGTGTATCAATTTGGAGTTGTTGTAACAGGCTAACTGGATCACATCATTTTGAGATACTCTTTTATTACAAGTAATACCATTTGCCTTGAAGGACACTTTTTCTGAAATTAATATAGCTGTACCAGCTGTTGACCTTGGTATCCTCCCTCCTTAGTGGTCTTTGAGCTTCTCCCATTGTTTGGCAGAGTAGAAAATGATGAATAAATGATATACAGAGGACTTTCATTTAATTTTCTATTTTTCAAATGTGAGATAACCATATAGGTGATTTGTATTTCCCCAGTGTTTCATTTTTGCCTGTTTTTAGTCTTTATATAAATGGATGCAAACTACACATTTTATCATTCACCCTCATTTTAGAAACTTATCCATGTTTTCTTACACATTGATTTTTCACTGCTGTTTATTTCATTATGTAAATAAACCCCCAAATCTCACTGTCTCACACCTTCAAATGTTATCTTCCAAATTTGTTTCTAGTCTTGACCTTTCTTTTGAGCTCTAAATTCCTATAACTTACTATAACCTAGACTCTGCTCATCATTTCTACCTTGTAATATAACAGAAATCTCAAATTTAATGACCCAAAGACAATTCTTGATTTCCTAATCCTTCTCTCCCAGATTTCCTCTTTTTAGTTTTCTGTATCTTCCCATTATACTACTGCTGTGCAGAAACCAAACCAAGATGGAAACAGATTTGGTTTTATGTTGAGGTACAGGCAGGAGGACAGATTGACTTGACTGGGGTAAATATGGTGGCATATGATTGAGAGAAAATCAGGCAGGGGCCAGAACCTCTAAGTCCTGTAGATTGTGACAGGGAGTTCACATTCAGTGTGTCAGAGGAAGCTACTGGAGGATCTGGCAAGGAGGGAAGACCAGCTAGGAAACAGTAGTTCAAGAGAGTTAAGATGATGGGAACCATAGGAGTAGTAATGGAGAAAGGTGAACAGATTTTAAATTTATCTTAGAGCCACAGATGGTTCAACTTGCTGATAGACTAGATGCAGGGATGTGCAAAACACAAATGTAAGTCAAAGGTGACATCTTGTCTCTTGTCCCATAATCTACCTTTCCTTCTGAACCTCCTATTTAGTGTAAAATGCTTAAATTCCATCTCCCAGGATTTTTGCCAGCTCTTTCATAGTTTCTATTAATTCATCTCTGTATCCCATTTTAGGTGATATTGTAAGATCAATCTCACAGTTCAAAGTTTCTCCTGTTGTGTCAAATCTGTACTGATAACTATCAAATTTTCAATTCTAGTATTCACTTATGGATCTTTCTGAGATTTGCCTTTTTAATAATTATCTTAATCACATTAATTTATGGTTGTTTAGATTATTCTATTTGTAGTTAACTAGTTCTCCTATTTGCATCTACTGACTTTTCTTCCTGGTAGTTCACTGCCTCCTGTAGATTATCTGTATATGCTTAATCTTAGAATCTTTCCCCCCATGGTAGTCCAATGGGACCCTAATCTGAAACTGTCTCTATGGGCAATTTTGTATTTGCTTCTGCTAGGGTCCTAGAATTGTTGTTTTCTTGATTTGTGGTTCCTACAGTATACACTTAGCATAAACCCGGACCTTAAATTTACCTATGGTATAAGCCTAGGACTCTGATTTCTCATAGACTGTGTGTTTCCGGGCTGATGGACAATTTATGCAAGTCCCATTTGAATACATGAGCTCTGTGAGGCTTTATAAAGGGAATCAAGTTATAGTTCCATTTCCTGCTAAAGCCTGAAATCAAGTTTCTTGTCCCTACATAGGATCTCAGCCCCTACATTCTTCAATAGAACTTCACTTGTTTGAGTGAATCTACCATACACTGGCAGGGAATTCTGTCTTGAAGTAGGAATTTTTGTCATCTTAAAGATGATGACTGACACTGTGTGAACAGCAAACATTTTCTGTCAAGTGGCAAAATTCAAGTTCTTGCTTTATAGATTCATAGTGAGTACTCTGGTATTTGATAACAGATGTTTCTGCAATCAGATTCCACCAGTGCCAGTATGTATTCTGAGAAACTGAGGTATAAGATTGTATTGGAATTAAAAATTTTGGAGGGGGGGGATTAAATATTTCTGTTACACTCCTACAGTTACCCCACTTTTGCCTCTTTTACATAGTTCATAAATGTTATTAAAATTGTTTACTTTTGAATAAGCTTATATAACCACCCAGAAGGAATAAGGCTATACCGTTCTGGTTCAATTGGTCCCAACATCAGAAACTTTTACCCTTGTTACCATTATAATAAGCTCTTGTTGAAAGACTAGAATAGTTTTTGGAGAAATGTTTGTGGGTATATATATGTAACAAAAATTATACCCAGAACCCCAAATTTTAATGTTTCCTTAGTGCTAAAATGTAAGATCATGGAAAATTTCAAAAAGTCAAAAATATCAACATTCTCTTATGCTTGTTTTGTATCCCACATGCACACTTTTAAAAAAGTTAACTACCATATTCTTATCACATCCACAAAATTAACTATAAATATCTTTAATAACATATACTGCTCAGTTCAGTTTTCCCTATGTATCCTTTATTTCTAAGCTATACTACTGTGACTCTAAATGGGTCAAATAACTCAGAGCACTTAGTTCTTACCTGTTTAATTTGGAAAGCTGGAATGTGTGATTTAATTTTATACAATTCAAAAGGTTACTTTTTAAATGTTATAGTCACACTAAGTCTTCCCCTGACCTCTAACCCGTCTTTTTCCACTGAAAGGCAATCATTTTCCTGTCTATGCTTGCTACTAGAAATATATTACTCTGAGAATTTAAACTATGTAAATATCTGACCTTTCAAGTTGGAAAAAGACCTTTTACTTTCATGATGTGAATTCTTCTGCCCCTTCCTATTTAATTATATATTGTTGCCTACATATTCTTAGAAAACATCAGTTATTATGAGTTATGTTAAATAGCTGGCTTATGTAAATGGCAAATAAAACTTTAACTCAGGTATAGCAGTTGAGCTACCCAGTGATATTATGATGATGGATGTTCTAGATAAGAGTTTCCCTTTGGTCTTTTGTAATCTGAATATAAATACTAAATAGTGAAATAGCTACTTAGTAAGAAAAAAAGATGTTGAGCTTTTTTTTACAATCCTTATATCTGAACTAATAATTTTAGTCTTTTGGCCTTTTCTAGTTATATTTCCTACAAATAATACACAGTTCCATGTTTTACAGTTTCAATCTTTTTATTCTTTGTGGAATGCTAGGTTTAATGTTAACAGTATGGTTGTCAAAGCTACTGAAATGTGACAAATGTCCATGTCTAAATGCTGCAGAACAGTATAACGATTTTAAACAAAAAAGTTGTTACTTTACAGCTGAGGTCTGATGGTTTTTAAACCGATGCCTATGTGTATGGCCAGCCACAAACCTTGGGGATGTTAATTACCTGTACATGTATATACAAATATATCCCATACATATATATGCACACAGGCATGTATTTTTGTGTGAAATTTATAAAATTATATACATACACATACATGCATATCTATATACATATACCCACCTTCACCATTGAGCTCACTTTTCTAACACTAATCAGCTTCATGCCCAATTATTATTGCTGCCCAGTATAACTACATGATTTTAGTGCCACTACCAAGCACCTTGTAGGATGCAGGATAGGTATGTCTCTGCATATAGATATGTGTATTTATGTATGTTTGTGTATATAAAGGAATTGTTTCTCCCTTTTATGCTTCAGTCATGCATTACTACAATAAACAGTCTTTTCACCATAGGTTTTAGGATTCTAAACAGTGTAAAATCTACTTCTGGAAAACTGTATATGTTCATAGTTACAAAAAATATATTATATATATGATTGAAACCTATTGAGTACATATGTTCTCTGAATCTGGCTATATCCTAGCCATTAGATAAATTAAAAAACACCCTATTAATAGGATGTTATGATAGCCTTAAATAGACCATTACCTGTATTTAGAATAGTTGATATATTTTAAAAGTTGACAAAATGATGTTAAAGATTTGAAAAACACTATGCATCTGCATTAAATATATAAAGGGTTCCACCAAGGGCCAGGTTCAATTCATTGTCTGAGATTTTCATGTTCCAAGAGTGACCAGTATCATAGTCATTATTCTTAAAATTATGGCTCATTAAGGCTTTTATACAAAAAAAAGCCCTATTTTTAATCATTTATAAAAACAAGTTCCATTTAAAAGAAAAAATGTACATGAACACCAAAGTACTCATGGATATTATCCTGTACAAAGTGACTATGTAAAGATAAGAGGTTCGTTCCCAGTAAGAACACCTCACGGTAGCACATGTAAACCTGGTTTGGTTCCTCTGCTCTGCAGCTATTCAGCATGTAAAATTTAAACCATTTCACATTAACATTTAAATTTAATACAGTGCAAATATTTGAGAATAACTTGTTCCCCCCAGTGAAACAAGAACCAGCGTTATGCTGAATATTCTTCAGATCTATTTACACATTGAGCTAAAAGTTCACCATAAACTTTGAAATTTGCTGAATATCAGCAGAAATGTAACTGAACTAGCAGCAATTGCATTTACAATATTTGATAGTTACTTGAGAGAATGCATAAAATTTTCCAGGCTGTACTCTGAATCATATTGCTCTTGATCCCAAAGATCACTCAGGTTTTCAAGAATTGATTTCATACTTGCTTTTCCAGAAGTAGAGGTGTCAGCTTTTTCTGGTTTGCCATCCTTGAGAAAAATTGGCAGAAAGACAAAATGAAAGATGATTAACTTCAGAAATAATATTCTACTTTAAAATATCACACTTTAAAATATCACACTTGTTTCTAACACTGCACTCATTCAACAGAGTTAAACACTTCTAGCAATGCACAAATTTGTGATCTCATAAGCTAATTCTATTTTCCCAGTCCTAAGAGTTTTAGCATTTTAAGCTATTTAGGAAGAATTATAAGAACAGTACAAAGGACTCATTGTTAATTGTGTATGTATATATATTAGATATATTATCAGCTTTTTTCCCCCAAACCATTTGAGAGTTAAGTCGTAGATGATATGTCTTTTTATCCCTAAACAGTAATCAGCCTGTATTCCTGAGAACAAGGATGTTCTCTTACATCATCACAGTATAATACTCAAGGAAATTTAATACTGCTATGTAGTCCATATTCAAATTTTGCCAGCTGTCACAATAAGGTCCTCCTTCATGGCAATAGCTTTTGCTTCTTTGAAACATCCCCTGGGCACAGTTCTGCTTCTTAAAAGTCACTCATAAGAATATTCTTTCAAAGAGAATAAAAGCTAATTAAAGACAGTAATCCGAGTTTCTTTGAGCCTTCTCTTTTATAGATTACATGTATCTTATTCAACCTTAATTACATGACATGACTGAAGAACCTTTCTCCATCTGGGCCATCTTTTGGGGAGTTACTTATTAATTACTGTTTAAAATGCAGCACAATATAACTACTTTTGCTCATATTTGGACATTACAATTCTGTTATTAGAGCTCGTTTAATTAAATAAGGCCACTTCTCACCATAATTTATACTGAGTGTGCAGTGGATTTTTCTGAACCTATGCAGGACTTAAAATCCAAGCCTATTGATTTTACATTATTACACCGATATTTCTAAGCTGTTGTATCCTTTGATTATGGACTTATCTGATGCATTAGTTCCGTCATCCAAAATAATGATAATGGCTATTATTTGAGAATCTAGACTAGGTACCTTTTCTAAGTGCTTGCATATACTATTTCATTTTATCTTTACAACCATGTAGTGATACCAGGATTTTTATCCTCCCAAGGCATAGAAGTCTCTGAGCAGAAAGTTAATTTGCCAAAGGTCATCCGTTAATAGGAGTCAGGGCAAGAAACACAGACCCAGGTCTAGCTGACTCCAGTGGTAGCTGTCTTTTAGCAGGAAAAGGCTAAGAAACCTCGAGGCAAGACACTAGAGAGAAATCAAAATTTAAGAGTTTTATCTGGACATCAAAAATTCCCTCTAAGGGTTGCCTCGTTAATACTAAAGTGAATACCTTTTGCTGCTTATTTAATACTTTCACCAAGCCGTTCCGGGAAGTCCATGAACACATTAAAGATGAAGCAAATTGTATTAAGTTCTTTACCTTATCAAGAGTAAACAGATCAAGAAGCTGATCTGTCCCCATACTCTGCAAACTAGAATTCTCTTGGCTAATAACAGTATTGGCTATGTTCAGCTTGAATTTCTGCAAACCCATTATTTTCTCTTCCAGCGTTCCTCTGGTTATCAATCGGTACACGTTAACCACACGTTTCTGAATGACAAAAAGAAGTTAAACAACTGTAGCACAAAAAAACTGATAAGCTTTGAGGTTCACCAGGTCAGGGGGCTTGCATACTTGAATTAAGTACTTAACTACTGCCTAATTAGGATTGGATTTTATTTATCTGGCTTCATGAGTTTAAAATTTTATCATTTTGCAGAGAATCAAGTATTAAGCGATGGTGTCCAAGGTTTCTTTAGCCCAAGTACCTTATTTAATGCATGAGGAAATGGTGCCAGAGACTGGGTGATTTGCCTAAGGTCACAACACTTAGAGAAGAAACTTAAACTAAGGCTTCCTGGCTTTTTTGGGTGAGTGTTTTTCCCAGGGTACAAGTTAACACCTGTGAGTAATGACTTTTTACCTGCCCAATGCGATGGGCCCGGTCCATGGCTTGTAGATCACGCATAGGATTCCAGTCGTGTTCCACAAATACTACTGTGTCCGCTCCTGTTAAGTTAAGCCCCAGGCCGCCAACATGAGTTGTAAGTAAAAGAACATCTATGGATGGATCATTGTTAAACCTAAAAGTATAGATATTAAAAAATAAAATTAGTACATTTCTAAGGTTTCTGTAACTGTTTAATAAAAATTAAAGAGCACAAATGAGAACACTGCTTTAAAAATCTATGATATGGGGGCACCTGGGTGGCTCAGTGGGTTAAAGCCTCTGCCTTCAGCTCGGGTCATGATCTCAGGGTCCTGGGATCAAGCCCCGCATGGGGCTTTCTGCTCAGCGGGGAGCCTGCTTGCCCCTCTCTCTCTCTGCCTACTTGTGATCTCTCTCCCTGTCAAATAAATAAAAATCTATGATATGGGGGGAGGTACCTAGGTGGCTCAGTCGGTTAAGCATCCAACTCTTGGTTTTGACTCAGGACATGATCTCAGAGTCATGAGATCAAGCCCCATGTTGGGCTCCATGGTCAGCAGGAGTCTGCTCGAGATTCTTTCTCCCTCTGCCCCTCCTCCACTGGCATGCTCATGCACTTTCTCGAATAAATAATCTTAAAAAAAAGTCTATGATATGGGGGTGCCTGGCTGGCTCAGTCCATAGAGCATGTGACTCTTGATCTCAGGGTTATAAGTTCAAGCCCACACTGGGCATAGAGCTTACTTAAAAAAAAAAATTATATATAATGTGGACATTGCTGTGTCCACTTGAGATGAAACTTTCTTTTAATATACATATATACATACATATTCAGTAATGTATTCTAGAATATTTCAGAAATTTCACAAAAAACAATGTCAATTGAGTTATATTTTAGGATACCAGATTAAGACTAACTTACAAAAATGTAATTAAACACTAATGTGGACAAAACCCAACTATGAACCTTTAACATGTAGAGACAGAAGAGTTGGAGGAAAGGCTAGCTCAGGAAAATTAAAGGATGAGGTGGTTACTACTATTGTGCTAATCCTAGAAGATACCGATAAAAGTTCTGACATTAAGAGCTTCTAGGAAAGAGAAACTAACATTACTAAGCTACCATTTATTCCATTCTCATTATGAATCAAACGATGGGCTTTTGTACTTTGTATGCATTACCTTGTTATAAGAGCTCTATAAGGATATTATCATTGTCCTTATAGATATTATCACTTTTGATAAACAGGCCCAACAGAACATGTCTAGAGACAGGAGTCAAACCTGCGTTTGTCTATCTCCAAAGCCCTTTTGTGGGTCTAGAACACTTGTGCCTAACACTCTCTTAGAGATGCTTATAAAAAATGCTCACTCTTAAGGTCATCACATCTGGGACAAAACCTAGGAATCTGCATTTAAAAACCAACCCCTGAGGTTTCTAAAGTAGAGAATGCAGACCACCCTTAAACACTGCACTCACCAATTCTTCCTAGCTGGGCCAGCTTCCAATTTGTTCTCAGCAGAGACACAAGGATGTTAGAAATCTTAGCTAAGCCACTTGTTTGCTTCCTCCTACCCTCCCAAAAAAGGCAAGGAGGAAAGTCATAATCTCTGTCTTTTCTTGATGCCTTAAATTTCTTCCATGTCCTCCAGCGTGCCTTCCTAATATTGTCATGCTTTTTCTTTTTTTTTGTTAACTAAAACTATCAATTCTATTTCTGGAGCTCTAGATTTTAAAATGGGTTTAGTTGGGTTGAATTATATCATAACAAAACACACATATAGGGGTGCCTGGGTGGCTCAGTGGGTTAAGCCTCTGCCTTCAGCTCAGGTCATGATCCCAGGGTCCTGGGATTGAGCCCCGCATCAGGCTCTCTGCTCGGCAGGGAGCCTGCTTCCCTCCCCCGCTCTGCCTACTTGTGATCTTTCTGTCAAATAAATAAAATCTTAAAACAAAACAAAACACATATGTATTTAGCTGAACACAGTGTTTTATGAGGCAAACTTTTATGTAAGTAATAATTGAGTATAGCTTGCTTTCTAAGGGTTTTAGAAGCCACTTACCGCGAAACAATGGAATGCCTCTGACCAGGAGGTATGCTGCCATCTAATCTCAGATAAGTGACAGAGGGTAAGTGAGGTTTGAGAAGATCATGTTCCACTATATCAAGCATGCTTTTAAGCTGACAGAAGATCAGTATCCTGTGCTGGGCCACAACAGACTCTGTGCCACTCTCCGAAGTGCTGCCATTTCCCAAACCACAGTCCAACAGCAACTTGAAAGAAGAATCAGCTGTTAACAGGTGTCCAATAAAGTAGGCAGCCAGTCTCACTGTGACAAATACTTCTCCTCGTGGCAAGAAAAGGCTAAGCTTATCTGTTACCTGGGAAGAAGATCGGCACTCTGGGCTGTAATCTGTTAGCCTGCAGCCTCTGGAACTAGTTTTTGAGGTGTTCAGGCTTAGAATTTCCTCATCACTTCTTCAGGAGGTTCTCTAATAGGCCCTTCTCCCCTTTGCTGAGTTACCTGAGGCTCAGTAGAATCTCGATAAGTCTTTATTGAAAATGAAGACCTCCAGGCAAATGGTTCATGAAAAGTTATAAAAGAACAGAGTCGGGGTTTCTGGCTGCCTCAGTCAGTAAAGCATGCAACTCTTGATCTCAGGGTCATGAGTTCAAGCCCCACGCTGGGTGTGGAGCCTACTTAATTAAAGAACAGTATGAAGAAAACCTAATGGAGCAGCTAAATCTGGTAGAAATCAAAATTACAAAAAAGAGAACCAAAAGCATCTAGTGAGATCTGCTAGCGACCAGTATCTTTAACAACAAGAACCACACTGCTATAAATCTTTTGCATTTTCTGCTACATTATGGTTTAGTGCCTGGCATATAGCAGGTACAACAAATGAACAAATATCCAAATAAGAAAATTGTTTCTATCTATTTGGGAAACTAAAGTACCCAGTATTAATCTTCTTCATTCCTAGGACCTTAAGATAGTGAATTCTGCCCAAAATGTAAGACCTCAATGCAGGAGGCTTTCTCCTTTCTACTCAAGAAAAGTTACTTGGAAAACCAAAAGGGCACCCAGGTAAACTCCAAATTCAGTGTAAAACTCTTAGAGTATTGTGCAGAAAAAAGTTAACATAGCAGACCTGAAATGCTTTTCTTAGAAAGTCCAGCTTGCAAGGTCTGTCCATGGCTGAAACAAGTCTTGAAACTTGGGTTTTGAGTTTTTCCATTGTTTCCTACCTGACAAGGGTCGCCTAGTGCTTAAACTGTTGTGTAAACAATATGATTATGCTGAGACTGGCTTGCTTTCTGGGAGTCTAGATTTTTGGTATGTACTCGGCAGAGGGAATCTACATGATCAGACCCAATAAAAACTTTGGGCACGGAGTCTCTAATGAGCCCACTTGGTAAATAACACAATTTGACGCTAGGAGAAGAAATGTTCTCTCTCTTCTACCTTAGTAGCTCTTAAATTGTAAATTTTTGCCCTAAGCTTTCCCCCCTCCCTCATATCATATACATATAGGGTATACTACACCAATGAACTCCAGGTGGAATAAAGAAATCTGATAAATTATCTCTATCTCTTGCCCCTAAATGTGCAATCAGATTACAGTCTTTCTTTTTAAAAATCTGGGGTATGGGCGCCTGGGTAGCTCAGTCGTTAAGCGTCTGCCTTCGGCTCAGGTTACAATCCCAGGGTCCTGGGATCGAGCCCCACATCGGGCTCCCTGCTCAGCAGGAAGCCTGCTTCTCCCGCTACCATTCCCTCTCTCGCTGTGTTTCTCTCTGTCAAATAAATAAAATCTTTAAAAAAAAAAAAAAAAAAACTGGGTTATTTTAGCAGAGTATAAGTGAGTGGTATCCAGGATAAAGAAGGGCATATCAGTGGGACATTCTACATGGCTTTTTTTATATAAAAGAGGAGTTCTAAAGAGTAAGAATTTATCAGAATGTCTGTGTCATGCACGTTCAATTATCTTAATCCTTTAGGCAACAATATCAAACCCTACAGATAACCAGTCATATTAAGAACATCCATCTAAGACTTCCTCAAGTCCATACTTACCATACAATCTTCCTGATATCTTCTTCCACTGTAGCTATCCTACTAGATATATGGACATATCATTTGACATAAATATTCTGTTCTGGCAGCAGAACTGGCTTTCTGGTTTTCCCAATAATAATCTCGTATAACCTGAGCTTGCTCTGAGAGACTTGAGGAAATCCAAGTATTCTGGCAAAATCTAGTTTGCAGCCTTAAAAAGTTGATTATTAAGACTCTAGAAAATGGTTACCAAGGCCTGATAAGGGTGTATGGGAGGCCAATTGCCTCCCTAGAGAGCAATTTAATCTTGCCCCAACTTCAGCATAGGCTAAATTAACCCAGGTTTTTCAAATTATTCTCATATAAGATGGTTTCCAGATTCTTTTGATCTTCCACTTAGAGTGCCCAGAACTATAAACAATACTCAAAATTTGGTGTGACAGGTATAAAAGACAGTGAAACTATGATGCCCTCCTTTTGGCCATTATATTGTTATTAATCCCACCCAATATCATACAAGCTTTATTTACCAGTAACTAATTCATACAAGTTTATAGTGAACCTGCCATCAAATCAAATGCAACTTTACACTATATGTGTATGTTTGCCAAGTCTGACAGAATCTGTTCTTTAAAACTAACTTTGCTTATTTCCATTAATTTCCACCTATAGTTTCAGTTCACCATTCTAGAATCCAGAAATTTTAATATTCTGGCAATATTAGATAATTCTGGCACTATTACTCTCTTATAAACATGTTTCTACAGTTTTAGTGCCAGATTTTTAAAAAGCAAGTAAGACTTCTCCCCTAATTCGGAGAATAGACATATTTTAGATAAAAGCAAACAAGAAAGCAAGCTAGTTCTCTATCCCCTAAGACAGAACCTTTGCTCTAAATGGCTGAAAAGAACTGGGAAAATGGAAAAGACAGGTTCTAGAAAAGTCCTCCGTAAGTATGGTCAGAAACAATCTGGGCCTAAGCTGCATAGTTCCTAAGCATCTTAATTCCAGACACTTCAGAATGGTAATAAGCATTCTAAAATGAGAGATCAGTTCAAGTAATATCTGCAGGGGGAAAAAAAGTAATGTGAAAAAAAACTAAAAATACTTTAAAGCCTATAATTAAAGTGTAGATGAAATTCAACGTTTTTTAGATATCTAATTAGTTGATTCCTTGACTAAGTATATCTTATAGCTTTATCTAACATATCAGCTATGTTGGGCACCTGGATGGTTCAGTCAGTTAAGCATCTGCCTTCAGCTCAGATCATGATCCCAGGGTCCTGGGATCGAGTCCCACGTTGGGGTCCCTACTCAGTGGGAAGTCTGCTTCTCCCACTCCTCCTGTCCCTCCTCCCCACTCGTGTTCTCTGTCAGATAAATAAAATCTTTAAAAAAAAAAAAAAAAAAGTATCAGCTATGTCAAGAAAATTATGAACATTTTATATACAAAATTAGTTTGGTCAAATAAAACTATTCCATATACAATCTAAAGCTATAGTCATTCTTCCATTTTATGGTAAAAGTCCATTTTTTTTTAAATAAGATTTTATTTGACACAGATCACAAGTAGGCAGAGAGGCAAGGAGAGGAGGAAGCAGGCTCCCTGCCAAGCAGAGAAGGCAGAGGCTCAACCCAATGAACCACCCAAGCGCCCCCAAAATCCATTTTTTGATATTTAATAATATAAAGATACATGCCTGGATGTCATATATGTCATTATATAACATTTTCTATATTAACCCATGTGAAATACAAAAACTCTCTCATTAGTTATTTTCAATGAAATGTAGGCCAGAATAACTACGGAAAGCAAAAATAACTAAAGTCCAGATTTTATAGTAAGCTCTTAATTTTTAAGACAACTTAGGACTAAATATATTAGCCTTAACATTTTGGTGCTTGAAATTGGTCCTTTTAAAAATAGTTTAACCTTTTGAAATCTTAGAATTTTCAAAAATTCTGTTTCTCAAAGTTATATACCAAGAGAGCAACATGAGCAAACTGGCAGAGTAGGCAACTCCCCATAAAACTCAGAGAGCTACACTGACACACATTACAATCAAACCATTCAAAGAGAGTCCTGAAAGCAGCAAGAGAAAGGTGAATTAGTCATGTAAAAGGGATCTCAATAAGGTCAATATTGGATTCTCATCAAAAACCACGGAAGACATTACTGAAGAAAGTGAAAGGATAATTTACAGAATGGGAGAAAATATTTGCATAATCATGTATCTGATAAGGCCTTAATGTCTAGAATATAAAAGAACTCTTAAAACTCAACCAAAGACAGACTATACAGTTTTAGAATGGTCCAAGAACTTAAAAGGCATTTTCAACAATGAGATAACACTTCATACCTACTGGGATGGCTACAATTAAAAAAAAAAAAAAGTGTTGGCTAAGATGTGGAGAAATTGGAACCTTTAACATATTTGCTGATAGGAATATAAATAGTATAACCACTGTGTTAAAGTCTGAGAGGCCCTGAAAAAGTTAGACATAGAATTTCTCTGTGATCCAGCAATTCCACTCCTAGGTCTACACATCCAAAAGAATTGAAAAGAGGGGCTGTTTAAACAGATACTTATTAGCCCGTGTTCATTGCAGTATCATTCACAATAGCCAAAAGGTGGAAATAACCCAAGTGTCCATCAACATGTGACTAGATAAAATGTGATATATACATAATAATGGAATGTTATTTAGCCATAAAAATGAAGTACTGATACATGCTACAAACACAAATGAACCTTGAAAAACGAAGTGAAATAAGCCAGTCACAAAAGCACAAATATTGAACAATTCCACTTACACAATATATTTAGAGCAGGTAAATTCATACAGATAGCAAGTGGACTAGAGAATAGGAAGTTGTTATTGCTTAATGTGTACAGAGTTTCTGTTTAAGTGATAGCAAAATTTTGGAAAGAAAGGGCGAGAGCTGCCCAACATTGTGAATGTAATTAATGACAGAATTGTACACTTAAACATGGTTAAAATGGCATATCTTAGACTATATATATTTGCCACAGTTTTTTAAAAAGCTAAAACAAAAATGGAACAAATTAAAAAATAAAAAGGTAAACACGTGAGTAATCCTTTGGAAAAGCAAATTTACCCAGTGTTATACATCAAGAATGTGTAACACACATCTAACACTAATGAGACTTACCTGTTTCAAAGCTGAGAGTTTAGGGGCATGTTGAATATCATGAAGAGAAGAATTCTGAACTGCCAGTTTTTCAGTAGTACTCCTAAACTCTGGATGTTGAGGTGTTAAGACTAATGCTGGATGGTTGCACAGTTTACGTAAGTACTGTAATGCCTTCAACAAGGGGGAAAAAAATATATACAAGTCCATATGTGCCACAAATGTCATGTCTCAATATCTTTTCCTATTCTATTCCATCCATAGAATGCCCTTTTCCCTATTCTTGCTACTCCTATTCA
Organism: Procyon lotor; assembly: GCA_028646535.1. Classification (NCBI taxonomy): domain Eukaryota; kingdom Metazoa; phylum Chordata; class Mammalia; order Carnivora; family Procyonidae; genus Procyon; species Procyon lotor. The sequence goes on along the minus strand of CM053617.1, from coordinate 41,045,620 downwards.
TTCTTTAAGAACCAGTTCAACTATCTCATCTGGGTTGCCTTCATCGGTGCTTCTTGTGCAGTATATGACAGCATTTATAGCTTGTATAAATTTTACAGTTTACATCTGTCTCCCTCACCAGATAATGAGCCTCTCATGGCAGAAAGACCTCTTTCCCACTCAAAGTGCCTGATAATGCTTACAGATGCTTTTGGAATAAGGCAGCATTTCCTAAAGATTTCCTAAGGGTTTCTCAAACTTCAATGGGTATAAAAATTTCTTAAGGACCTTATAAATCTGTAAATCTCTCCGCTATACATTATTCTAATTCAGCAAGTCAGGGAGAGGGGAAGGTGGAACGAGGTGGTTATTTCAAGCGGTTAAGAATCAGAACTCTATACGGTCCTCCTTTCTTTAATTCAGCTACATTCTTTCTCTTGCCTTTTACTTGGCTTATTATTTGGGTCTTGAGAATTGTATTAGAAAGCTCCACTGACAAGACTCAAGAGATTGCTGGACACTATGATAGAAACTGTAGAAGAGGTATTAGGCTTCACAACTACCTTTCCCCCTCTTCTATCTTTAAAAATGTTATAGTACTTAATTTATTGGTAGCAAAGGGCTTTGGAGAGGTTTTCTATGGTGGAATATTTCAAAAGGGACAGAAAGACTATATTGACACTTTCTCTTTTTCATTTGCTATTCCTCTGAGCACATGAGGCATATATGTCTCAAGACGTCTGTACTTTTGATGTCCTTGCCTGGAATCACTTTCCCTCCACATATCTGCATGCCTCAATCCTCCAGATCTCGGCTTATATGTCACCTTCTCAGACCATTCCTGATCCCTCTACTAAAAACCACAACTCCTATACTGTATAACCCCATATTCTGCTTAATTTTCTCTTACATAATATGTACTTTACTTGCTCCTTTTTCAACCCTACAAAGGAAGGAGTTTGTTTTTTCCAATGCTTTAATTAACCCCTGAAATTACTGCCTTATAGCAGGCATTCCAATTTTTTTCCTTTTAAAGATTAGAAATTATTGGATTTGAGATACATTTTTAAATTTTTTAAAAATCTTTTTTAAAAATTTATTTACTGGGCGCCTGGGTAGCTCAGTTGGTTAAGCAACTGCCTTCGGCTCAGGTCATGATCCCAGAGTCCTGGGATCGAGTCCCACATCGGGCTCCCAGCTCCACGGGAAGTCTGCTTCTCCCTCTGACCTTCTCCCTTCTCATGCTCTGTCTCTATCTCAAATAAATAAATAAAATTAAAAAAAAATAAAAAATTAAAAAAAAAAATTTATTTACTTATTTGACAGAGAGATCACAAGCAAGCAGAGAGAGAGGGGGAAGCAGGCTCCCTGCTGAGCAGAGAGCCCAATGCGGGCCTCGATCCCAGGACCCTGAGATCATAACCTGAGCCAAAGGCAGAGGCTTTAACCCACTGAGCCACCCAGGCGCCAATTTTTTTTAATGTAAAGCAAAAGAGTCTCTCAAACTTTTTTTCATATAATATAAAAAAATATATTGCATTTTGTATAATTCTATTCATTTTTTTATTATGTTAGTCACTATGCAGTGCATTGTTAGTTTTTAATGTAATATTCCCTCACTCATTGTTTGTGTATAACACCCAGTGCTCCATGCAATACGTACCCTCCTTAATACCCATCACCAGGCTAACCCATCCCCTCATACCTCTCCCCTCTAAAACCCTCAGTTTGCTTCCGGGAGTCCATAGTCTCTCATGGTTCGTCTTCCCCTCTGATTTCCCCTCCTTCATTTTCCCCTTCCTTCTCCTTCTGTCCTCTATGCTATTCCTTAGGTTTCACAAATAAGCGAAACCATATACTTGACTTTCTCTGCTTGACTTACTTCACTTAGCATAATCTCCTCCAGTTCTGACATGTGTAATTTTAATATTAATTTCCAATTATAATTATGAAAATAAAATAGTACTTTTATTTTCAAGAATGTATACACAGTATTGAAAAAAATGTACATAAACCCATACTTCAGTATTCCACATAAAAACTGCTGTACTGAAGAACATGGTTCCTCAAGAATTAAAAAGAAGACTATAATCTATACCTGGAATACGTGGCCTGTAGCTTTAAGCTTTGGTTTTTCAGTTTCTTCGGAAAGTGCAGCTGAAGAAACTGTTTCATCCACATCACACTTGGCACGAGACTTCGCAAAATCCTCATAGAGCTGAACCTGTAAAATTGTGCCCCCCAAAAGCATTAAGTATATTTATTTTCAATTGTTCAAAACATAGCTGGCAAATGCCAATAAGAGCAGTGATTCAGACCAGCCCTCATTAAAGAAAAGTATTCTATCTATGCTTTACGCCTGATTACAAATTACCCACTGCATCTTGGTAAATTCCTTTAAAATTACATTTAGAAAACAAGTATAGCACTTTAAGCTTAGCTGTTAAAATATTAAAAACTAGTCAAACAGTCCTAGACTCAATTATTTCTATTCTGTTGAGGAAGAATAAATACACGACCAATAAAAGAGAACCTGAACCCTTACAAGTGAGAAAATCTTCTCTAATTTATGTGGTACATTCTCTAAATTATGTGGTACATTCCAAAAAGTGTAAGTACATTCCAAAAAATCAAGTTTTATTTTTTCCCCCCAAATATGTTTATTTTTTCATAATGTTACAAGATTAATTGTTCATGCACCACACCCAGTGCTCCATGCAATACGTGCCCTCCTCAATACCTACCACCAGGCTCGCCCAACCCCCACCCCCTCCCCTCCAAAATCCTCAGTTTGTAGCTCAGAGTCCACAGTCTATTCATTGGGCTCCCTGCTCAGCAGAGAATCTGCTTCTCTCTCTGACCCTCCACTTCTCATGCTCTCTCTCTCAATCTCTCTCTCAAATAAGTAAAAAATCCTAAAATAAAATAAAATACTACTATTGCTAGGGTGCCTGGTTGGCTCAGTCGAACATGTGACTCTTGATCTCAGGATTGTAAGTTCAAGGCCTAGGTGGGGTGCAGAGATTACTTTTGAAATAAGTAAAACAGACAAACAAAAAAAGGTAAAAAGGAGAGAATACTACTGCTACCTAAAAGGAGAACTCATGAACGTTGAAGCATTACCTTAGGGTCTAGGTTCCTGCCTTGTACATGCTAAAAAAAATATGAAAGGGAAGAAAATCTACAGTGCCAAAACAGAAGTCAGAGTATAAAAACCCAATGCTAAATAAAGCTAAATGTCACTTTCCTCCCAACTCCTCTTCTTCAGGCTACTTAAGAGTGTTTTATACCATGGATTTTTTTTTTAGATTTTATTTTTAAGTAATCTCTACTCCCAATGTGAGGCACAACCCCGAGATCAAGAGTTGCATGCTCTACTCAATGAGCCAGCCAAGTGCCCCTACCATGGATTTTTTTCATATGGCACCTTTTCTTTATTGTACTTACTTCAAAAAGTCTTCATCTCATTGCTCCTAAAATATTCAAGAACTACTAATCCAATTTTTACAAATGAGGAATGGAGGCCCAGACGAATGAGGTAGATAATATAAATGATCATAGAAATCTCAGCATCTAGATTAGTGTCCTGCTAAGCTCTAAATTCAAGTTGCACTGATAGGAAAGAAAGTAAATTTCTGGGTGTGTCTGTGTATCTTTTATTCATTTTACCATACTAAATCAACACATAATACTGAAAATGGATGAATGGATGCATACTAACCTAGAACCTAAAGTTAAAAAAAAAGAAAACTTTGACTCTAGGCCATGTCTTACCAAGACAAAAGAATAGTTTCCCCCTCACAAAATACTACAGAAGGAAAGGCATACAAAAAATTCCTTTGGTTAGAGTCAAGAAATGAACTAAGGGTGGCCGGGGGCGGGGTGGGGGTGAGTAGGGATAGGGTGGCTGGGTTGTGGACATTGGGGAGGGTATGTGCTATTAAGTGCTGTGAAATGTGTAAGCCCGAAGATTCACAGACATGTACCCTGGGGCAAATAATACATTATATGTTAATAAAAATTAAAAAAAAAAAATTCCTTTGATAATGGTCTCTACAAAATCAGAACTGTTCAACAGCCAAATCTTATTTCAAAAATTATTGGCAATGCAATAGTACTTTTATAGGGATGTGGTCCCACTTCCTAGGTTTGAAACTCAGCCCTGATATTTATTAGCTATATAACCTTGAGCAAGTTACTTAATGTTTCTGAGCTTCCTTTTCCTTACTTGCAAAAATGGGGACTGATAATACCTATAATTACATTACAGGTAGATTTTTGGCCCTTGTAAACACGGGCTCATTTATCAGTTTAACCTTGCAACTTTTCCAATTAATTCAACATATAAGAAAGCAACTATGATACTGGTTTTTATTTTAATGCCATATTCAAAATGCATATATTCAAATGTATACCCACGTGTCAAAACTGATTCATTCAGGTCCTATCTCTACATGTTGGGAACAGAATATTTCTAAAGTCTATGAAAGTAGAAGCTAGATTTGAGTGATAAAACCAAAGTCTAATCTCCTTTATTCAATACTTGCATAGCTTATTCAAAGCATTCTCCTAATAAACATACCACCACCAACCACAATCACCAGATTTCTAACCTGGAGAGGGCTAAGAGTACAGTAGTAGTCTTGAATAATTTTGGGTGGAAGATCCTGCAAAACATCTTCTTTCATTCTTCTCAAAAGAAAAGGCAGGACTTGGCGGTGCAGTGCATCCATCGCAAGAACGCCTGTTAACAGTAAGAGAAAATGGCTTCAAAAAAGTTAGGAATAAGGTATAGGCACTTATGTGGTATAGAATTATATCTTTTTCATACCTGCTTCTTGTTCTCGACTAGAGCTTCGAGCATCCCTACTTGCTAATATAGGTTTACCATATCGAGCAGCAAACTGGCGTTCAGTCCCCAAAAATCCTGGCATGAGGAAATCAAATAATGACCACAGCTCCAAAACGTTGTTCTGAATATAAGAATGGAACATCAGTTATCTTTTGTACTGGGATTATTTCCTTACACTTGAAAAATGGAATATTACTGAAAGCCCATTATGATGACATACATGAGGGGTAATTAATCACATTTTTTTTTTTCAAGATATTTTTTTAATTTATTTGACAGAGAGAAACACAGCTAGAGAGGGAACACAAGCAGAGGGAATGGTAGCGGGTGAAGCAGGCTCCCTGCTGAGCAAAGAGCCCGATGTGGGGCTCGATCCCAGGACCCTGGGATCATGACCTGGGCCGAAGGCAGACGCTTAACGACTGAGCCACCCAGGTGCCCCTAATTAATCACATTTTTACATATACTGTGTTAAGTTTGTATTTTAATGTGTAAAATTCACATCAGTATCCTTGGTGAAAATAATCTATCCTATTGGGTGGAATTTTCAAGTCTCTTCCACCACAATAAGCCTTGATGCATGGTGTTTAAATCCTACTGGTAGCATCTATCAAGTAATATGAATGTTTCTGATTCTTTTATCTTTGACACTAAAACTAACAGCAAGATATAAAGAACTTTGCGGTCATCACTATTTAAGGAAAACCTAGAAGAGTTTCATTATAGGCCAAGTCTATCCAGTATTCAAGGGCCATGACAAACAGGCATAGGTTCTTTCCAATTCTGCTGAAGTTTCATTTTAAAAAAAAGAAGAAAAAAAAAATCAGCACTTCTTCATTTTAGATGCATTCCCAATATGCGTGGATCCTAAGATACCATCCTATCCCCCTTATCCCCTTCTGAAGCCTTCTTCATCCTGCTGAGGCTCTGGTTCCCCATGGTGGGCTGCCCTCCCATATGGACACCCTTCGAATCCCACTTAGGCTTTGTCTCCTAACTCTGGGCTATCATGGGTCTTCAGTGCAGAAACCCTTATAGCTTCAGAGCTAAAATGTTCAAGTGGGGAAGGGAGAAAGAGGGCCTATAAGCAAACAAAAAAACAAGCTTTTTGTGAAAGTAATATTGTGAACAAAAAGCATTCACTAAATGAACAAAACCCTAACATGATAATCAGTCCATCATCAAAAATAAATGTAAAAGAAAAGTAACAAAGATGTAAATAACTGTCAATTTTTTTTAGGATCAGAAGGAATCTTAGAGGTCACTTGGTGTTCACCCTTCCACTCTTTGGAGAATGAGGAGGGGTATCTTCCCATTAGAGTTGGCTGTCCAAGCTAAGTGTGAACATTTGCAACCAATTCCTCCAAAAGATAATAGACTCTCAAAAGTATCAGAAGATTTCAGGGTACCTGGGTAGCTCAGTCGGTTAAGCGTCTGCCTTTGGCTCAGGCCATGATCTTAAGGTCCTGGGATCGAGTCCCACGTGGGGCTCTCTGTTTAGTGGGGTGTCTGCTTCTCCCTCCCTCTGCCCCTCCTCCTGCTTGTGCTCTAATAATAAAATCTTTAAGATTTTATTTATTTAACAGAGAGAGTGGGGCGGGGAGACACAAGAAGTGGGAGTAGGAGAGGGAGAAGCAGGCTTCCCACCAAGCAGGAGCAGGAACCCAATGTGGGGCTCAATCCCAGGACCCTGGCATCATGACCTGAGCTGAAGGCAGACACTTAAGGACTGAGCCACCCAGGTGCCTCTTGAATAAATAAAATCTTAAAAAGATTTGAGAGAGAGAGAGAGAGAGAGCACAAGCATCGTGATCCTGAGATTGTGACCTAAGCTGACACCAGGAATCAGATAACCAACTGCACCACCCAGGTGTCCCTTCATATTGCCTTTTTAAAAAAGACAGATAGATAGATAGATAATTTTTATTTATTTATTTATTTAATTTATTTATTTATTTTATTTATTTATTTATGGGGGGGAGAGAGAGAGAGAGAGAGAGAGCATGAGAGAGGAGAAGGTTAGAGGGAGAAGCAGACTCCTCATGGAGCTGGGAGCCCGATGTGGGACTCCATCCCAGGACTCCAGGATTGTGACCTGAGCTGAAGGCAGTCGCTTAACCGACTGAGCCACCCAGGAGCCCCCCTTCATATATCTTTTAAAACCTGGTTTTAAAAGATAAAACCTGCTCAGATACTGTTACCAACCAAATTAATGATTATAAAATACAATTACTGGAATTTTTCATTCCCATAAACTTTAAAAAAAAAAAAAAGAAGAAGAAAAATACTTCTTTAATTCACTGCCAAATGTCAAATCAAGCCTTCTTTCCACATGGCAAATATATACAGAAATAGAAAAATAAATAACTACCTGGATTGGTGTTCCGGAAAGAATAATCCTATAATTAGCAGTCAGTTGTTTTACTGCTTTTGACAGTTTTGTTTTTCCATTTTTGATGACATGGCCTTCATCAAGAATACAGTAGTTAAATTTAATATTTCTAAGGGAGAATAAGCAAAAAAAAAATTAGCATCTTTTAGTATATGGCAAGAACTATATGAAGAGCCTTTTAGGCAGGAAAATAGTAACTTCAAATTTGATACTGTTTTTCTAAAGAAAAAAATTTTAATTCTTACCTAAAGAAATCTATGTCATTCCTCACAACATCATATGAAGCCACTATCAGATTGTGCCTTTTTACTTGATGCTGTAACCTGTATTTAAAAAGAAATAAGATTAGGAAGCAAGGAAACTGCAAAGTCCATAATATAATTTCAAAAGGGATGTTATTACTACCATCTTACAAGGTGTTTTCAATGTGCCTACTAAGCCCAACATTCCTTTCTGCTTATTCTACATCCATGACCCTGCCACTTGAAGACCATTCTTTTGACTTGGCCTTGTCAGCCTAACTCAGTCTGACTAGAAAAGAGATGGGGACCTGATTCAAACTGTGGTAGACACTTTATTTGCTAACACCTCTTCCTTAAAGGCACTATTCCTTCCAAACTTCATGTTGTGCTGGGGGATGAGGGAGAGCCACATGTGCTCATAATCACCAAAGAATGAAGCACTGATTCAGGTTGAGCTATTCACAATGTTTTATCCCCTGACCACAGATTGGTTTGGCAGCATGACCCAAACAAGGCCAGTCATTTCCAGTGATCCATCATGATCCATAATCATGATGGGAGGGAGAAGATCTGTTTACTACAGCTGCCAAACTAGGAGAATGTGGGTCTAAGATTGTCTATGGTCATTTTTTTTTTTTTTTTTAAGTAGGCTCCATGCCTAGCATGGAGCCCAACACAGGGCTTGAATTCACAACCTGAAGATTAAGACCTGAGGTGAGATCAAGAGTCAGACGCTTAACCTAGTGAGTCACCCAGGCACCCCTATCTACGGTCATCTTATCCACCAACTGCAGAAACCAATAAAACAAGCTGTGAATGGGGAGGAAAAACAAATGAGAGCAATCTAGATGTGCCTCAAGTAAGAATTCACCCCTGAAATTCTCAATGTAGTGAATTAATGAATTTCTTGTTTGCTTAAGCTAGTTTGAGTTTCTATACTTTTAAATTAATAAATTCTGACAGACACTAAATTCTTTTAAAAGTGCAAGTTGTTGACTTGCCTGTGTTCAAATCCTCACTCTGCCCATTTAATTAGCTGTAAGACCTTGGACCCAGACCCCATGTCTTAGACTTTTCATCTGCAAACGTGGAACAAAAATAATAACCATACCTCATATGGTGATTGTGCAAATACATAATACACAATTTTACATAAGTGTGAAACTACTAAGAATAATGCCTAGCTAATAAATGCTCAACATATGTTAGCTATTACAGACACAGAGAGGCAGCAAATCTATGGATTAATCAGCAACCTATGACTCTCCATGCTTTAAAAAATGAACTGAAATCAATGAAATTCTGCTCTTCAAAATTTGTATTTAGGAACATAAAGAATGTATGAGTTTAGGAGAGAAAGGGTAAAGCTAAAAGAACTCCAGCAATGCTATGGTATCGGGGTACCCAGAGCAGTCACTATAAAGCGAAAGCATTTTGGAGATTAGGGAGCTCTTAGAGAAAGAAATGCTATAACCACAAGGCTCCCAAGAAGGGCAGAGAGAATGGCTTTAGTTCCTAGGTCAAATACTTAGAAAACCCGACTGTTAACAGTGACTGAAGAGCTTAAACTTTGATGAGTCTCACTGATTTTATCTTTATAATGTATATTCATCTTTCTTAAATAAATTAAGGCAGTTTCTGACAACCAAAAAAACTAGAATTAATTTTTAGTAAATTTTATCCTAAAGTTCTTAAAAGATTTAACATTTTTTGTTATCTAGTTCTTACCTTATTCTTTCAGTAGGAGGTCCAGTATAGTGTAATGGATTGAGATATTCTTTGGAGCAAAATTTACCTACTTCATCCACCCAGTGACCTGTTAATGTTGGCGGACAAACCACCAAGGAAGGAAGTGGCATACATTCTGCCAATTTTGATCTTGCATATTCTTGGGCCCTTTACAACAATAAAACACAAAGAATTTACTGGCTTGTTTACATTTCTTAGCATCTGAAAGCTTTTTTTTTTTTTAAAAGATTTTATTTGACAGAGATCACAAGTAGGTAGAGCCAGGCAGACAGAGGAGGAAGCAGGTTCCTTGCTGAGCAGAGAGCCGAATGCAGGGCTTGATCCCAGGACCCTGAGATCATGACCTGAGCCAAAAGCAGAGGCTTTAACCCACTGAGCCACCCAGGTGCCCCTGAAAGCTCTTTTTAAAAAATAATATTTTAAATTACCTATGACAATGATCTCCTGCTAGAATGCAGATGGACTGTAAAGTTTTTCCTAAACCCATGTCATCACATAGAATTCCATGAAGTTTATACTTATTAAGAAATGCCAACCAGTTCACACCATCCTGAAAGGTTGGGAGAAAGAGGAAAAGTAAAAATATGAACAGATCATAAAAATTTTTCTTGTAAAACATGTATGTACAGACCAAAAATCTTTATTTTTATAGGCAAAAGAGAAATAAATGGGTATAAGACACTAAACACAAGCTTTTACTAAGTCAATTTTAAAAACTCTTCCAAGTATAGTGAAAGGAATAATCACTATCTATAAGATAAGAATAAAACTTTACCTGCTGATATTTTCTGAGTTCAGCATTGATTGGTACAGGTATTTTGTAATTTTCTAATTTTTTCCCATCTAATAATTGCTCCAAAAAGTGTCGCTCCTTGGCTTTCAATTGGATTAGTTCTTCGGACATATTTGGAGGGTCTGGAATGCCTGCCTGAAGTGATTTTTTTAAAGAATATTAAAACTATTTGCCACAATTTTTTCACACTCAAGATTATGATAATTTAAATCTTATCAAAATATAAATACAGAGAAAAATTCAAAAATAGCAATAATAAAATATTTTAAAAAGATTTTATTTGAGAGAAAGAACATGTGAGTGAGCACATGGGGGGGGCACGAGGAGAGGAAGTGTGCCCCAATAATAAATAATTTTAAAGACTGGAAAATTATAAATAGAGTTTAAGTTTGACGGGTATTAAAAGTGCTATGGGACTAATAAATAAATACATCTGAGGTATTTTTAAAGAACACAGTTACAACTTTTTTCCCACCTGGCATTACTTGATAAAGAAGCAGATAGAATCATGTAACTTATTTTAAATACAATGCTGTTACTAGAGCTTCTCAATTTTAGTGTTATAATGCCCCAAGGGTATCGGTTCTCAAAATGTATTCTGCAGATCCCTCAGGATCCCCAAGACTTTTTCAAAGGATGACTGAGGTCAAACTATTTCATAATAAAAGAAAGAAGTTTGCTTTTTTCACTGTGTTGACATTTACACTGATACTGCTAAAGTAATGGTGGGCAAAACTGCTTGTGTCTCAGAAAGAATCAAGGCACTGTGTTACAGCCATGCACCAGCAATTTTTTTTAAAGCCAGTTTCACTTAAGAATGTCCTTAAAGCAGTAAAAATAATTTTATTAGACCTCAACCCTTGAATGCACATCTTTTTAACATTCTGTGCAACAAAAGGTGAAATTCATATAAAGCACTTTTGCTGCTTATCAAAATACAGTATGCTGTGGAAAAACATTTGTGAGGCTGTTTAAATTGTGATCTGAGCCATTTTTTATTGAACAAAATTTTACTTGAATGGACAAACTATAGTTATTCTGACTTGGCTACTTGGCCAACATTTTCTCAAAAATAAATATGTCACTTCAAGGAAAACAACTGATGTGACTTGTCATAAAATTCAATCTTCCAAAAGAAACAGCATTGTGAGCTTGAACCTAAGTATAAACTTCCCAATACTTAAAAGGAATTTCTCTTGGTGATATTTTGAATCTGATTTTTTGCTATTTTATGACGAAATATACCAACTTTAAAAGATTTACATAACTCAGTGAACCACTATTTTCCAAATGACCAAAGCTTATGTTAAAAAAAACAAAAACATGTATGGGTAAAAGATCTACTGAAAAGTGTAAGATAAACCAATAAATTTTAACAGAGAGATTTTACAGTCATTGATAGGATTTTAGATTCCACATTGCACATAAATTTAATAAGCTTTCTCCTTTTGAGTTTTGGTATGCTATCAGATAAAATATCCACAATTATTTGAAAAGGCTGTCAAAATACTGCTCGCTTTTCCAACTACCTATCTCTGAGGCTTGAAAGATATATCTCTTTCTTCATATACTCTCAAACCAAGAAACATTTTGCAACACTGAATGCCCAAGCAAATACAAGAATCAAGCTATCTACTATTAGGGCAAACATGTCACAATAATTTCACTCTTCTAATTTATTTTCGTTTTAGAAAAAAATTAAAATTAAAATTAATTAAAAAATACAAATAACACCTTGGAAGCAGAAGATGGAAACTGTTCTGGAAATGACTTGTGTCTTTCAATACAGTAGTCTACTAATTTTTTTAAAGACTTTATTTATTTGTTTATTTGAGAAAGAGCGTGTGAGAGAGAACAAAAAGGATGAAGCCAGAGGGAGACTCTCAGCTGAGCAAGGAGCCTGATGAGGGGCTCAGTCCTTGAACTCTGGGATCATGACCTGAGCCAAAGGCAGACACTTAACCTACTGAGCCATCCCAGGCGCCCATAGTCTAGTATTTCTTTTTGTCATAGTAGTTATTTTAACACTTTTTATTGTGGAATAAACCATAAATAAATGTACAGTTTTAGAACACAAACAACTTTATAACCATTACCAGATCAATAAAAATAGCCCTGACATAACAAAAAAATCCCATATGCTCCTTCTCAGTGACAACCCACTCTCCTTTCCCCAAGAGGTAATCACTTTATTGACTTTCATTGCAACCTCTTTCTTACTTTTCTTTATGCCTTTATCACCTAGGTATGCATCCATGTACCTTTACCTATTTTTGAACTTCATAAAAACAGAATCTTATGTTAAAGATTAATATTGTTTCTGTTTTGTTCATTCTTTTACAGTATCATCACCATTATCATCCAGTTAAACATATCTACTCCACCAATGATGAACATTTGAGTGTTTTTAGACTACTATAAATAATGCTATGATAAATATTCTTGAAGATATGTCTTGGCACATGTGTATGAATTTCTCTAGGCTATATATCTAGGATGAATTTGCTGAGTTATTGGGATGGGAATCTTCAAATTCAGCAGGCATAGTCAAACTTTTTTTTTATAGAGGCTATCCAACTTATGCTCATACTTTGCAGTAGCAATCTAAAATGGTACAGTTACTTTGGAAAACAGTTTGGCAATTTCTCAAAAAATTCATCATCATATGACCCAGTTATTCCATTTCTAGACATCTGCCCAAAAGAAATAAAAGCATATATCCACACAAAGACTTATAAGTGTATTTTCATAGTAGCATTACTTGTAATAGTCAAAGGTGATAAAAATCCAAAAGTCCAACTAGTGAGTAGATAAACAAAATGTGGTACATCCATACAATGGAATACTATTTGGCCAAAAAGAGGAAGTACTGATACATACTACAACATGGATAAATTGTATATCTACTGATTTCCTGAATTGTAAAAATCCCATATAGTGCGTGAGTGGCTCAGATGGTTAAGTGTCTGCCTTTGGCTCAGGTCATGATCTCCTGATCCATTATCAGGTCCTGGGATCAAACCCCATGTCAGGCTCCCTGTTCAGTGGGGAGTCTGCTTCTCTCTCTCCCTCTCCCCCTGTTGTGCTCTCCGTATCTCTCTCAAATGAATTAAAAACAAAACAAAACAAAAAAAAACTCATCAAAATATCTTAAGCAGTTTGGTGGCAGGGTCATGGGCCTCTTCCTTTGCTTCAAGCTACTTCTAGTTCCTGTATTGGCCACATATTTTATTTTATCTCTAGCCCATGAATATATTCCAGAATTCTCCAACCAACCTTCTAGTCTGCTTTCTCCACACTCCACAGACACTTCATTTGCTTTTTACACCTTCTCTTATCATCTCTCAAATTTACCTTTCATGAAAATGTTGGCACAGAATCTACCTTGATGTTACCTGGGACACTTAGGAACAATTCTGTTTCTAGAATAGCATCAATAAATGATCATTCTTTTAGGAACTATAGTTTTACTTAAAACCATACACACACACACACACACACATATATAAATGTATATATATTTACATGTATATATATTATATATACATAATATATAATAATATATATATATAATATATAATATAATAATATATATACCTAATATAATATATATATACATGTAAATATATATAGATATATACAGCTCCATTAAAGTATAAAATTCCTAATGCTTGTAAACAGTCACAATGTCTTTAACCTGACACTGTTTTTAAAAGAATTACAATTATTATAGATGAAATTATAGAAAACATTAAGTCCATAAACCAAGTATTTCAACTTACCTCAAGTGGCATGAGTCTAATTAGTGTTGCAAAGCACTGCGTAGCCATGAATCTTACACTGTCTGTCTGATCACTCATTCTTCCCAACACAGGCACAACTAAAAGGACAATGTATGGAACAATACCAACATCCAGTTGTTCCATTACACCTGAGTAAGTTCTTAAGGAAATTTCCAAACTGTTCTGAGGTTAGTGTTTTCACAAACAGATATATCAAGATTTTGACTTCTAAAATGGTTCTCCATTTTCTCATCTACATCATGAGGGAAGAGACTGTCCTTCGAGATTTATGATTCAATTATAACAGCATTTGTACACTGTTCTCCTTTGTAAGTATTATGTAACTTTCTCTTGATTAAGACTATAAAATTAGGTTTTTCACCTGAAAGAGGTTGGAAGTTTTAATTAGGTTTTTCTCATAGAGAAATTCTTTTAAGTTGCTAGAATTCCGATACCAAAATAAAATGAGTTACACTGCAAGCAAGGGAGCACAATTCAATGTCACTCAAAGATTAATTCCAAATTTCCAACCAGGATCTTGGTAATCATAAACTGGACATAGCAGGGCCCAATAAGTTTAGTGCTCCTGCAATCTTCAGCATTTCTAAACCAGAGTCTCTACTGATTTGATCTCCATCCACATTTCTTGCTCTTAGAAATATATTTCAATGCTTCGAGTTAAAGAATGTCAATGGATGCTGCACCCATAGCAAAAAGCTTGCCTGTATATTTCTAGTTATTTAGTACAGTTAGTCATTTTCCACCCACATAATGAACTTTGAAAACATAGTATGTTTATAAAATACAGACTACATATACAGTGTCTGATTAGAACTAATACAACAGATTATAAACCAATAGATCAGTTACTAGAAATATATTTCATAAAGTACCTAAATTTTTACCTATTAAAAACTATCTCTTAAAATTAATAGTAATTCTTCAAACTCTGTGTGAAAATATTCAAAATAAATGTAAATATATTTGTAATACATTTATAATGTAATATAAAGATGCTTCAAAATAATATATAACAGAGTAGTTTTCTTTTTGGAACAAGACAGGTTATTTATGAACATTTAAATGAATTAATGAATTTTGTTGTAGTCAACCTTAAATAAAATGAATACCATTTCTAAAGTTTGTAAAAATAAAAAAGGATACATGCAAGTGCTTCAATTGCACCCTCTTGTTTAATATTGTCATCAATTGCTCCCAGCCATGGAAGAACCTTCTCCAAAAAAATATTCATTGTTTCCATGGTAGCTATTTTGCTCATGACGCCTACACAACGAGCAGCCATGTGCCTCACTGCAGTGCTGGGATACTGAAGGCACGAATAAAGATGAGGCAAATGCTGTACCAACTAAAAACAAAAAGTTTAAGGCAATAAGACAATCAGAATATTCATTAGGGGATCTACTGTTTAAAATATAACTATTACAGCCCATACTCAGGTTCTTGATATTCTAAATGACTCTAAATCCAAGAATAACTCCAATTATCTCAAACATTATGTCAAAACATCCTCAATAAAAAATTAATCTAAATCCAAACTAAGGTAATGAAACTCTTAAAAATAAAAGGTGCATAACTTCTCCTCTGGTTTTTTTTTTGTTTTGTTTTTTTTTGTCTTAAGGCATCAGGGTGCACATTAAAAGGCAGACCTGTAAGATTCTCCTGAGGCTGGAGAAATGAACCCACACATAACCAGTCCCCTCCCAATTTGGTAGCTCTGGCTTAGGTTTAGATACATATGTTTTTTGTTTTTCAAGTAAGCTCTATGCCTGATGTGGGGCTTGAACTCATGACCCCAAGATCAAGAGTCACATACCCTACTAACTGAGCCAACCTGACACCCCTAGATACATACTTTTTATTCACTGGGTTGAGTCATCCTGATCTGGTTCTAGGCACCATCCTTTGGTAGCTATTTCCAACTTTAATTTCCTGGCTTACCATAGGCATTATGATCATAAGAGCATGATATATCTCATTAATAAATGCCTGCTATATGGAATACCAGGATTAATCTTAATGAGAGTCAGGTACATGGTAAATGGACTAGCCTTACAGCTCAGATGAATGTCAAGCTGATCATAGAAGGGTGAGAGCATACAGATTGATTCTGCCCTTCTCTACTAATGATAAATTGGTGAAATTTAGTAAGTAAAAAGATGATATAACTTCATTACTCTATATAAATAGAAAAGGTTTATTCTTCTCTTTCTCCTAGATTCACCCCTTTCTCTTAGATGTGAATAGGGAATTGGAGCTAGCACACCTAACAGCGCTGTAAATTGCAGAGTTCCTACTACAGTTATATGAAAAAGAATACTGCTTTCTTCTATGGAAAAACCAGATATTTAATTCTCTAGTCCATTTTTCTCTTGGGGTTTTATGCCCATGTAAAACCCGTCTATCACAATTTTTTTTAAAAGAAATATTTATTTTAATAGTCAAAAAACACAAACCAGTGTTCTTTCTTTGCCACTGACTAGCTTCATCTCAGGCAGGTATCTTCCTCTACCTTTACACTTATCTTAGGAAGAAGTTTTTATTACCTGTGTTCTTCCTTTCTTGAAGCTGTATTACTAAATATGGCATAAATAGGGCTGTAACTTTCTTTCTGTTTATACCAGAAACAGGGCTCTGTGTCATCAGAGCCCTGTCCCCACTGCTCCATATTCTAAGCTCCCAAAATGAGTTTTCTAACATTCATGCACCAAACTCTGCCTCAAAGCCCACGCTATCAATCGGGGCGCCTGAGTGGCTCAGTGGGTTAAAGCCTCTGCCTTTGGCTCAGGTCATGATCTCAGGGTCCTGGGATCGAGCCCCGCCATCGGGCTCTCTGCTCAGCAGGGAGCCTGCTCCCCCTCTCTGCCTGCCTCTCTGCCTACTTGTGATCTCTCTCCCTCTCTCTCTCTGTCAAATACATAAATCTTTTTTTAAAAAAAAAAAAATATGCTGTCAATAAAGAAGGAATCTAGTTATACCACATAAAAGAAAGTGCAATTGCTAGAGATGACATCAGAGTTGCACATTTTAAGCCTTAAGACTTTTTAATAAAACCACTTGTATTAGAAGAAAATTACACTTGCATTAGTTAGTTACCAAGGGATGAAGCTCAGAATCCATTGAAGCTGCTGCTGTTTCAAAAACTTGCAGAGAATTCACCAATTCTTGGGCAGGACCATCTCCCTTTTCCAAGAGGGCCTTTCCATCTATTAAAATATATTGATTTAAGTGTGTATCACCTTGCAAATAATTTTCCAAAATCCAACTCAGAAAAATATGTACACACCAAAATTACTTATGTCGATTGTATTCCTCAGTGGACCAACCATAGCATCCCAGAGGTGTGGCAACTTCACTGCCATTTCACCACCAAAATGCTTCACTATGGTTGTCAAGGCAAATTCAGCTCCTCTTCGCTGTACCAGGTAAGGCTTCTGGGCCTAAAATGAAATGTTAGTTGATAAGAGAGTTTAAAAAAAAGTATAATGGGTTTGAAATTTTATTAAGAGAATTTAAAAGTCACCATCTAAGAACTCATGGTGTTACCATTAACCAATCAAGCAACCAAAAACATATTTATCACTATAAATGTCTTTTAATAATTAAATTTACATGGGCATAAAACCCCAAACTAGATTTTTCCATCCAAAGTAAAATACTTCTTTGGAGCTGAAAAATAAGGAAAAGAAGAATATGCAGTTTCTAGAGATAGTCCTAATTGATGATTTTTTTCCCTGCTCCCTGCCCCAAAGAAACTTACCAGCCAGGGAGAAGATAAGGAGATAAAATGATTTGTCCTTATATTTAAATTCTCTTAAAGGATACAATAAAAGCATCTGTTTAATCTAATCATAAGATCAATAAGCTCTTAGTTGGCAATAATTTCATTCTAATACAAAAAAACTGTCTCCTTCATAAAGATGCATATATTTTTACAATTTTTTTTTTTTTAAGATTTTATTGGACAGAGAGAAACACAGCGAGAGAGGGAACACAAGCAGAGGGAATGGAAGCGGGAGAAGCAGGCTTCCTGCCGAGCAAGGAGCCCGATGCGGGGCTCGATCCCAGGACCCTGGGATCATGACCTGGGCCGAAGGCAGACGCTTAACGACTGGGCCACCCAGGTGCCCCTTTACAATTATTTTTCAAGGAAGAACTATGTAAACCATAGAGATATAAATACCAAAATCACAGTAAATTTTTTAATTAAAATTATTATGGGAAGAATAGAATCGGTGAAAAAAACATTTATAGGCTATTTTAAAAGAAATACAGGTAAGACGGTAAGATTTGTATTTAATAAAGAAACTTAAAATATATTTTACAGAAATATATTAGACACATGTCTTTCAGCATTGACAGTTTATTGCTGAACTAAGTTTCGAGGTCATGCCAACCAAATGAGCTACCTAGAACATCATTCTACTGTTAATACTTTGACTATAAACATTTCAAAAATCACTTTTTAATTGTTCTTAAAGACTGTACTGTAGACAAGTACACCAATGAAACAGAAAAGGAATCCCAAAAGATATACATATATGAAGCATGATATATAACAGAGGTGCCATTATAAACCATGGAAAAAAGGATTCAACAGTAGGATAATTGGCTGTTCATATGGAAAAATAAAATTTAGATCCCTACTTTATATCACACATTTAATAAATTCCAGGCTGACTAAAAGTCAAGCAGGTGATAATTATTTGACACTAGAAGTTTGCAGTCTTTCTGGATCATGTTGCGGGGGTACTACAAAAGGTTAATTACAATTCTATCACTTAAAAATATAATGGAGGCTCATATGTCAATTTAGCTCTCAATCTCTAATATATCTGTTTAAAAATCAGAGTAATCAGAAAAACCCAAAACAACTATTTACCTCATCAAGTTCAACAAGGATATTTCCACTACTTCCTGCAGGAAGATCTGCTATTTGAGCTTTTACTGCTTTGGGGGTAGGACCTCGCCTACTTGTGATAGCAAAAGCAGCTTTCTGATGCCTGTAGAGTGTAATTATACCTCTGTGTTTGGTCACTGTATGGTGCATCCCATCTTTTTCAGAGTTGGATCCTAAAAGGAAAAAAAGTTACATAACTTTTTAGGCATAATATAGGTGACCAAATGCTTCCTGCTCCAAAAGAAATAAAACATAATTTTAAAATTATGTCTTTAAGCCTCAATTTTTATAAGGTGATGACATTTTCTTAGCCAATGAAATAGTAACAAAACAGTCAATAATTTACAACATTAAGTGTGCTCGCTTCGGCAGCACATATACTAATTTACAACATTAAGTTAAATGTTTTAATATTTGTATAGGACCATACTTAATATAAAATTGTAGAATCATGTTAACAAGAAACACAACATGCAAGAATGATTTTGAGCCTTCAAAGTATATTAATTTTTAAAAAATAAATGACTGCTTCTAGGCATAAAAAGAAACAATAAAAAACATTGCAAGCAAGTTCTAAAAGAAATGTCCACAGTCACAATAAATTAAAAAACATCAACCACTATGCAAAATATTACTAGCTCAAATAACACTAGAGGTTGGTGGGAGGAGGGGAAGGAGACTGTTACCCTATTATAGTTTTAAGATGAAGATATTCAAAATGTCACCTTCTCTTCCAGTTTGTTCACATTTTGTTACGAACTATACTGTGCCAAAGTTGTAAATCTATTACATTTTGAATAATTTGCTTTTCCAAAATCTTATAAACAAACAAAAAATAAATCATATAGGACTAAGGTATGTAAAGAAACATTGGTCCTTGATGCTAGCCTGCAGAGAGCAATTCTTGTTTTCCAAATGAAATTAGAATGGCTACACATTTTTTTTTTTTCAGAATGGCTATACATTACTTGCTAAAGGTAACAGAGTTCACTTATAAGACATGCACTAAATTAGACAAACTAGAGTTTTTAGGAAGAAATTTTTATTCAACATTTGATACAATTAAGTTTTCTAGCCCTATAAACAGTAAAACCTTATGATGGTCTGGAAAGAGAGGGTAGGGTTATAACACCTGTCTCACAGATTTCAGTCATATGAAATATCAGGTCTTTTGGGTCTTTTATGAGTAGTTTGAGTTTAGAGGGTTGTTATTTAATTAGCAATATATGCAAAATGGGAAAAAGCTCTAACATAAACTGGATTTATGTTTAAATAATACCTACAGTAAATGAAAACAAACTTAAATGGTTAATTCTCTACCCCAAAATGTAGATTTAGATATATACCTTTAGAATTGTCCTGGCCACTTTGTGTTGGTACTGGACATGTGACACAAGGAGTTAGATATGGGTCCACACAAAGTGAGCTACAGAGGTTTTTAATAATTTTTGAATTGGGGCAAGGTGTCCTTGTTGTACACTGCTGAAGTAGTTTTGCTATGCTCTGAGCTGCATAGTTTTGTACTAGTGTATTCTCTTCTTTTTTAATTGTCTCCATTAATGGCTTTATGATAGGATTTAATTTCTCTGGAAGCTGCTGCAAACTCACAACTGCACATGCAGCAAAAGTATGCACTCTCAACTGCAGCACTTGCCACTCCTGGTTGGTCTCTGTAACTGTCATGTGGACCTGCTGTCGTTTACTATCTAACTGCTGTAACACTTGAGGATTTAAATTGAAAGATGATGTGACTTCATTAAAAACAGCAGTGACCTATTAAAAAAAGAGAAATTAAAAATCATTAATGACATCAATCCCAAATAGTCTGTAAACTAAAGGGCAACAGCAAGCTTTGTTTCAATTTAAAGTTTCACAGTATATAGTATTATTTTAGTATTCAGTAAACCAAATAAATGTCTAAAATCTCCCAACTTTAAACTTTAATCTGACTTAACATTAGCACTGTATTCTTTAAGACAGTATTCATGCACCACCACCACAATACCACTAAGTTGCCTATGCTATGTCACATACCTGAAACTAATGTAACACTTGTGTGTCAACTACACACACATATACACACAAAGTGTACTGAGATGAACAAAATTACCTACCCTTTAAATATCTAGTAAGTTTAACAGAAAATTACACAGAATGCCAACACAGTAGTTTGGTGAAATGAGAAATCTATCAGCAAATATAAACTAAATTAAGAAATACCAAACCTCACAAACTTTCTTTCAGAGAATAACATTCTTCTCAATTAAAAAACTTTTGGAGCAGCTATTGCTAAGTTGCTAAGTGTTGCTAACTGAATTGTTTTCATTCTTTCTTTGACCTCCCTTTTCATGAAAATGCCTGGCATTTGGGGGGGGGAGGGGGACATAAAAAGGGGGAAAGAAACTGGTACAATAGTCACGAATATTTTACTCACCAAGAGCTGCCCAAAGCTATAACCCTGTGATATCAGACTACTTTACAAGCCACATTAAATGACTGCTCAATACATCTTTAACAATTTTGAGATATAATTTACATATAATACACCCACTTAACATGTACAATTCATTTTTATCCTACTCAGAGTTGTACAACCATCACAATTTTAGAACACTGTCATCATCCCCAATATAAAATTCATACCTATTAGCAATCATTCCTCATTTCTTTCCAGCCCTATGCAACCAATTATATATTTTCTATCTTATAGATTTGCCTATTCTGGACATTTCATATGAATGGACTAATACAGTGTGTAATCTCTTGTGACAGGTTTCTTTCATTTAGTACGGTTTCAAGGTTCATCAGTGTTGTAGTGATGAATGGGATACCTCCTTTTTTATACCTGTTTTTTTTTTTTTTTTTAAGATTTTATTTGTCAGAACGAGAGAGAGAGAGTGCACAAGCAGAGGGAGCGTCAGGTAGAGGAAGCAGGCTCCCTGCTGAGCAAGGAGCCAGATGTGGACTCCATCCTAGGATCTTGGGATCATGACCTGAGGCAAAGGCAGACGCTTAACCAGTTGAGCCACCCAGGCATCCCGAATGTGGTACTTCCTTCCCTTTTCTTGCCAAATATCTCACACTATATTGTATTTATCCATTCATCAGTTGAAGAACATTTCCACTCTTTAGCTACTATATTGAAAAATTATTCAATGAAGATTCATGTATAAGTTTTTGTGTGAGCATGTTTTTTAAATTAACATCTAAAGACTGTGTGACGGCTTACATAACAAAAATAGTCTTCTTGTTTGACAGGTAACTGTAATCATACAGAGGTTTTATAAATAGATCCAGTCTGATGAATATTAGAGAAGCCTGTAACATTGAAGAACCTTTTTTTCTTTTAAACGGGGAACCTAATTTTTCAGACTTACAAATAATTCTATTATGGACAAGACATAATACTGTCCTCTTATTATGAAAAACAGGCACACAATTAAGATCTCCTTTTATTATTATAAAATACAGAACTCTTTGAGCTATATCTGCTTGACCTTGTCAATTTGCTCACTACAAAGAAACACAATCAACATACCAGCTTATACTTTCTACTTCATTTTATTTGAGTTCTGCATAAGATTTATCAGAAACAAGATTTCAGTGCTTAAAGTTTGAAAACACTGTCCTAAATATACTATGCTTCTGTCAATTTTCAATGATTCTAAGCTAAGGAAAAGCTTTCCAATAACCCCAAATTCATTAATTCATTCACTCATTCAACAAGTATCTACTGAAAAATACTAAAAGATGAGTAAGACCCAATGTTTTCATACACTCAAAAAATGTAGAGACTAATAAGGGAGAAAGATGTATAAGTAAACAAGACAATGCAACATATAACCAAGCTAAGTGCAAGTTACCGTGGGACACGGGGGTTGCTTATCTTTTCTCAGAGGAAAAGATTAATGGAGGCTTGTGAGATGAAGTTTTAGCACCTGTGATTTTTGTTTTTCTTGAAGATTTTAATTATTTATTTGAGAGGGAGAGGGTGTGCATGCGCAAGCAGGGGGAGGGGGCAGAGTGAGAGGGAAAGTAGCTCAAGCTGAAACTTGAACAGAAACCAAGAGTTGGATGCTGCTTAACCAAGTGAACCACTCAGGCACCTCTTATGATAAGGTTCTTAATGGATGGGTTAAGTCCGGAGTTGTAAGGACATCTTGGCAAATAGAGTGAGGTGGTGAGTGGAGAGTGAGGCATTATCCAGGCAACTGAGAACAGATAATCATGGCCTGAGTGAGTATAGAGTGCAGACGGAGGACGTTAAAGAGATGAACCTGGGATAAACATAGACGACTGAGGGTAGGGAATTCCTGACAACAGGAGCTCAGACTCAAAAGTGAGAATGAGTGAGGCACAGGAGGTGAGTGAGTTGTACACTTCTGCAAGAAAAAAGTTAACTACGCTGAAGGGGAGGAAGTTTGAGAAATAATGAAAAGAGATGAAGAATTTAGAGAATGTGTGAAAAATAAGAAAGAAAAAACCTAAAATCAAGGAAAGCAAAAATAATGTTTTTAAGCAGGGGAGGGATGCCTTCAGAGTGGAACTAAAGGACTTTACAAGTCTGGTACAACAGGCGAGATGAAATGGATCAGAGACCGCCAGGAGCTTTAGAGATGACTCAGGACCTAGTCATAAAGTACTAAGGCCCCTGACCACGTTGTGGCAATGAAATCAGAGAAAAGATAAACATATGAGGCTTTCTGAAAGGACATGGTAGCAAGATTTGCAACTGGAAAAGGCATTTTACTGTTAAAAAAAATTCCAGTTTTGGTTATGTTAAGCTGAGGTGACAGTGAGCTATCCAACTAAAAATGCCCAACAGAAGAACTTAAAGAGATCAAGAAAAGATAGCATAGCACAAGGATAAGAATTAAGTTGTGAGAATGGTGACAAACATCTGAGGGAAATGCATATATTTGGCAGGTAAGAGAAAAATAGGGAGTCAATGAAAAGATTAATCAAGTGGTGGCTCTAAGCCAAGACTAAGACTAACATTTTAAAATTGCCCTTCCTGGGCGCCTGGGTGGCTCAGTGGGTTAAAGCCTCTGCCTTTGGCTCAGGTCATGATCTCAGGGTCCTGGGATCGAGCCCTGCATCAGGCTCTCTGCTCAGCAGCGAGCCTGCTTCCCTCTCTCTCTGCCTGCCTCTCTGCCTACTTGTGATCTCTCTCCTTGCTGCCAAATAAATAAATAAAATCTTTAAAAAAATAAAAATAAAAAATAAAATAAAACTGCCCTTCCTGGGGGAAAAAAAAATAATATAAAATTGTTCTTCCTGGGTGGTGAGGTGGGTAAAATAGGTGATGGGTACTAAGAGTTCACTTGTCGTGATGAACACCAGGTGATATATAGATTTGTTGAGTCACAGAGCACCTGGGTGGCTCAGTTGTTAAGCATATTGCGTGTGGCTCAGGTCATGATCCCAGGGTCCTGAGATCAAGCCCCACATCAGGCTTCTTGCAAAGCAGGAAAGGCATTTTACTGAAGCAGGAAGCCTACTTCTCCTTTTCCTACTCTCCCTGCTTGTGTTCCCTCTCTTGCTGTGTCTCTCTCTGTCAAATAAATAAATAAAATCTTTTTACCAAAATAATTGCTGAATCACTGTATTGTAAACCTGAAACTGATATAACACTGTATGTTAACTAACTGGAATTAAAAACTTTTTTTTTTAAGTGAGCCAAGACCAGTATTTTTATTTACCAGTACTTTTAGGACGCATATAATTTACAAAGAATGATTTGCACATAATTTACAGAAAATAAAAGTATCAAGTTTGTTGATACACCCATGTAACTACCACTCCCATCAAAATACAGAACATTTTAATTCCCCAGAAAGTCCTGCCTGTTTTTTGTCAACCCCTCCCCCGACCTGCTTAAGAACCAACCAGTTTTCCAATTTCTATCTCTATAGGTTAATTTTACCTTTGTAGAACATCATATAAATGGAATCTTATAGTGTAGTATGTACTCTTGTACACAGGCATAAAATAAAAACTTTAAAGTTAAATAAATAGCCCTTCCCTCAATACTTTCTTTCTGAGATTCTGATGTGTCCAGAAAAACCACTGGACTAAGTAAGTCGATGAAACAGAACAGTAGGTTCACTGAAGAGTAAGAGCTTTGATTAAGAAAAGCTTGAAGAAGGGGTCGTTTGATAGATTTACTTTTATTAAATATTTATTTAAATATTTTATTTTTTTATTTTAAAGAGAGAGAGAGAGAGAGAGCTGGTGCTCCAGTAGGGGGAGGGGGAGAGGGAGAGGAAGAAGCAGATTCCGTGCTGAGCAGAGACCAAAGTGGGGTTGGATCCCATGACCCCAAGATCATGACCTTAGCTGAAATCAAGAGCTGGACACTTAATCGACTGAGACACTCAGGTGCCCCTGACAGCTTTAAAAAGAAAACATTTCCATACAAAAGCAAGCAAGCAAACAAAAACCACACCAAAAAAACCACCAAAAACCAAGTGGGACTATATTAAAACTAAAAAGTAGGGGCGCCTGGGTGGTTCAGTCAGTTAAATGTCTGTCTTGGCTCAGGTCGTGATCCTAGGGTCCTGGGATAGACTCCCCACCCCACAACCCCCACAGCCTCAGCAGGGAGTTTGCTTCTCCCTCTGCCATCCCCCACTCATGCTCGCTCCCTCTCTGTCTCAAATAAATAAATAAAATCTTTTAAAAAGGGCAAGGAGGAGGAGGCACACCAGGGTAGCTCAGTCAGTTAATCGTCAGCCTTCCGTTGGGAGTCATGATCATGGAGTCGTGGGATCGAGCCTAATGTCGGACTCCCAGCTCATTGAGGAGTCTGTTTCTACCTCTTCCTCTGCCCCTCCCCCTGCTCCTTCTTTCTCTCTCTCCCTCCCTCACTCTCTAATAAATAAAATCTTTAAAAAATAAAAGTTCAATGCGTACTTCACATCATAAACATTAATTCAATATGGATGACAAATCTCAATATAAAAGCTAATACTGCAAAGCTTCAGAAGAAAAATGAAGGGAAATACCTTCACAACTTGGAGATTAAAAAAAGGCAATAAAAAACAATGAATCACTGATACACATAACAATATGGATGAATATTAAAACATCATGCTGAAAAAAATCTTATACCAAACAGCACAGAACATATGATTCCAATTATATGAAATTCTAGAATCAGCAAAAGTAATCTATATTGGAGAAAAATCAGAACAATGGCTACTTGAGAACAGGGATAGGCAGGAATTGACTGCAAAGTGGTGACAGTGTATCTGTAACTTGATAGGGGTTTGGGTTTCATAGGTATACCCATCTGTTCAAATTCGTCAAACAGTTTAGGATTTGTGTACTTTATAGTAAATTTTACCTCACAATAGCGCAAAAAATAAATACTGAATTTTAGTTAATATATATACATGCTGAAATGTACTGATATCTGCAACTTACTTAGAAATGCATCAAAAAAATAAGGTGGACTGATGGCTGGATAAGTAGATAGCTGTATATATATGTGATAAAGCAAATTTAGTAAAATGTTAACTATGCAATCTAGTTGGTAAGTATATGATATTCACTGTGTAATTCTTTTCTTACTTTTTCTTTATGTTTAAGTAGTTGAGAGGCAAAGAGAAACACTCAGAAACTTAGTCTGAGTTTATACTTAGTATAGAAAAGAAACTTAGTCTGAGTCTATACTTAGTATAGAAAAGACTGAGAAGCAGTCTTTTCTATACTCTGACAGTTTTAGTTTTGTTTTTTAAGGTTCTTAGAGAAAGAGCCCATGCACAAGCAGAGGGTGGACAGAGGAGGAGGGAGAGGGAAAGCATCTCAAGCAGACTACATGCTGAGTGCAGAGTGTGTGATGCAGGGCTGACCTCAGGACCTTGAGATCATGACCTTAACCAAAACCAAGAGTCGGACCTTAACCAACTGACCCATGTAGGCACCCCTCTACTCCACTAGTTTTAAGCAAAACTGAGAAATGACAAAAAAAAAAATGTAACAGCTTTCTCTGATAGAGGTACACTGATTTGTCAGAATCCGAAATTTAAAGAAAATTCCTTCACCATCCCCTAAGTTCAAAAAAAGTCAATACAATGAAATAACTTTTCTACACGGTATGGGTGGCAGGCTATCAGGCCACAGACAGATTGAACAAATTAGTGTTTCTGTGGTAAACATCACATGACAAATCTCTAATCTTTATTTCATGCTCAATCTAAAATTTAAAAAGTCACTTCTTTACTCACCAGGTCATTAGCTTGATCTATTGTAAAAACACTGTTGTTTACTCTATTACCAACTTCAATATGTGCATCAGCTAGTGATGAAATAAGCTGTTTACACTCATTCTGCATTCGCGTGAATGGAACGGCAATTTCATCATAATACAAATGTTCTGAAAGGATATCAAGTAAACGTGGCTGCACAGCTAGGGTAACAGCTTTACACTCCTAAAATATAATAGACAAAAAACATTCAGGGCAAATATATAAACATAATTCTAAAGATATATACATCTTCACTTGCAAACTACAAAGTTCTAAATTCCTATTCATTTTGAATCTATGTTGTTACCTCCCAGAACATCGTTAGTTGCACAGAGAAAAGGTATCACACCCAAACTACTCTAAAATTTTAATATGAATGGCTTCAGAACATGCACGTGGAACTATTAAATTCCATTAAATTTTGCACCTAATTACTTTTACTTTACTCTGAATTTATATGAAGTTTACATACATACAGCACAGATTTAAAAATATATAACTGTAAAAAGAAATCAGTCAGAAAAGAACACTTAGCATGCACTAAAAATGTTATTTGAAACTCGTTATTAGATTTCTTAACAGTCGAACCCACAGTTTCACATGCCATACTGTAGAAATGGATATATAATTTAAAAGCTACTTACCTGCCCCCAAATTTAACTAACCCTTCCCACTCTCTCTGGTTGTTGCCTGCCCCAACCAGAGGGGGAATGGCCTCAGTGGTGAGCCAAGAGGGGTTCTGTGGGATCTGGGTGATCAGCCTGGGCTTCACAGAGTAAGTCCAGAGAAGCTCTGTGAGGGTCCAGAAACCGAACTGTCAACACTTGCTGCTGAGTCTGAGAGGCACAAAAACACAGCATCACTGCCTCTCCAGCACACCGAGTCCTGCCTAAAAACAGATGAGCCTTGCTTCTTTCCAGAGGCAAAGCTGGGGTCTCAGTTGCAACAGAGCATGGCTCAATTACTTTTAGACATAGCTTATAGCTTTGACAAACTGCTAAGAGGCAGTAACAAGAAACTCTCACAGCAAGTGCAGACAGTTAAATTTCCAGAATTCCAGTTAATGGAATAAACAAAGCCAGCAGGAAGTTTCTTTGATTTACAGAAGTCAGTCTTAACACAAAACCACACATCTTATTAGAAGCTAAAGGTTAAAAGGGCTGCAGGAAATGGCTTATTTGAAAACATGAAGATTTTCATTTAAATGTGGAGGTTTTATTCTTCCTGTGACCCAAAATTCTGCCCTTGCTACTACTCATACAAATGGATCTCTATTATTCAAAGCCTCTTATCTTTTATAGTTTTCAGGAACATCTGAGATATAAAGGAATGAATGACCAATAATTTCTGGACTGCTTCCACACATACACATGTGTTTTTAGGAGGAACACTTCTTAACAGACTGTAGTATCAAGAGCAAACATTCATTACATATGGTCATAGTAGTCTCAGGTACCAGACTAGGGGTCGTAAGAAAAAAGTCTAGGTTAAAAGCAAGTGGAAGAGAAACTATGTTTCACATTATAATTTAGAATACTTTTCTATAACTGTTGGGTTTTTATACAGAGAAAAATTTTTTCTGTTTGTGAAATATAATGAAAATAATCCTAATAACTAAAGGAAACTGGTTTACTTAATTTGTCTCCATTACTTTTTGGGCAAAATCTTACCTTCTGTAAAGCAGCCCATTCACAGATTACCAAAGCAACGCTAATTCTCTGTAAGGCAGATTTGGAGTTCAAATGGAAGAGTAGTAACTGGCCAAGGGATTCAGCTGGTTTAATTTCTTGGGTTACCACATTTACACCTGGATCACAAATACAGCAACAAAGTGCTCCTAACAATCTATGAGGGAGAAAAAAGAAGTTACTATAGAAATTACTTAAAGTTTCCCTTATACTGAAGCTATAACTTTTCCCAACAAAGATCATAACTCATATTTTATCTTCATAAAAAGATATAAATCTTACTTAAAACTTCAAGAAAATGAAAAATGTTTTCTTATACTTTTTCTTACTCTGTAACCAGTGTGCTAGAGGAGGTACTGACAAACACATTAGAAGAATATTTTGGTTAAAAGGCTTCTGAATTTTTGTATACTCACTTGGCTGCCATCATTCTGGCCCGCATAACCACAAAATCCCTAGTGGAGGGGTCTTCCATGATGGTGTCTGCACCTGCAATGTATTCCTGAAGGACTTCTTTTGTTTGGCTTTGGCCTTGGCGTACCTTACCACCTGTTTTTTCCTAGAGTTTGGAAAGTGGGGGGAAAATAAGTAAAAATTAATAATTAAATTTAATATGCAATTCTCCTCTGTACACAAAAATACTTTCATTTGTTCTTCCAATAAAATACAGTTCTTTTCAGAAAAGTTTAATGGATAAAAATTATTATGCATTTGTAAAGGTCCTCATAAAATAATTTCTCTCTACATTAAATCACACATAATTAAAATAAAATAAAGCAATACAAATTTCTTACACGGTTACTGTATTAATAATTAGAGCTGAACATACAAATACATTATGTCCCTCTACACTTACCTTGGCTCTAGCTTTTACTTCTAGTAACATATTTAAATCAATAGGTAAATGAGAAGGCTGCATCATTAAACAAAGCCAAGCTCCCATCCATGGACAGGCAGCTGCTACCACATACTGAACTGAAGCTTTGCTCAACAGTTCCATCCAAACCTACAGAGTGAAAGAGAAACATGAAAAATGAAATTTTCCTAGTGAGGGTTAATAAAACCTAATACCTATTTTTAGGGATACTGAATTGGGAAAAAAAAAAAAGGTAGGAAATAGTACAGAGATGAATTTTTTTGGGGAGGGGTGGAAGAAAATACCTTTTATTTGATTATTTAAAATTAACAGATGAATTTTAAAAGTCAATATAAAGGCTCATTTTAAAATATTGCTTGATAGGTTTGTATACTAAAAAACACAAAAGAAAGTTTTAAAGACAGGAGCTGAAAGAATTTCCTTCAATATCTTGTGAAAATCATTTAAAATATAAGATACCCATAACAATAAAAGTTGTTAAAATTCCAGTCATTAAAATCCTTTGCATATATCATAAAGATATATACTAATACAGCCCTATATTCAACACACACCCTTCAGGGAACACCTGAGTGGCTCTGTAGGTTAAGTGTCTGCTTTCGGCTCAGGTCATGATCTTGGGGTCCTGAGATAGAGCCCCAAGCTGGGCTCCCTGCTCAGCAGGGAGTCTGATTCTCCCTCTCTCTCTGCCCCTCCCCCTACTCATGCTCTCTCTCTCTCTCTCTCTCTCAAATAAATATTAAAAAAAAAAACACCACAGGCACACACACTTCAAGATATAACAGCTCCTAATAGATAACTTTTTTTTTTTTTAAAGATTTTTTTTATTTATTTGACAGAAAGAAACACATGAGAGAGGGAACACAAGCAGAGGGAATGGTAGCGGGAGAAGCAGGCCTCCTGCAGAGTAGAGAGCCCGATGCGGGGCTCGATCCCAGGTCCCCAGGATCTGACCTGGGCTGAAGGCAGACGCTTAACGACTGAGCCACCCAGGTACCCCTAATAGATAACTCCTGCTAAAGTCAGAGGTAGTAAGATCCTAATATAAATAAATAAAGAACAATTTAAAGTCTTGATTCATGATCTTAATAGGGTATCTTTCTTGATGCCAAACATAAATGTAACTAAAAACAAATAGAAATAACACCACTATTAATCCAAGGCTATTAACAATGAGATGCCTCAGTGGCAACAGTTCAAGACTGAATTATGACAGTACTATTTCCCTCCATAAACATTACTGAATATATCAAATGGCTCTTCTTTAAGGATTCTAACACATACAACCAATCTTGCTAAATAAGGGGGGGAAAAATAAATCTAAACCACGACAATCAGATTCTATATATCACCAATGAATCCCAAAAGATACCTGCAGAATCAATAACCATATGGATGAATAGCAAAATAAGTGATACAGAAAAAGTCTTTTCTTCATTTTATTTTCTATATTGAGGCTATCAGAAATGTTTAAAACACTTGCCTCTAGACTTAACTATTATACACCATAAGAAGCCTATTTCCTTGTTTCATAGATCTCCACACTTTTCAAATGTGTTGATTTCCAATTTTTTAAAATCTCTGACCACAACAGTACAGCAATTATGAAAAATTTAAAAAATCTACTAAGTTATTGGGGAATAGAATACAGATATATTCACTGTGTACCTTGTGAATGAGGTCCAGAATTTCCTGGCTGCTTTCTAAAACACAAAACTGAAAAATGTGTCGCAGCATATCAGGCAGGATAGGTATAAGCCAAGATGAAGAGTTCTGAAAACAAAAACAGCATCAAATCTATAGTATAGAATTCTTAGGTGTTAGCTTATTTGAAGAGCTACAAGTCAAGTAATACAAATGTTACCATGAAAAGACAGTATGGCTTTATCAAAAGGGTTCGACTGGGTAATAAATTTTTACAAGATTCTGGAACAACTGTATCATATTTGTTATTCCAGTGGTTTGGAGAAATTAAGTATCACAAGAACTAGTATTTTTAAAATGCAGATTCTCTAGTAGTATACCATAAAGGCCACTTAGTAGAAAATACAAGACAACGCTGGAAAAACATCTGAAGGCCAAATTCACTTCACCTGAACAACTGTGCAAGCATCTCCTTTTCAGTATCATTGCAAAAAGTAATATGGCTTTAGCTATTAGTATTATCTTAAAAAATTGCAAGGTATAATCTGACCCATCCAGGGCCAGTCTCCTGCAAATCTGAAAGCTGGCCCACTTATTTTCACTAATTTTGAACCTGTCTTCCAGGAGGCAATGACTGAGGCAGGAAATCTAATGCTGTTGCTTTGTATTTATAGGTTTATTTAATTAGATTGGTGGGGGAAGGAACAGGGTACAGTGAAGAGCGTATTATTATTTTTCAGTCTTTTAGAGATTATCCTCCTTCAAATTCCTCTCTCCGGAACTTTTTTAAAAGTAGTTAACAGACTTTTAATATGCTACTAACTAGGACTCTACTTACCAAAATATCCCCACTAATCTTAAGGAATATCTACAAAGTGCTGATGAGCATTTAACATTAGTCTAGCACAGTGTAAACTAAAATACAGAAAAATTCCTACCACAGTGTGTTTACTTCACCAAGTTTAACTATAATCAGGAACACTATTACTCAAGTCATAAGTGAATTTAAGCTTTACAAGGCTTTTGAAAAAAAATTTTTGGTCTGTGATAAATAATTAACAGAGTAATTATTAGCACTTCATGTTAGTGCTAAACGTAGTCCCTAGCATTTTTGTAATGAGCATCAGATAGGGGAGAGGGGCATTTGAGGAAAATGACTGATGGTTATGGAGTGTGACACAGATGGGGTAGTTTCTTCCCAGTTGTTTTATTAAGACTGATGTTCCTTACTGTATTCTGCCTTCCTGGAACTCAGAATAAAGAGAGTTGATGAAAACGGAAATAGGACTATCAGACCATTCACTGTTCCAGACAATCAAGGTGAAACTTCTATCTATACTCTCTCATACTCTCATACTCTCCCCTCCAGCCAATTTCCTTTCACTTCCTCTTTAGGGCCATCATGCTCTCTCTTGCTTCCAGAGTTTCACATGCTGTTCCTTCCTGACCCTGTTCTTCACCTGCTTAAATTCTATTCATTCTTCAGATCTCAGCTTAATCTTCACTTTTAGCAGGCAGGGTACCATCTTCCCTAACCTTCACTCACTTCACTAGCTAGGATCCAACAGTATTGTCTACTTCCCCTACCAGATACTTACCTCCTTGTGTTATTAGAGCCTGTCTAATTGTCTGTTTTTCTCCTGTTTTGTTTAGTTTCCTGTTTTAAGCTGTACAGAGGGCAGAGACCTTGTTTTTTACTGATCAATATCCAAAGAATTGTAAGCACATAGTAGGCACTAAAATATTTGTTGAATGAATCCATAATTTCTTATAGGAAATGGTCCCATGTCAGAAAGTAGTTAGTAATATGTGAAATCTCTCACAATTATAGTTGGTAATAAATCCCTAATTTGCAAAATTTAGAGACATGGTAAGCTCTTACCAGTACCCTTTTGCTATACCCCTCCTTTTACCTTCCCACAAAATGGTTAGATGTGGAAAAAAGCAGCAATATGATCATCACTCCCATGAACACCTGATTCCTGCCTGTAGGCAAATTTATCATCAATTTCTTATCTCCGTATCAAATGATTTGGGGTTGCAAGGGAGGAGATTTGGGAAGAAGATAAAATAAAGTGATGAATCTACACTGAGTTCTTTCATTAATTGGGTCTGAAATCCCATTTTGGCCCATTGTCAAAAGAGGAAAAAAAAAAAACCACACACACAAAAATGAACCAAACTCTATATTTACATAATTTATAATGCCCTGTTCTATTCATTTCTCCAATCAATCTTTACTGAAAGCCAGCTAAATATTTAACCTTTGCTCTTGCCTTTTAATACCTTTGCAGAATCTGGCTAATACCGAATTATGCTAATATTCTCTAATGCCAATCTTAGTAAAATGTATTCTTTTCTTTTTTTTTTTAAAGATTTTTATTTATTTATTTGACAGAGAGGAGAGAGATCACAAGTAGGGAGAGAGGCAGGCAGAGAGTGGGGGGAGGGGAAGCAGGTTCCCTGCTGAGCAGAGAACCCGATGCGGGGCTCGATCCCAGGACCCCGAGATCACGACCCGAGCCGAAGGCAGAGGCCTCAACCCACTGAGCCACCCAGGCACCCCAGTAAAATGTATTCTTTTGGTCTTTCTTTTCCTCTCTACATATGCATATGAGAAATTTCTTACATCCTAGATCCTCAGATTCCAACTCAATCTCATATATGTATCTCCATGCTAAATTTTGATGCTTTCAAACAAATCAATGTTGTATGTAACCAAAATTTTGGAATGACTCATAAAGTGGCAGTGATGCAAGTAGAATGGAAAAATTGTCCCAGTCAGCAGAACAAGAAACTGATGTCCAACATATTTTTCTAGATTGAGGAGTCAAGTTCTAGCTACAACATTTACTGGTAACAATGCTAGTTACCCTAGATATTCCAGTAAAGTAGTTCACTGACAGACATACAGACTCATAGAAACACTTTATGTATAAACACATTCATAGGCTAAAGAGACAATACAGAAAGGAAAAATCAAGAGGTAAAGTCTTTCACTTTGATTGCCAAACGGCCAGTTTAACAAAAAAAAGTTACAACTTGATATTATGCCCTAACTAGTTTGGTTTGCTTAAAAGTTCTTATTTCATGCTCCCTAAGAAGCCAGGCTTGCCAGTGCTTTCACATGTTAACATCACAGATGCTATGGTATTCACTGTCATTTTATTTAAGTATATTTTAGAGATGTACATGCCTGCATACATACTCATGATGGGATAAATTTTAAGATTAAGGACATTTTTGTTATAAAATCTGGTTTTATAAAGCAAAACAACACAAAAAAATTACTGAAGATAATCAGAATACTTTCAAGGAAATAAAGGCATCAGTCTTTAAGGGTTACTGCTGCACTGAGCTATAGCCAGGTTTAGCCTCAACATTGCAGTTATTGAAAGGGTTGAGAAGTTAGAAAATGAAACCAGAATAGAACTACCAGTTATTTAAAGATGGGTTCATTTTTTCACTTTGTACTTAAGATGACTTCATATAAAAAAGTGAGAAAGCAATTCAATAGACACTTAATCCATTTTGTCTCCACGTAAAATTTAAAACTGAAAGCCAGCCAGAATTGGACCTGAATCTGAGCCAAATCAATTATCTGAGTTGTGTAGGTACACGAACTTGTGGAAGTTTAATTTTTGGTCATCAGTTCCCTCATCTGCAACACAGAAATGGCAGTAGCTAACTATGGTACATACTTACCAGGGTTCACAGCATAAAGTAAGCTCTCAATAGTAACTTGGATTATTACTATAATTAAATATCACTTATTTTTTTTTTAAATATCATTCTTATACCTTGTATATAAATAAAAGTTCTAAACTGTTAGGAAAGAATTCCCAGAACTGGAAGTGTTAATTATTGTTCTTAGTATGTACTATTATTTATGTTTTTATAGCATTAACATTTTATTTTATTTTTTAAAGATTTTATTTATTTGACAGAGGGAGAGGTACTATTATTTATGTTTTTATAGCATTAACATTTTCTTTTCTTTTTTTTTTATTTTCTTTTTTTTTTTTATTTTTTTTTTTTAAAGATTTTATTTATTTGACAGCGAGAAACACAGCGAGAGAGGGAACACAAGCAGAGGGAATGGTAGCGGGAGAAGCAGGCTTCCTGCAGAGCAGGGAGCCCGATGTGGGGCTCGATCCCAGGACCCTGGGATCTGATCTGGGCCGAAGGCAGACGCTTAACGACTGAGCCACCCAGGCGCCCCTTTATTTTCTTTTTTAAAGATTTTATTTATTTGACAGAGGGAGAGAGATCACAAGTAGACCGGGTGGGGGGGGGAGCAGGCTCCCCAGTGAGCAGAGAGCCCGATGTGGGGCTCGATCCCAGGACCCTGAGATCATGACCTGAACCGAAGGCAGAGGCTTCAACCCACTGAGCCACCCAGGCGCCCCAGCATTAACATTTTAAAGCACTTTCATGTATATTCTTTTACTTAGCCCATATAACTCTGAGGAAGACTGGATGGAGAGTATCACCAGAAGGGTTAAATAAACTTGACCAAGGTCATAAATTTAACAAATAGAGCTGAGGTTAGAACCCAGATTCTTTACTTAGTTAAGTGATCTTTTCATTATGCCACTAAAGAAAACAATAGTGATAGAAAGCAGCTCAGAATAAGTAAGGCATGTTAAAGTAACAACAGATTTTTATCACTACAGGTCTATCATCTCTCATCCAACTTCTCTGGAGCCAAGTATATTTTAAAATTCAGAGATATTCTAATTTTAGAATAATGAAGTTGTATGTGCTGCATGCTATGCAATAACAACAGGGTCTGTTGAGGTCTTTATTTGGGTGAGGTAGCACCCAAATAAAGTATGTTATTATTTCTGAAGCAAATTTTGTGAATGGGCACATTTAGTAGGATAAAGACTTATGAACAGTCTCTCTTCAGAATGAGCAAGTTTTCCCACCAAATGAGTTTTGTAAGTTGATCCACCTTACAAAAAATCTTTAGATTTCAAAACTGCAAATAAGAGATTATGAACTTGTATTACAAAATAGTTTGCAGGTAGCTATGAAGCAATCAATAGTAACCATCAGAAGGGGTGCCTAGGTGGCTCAGTTGGTTGACCTTCCTTCAGCTCAGGTCATGATCTCAAGGTCCTACAACTGAGCCCCATGTCGGGCTCCCTGTTCAGGGGGAGTCTGCTTCTCACTTTGCCTCTACCCCCACTCAAGAGCACACACTCTCTCTCTCAAAGAGATATATAAAAATCTTTTTTAAAAAATTTAAAAACATGAGCAACCATCAGGAAATGCTGTAGCAAAGAATACAGTAATGGCTACAACCATCAGACATGGTTTACTTTGCTATTCTCAGAAAGCAAATAATGTTGCTAAGATCATAGGAGTAACAATAGCCACCAAGTGTTTACTTATTAATGAGTTTAGATAAAGAAAAAAATCACAGTGAGCTGCAGAAGTTGGAATTGTTTTGTGGCACCTGTTCCCTGAAGTAAAGAAAAGACAGAGGAAGAAAGGGAGATGATATTTTGCAAGGACAGTGATTATGTGTAGAAGGAATTGTAGGGAGTAGGTGATGAGCCATGTGCCAAATACTCTCATCAAAGGAATCAAAAGGCATCCAAATAGGTAAAGAAGAAGTAAAACTTTCACTATTTGCAGATAACATGATACCATATGGAGAAAACTCCAAGGACTCCACCAAAAACTTACTACAACTAACAAATGAATTCAGTAAGGTCACAGGATACAAAATCAATATACAGAAATCTTTTGCATTTCTATACAGCAATAATGAACAGAAAAGAGAAAGAGAAATTAAGAAAACAATCCCATTTACAATTGCACCAAAAATAATAAAATACCTAGGAATACAATTAAACAAGGAAATGAAAGACCTGTACTCTGAAAAATAAAACATTGATGAAAGAAATTGAAGATGACACAAATGGAAAGATATTCCATGCTTACGGATTAGAAGAACAAATATTGTTAAAATGTCCATACCACCCAAAGCAGTCTATAGATTTAATGCAATCCCTATTTAAAAAACAAAAGCATTTTCACAGAACTATTACAAACATTCCTAAAATCTGTATGGAACTACAAAAGATCCTGAATAGCCAAAGTTATCTTGAAAAAGAACAAAACTGGAGAGATCACATTCCTAGATTTCAAGTTATACTACATAGCTATAATCAAAACAGTATGGTGGTGGCATACAAACACATCTATCAATGAAACAAAAAAGAGCCAGAAATAAACCCATGATTATAGTCAATAAACTTTCATATAGAAGGCAACAGTATCCTCTGGGAAAAAGATAGTCTCTTCAACAAATAATGTTGGGAAAACTAGACAGCTACATGCAAAAGAATGAAACTGGACCACCTTCTTACACCATACACAAAAATAAAACTCGAAATGGATTAAGGAATTTGAACCTGAAACCATAAAAATCCTAGAAGAGAGCACATGTAGTAATTTCTCTGACACCAGTCATAGCAACATTTTTTTAGATATATCTCCTCAGGCAAGGGAAACAAAAGCAAAAATAAACTATTGGGACTACACCAAAATAAAGAGATTCTGCATAGCAAAGGAAACAATCAACAAAACTAAAAGCAACTTACTGGATGGGAGAAGATATTTCCAAATGACATATCCAATAAAGGGTTAGTATCCAAGACTCCTAAAAAACTTAGAAAACTCACTGCCAAAACTCCCCAAATAATTCAATTAAAAAATGGGCAGAAGACATGAAGAGACATTTTCCAAAGAAGACATACAGATGGCCAACACACACGAAAAGATGCTCAACATAACTCATCATCAGGGAAATGCAAATCAAAACTACAATGAAATATCACCTCACACCTGTCAGAATGGCTAAAATCAACAACACAAGAAACAATAGGTGCTGGCAAGGATATGGAGAAAAAGGAATCCTTGTGCACTGTCAGTGAGAATGCAAACTGGTGCAGCCATTGTGGAAAACAGTAAGGAGGTTTCTCAAAAAATTAAAAATAGAACTATCACATGATCCATTAATTGCTCTACTGGGTATTTACCCAAAGAATATGAAAGCATTAATTCAAAAAGATACATGCACTCTAAGTTTATTGTAGCAATATTTATGATAGTCAAAATATGGAAGCAGCCCAGTATCCATCAATAGATAAATGGATAAAGGAAATGTAGGGTGAGTATGTATACGTATGTGTACACACACACAAACACACAGAATTATTCAGCCATAAAAAGGAATGAAATCTTGCCATTTCCAGCAACATGGATGGATCTAGAGATATAATGCTAAGTGAAATAAGTGAGAGAAAGACAAATACTATGATTTCACTCATATGTGGAATTTAAGAAAAAAACAAATGAACAACAACAAAAACGACAGATAAACCAAAAACCAGACTCAACCACAGAGAACAAACTGATAGTTACCACAGGGGAGATGGGTAAAAGAGATGAAGGGGATTAAGAGTACACTTAATCTTGATGAACACTGAGAATTGTTGAGTCACTATATTGTATACCTGAACATGCAGTAATGCTATATGGTAACCATACTGAATTTTTAAAGAAATTCATCAAATAAATATAGCATTGTTACAGTAAAAAAAAATCCTCATCAAATAAATATAACATGGTTACAGTTGGGATACAGGGATAGACTTGAAAATTTTTGACTCCAGGTTATATATTAGGAAACAGCAGGGGAAAGGATTGACAAGAGTCAAATAACAGAAGACTGAGAGACAGGAAGTTTATTCTAATGTACTAGGCAATAACAAATTACTAACCAATTTGCAATTAACAGAGGCTACAGTCCCCCAAAATATCCTTAACTCATTCTCCCCTTTTATAAATATTATTACTGTGTAGAAACTAAAGATAAAAAACCTGATTCCAAACCATAAGGAGCAAACTACTAAAGTAGGATACTACTATTTTTTATAAGGAATTAAAAAAAAAAAATACATATATATAATATATCCTAAGGAAAGTAGGATACTATTTTTTATAAATACAGAGAAGGGAGAATGTGGGTAAACTAGAAAACAGGTGAAGTTCTATGGGGATTACAACTTATTCTTAATATTTTGGTTACAAAATCTTGAAGCAAATAAAACAGAATTATAACTGGATGGTGGATATATAAATCTTGTTTTATAATTCCCTGCTCTTCTATTTTAAAAACTCCCCAAAATTAAAAAATGGGAATATGTGGTAGTCTTGAGAAAAGTTTGGGGGTTTTAAGGATTTTATTTATTTATTTGAGAGAGAGAACAACTGGAGGGGAGAGGCAAAGCAAGAGGGAGAAGCAGGCTCCCCACTGAGCAGAGTCCGATGCAGGCAGGGCTTGATCCCAGATCATGACCTGAGCTGAAGAGAGATGCTTGACCAACTGAGACACCCAGACACTCCGAGAAAAGTTTTCTAAAAGGGTTTGGCTTTATACTATTATTTAAAAAAAAAAAAACCCAACAAATCAATATAGTAAAGGATATATGTGGGGGTCAAAACTGGGATGTACTGAGAGTGGGTAATAAATTCCATAGCTCTAAGTCTTTGACAATGAGAATATGGAGAGCAAGGCTCAGGGCAGTGACAAAGCACTAAATATTCTATACACATCAACATTAAGTTTTGCTACCAGCGTGACTTTCAGTAAAGAGACAATCTGAAGATAGAAGCTAGATAAAAATGGGAAATTTCAGGGCACCTGGGTGGCTAAGGTCATGATCTCATGGTCCTGGAATCAAGCCCAGTGGGGTCTCTGCTCAGCAGAGAGCCTGCTTCCCCCTCTCTCTGCCTGCCTCTCTGCTTACTTATGATCTCTCTGTCAATAAATAAATAAAATCTTTTAAAAAGGGGCACCTGGGTGGCTCAGTGGGCTAAAGCCTCTGTCTTCGGCTCAGGTC
Source organism: Procyon lotor (assembly GCA_028646535.1). Lineage (NCBI taxonomy): Eukaryota > Metazoa > Chordata > Mammalia > Carnivora > Procyonidae > Procyon > Procyon lotor. Next base: position 41,005,531 of record CM053617.1, on the reverse strand, counting down.
ATGATCTCAGGGTCCTGGGATCAAGTCTCACATAGGGCTCTCTGCTCAGCCAGGGAGCTTGCTTCCCCCTGACCTCTGCCTGCCTCTCTGCCTACGTGTGATCTCCCCTCTCTGTTGAATAAATAAATAAAATCTTTAAAAAAAAAAATCTTAGGGGCGCCTGGTTAAAGCCTCTGCCTTCGGTTCAGGTCATGATCTCAGAGTCCTGGGATGGAGCCCCACATTGGGCTCTCTGCTCAGAAGGGAGTCTGCTTCCCCTCTCTCTGCCTGCCTCTCTGCCTATCTGTGATCTCTCTCTCTCTCTCTCTCTCTCTCTCTCTCTGTCAAATAAATAAATAAATAAAATCTTTAAAAAAATTTTTTTTTAATTAAAAAAATATAAAAAAAACCTGACAGGTTTTCCTCAGAAGATTCTGATTAGATAAAATAAAAAAAACAAGGCAAAACAAAATTTACACATATTAAGTCACAGAAGTGCAACACAATACCATGCTGCAGATTAAAGGAAGGCTACATGGAATATCTCCCCACCTTTTTTAATATTCCTAATTCACAGAGAAATGCAGGATTAGTAGATACATATACCCATACTATAATCTATTGTCTAAAAATAGGTAAATAAATAAAATAAAATAAAAAATAAATAAAATAAAATAAAATAAAATAAAAAAATCAACCACTCCTTTTTAAAGATGACTGGCTCAAACTGTAGTACCCACAAATAACAGCATGTCAGAATGGATTCCTTATGGTATTTCCCCAAATTCTAGTATTTTGTTTGACTACTGTTGCTTTTAAAATAGAAATCTCAAGCCTTTTATAGGCAGGGCAAAGATTCCTCAAGTCAGCACAGACTCCATTTACAGTGATATTACCTGAATGAACTTTCTAGGTACTTCCATGTATGACTCCTGAAGTATACTATCCTTGGAAATACCGTGCTCTTAAGATTAAGTAATTCTTGGATGCCTGGATGGCTCAGTGGTTAAGCATTTGCCTTTGGCTCAGGTCACGATCCCAGGGTTCTGGGATTTAGTCCCACATCAGGCTCCCTGCAAAGCGGGGAGTCTGCTCCTCCCTCTCCCTCTGATCCTACACCCTGCTTATGTGCGCGCACACTCTTTCTCTCAAATAAAAATAAATAGATAGATAGATAGATAGATAGAATCTAAAAAAAAAAGAAAAAGTTATTTATTTGAGAGTGAGAGAGAATGAAAGAACCAGTGGGAGGTGGGAGGAGGGGTAGGGGGAGAAGCAGACTCCTGCCCAATGCGGGATTTGATCCCAGGAGATCATAACCTGAGCCAAAGGCAGACACAACCAACTGAGCCATCCAGGCACCCAAGATTAAGTAATTCTTAAGAGGAGGCAAGTGCCTAACAATTTCATCATCAGACTTTAGGGGTCATACTGTAGAGCTCCAAATATAGCCTTATTTTATATAATTTCAAGATCACTATACATAGTTATTTGTTCTTACCTGGTCCTGTGTTGATAATAACGTAAATAGAGTTTCCAATGCTGCTCTTCGAACTGATGATATAGTGTGATGCAAAAAAGGCCAGACACGTGGAACTAAAACTGTGAGTGACTGCTGAATACTAATAAAGAAAACAAAAATTAATCTTATTCTCAGTTTGAAACTCTGTTGGTACATTAAACATGCCCTATTATCTTTCTTGATGAATAAATTATAAAAACATAATACAATTTTCATATAACATTCACTTAACATCCTCATTCAGAACTGTTATTACAGCACCAGAGTAGCCAGAGCAAACATAATCATAAAAAATATTAACGTTAAGTTCTATGGCACTAATGCCATGGATTACCTATTTCAAATAAGAACTTTCTAATATAACAGCCCTTATTTTCAATCTGTCCTTACTCAGGAAAATGGGTCATGTATCTTAACTGGCAATCAGGCTACACAAAATCAAGATTGTTAACTTTTTTTTTCTTATGGCTAACCCCAATGAGAAATCATTAGATGCACATAACTTACATTCCGCTTTGGGGTCACCTCTGCCACTTATCAAATGAGCAAAGAGGTGGTATGGTAGTCGTTTTGAAATCTGTTATCCTGATTTAGCATTACTAAGTTAAGAAAACTCAAATATCTTCCTTCACAGATTAGAATTTAAGTGGAAAAACATGCAAAGCCACATCCATGCTCACAACCGGGACCCCAGAATTCCTGTCACAACCATGAGCATTTATAAAAATTACCTTGGATTAGGAAATGATCTATAAATAGCATTTAAAATATATAACTCTATAGAAAAAAGCATGAATAAAAAAGGAATAGAGCAAGTGTAACTATATATCCTTTGTGGTTCCCTAAGGAAGCCTATCTTTTAACACTATTTTCATTACTTACAGGTTTGTATGAACATCACTTCTTACATTTACTTAAACACTTAGTAAATTTACTTATAAAATTCTAACTTAAACACATGCACAGAGATGCTAAAATAGACTTGATCCATGTAAAAGCATTATAACAAGGTCTTAATAGTGTAACTGTTCATACTCCCAATGACATGTTGCATTTCTTACATAAGCTGGAAAATATTTGCCAAATATAACATATGAAGCCAATTTTCTAATAATGGAACTTTGAAAAAAATTAAAAAATTGTATTCACATTGTAATTAACAGAATTTTCACTTTCTTATATTATCTAGCTTTCCTGACACAATTATTTTTTTTAAGTCCTAAGTCTTTTATTTAGGGCTGCTGTTAACAAAGGCTCATGGTCTAAACCCACTCCACCTGGTTTTTTTTTTTTAAACAAAAAACACAGAACACAGCCATGTTCATTACTTTATGTACTATCTATGGGTGCTTTTGCACTACAATGACATAGCTGAGTAGTTCTGACAATGATGATATGGCCCACAAAACCAAAACTACCACCATCTGGGCTTTCACAGTAAAAGGTTGCCAACCTCTGATTTAGGGTAATTAAAAACTCTTGCATTTTGCAGCATGAAAAGGCCTTTCACATAAATGAACTCACTTAATCCCTACAGCTTTCACTACTAATTGAAAGTACCTGAAAATTAGAATACCCCATATATGCACTACCACTTTTTCTCCTCATTTGCTTTTACAGGCACTTATTTTGCAAACCCAACTTGTAGGCTGTCCGACTGGCCTAAATTTAACACCGAAGTACTCCCAGCAGGATCCATATTATTTGAAATACTCTGTACATATTTTTAATACATCTCAAAGAGCCAGAAATCATTTATAATCATAATCACATGAATATTCACTAAACATCCTCACTAGGCTAAGAACGAATAGTACTTAATTTTCTCATCTGTGGTTTTTAAAGTTGCATATGAATTTTTCTTCAGTATCTCCAAAGAATATTTTTGTGTGTGTATGTTATTTTTATTTTTTTTCTCCAAAGATACTATCAAAAGAAACAGTATAATTCAGTGGCAGTCTAAAAGGGAATATGTAATTAGCTGAACTTTATTTCAATTATCAAGACAGGAAAACAAGTGACCCTTAAAATTTTTGGTTTATGTTTGGCTTCATTCAATCTCTACCTCTGGACATTATATTACATTTTTATATATTTCCTTCCTGATGAGTAATTATTGAAGTTAAGAGCAAGAGCTGGAAGGAAGATTACACAAAAAAGTTCACAGAGGAGCCAATTTTGGAAAATGTAATGCTGATATTCAATGATAATTCCATTAGCTAAATGTCTCTAAATAAAGTTGGAATTCTAAATTCTGGGGCTAGAGATAATATGCAATGATTCCATTTCTGAAGTTAACTATCATAGGATGAACAAGATGAAGAATTATATAACCAAAATAGCCCAAGGGTAAAGAATATGACCTTTTTAACTTCCTGCCCCAAATGTGCTGGTGGTTAGAGAGTAAAGAAGAAAAAGCTGCTTGAAAATAGTAGTCTTTGACATCCCCAACTTACGGTGTTATTCTTAAAGATGCTGGACTATTTTATTTTTAGGCTTCATTATCTGGAAATGTATGTAAACACTTTTTACTTTACTCCCACTAACTACAAATAATTACCTGCATTGTTGGACCTGAGGATAAGTTAATAAGGATGAAAGAAGAGTCATAATACTATTTGTTGAAGCTGTAAGATCATCTAGTTCCAGAAGAGCATCCCATAATGTATTTATAATGAAGGGTACCTATAAGATCAGTTATTAAGAAAACATTTATTTTACACAAAATATGCACAAGCCATGCCAGATTGTAGCCACTACTGATTCAAAAACATTCACAATCCCTATGCCCTTGGACAGTACCAGTTTTGAGCAAAATTAAGGAGACATTATTGCCTTTAGTAATTCTCTACTCCTCTTTAAATGACACTCAACTCTACTTTGGCACTTCCCTTTCTAACCAGGCTCATAATGGAAGGGGAATTCAGGAATTAAGATAGCCAATACTCCATTATATCCCAATAATCTATTTTATGTAAAAAAACAATACAGTGTACACACACAAGACATGACCCTCTGTGTAAAATAATTTTTAATATATTTAAAATAATACTAGTCAGGGCGCCTATGTGGCTCAGTGGGTTAAAGCCTCTGCCTTCAGCTCAGGTCATGATCTCAGGGTCTTGGGATCAAGCCCTGCATTGGGCTCTCTGCTCAGCAGGGAGCCTGCTTCCCCCTCTCTCTCTGCCTGCCTCTCTGCTTACTTGTGATCTCTCTCTGTCAAATAAATAAAATAAAATAAAATCTTAAAAAATAAAAATAAAAAATAAAACTACTAATCATTATGAAAAGACAAATTTAGTTTTTGAGCTTCTAAGTAAATACTACTTGATGCACTTCCAAACAAACATGTTCTGGTTTTGATAATACAAAAGAAAGATCTTAAAAGAGGCCATTTCAAAACAATGAGACCAGATTAAAAAAATCTAAAGCCAAAACCAAAATCAACCCCCCCCCCAAAAAAAAAAGCTGTATGTCTGAAAATCAGGAGTGAAATAAAGAAATGATTGCTTTTTTCTCAAAGAAGTTCTCTATGTAGGGGCACCTGGGTGGCTCAGTGGGTTAAAGCCTCTGCCTTCGGCTCAGGTCATGATCTCAGGGTCCTGGGATCGAGCCCCGCATCAGGCTTTCTGCTCAGCGGGGAGCCGCCTTCTCCCCCCCTCCCCCCCGCGCTTTCTGCTTACTTGTGATCTCTTTCTCTCTGTCAAATAAAGTCTTTAAAAAAAAAAAAAAGTTCTTTATGTATATTCTGTACATGAAAGAGAAGTAGATTAGTGGACAAAATTCACTCCTTCAAGTATAATATATAATTGAAATTGCACACATAAGCACAATCTATTATAAGAAAAATAGAGGATGGTATATCTGGCTGACTCAGATGGTAGAGCATGCCACTATCAAACTCAGGGTTTTAAGTCTGAGCCCCATGTTGTGTGTAGAGATTACTTAAAAATAAAATCTTAAAAAAAAAAAATAGAGGATGAAGGAGTAAAAAGTATTCAATGTTTTTCCTAATTCTATATACCCCAAATATAAATAAGCTCTATAGAAGAAAATGCAAAAATATTTAATTTACCTTCTGTGTTTGAAGATACACAAGGCTTTCTACCACAGGTACTAATGATGCTGCAGCAACGGCTCTGACATCATCATCAAGGTCCTGAAGTCCTTCAATTATTCTAGTTAAAACTTTAGGCAATAAAGTATTAATTACATCCTGTAAAACAGTACATCAAGATAAATTAATTTCTGTTATTAAATTATTGTGCTTAAATATTTATTATTAAATTTACCATATGAAAGCATAAATCCTAATCTTTTTTAAAGTTAATTTATTTAAGTAATTTCTACACACTATGTGGGGCTCAAACTCAACAATCCCGAGATCACAAGTGACACATGCTTCTGACTGAGCCAGTCAGGCGCCTCATGAATCCCAGGCTTTATTAAAAAGGAATCACACAGGGTGGCCTGTGTGGCTGAATCAGTTAAGCATCTGCCTTTGGCTCATGTCATGATCTCAGGGTCCTGGGATTGAGCCCTGCATCAGGCTCCTTGCTCAGTAGGGAGTCTGCTTCTCCCTCTGTCTCCCTCCACCACTTGTGCTCCCTCACTCTAACAAATCTTAAAAAAAAAAAAAAAATCATATAAGCAAAGAAAGAAAAATAACATTAATAGAAGACTACGTGTAACTAATCCCATTTGAAAAAAACTACAACAGTATCAAGTACTTTATTATTCAATGTGGCTTAAAACATCAGAACATGTTTTCAAGGTAAGACTATGTTGAGATGCTGGAACCTCAACTTCTATTTTTTATTCAACACCAAGATAAGCAAAAGGGGTGTGAAAGAAGGCAGGAAAGCCATCCCTTCCTGCTTCTCCTAACTCCAATCTATTTTTTCAATTTCCCCAGAAGAGCTAGCCCACCCGGGCTACTCCTATGACCATACACTAGGAATCTCCCTGAGAATTGGTCTTGCTATGAAACAGGAACAGGTTTTCAAACCTAACAAATCATCTTTTGATTTGTACTTTAATTCTTATTAGCTCCACACAGGAACAGGTTTTCAAACCTAACAAATCATCTTTTGATTTGTACTTTAATTCTTATTAGCTCCACCTAGCTCTATGACACTACCTCAAGAAGGCAAATCTTGAAATACTGGTTTATCTGTACCACAAAGAATCTAGGGCCATTTCATATAATTAATGAAAATAAACTAAGAGGGGAAAAAATTCTCCCATACATGCTTCAAAAAACTGAAGTATTTACCTGACGAACTGCCAAAGCATACTTTATTCCCAGCAGACCACCATGCCTAACTTCCCATTGTTCTTGTGTAAGTAACTTAAGCAGAACATCCACAGTCTTATGAACTCCTGTTTCATTCATGTGTTTTAACACCACACCTAATGTCTGAGCACAAGTTTCACGAACTGGTGCTACAACCTATGAATGAGAAAGGAAGAAAACTTATATTTACAAAAAAACCTTTTTCTCTTGAATTTGAAATTTGATTGGGCAAAGCCTCCTTTTGCTGATACTTACTTCATCAGAAACAAAGTCTCCAAATCTGTCTAATGCAAAAACACAAAGGAGTCTAATAACTAAGTCTTCCAACCACTCTTGATGCTGCTGAATCATCTGTTAAAACAATCATTTTTTAATTAATACATCAGGATCATATTTCGTATTGGGGATTGAGGAAACATTAGATCTAAAATTAAAACTAAAATATTGGGACAGATTATTTAGTCTGACAATAACCAAAACATAGCATAGTTCCAATTACTACCTTTAATATTTACCACATGTTTGTTAATTAATTACGTTCAAACATACCATACCAAAATCTTTAAAATTCATGAATTCTATTATGTTACTTGCACTCCAAAAGAAATTAAGAAACTACTCAAAGTTGCTCTGATTTCAATCTTATCTGTCATGTATCTTTTATCTAACCTATTAACAGTGTCTCATGCTACACCAGTCATATTGCTTAATGACCTCCAAACTATCCTTATTCCTCTTACTTTCCAATCCATTATATCCTGCTCAAATACTCCTGCTTCTACATATTTTTCCACTCAATGTTTCTGAACATATCTTTCCAATGAACTCATTCTTTCTGGTAATATATAGACTTCTTCCTAACCTTTTTACTTTTCTCCTCATATTCCCCTTTCCATATTTCTTATTGTTTATCTATTTATCATTTCTATGTCATGGCCCAAACTCTAACTTCCCTGTCTTGGGAAAAGAAGCCAACTACTAAAACTTGGTAATAACTGGTCCTTCACAACACTTACCTCTTCTAAAGTGCTATCTCCCATTTTACCACCACTTTTTCCATGAGCTTTAAGGATTTCCCTAAGTCCAGTGCCAGCACCATGCCGAACCTAAAAACAAACAAGAAGCAAATGTCGGAGACTAAACGCTTAAGAAACTGAGTTTAACTTTTCTTCCATATGAAAAAGGGATATTAAATTTTTAAGAAATCAGAAATAAGCTTAAGTGACACTTCAAAAGAATGTTTTTCTTCTGCTCTCCAAGAAAAATTACATATATTAATTTCACACTTTGGTTACATCGAATTTTTCTAAAATCAAACTAAGAAAACAATTAACTCTAAAATCCTTCTGGGAAAAAAAAATAAAATAAAATCCTTCTGGGATATTAATTTATTTGGCTGTCACTTCCCTACCCTTTATCAACATAATCCTCTAAGTCCCACATCAATATTTTAGAAAAATATATATATAAACTAAGTTCCAAACGTACCAGGATAAATGTGAAAAGAAAATAATACAATTGTCTCATGATTAATGTTTCACTGTCACCCTGTGGCCTTCTCAAGTGTCATCGAAAAGAGGAAACGGGCCACTGATGCTGTACCCACTTATTCAAGACCCAGTTTAAGACTTGAATAACTTTAGGGGTGCCTGGGTGGCTCAGTGGGTTAATGCCTCTGCCTTCAGCTCAGGTCATGATCTCAGAGTCCTGGGATGGAGCCCCGCATCGGGATCTCTGCTCAGCGGGGAGCCTGCTTCCCCCTCTCTCACTGCCTGCCTCTCTGCGTACTTGTGATCTGTCAAATAAATAAATAAACTCTTAAAAAAAAAAAAAAAGACTTGAATAACTTTAAACAGAAGAACATCAAGGAGCAGAAATGCTAAAAGGAAAGCACGGCTCCCTCACTGAACAGCAGGAGCAGCCAAGGCTTCACTTTCTCCTCTTATTAAAAAACACTTACAAAACTAAAAAAAAAAAACAAAACAAAAAAAAAAAAACAAAAAAAAGAAATGCTAAAAGGTATTCCAAAGCAGTGCTTTTTAAATTACCCAGAAGCCAACCAACATAGGACAGAATGCTTTGAGACCACCAACCCTCAACTTCAATCAGAGGAACTTTACTTTCATCTCTTTTACATACTGGGATCTGACCAAGATTTATTTCTGAGACTAAAATACTTCTGAGACTAAAAGAAATATTTCTGAGACTAAAAAGCTGGTTTGGAAACTACTGCTCTTAATCAAAATTGTCCACTTAAAAAAGAAGTTTTTACTATTTAGGAGAGATATGCAAGTCCTTATACTACTGCTAAAAAAAATGAAAAGAAATGAACAATTCACTAAAGAAACATGACCAAAATGTGTATGAAAGGTGAAAATCTGTCTCAAGTTTTCTTAGGTGATTGATATGAAGTGCCCGGGTCAGTGGTTCTGAGAGGTACACAAGGAAGAATAGGGACCCTAAAAAACAGACTGTGCTTGACATGACTCCATTAGCAAAAAAAAAAGTAGAGCTGAGAGAAGCTGGAATGAAGAAATCTTACCTCCCAGGAGGGATTAAAAAGGTCATTGCAAAGTTCTTCGCAAAAGCTTTCTAAAGGCCATTCATTTGTCTGAATAAGAAAAACACAATCACTACTAATTCAAAAGATCTGTTTTATTCTAACAATTTAAATAATTTAATAAAGTGTATTTATTTGTAGATCTAGTAATAATAGGCTTTAAATTTTTAAATAAATTTTTTACTAATGAAGTAAAGATACTAATAATTTCTCTCAATGGATAGATTATTAAATACTATCTACTGACACATTAGTATGAAAAATTATAAACAATTTCAAAAGACACCTTAGGACACTTCAATAGTACCTCTTCAATTAAGGAAGAACTGTCTGGAATATTATCAATCAAGACTTTGGAATCATTTGCAGACTGATTAATAACAACATTTGTTATTTTTCGTCTCTTTTCTTCTGGTTCCCCATCAGTGCTATCATTGCTAAAAAATAAAAGGCACCATTTAAAAAAGTGAATAAGGAATAATGTGAACCACAAAGAACATAAAAGAATTCATCATTTGAACAAATGTTTTGCCATATTCTACTGATACGGCTTGCTTAAAATTTCATGTATCAAATAAGATTAACAACTTAAAAAGTTTTGAGTAAAATATATTCTCCTACCCTCATTGATGAATGCAAAATAGGTCCATGAATTCTTGCTTTCAAACTGAATCTGAAATCTAACAAGTCTTTTTTATTTCTCAACAACCAGCTCTTCTCCTTTTTAAACTGTCTTGGTCTAATAACCTAAATCTGGCCCAGCATAACTTTACTAGGCTTTTGTACCCTGGAGGAAACTAATATACTGAGTAACATACTATAATCCTACTAGCTCTTGAAAAAATGGAGATAACTGACCAATGAAAAATGTGTCCAGAAAATTGGAGGAAATGTTACTTTATGATTAGAACAAAAATACTGAGGCTAGCCTAATAGTAGAGCATTACAAAAGAGAAGGCAAATAAAACTATTTCATTCGGTATTAACAGAAAGGACAATTAGCACAGTTAAGGTATACACAGCATTATTCTCTATAAATACCCTCTCCATCTTTATAATATGATTTATTTGGCCAACCATTTTTTCTAAAGGTGATGAAAGAAATATGACCGTCCTTAATATCATTCCTAATTATTATTCCCCTAATTCACTCCCTATTATTCTTCCCCTAGTTCTCTCCACATGGTTGGTCTCTGTACTATCCTTGAAATTGTTAGGCATGTTTCTCCTTCCAGGCATTTGCCCTTGCTGTTCCCTCTACTTAGAATGTCTTTTCCAAATAGTCATGAGACTAGCATCCTCACTTCTTTCTGATCTTTAATGAAGAGCCACTTCTGTGAATCCCTCCCTGACCATCCTACCTAAAATTTCAAACTCCACACAAAACAGTTCACATGTTCCTTCCTTGTTCTATCTCGTTTGTCTTTCTTAACCCTTACCATCAACATGATATATGCATATATATACACAGTATATTTACTTATTTATCTTCTTTTTTTAAAAGATTTTATTTTGGGGGCGCCTGGGTGGCTCAGTCGGTTAAGTGTCTGCCTTCAGCTCAGGTCATGATCCCAGAGTCCTGGGAATGAGCCCCACATTGGGCTACCTGCTCAGTGGGGAGCCTGCTTCTCCCTCTCCCTCTGCCTCTCCCCTGACCCCCACTTGTGCTTTCTCAAATAAATAAAATCATTAAAAAAATTTTTTTTTATTTTTAACTAATCTCTACACCTAATATGAGGCTTGAACTTACAACTCAGAAATGGAGAGTTGCATGCTGTACAGACTGACCCAGCAAGGAGCACCTCTTCTTCCTCATTTATTTTTCCCTCTAGAATACAGGCTCCATGAAGGCAGAATTCTTATCTATTTTATTCAGCAATGCATCCTGAGGGCCAGTATCTAAACAGTATCTAGCACTTAGAAGGCAGTCAGTAAATATTTGTGGAATGAATAAATCATAAACTCTGAAAAATAAGGTCAACTATTTCAATATTCAAATATTTGGAAATGTGCTTATATGAACAAAGCCGATAGAAACTTATCAGATTACTCTATACAATCCTAGTAAGTTATTCACTTAAAAAACTTTGTAGTTTAGGGGCGCCTGGGTGGCTCAGTGGGTTAAAGCGTCTGCCCTCGGCTCAGGTCATGATCTCAGAGTCCTGGGATCGAGCCCCACATTGGGCTCTCTGCTTAGCAGGAAGCCTGCTTCCCTCTCTCTGTGCCTGCCTTTCTGCCTACTTGTGATCTTTCTCTGTCAAATAATTAAATAAAATCTTTAAAAAAAAAACAAAACAACTTTGTAGTTTAATAAAGCTTCACAAAATCTTCATACTAGATAAAATCTCCACCAAACAAAAAACCAATTTAACCCCAAGTAAAAATTTATACCAAGTTTTTTTATTTATTTTTTTTATTCCCCCTTTGTGCCTAATCTTTAAATAAATGCCATGGACACTTGCTTTTTTAGCTTCATATGAGTGGAAAAAAATAAAAGATTCTGTCACCTGCAAAAAAACTTTCTAAGTTCTCATGCATTTAATTTAGACTTTACTCAAACACTTTTAGACCACCACTAAAGATTCTGATTTAACACAGCTAAGTGGAACATGAAAATCTGTATTTTAACACATCCCTCAAAGTGCTTCGGAAGAAGGTTGTTTTGAACTACTCTGAGAAGTGCTCTTCCAAACCATACATAGATACCACTTCTATTATTTCATTAAAAATATGAGGACAGTGATTTTGTCCAGAGTTTTTCCTACAACAAGATTAGGTAAACAAAGCTGTATTATTATCTGCTATTTGGCTTAGCCCCTAGGCTGGAAGACAGATGATGTAATGCTGGGACAGTTCTATACTCATGCAGTTTTCTTAACTTGTGGCCCTTAGATCATCCTGACTCACTATACTACCCTCACTTTGTCTATTCATCCTAGACATACTGCCTTTCTGTTTCTTGAATAGTCTATGATTAAGGCATTTACACTTGTTCTAACTGAATGCACTTCCCTTGGAAGATCTTCAGCCTCCATCCAAAGGTCATAATTAGTAAGAAAAAAATCTGCATATGTAAATTATTCTGGGGAAGCTGCCCTCACCCCTAGTAATAGTAAATAATCTCTGAAAATTGAGTAAGACAATCCAAATGGTATTCCACGCCAAAGACAATGTCAGCAAATGCTTTAAAAAAATCAAGCAGACACAGATTTAAGCTACAAAGCACCAGTATTTTAAATGAATAGGCAAAAAAAGATTACTACCTCTTCTCATTAGTTTCCACTGCATCCCTGGATCTCTGTTTTGCAAATAACTTGGCCATTCTTTTAGCTTTGTTCTTTTGTCTATTGCTCATTCCTGCTCGAAATTCTGAGTCAATCAATTCAGCTGCCTGGAGAGTCTAAAAAACAAAAGAATGCTGTTTTAACTTTTGAAGTTAAAATAAATAACCCACAGTTTTAGCCTCAGAAGAGGACTAGGACTATAAATTTCACTATATCCACACTGACCACATTTTAACAGCATCATGCTATTCTGTTGTATGGCTCTACCATAATTTCACTCTCTTCCTCCTTTTTCCCTATTCTCCCAATTCCCGAAAGATACGTGTGTTCATAACTTTTATTGTCATAGATGTGGCACAAATGTATGATCATAACCCACAGAGAGGGTTTTGAACAGGTGATGCTTCAAAATAACCACAGTAATAAAGAAGATGCAGAACATAGATACAATGGAATATTATTCAGCCATAAAAAATGAAATTTTGCCATTTGCAGTGACATGGATGGATCTAGAGAGGATAATGCTAAGCAAATAAGTCAGAGAAAGACAAATGTGATACGATTTCACTCACATGTAGAACTTAAAAAACAAAACAAAGAAAAAAAGAGAAACAAACCAAAAAAGACACTCTTAATTATAGAGAACAAACTGATGGTTACCAGAGGGGAGGTAGATGGAAGTACATACAGGTGAAATAGGTGAAGGAGATTAAGAGTACACTTATCTTGATGAGTTCTGAGTAAATGTATAGAATTGCTGAATCAATATATTGTGCACCCAAAACTAATATAACACTGTATGTTAAACTATGCTGGATTTAAAATGAAAACAAAATAATAATAAATAACCATAATATCACCCAATAGTTATAATAAAGAACATCAATAAAGAAACTAATAATCATCAGGGCGCCTGGGTGGCTCAGTGGTTAAAGCCTCTGCCTTTGGCTCAGGTCATGATCTCAAGGTCCTGGGATCAAGCCCCGCAAGGGGCTCTCTGCTCAGCAGGGAGCCTGCTTCCCCTTCTCTGCCTGCCTCTCTGCCTACTTGTGATCTCTCTCCTCTCTGTCAAATAAATAAATATCTTAAAAAAAAAAACAAAACAAAACTAATAATCATCTGTTGAAAAAACTAAAAATTACAGCCATAATGTGATCCCGCATCCTATAGTCAACTTAGCCCACATTGCTCCTTCCTTTTTAAGCAGTCACTGTCTACTGTTTTCTGTTTTTTTATTTTTTAGGTTTTTTTTTTTTTAATTAACATATATTTTTTGCCCCAGGGTACATGTCTGTGAATCATCAGGCTTACCCATTTCACAGCACTTACCATAGCATATACCATCCCCAATGTCCATAATCCAGCCACACAATCCCTACCCACCCTATCCCCCAGCCACCCTCAGTTTTTTTTGTGAATTTAGGAGTCTCTTATGGTTTATCTCCTTCCTGATCCCATCTTGTTTCATTTCCCTCCCCATCCCCCCACGATCCCCCGCCCTGCCTCTCAAATTCTTCACATCAGAGAGATTATATGATAATTGCCTTTCTCTGACTTATTTTGCTTAGCATAATACCCTCTAGTTCCATCCACGTCATTGCAAATGGCAAGATTTCATTTCTCTTGATGACTGCATAGTATTCCATTGTATATATATACCACATCTTCTTTATCCACTCATCTGCTGATGGACATCTAGGCTCTTTCCATAGCTTGGCTATTGTGGACATTGCTGCTATAAAACATTCAAGTGCATGTGCCCCTTTAGATCACTACATTTGTATCTTTAGGGTAAATACCCAGTCGTGAGATTGCTGGGTTGTAGGGTAGCTCTATTTTCAACTTTTTGAGGAACCTCCATACTGTTTTCCAGAGTGGCTGCACCAGCTTGCATTCCCACCAATAGTTGTAGGAGGGTTCCCTTTTCTCCACATCCTCGCCAATATCTGTCGTTTCCTGACTTGTTAATTTTAGTCATTCTGGTGTGAGGTGGTAGCTCACTGTGATTTTGATTTGTATTTCTCTGATGCTGAGTGCTGTTGAGCACTTTTTCATATGTCTACTGGCCATTTGGATGTCCTCTTTGCAGAAACGTCTGTTCTTATCTTCTGTTTTTGCGGGTTTTTAAGATTTATATATTCACTTGAGAGAGAGAGCACCCATGCACACACGGAGGAGAAGGAGAGGGAGAAACTATGCAGACTCCTTGCTGAGCTCAAAGCCTGACACCAGGCTTGAGATCTCACAATCCTGAGATCATGATCCGAGCAGAAACCAAGAATCAGACACTCAACTGACTGCATCACCCAGGGGCCCCTGTCTACTGTTTTTGCTGTCTTTTCCATTCATGAGATCATAAAGGCTATGAGGTAGAAATGCTTTGAACTCAAGCCTAAAAATCCTCTCTGCTCTCAAATGATTAAGAATCAAATGAAAGTCACACTCTGACAACCAATCGGAGTCACTCATATGGATGCCCTGCTATAGTCTTGGTCTAGGGACCACTGGATAAATATAACCAGTGATGAACCTAAGGCAACAAGCAACATTAAACAACTCCTATCATAGGTCCATGACATGTAAGGCCAACCCAACTTGGATCCTGCAAACCTCAAACTGGCTGTTGTCCAACCCATATACAAATATTTTGTCTATAGCCTATATTCTCTAATATACTTGGTCCACCTTTTTTCTTGTATCAAACACAATTACCACACTGTGATCACATTACTACATTTTTATCCTCCTTTATTTTATTTTCTTCTTTATTTATTTACACCTTATGCTTCTCTTTGTATCCCATTTCTCTGTTCCTTCCTGATGTTACTGTATCTTCTGCCTCTTTATACTCTTCTTTCTTCCTCTAGAAAGTCCCAATTATTTTCTTGTCTGCAAAAGTTATTCATCAACACATACTCCCTTAACCCTAAAAAAGCCAGCAAATTCTGATAGTTTAGAGGTTAACTAGTGTAAAGGCAAAGACAGAGGTCAAAAGAAAGAGAAAGTAAGTGTTTCATGACTACAAAGCACGAATTCTTAACAAGGACCAGGAAAACCTAAAAGATACTGCAAGGGCAAGAGGAAACAATACCAAACCACTTGAGTGGTAATATTTCACTTGCATGTGAATTCTTCTGAGGAGAGAGCCACAGCTTTTACTGCACCTTAAATAGTTTGGGACATTAAGAAAAGGGCAGAAGTAGCATGTACACATCCAGTAGGAATTAGAAGAATAGAGAAAAGGGTGGAATACAGAGCAAAATTATGGTACAGCCAATACAATGAAAGAGCATGAAGCTATCAAAAAATATATATAATCAATCTGTATATACTGCTATATATTCAGCTATATGAAATGGGAAAAGGTAAATATGGCTTAAAAGGATACATACTTGTGTACATATGTATAAGTAATTTATAAAGGATTGCCTGTGGGGCACGGGGACATGGGTGTCCATCAATTATTGAAAACTTCTTTTACTTTATATCGTATACCTTTCTGCACTGCTTGAAAGTGTTCTTGTTATCATGTCTGTTACTTTCTCAAATAAAAGAATAAGTCATAGATCTAAAGATTTTTAGTATCATCATACTAGCCCTTATTATCTTGCACTCTCTCAAGCATTTACTTTTTTTTTTTTTTTTTTTCACTAAAGAACAAAGGAAAAAGCAACTAGGATCTCTCAACAGCAGTGGCTCCTAAAAGATCCCCAACAGCTTTTATCTAATGGTCAATTCAGAGTCTACAAGGTAGGTTGAATTTCTGTCTCTTAAGAATCTGGTATTAGAAATCCATTTAAGAAGACCCTAGTGGCACAAGCAGCAATGAGCAGAATTAAAAATAGCACTTTTGTAATTGCAATTACATGGCAAAATGAGGCAAAACCTTTGTATTATTACTTGCAATCAAAAAACCAAAGATTTTACCTACAGGTTGTTTGTTTACAAGGGCTGCTGAAGTCGGGGTATAATCCAGATCTTCATCATTGAAGAGTTCTTCAGTACTCATTCCAATGGCTTCTCCCATATTAAGACCAAGTTTCTTCTGTAATAGTTTCCGCTGGCGTGCTATCCTCTCTTTAGGATCCACTTCACCTTTAAACAGAAAAGAAATACATTTCCTCCAAATCAGGTAAGAAGTTTTCTAATAAATGAAGATCAAACTTGATTAAAAATTTTAGCTATTAAAATTACAACAAAACAAACCATACTCACAATCTGAGTTCTAACTACGATTAAAAAATAGTGGTCTAGGGGTGCCTGGGTGGCTCAGAAGGTTGAAGCCTCTGCCTTCAGCTCGGGTCATGATCTTGGGGTCCTGGGATCAAGCCCCACATCAGGCTCTCTGCTTAGAGGGGAGCCTGCTTCCCCCTCTCTCTCTGCCTGCCTCTCTGCCTACTTGTGATCTCTCTCTGTCAAATAAATAAAATCTTTAAAAAAAAAATCATTTAAAAAAAAAATAGTGGTTTAGCAAACAAAACACTCCAGGACTTTTCACTGGGATTTTCCCGTTGCCCTACTGTTAATTATCAAATATATACACACACACACACACACACACACACGCACGCACACACACACATATATATATAAAATGAGATCCATTCCTGGGGAAATAAACCAATTTTATTTATTTTTTTAAAGTAGGTTCCACACCCAATGTGACTTTTTCCTTTGTGTGAGTGAACTGAAATCATGTCTTCAATCAAAACAACCTGGGGTTTTTACTTCCCCAAAATGGGAACTCAATGCTGAGGAGCTACGTGCCAACTCAATGTGGGTTGTTTATGCATTCTCATTCAGCAGGTCATAATCTGCATATTCTTAACTTAATACAACACCTATGGGCCCCCAACACAGCAAGGATGTGGAGAAAGCGAAAATCTTGTGCACTGCTGGTATGAATGTAAAATGGTATACCCACTATGGAAAACAGTATGGCAGTTTCTAAAAAAAAAAAAAAACTTAAAAACAGAAATACAATGTGATCCATTATTTCCTCTTCTGGGTATATAACCAAAAGAAATAAAGGCAGGGATTCAAACAGATATTTGTACACCCATGTTCACAGACAGCAGCATTCTTTAAAATAACCAAAAAGCAGAAGCAACCCAAGTATCTACTGATGGATGAATATATAAAATGTGGTATAAGCACACACTGGAATATTACTCAGCCTGGAATATTACTTAAAAAGGAAGGAAATTCTGACACATACTATGACATAGATGAACGTTGAGGAGACTGTGTTAAGTAAAACAAGCCAATCACAAAAGGACAAAAACTGTTATGACTCTAATTTATATGAATTACCGAGAGTAGTCAAATTCATAAAGACAGAAAGTAGAATGGTGATTGCCATGGACTGGAGGGAAGAATGGGAATTGTTTAATGGGTACAGTAATCCCCACTCATCTGTAGTTTCACGTTCTATGGTTTCAGTTACCCACAGTCAACAGTCCAGAAGCAGATGCTCCTGCTTTCGAGATATCTTCAGAAAGTCAATAGTAGCCTAATACCACATCACGATGCCTGTCATTCACCTTACTTCATCTCATCACCTAGGCATTTTATCATCTCACATCAATACAAGAAGGGTGAGTACATTACAGTGAGATATTTCTAGAGAAATTTATATAATTTTTATTAAAGTATATCATTATAATAGTTCTATTTTATTATTAGTTATTGTCAATCTCTTACTATGTATAATTTATAAACTAAATTTTATCATAGTTCTGTTATGTATAGGAAAAAACAGTACATAGGTAGTAATCCCAACCACTGTTGCGATTACTACCTACACTTTTAAGCTTGAAATATATCCTTTGTGGATAAGGGGGACTATTGTATAAAGTTTCCATTTTGTAACATGAAGAGTCCGGGAGACTGGCTCACAACAATGTAAATGTATTTAATATCATTGAACTGTACAGTTAAGATGTAAATTTTATCTATTCTCTACCACAATTAAAAAATTGGTACATCCAGCAATAAAAACTATCTAGGGAAATAAATTAAGTACTGATATATATTACAGGGTGGATAAACCCTGGAAACACCAGTCACAAAAGATACATATTAGATAATTCCATTTATAAGAACTGTCCAGAACAGGCAGAGACAGAAAGATGCTTAAGGCCGGAAAGGGAAGGGAAGAAGTAGGGTGTTGGAGGTTGACAGCTAAAGGATATAAAGTTTTTTCTTGAGATAAGGAAAATACTCTAAAATTGACTGGATTTATCTGTGAATATATTAAACACCACTGAATTGTACACTTTAAAAATGAGTGAACTGTATGGTATGTGAATTATATCTCAATAAAGCTATTAAAAAAAAAATTTAAGACTGCTCTACCCGGAGGGAAAAACACTAGGTATCCAAAAGTGAAGACTGCTGGATCATAAGACCATGACACTCACATAGAACCCAAAATCAGACTTCTCATTCCAGGGAAAGGGGAAAAGAACTATACAACTGCAAAGGAAAATCAGACTAGCAACTATACTTAACATGTATGTGTCCTTCATGTATGAGAAAACAAACACAAATAAACTTCTGTCTTAGAAGACATGTAAAGAAACTTCTAAACTTAGAAGACATGTAAAGAAAATCTAATCAGAGAATTTTAAATGAGCAATAAACAGCACACTGCAACTTAATAGCATTAAAATCTGAGTTGCCTAAAAACTGGGGTTGCCAATTCTTGTTATATATCAGTCACCCATAGAGTTTTTTTCTTTTAAATACAATGTCCTAGACTTCAACCTGTATTACAAAGCTGTAATCATCAAGACAGTATAGTACTGGCACAGAAACACACACAGATATCAATGGAATAGAACAGAGAACCCAGAAAAGGACTCTCAGCTCTATGGTCAACTAATGTTCAACAAAGCAAGAAAGAATATCCAATGAAAAAAGTCTCTTCGACAAACAGTGTTGGGAAACTGGACAGCCACATGCAAAAGAATGAAACTGGACCATTTTCTTGCACCATAAACAAAAATAGACTCAAAATGGATGAAAGACCTCAATGTGAGACTGGAATCCATCAAAATCCTAGAGGAGAACAAAGAGTCCAGATGTCCATCAACAGATGAATGGATAAAGATGTGTACACACACACACACACATACACACACACACACTGGAATATTACACAGCCATCAGAAAATGAAATCTTGCCATTTGCAACAACATGGATGGAACTAGAGGGTATTATGCTAAGCAAAATAAGTCAATCAGAGAAAGATAATTATCATAGGATCTCACTACTTTGTGAAATTTAAGAATCAAGGCAGGGGATCATAGGGGAAGAGAGGAAAAATGATACCAGACAAAACCAGAGAAAGAGACAAACCATAAGAGACTCAATCTCAGGAAACAAACTGAGGGTTGCTGGAGGGGAGGGGCGTGGAGGAATGGAGTGGCTGGGTGATGTACAGAGGGAAGGGTATGTGTGGTGATGAGCACTGTATATTGTGTAAGACTGATGAATCACAGACCTGTACCCCTGAAACAAATAATTCATTAGAGCCCAGATGTCCATCAATGGATGAATGGATAAAGAAGATGTGGTATGTACACAATGGAATACTACTCAGCCCTCAAAAAGAATGAAATCTTGCCATTTGCAATGACATGGATGGAACTAGAGGGTATTACGCTAAGCAAATTAAGCTAGAGAAAAGACAAATCCCATGTTTTCACTTACAATGTGGAATTTAAAAACAAAACAGATGAACATAAGAGAAGGGAAAGAAAAATAAAAACAGAGAGAGATAAACCACAAGAGACTCCTAACCATGGGAAACAAATTGAGGGTTTCTGGAAGGGAGGTGGGTGGGGGAATGGGGTAACTGGGTGACAGGCATTAAGGAGGGCACTTGATATAATGAGCACTGGGTGTTGTATGCAACTGATGAATCACTAAATTCTACCCCTGAAACTAATAATATACTATGTGTTAACTAAATTGAATTCAAACAAAAAAATTTTTTTAATTAAAATAAAAAATAAATAAATACAATGTCCTAGCACTCTCCACAGAGCTATTAAATCTGAATCTCGAGGATAAGACCCAAATACATATATTTTTTGAAGTGACAATGGGGACAATGACTTTTACTCCTGGATAAGGGCCAATGATCTCTGATATGAGTACAATAGTAAAATCAGTAATACTGTTTAGAGAGAATTTTTTTCAAATCAGGAAGTTTTTGAAATGGCTTCTACTTCCCTTATTAGAAAAACTATGCTTTTCTGGAACTTAACCAAATTCTTCTCTTAATTCTTCCCCCAAAATAGGTAAACTACAATTGACCCTTGAATAACATGGAGATTAGGGACACCAACCCCCCAAGCAGTTGAAAATCTGTGTATAACTTTGACCCCCCCATAGCCTCCTGTTGATCAAAAGCCTTACCAATAACATAATCAATTAACACATATTTGTACATTATTTACTATATTTTTAAAATAAACTAAGCTAGAGAAAACATTAAGAAAATCGTAGGAAAATACATTAACAGTACCGTAATATATTTATCAAAAAAAATTTGCACATAAGTGGACCTGTACATTTCAACAAACTATGTTGTTCTGAGGTTAACCAGAGATCCTTCGATAGAAACCATATTAAGCAAGAGTAAATGGCTGTTAGGCATTTTTTTTAAGATGAACGAGTAATTATTTCATTAACTTAGCTAGCTAGATATGTTTGAGCAATTAATTTTATTAGCAACAAAAACTGTTCTGTTTTAAAAAAAATAAAAATTTAAAAAACTGTTCTTTTTTGGTTTTAGTCAAAGAAGCAACTTACTTATAGAAATCCATTAAAAACATCAAGGTGTTTTCCACTCAAGTCATCAATACTGAATGGCCAAAAAATTTATTTTATATACAGATGGATTCTGTAAGGTTAAAGACAATGGGACATTTTCCTATCCAAGACTTATTTTTTCATTTTTAGTGTTTGCTTTGGTCACCAGCATGAGATCCAATTATTTAAATTTTTAAAACACATGATAAAAAGAAAGCTGTCATAAAGCCTCTCAAATGTCTAGAATTATGAAAACAGTATCACAAACTGTGCTAATCCTGGCTTTTTAAATCTATTCAACCCAGGCCCTTGGGGTACATTTTATAATTACTCTATTATATAATAAAATACCTGCTGAAATACTAATATGTATCTATTAACAATTTACAGATGTACATATTCACTTAAAAGGAAGAAAATATTCATATGGTAGAGTTTTAGACCAAATACTTTCAGTTATCTTCTCCACCCACAATGCCTCCCCTTCCCCAACTGCAAACATCTATCAATTTACATTTTGAAACATCTATTAATATTTTGCATGACTGATATGTAGCATACAAAGTGACAAATTAGCCTGAACACAAACATTTCAGACTTTCTTCTACAGGACTACTACATACCTGATTTTTCATCTTGTACTTCAAATTCTGCACCAGCAGATCCCAAAAGTGATGCCCCATGCTGTAACAATCTACATATATCAAATCTGTCAAAATTCAATCGATCTGTAGTAGGTGAATCTTCCATAGCACTTTCTGAAGTAGATTCTAAATGAGGTTGAAAAATATTAATTCAATCATAAAACCAAAGTGTAGAATAAAAGAAAATAGCATTACTAGAAAATAGCATTCTAAGGAAAGTAAAAGGCAGAGGAAGTAGAAAAGCTACTGTGGATTTATTTATGATCAGCTCTATTTATGAATAAACCAGTTAATTGGTGGATCCCCTTATACAAACTATCAGAATGTCAGTGGGTGTACGTATAGCTGTTTTTCACTACAAAAGGAGATTATTATATAAAGAAATGCATCCCATATTGAAATTTATTGAGTATCATATTGTATCAGGACACCTGGGTGGCTCAGTGAGTTAAGTATCTGCCTTCTGCTCAGATCACGATCCCAGGGTCCTGGAATCAAATCCTGCATCATGCTCCTTGCTCAGTGGGAAGCCTGCTTCTCCTTCTGCCTGCTGCTCTCCCTGCTTCTGTGCACTCTCTCTCTCTCTCACAAATAAGTAAAATCTTTAAAATATGCATCTCCATTTACTGTTTAACTGTTTGAAAATACTACCAAGGAACAGCCTGAGTTCATCATAGTGCTAACTTAGAAAACAAACAGATTTATTTATATAAAAGCTAATAAGCATCATTTGTCCCTATACCTAAGGATTATCTATGACACAGGGCAACTATTCATTCAAGAGGACTCCTCATAATATGAAAAATAAAATTATAATCTCCTGGTAAATTGCTAAAATTATATATTCATCTGAGGCCTAAAAGTATCATAAAATGTTTTGCATTCTTTCCCAAAAAAGGTTATGCCATTATAAATTTTTAAATATACTGACTTGTCCATTGACTTAATAGTTTGTTTAGCTAGTACTTACATATAATCCATTTATTAAAATAAACTATCATTACTTTAAGTTTTCCAGTGATGACAAGCAACCTTATCATAAATTTTAATGCTGGTTTAACTACTTTAATGTTTTATAAAAAGAGTCTGATGTCTTATATTTCTATATACCAAAATAAACAGGGAAGATAAGCTAAAAAAGAAAAAGCTCCTTTCTAAAACAAGTTATAACGTCTTCTGGTTATGTGTTTTATTGGAGAGAGGACAAATTAATACAGTCTCTCAACATAATAGGTGCCAAATAATTAAAGCAAAAATTTTAGACAAGCTAAAATGTACAATAAAAGTGATGTTATCAAAGTGACTCATGAAATCAGGTTGCACTAAATTAAATTTTCACTTAAGGGACACCTGGGTAGTGCAGTCGGTTAAATGTCTGACTTTAGCTCAGGTCATGATCCCAGGGTCTTGGGATCTAGTCCCATATCAGGCTCCCTGCTCAGGGGGGAGCCTGTTTCTCCCTCTTCCTGACACTCCCCCTTCTTGTGCTCCCTCCCTCTCTCTTTCTGACAAATAAATGAAATCTTTAAAATTTTTTTTCATTTAATGAAAATGTATACCTTTACAAATTTTTAAAAGCATACATTCATTTTTAAATATTGCAGGTAGTCAGAAAAATAATTTCCACTACAAGACATCTAAATGACACATTAGAAACTAAAGACCCAGGGCACCTGGGTGGCTCAGTCATTAAGCATCTGCTCAGGTCATGATACCAGGGTCCTGGGATCAAGGCCCGCATAGGGCTCTCTGCTCAGCAGGGAGCCTGCTTCTCCCTCTCCCACTCTCCCTTGCTTCTGTTCCCTCTCTCGCTGTGTCTGTCAAGTAAATAAATAAAATCTTAAAAAAAACACACACAAAAAAACACTAAAGACCCCTCCAAATATCCATACATAATTGTGCTTAAATTTAGAAAATAATTACACTATTCTCCCAGCAACAAGAAAAAACACTGCTTCAAATATTTACGCTGTACTGGTTTAGTTTCTTTTTTAGGACATAAATTCCTGAGGGAAGCAATAATCTCTTTAAGTCAAGCATACTGTATAGTTAATAATTTTAAAAATACATATGAAAGCACAGTTTATCTAGTAGTTTTTTAAAAGCATGGTGGAAGAGGCGCCTGGGTGGCTCAGTCGGCTGTCTACCTTCAGCTTCGGTCATGATCTCAGGGTCCTGGGATTGAGCCCCACATGGGGCTCTGTGCCAGCAGGGTGTCTGCTTCTCCTTCCTCTGCCCCCCCCACCCTTTGCATGCACTCTGTCTCAAAGTCTTAAGGAAAAAAAAAAAAAGCATGGTGAAAATCACTTTATTCATTCATTGTCATTTCCTGACAAAGCTGTACCTGAAAGCTGCACCTGAAAAACTAAGCCTTTAAATTAAAATTGAAATTATTAAAATATAAAATGTAGGGGCGCCTGGGTGGCTCAGTTGTTAAGCGTCTGCCTTCGGCCCAGGTCAGATCCCAGGGGCCTGGGATCGAGCCCCGCATCGGGCTCTCTGCTCTGCAGGAAGCCTGCTTCTCCCGCTACCAGTCCCTCTGCTTGTGTTCTCTCTCACTGTCAAATAAATAAAATCTTTAAAAAAATTAAAAAAAATAAAATAAAATAAAATAAAATGTATAGTTAATTCTATAAGTAGATTTTTACTGGAAACTACTTTTACCACTTAAAAGCACCTTGTTTGGTTCTGGGTACTGGATTCCATTCAGGCACATTTTTCACTATAGCTTCAACAGCTTGTCCTGCTGCAATCCGGGTATCCCAATTTGTACTCCTTAAATATATCAACACCTTAAAAAATTATAAGATAAAATAGTTATACCAAAAATATAGTTTGTTCAAAGTAGCCAGAACAGAGAAATACAAATTTACTTGTTATTGATTTATAATTTAGCAGTTTTTGGACTTTACATAAACTTACATAAAACATCTTGGAATTATTAATATCATTTATAAGATTCTATCATTCACAGGAAATATCACTACAGCTTAAAAAAAAGGAAACAGAGGGCGCTTGGGTACCTCAGTGGGTTAAAGCCTCTGCCTTCAGCTCAGGTCATGGTCTCAGAGTCCTGGGATCAAGCCCCGCATGGGGCTCTCTGCTCAGCAGGGAGCCTGCTTCCCCTCTCTCTCTCTGCCTGCCTCTCTGTCTACTTGTGATCTCTCTGTCAAATAAATAAAATCTTAAAAAAAAAAAAAAAGGAAACAGGAAACTTTCAGTTAAAAAATACTTAATACGGGGGCGCCTGGGTGGCTCAGTCGTTAAGCATTAGCCTTCAGCTCAGGTCATGATCCCAGGCTCCTGGGATCAAGCCCCGCATTGGGCTCCTTGCTCCAAGGGAAGCCTGCTTCTCCTTCTCCCCCTCCCTCTGCTTGTATTCTCTCTCTCACTGTGTCTATGTCAAATAAATATGTCTATGTCAAATCTTTAAAAAAAAAACACTTAATACATTTAAGAAATAACCTACCTTTTAATATTGTAAAAAACAAAATGTATTTTTTCATCAATTCTCATTACTTAATACAAAGGATTAAGTTGTAAAAAGTAGCAGAAAGAACAAATGAGTTCAGCAGGACTGGAAGATCAATATACAAAAATCAACTGTTTTGCTAAATACTTTCAATAAACAATTTGAAAATAAAATTTGAAAAATCCCATTTATAATAGCACCAAAAAGTATAAAATACTTAAATGTAAACTTAACGAAGTACAAGACTCATATACTGAAAACTACAGAAAAATTCAAAATACCACTGAAAGAAATAAAACAAGATCTAAATAAACAGAAAGACACCTAACCTCATATTTGTGGATCTAAAGATTTAACTGTGAGAGTAATACTCCCTCAATTGATCTACTGAGTCAACAAAATCCCAACTTTTTTTTTTTTTTTGGCAGAAATGGGCAAATTGATCTCAAAATTTATATGGAAATGCAAGGGACCGAGAATCATCAAAACAATCTTGAAAAAGAATAAAGTTGGTATACTCACACTTCTTGATTTCAAAACTTACTACAAAGCAACAGTAATCAAGACAGTGTGGTACTGGCAAAAGGACAGATACATAGATCAATGGAATAGAATTGAGAGTCTAGAAATAAAACTATCTATGGTCAACTGATTTTCAAGAGTGCCTGGACAATTCAATGGGGGAAAGAATAGGCTTTTCCACAAATGGTGCTAGGGCAACAAAATAATTATTGTGAACCCGTACCTAACACCATAGACAGACAGACACACACACACACACACAATAACTGAGAATGAGCCATAAGTCTAAAAGTAAGATCTAGAGCTATATAATTTTTAGAAGAAAACACAGGGGTAAATCGTTGTGACCTTGTATCAAGCAAAATTTCTTAGATATGATCCCAAAAAGCAAAAGGGATATGAAAAAAGGATAAATCTGACTAAATCAAAATTGGTAACTTTTATGCTTCAAAGGATACCATCAGGAAAGTGAAAAGACACCACGGACTAGAAGAACCTATTTGCAAATGAAATACCTCGTAAGGAGCTTATATCCAAAATATATAGAGAACTATTATAATTCAATATTAAAAGAACAAATATCCCACTTAAATAAAAAAAGGGCAAAGGATCCAGGGGAGCCTGGGTGACTCCATCAGTTAAGCATCTGCTTCTTGATTTCAGTTCAGGTCATGTTCTCAGGGGTTGTGAGATCAAGCCCCACAATGGGCTCCACATTGGGCATATAGCCTGCTTAAGATTCTCCCTCCCTTCCCTCCGTCCCTCCCCCACAAAAGAAGAAGAAATGGGCAAAGGGTCTGAAGAAACAGTTCTCCAAAAAAGATACACCAAGGGTCAATAAACACATAAAAAGATGTTCAAAATCACTAGTCACCAGGAAAATGCAAGTCGAAACTACAATGACATATCACTTCACACTCACTAGTATGGAAATAATCAAAGTCAGCTAATAACAAGTACTGGCAAGGATGTAAAAAAAAAAAAAAAAAAAAAAAAATCAGCTCTCTCATACACTACTGTTAGGAATATAAAACAATGGAGCCAGCTTGGAAAATAGTCTGGCAGTTCCTCATAGAGTTAAACATAGTTACTATATTAAAAAAAAAAAAAAAACAAAAACAAAACATAGTTACTATATGATCTAGCAATTCTATCCACAGGTATAAACCCAAGAGAAATAAAAACATACACCCCACACAAAAACTTGTACATGAATTTTCATAGCAGTACTATTCATCAAAGGCCAAAAAATGGAAACAACTCAAATGTCCATCAACTGATGAACATATAAGATGTGGTATAACCACATAATATATTCATATCATATTCATACAATGGAATATTATTAGCAATAAAAAGGAATGAAATAATGAGACAAGCTTCAATATGAAAGAATCTTAAAAATATTAAGTGTAAGAAGCTGGTCACATTTATATAAAATTTTCAGAGGCTAATCTATAGGCAGAAAGTAGATTAGGGGTTGCCTAGGACTAGGTATGGGAGGGAAAGTGATGGAAAATGACTCCCTAATAAGCATGAGGTTTCTTTTTGGGAAAATAAAAATGTTTTAAAATCAGGTTGTGGTGATGATTGCACCTATCTAAAATCACTGAGGTGGGCCTGGCTGGCTCAGTGGGTGGAGCACATGACTCTTGGTCTTGGGGTTGTAAATTCAAGCCCTATACTGGGTACAGAGATTACTTGAAAATAAAATCTTAAAAAAAAAATCTTGGGGCCCCTGGGTGGCTCAGTGGGTTAAAGCCTCCGCCTTCGGCTCAGGTCATGATCTCAGGGTCCTGGGATCAAGCCCCACATTGGGCTCTCTGCTCAGCAGGGAGCCTACTTCCTCCTCTCTCTCTGCCTGCCTCTCTGCCTACTTGTGAACTCTCTGTCAAATAAATAAATAAAATCTTTAAAAAAAAAATCTTTAAAAAAGTATAATAAAACAACTGAATCATAAAACAAGCAGCTTAAAAAACAAAACCAAAGGCAACAGTAAAACACTGAGAAAAGAAGATTAAGAGGTGAGAAGGTATGATAGACAAACTTTGCCTCTTTTGGAATTAATTGATGACAGCCAATATGCCAGAATCTAAGTTAAGACCAGAACTCAGAAGGCTGGAAATCTTTTCTGTTCAGCACAAATTAATTTTGCTGTTTCCAGTGTTAGCTCATTCAGGTGAAAACCCTGGGGTGAGAAGAAATGGGTATGCCTCTCTATACCTCTACCTTACACATGAGTATAATAGTGTTTAATATGCACCCTTCTCGGGGTGCCTGGGTGGCTCAGTCGTTAAGCATCTGCCTTCCGCCCAGGTCAGATCCCAGGGGCATGGGATCGAGCTCCACATCGGGCTCCCTGCTCGGCAGGAAGCCTGCTTCTCCCGCTACCATTCCTTCTGCTTGTGTTCCCTCTCTCGCTGTTTCTCTCTGTCAAATAAATCTTTAAAAAAAAAAAAAAAAAAATACATGCATCCTTCTCCACTCTGAGAACATGGAGCCTGTGGATATCAAATCACTGCCTCTTCATCTACATGTTGGTTAGAAAGTTCTGATAATATCTAAGTGGTAAATATACTGGAAAAGACAGTTACTGTCAGCCCTCATGGTGGGAACCATATCATAGAGATTTGTATATTCACAAGGTCTTAGAACTCTTACTCGTATGAATCAAGAAGGGACAAATGAGAATGAAAGGCGGGGATAAGGGGCACCTGGGTGGCTCAGTTGGTTAAGCGTCTGCCTTTGGCTCTGGTTGTGATCCTGGGGTCGTGGCATCAAGCCCTGCATTGGGCTCTGCCTGCTCGATAGGGAGTCTGCTTCTCCCTCTTCCTCTTACCCCTTGCTCATATGTTCTCTCTCTCTCTCAAATAAATAACATCTTTAAGAAGAAAAGGAAGGGGGGGAGGGAGGGAGGAAAGTGTAGGGAAGGGGAAGGAAGGAAGGAAGGAAAGAGGGAGTAAGACCAGCAAGAAGAAAGAGATCTTGAGATTTCCATATTGTTCCCCAACCCTGTACTCTATTCCCACCCTCCTTCCCATCTAAGTCCCCCAGCACACAAAGCACTCCAGTTTTTACTTCATAAGCCAAAAAAAAATTTTTTTTAAAGATTTATTTATTTTAGAGAGAGGGAAAAAGAGAACGTGTGCATGCACATGAGGAGGGAAGGTTGAGGGTAGGGGCAGAGGGAGAGAGTCTTCAAGCAGACTCCCCACTGAGGGCAAAGTCCACATAGAGCTTGATCCCATGACCCAGGAGATCATGATCTGAGCTGAAACTAAGAGTTGGATGCTCAACTGACTGAGCCACTCAGGTGCCCCTGCATGCCAGAGAATTATTAAACACATGGAAAGTGTTGCTTACCATCATCAGGCACACTTTTCCAAGCTCAAAGTTCAGTAAAAATACAGTGATTGTTTAGGGAAAGAATATGGGCTAGTATTTTGAAAACACTGATCCACCAAAGCAGAAAGCCTCCACTTTCAAACAGGTGCTAACTTAAAATGTAATAACTAGCTTCTCAAATATTTCAAGCATTTCCCATGAGTACTCAATTCATTTGAAGACTGTCAACTGTGATATAATTCCTAGCCGTTAGGAACAAGTCAGACCACTAACAAACTAGATTAACAACTTAGTTCATTACCAAATTGGGTCAGATTCAAGTTTGTGCCACAGGCAAAAGGCTGTATATTGTCAATCCCTTAAACAATTAAACTTGATGTAAAAAAAAAAAAAAACCAAAATGTTTTAAATCTTGTGACAAAAAAGAAAGACCAAATTAAAAAAATATATCTGGAGTAATAGTAAGATAGATAATGGAATAAGAAGACCACAAACTGCCACTAAAATAAGACAATTTCTATTGTTATATTCCTATCCATAGACAAATTTCTACAATTGCATTATACTAAAAGAATAAAAAAAAGAATTCTTACTTTGGATAAAAGATTGTTTAGTTCATGGGGATGAAGCTTTACCACTTCTCCAAGTTGCTGTGCAGCAGCTTTTCTTGTAACTGGAGTAGTGCCAGTATCCAGTAAGATAAAAAGACGGTCAAGCCTAAAATAACAAAAAGATAATAATTATTCCAAAACATGTTTCCTCATAGGTATAAGTTTAAGTCAATAAATGTACTGAGCATTTATGAACGAAGACCTATTCTAGGGCTACAGGAGAATCTCTACTCAAGGGACCTGCAATCGGAGGTAAGGTAAGTAGGAAGGCAAGTACACAAATCATTAGAATACAGGGGATAATAACAAATGTGTCAGAAAAGAAGTACAATGTGCTCTGAAGAGTGGGAACAGAGGGAGTAAATACTACATATCCCCAACTTTCATCAAAAGGCTTCATGAAATAAATAGTGTATGAGGTGGACCTTAATAGGTCGACCATGAAGGTTTTGGTTCAAGAGGAACTGGAGCTCTATTTTAAGAAGATTAATCTGGTAGCAGTGTGAAGCATGAAGTGTAATGGAAGAAAACTTTTAGAGAATTTTAGGTTACAAGTGCAGACCTAAACTACCATCTAAGCGAGAAGCCTAGAAAGGAGTTGTGAGTTAAGCAGCTGCCTTGGCTCAGGTCATGATCTCAGGTCATTATCTCAGCGTGCTGGGATAGAGCCTGGCATCAGGCTCCCTGCTCAGGGGGGAGTCTGCTTCTTCCTCTGCGCATCCCCCTCCTTACGGGCACACTTTCTGTCTCTCTGAAATTAATAAATAAAATCTTTTTTTATTTTTTTAATTAAATAAATAAAGAAATTGAGAGAGAGGCTGCAGACGATAAACACACATGGTGCCATAATGAAATGTCAAGAAAATTAAAGGACTATCAGACTCTGAATCTTAGAAAATGAAGATGTCATTTTTAAAATGGGAAAAAATAGTGGAGAAAATATGATGGAAAAAGATGATAAGTTTTCTATTGGTGGGGACAGGATAGCTATGAGAGACCGAAAAGGATAGCTAGAATAGAGATTTGAAGTTCAGGAAGAATTGAAAGGTATATAGGTATATGGGGTCATTTGTATAGAAGCGACAAATATGGCAATAAATAAGATCTCTGAGTAAAATGTTTCCAAAGGCATATGGCATAATGGCATCAATTCTAGAGCCACAACACCACAGTCCAAATTCCAATTCTGCCATTTATGCAATGAATAATGCTTGGAATAATATCACAATGCCTTATACCTAGAATAGGTAATAAGAAGTGGAACACTATGTTACTGTTATTTTGGAATACAGGAAAAATCCTAAGGTTTTAGAAAGGCAAAGTCATAAGTAACTACTACCAACTATCCAAATATCGTAATATAGGTCTAGCTTTCCTATCACACTACTAATCAGGCTCAATGAGGCAAAGTGAATGCCATAGGTAATGAAAAGAAGGCAGTTTCATACTTCATATATGGAATAAATGGGTACTTTTAAAAAGATGGAGGATGGGGTGCGTGGATGGGTCAGTCAATTGAGCATCCAACTCTTGGTTTCAGCTCAGGTCATAATCTCAGGATGGTGAGATGGAGCCTGAGTTAGGTTCCACTCAGTTGGAATCTGCTGCTTCTCTCCTTCTGCCCCTCCCCGCCACTCACATGCGTGCACTTGCATGCTCTCTCTCTAAAATAAAGAAATAAATTTGTAAAAACATTTTTTAAAAAGATGGAGGATAAGGGGCACCTGGGTGGCTCAGTCATTAAGCGCCTGCCTTCAGCTCAGGTCATGATCCCAGAGTCCCGGGATTGAGCCCCGCATCGGACTCCCTGCTCTGCGGAAGCCTGCTTCTCCCGCTACCATTCCCTCTGCTTGTGTTCCCTCTCTCGCTATGT
>CM053617.1:40956065-40973499 GCA_028646535.1 Procyon lotor | reverse complement strand
CCAATGAAGCTCATATTTTACTTCTGGGATTATTTTTCTATCACAAAGAGCTAAAAAATTACACAAAAAAGCTCTGAAAGCCTTTTATAAGAAAAGATAAAGCTTTGGGGGTGCCCGGGTGGCTCAGTGGGTTAAAGACTCTGCCTTCGGCTTGGGTCATGATCTCGGGGTCCTGGGATTGAGCCCCGCATCAGGCTCTCTGCTCAGCGGGGAGCCTGCTTCCCCCGCTCCCTCTGCCTGCCTCTCTGCCTACTTGTGAGCTCTCTGTCAAATAAATAATATTTTTTTGGTTCTTTTTTTAAAATTTTATTTATTTTTTTAAAAATATTTTTTAAAAAAAGACAAGATAAAAGCTTTAAGGGGCAGATGAAATGGACAGGATTGTTCTTTTCTTTTTTTCTGGTAGTATTTATCAAACTAGCCAGTCACTAATAAGCACAAAATCATTTTAAGTAGTAAGAAATAGAACTAAAATACATCTTTTTCATTCAAGAACACTAAGGGTACTATGAAACGCTTTTAATTGCTTCAGAACAAAAGGTTCAAATTTATAGGTAAGGGTATGTAGGAAGGACAAATTACAAGAAAAATATGTGAATTCAGATAAAAAAGCCAGTGGCGGGGCGCCTGGGTGGCTCAGTGGGTTAAAGCCTCTGCCTTCAGCTCAGGTCATGATCTGAATGAGATAGAGCCCCACATCGGGCTCTCTGCTCAGCAGGGAGCCTGTTTCCCCCCTCTCTCCCTACCTGCCTCTCTGCCTACTTGTGATCTCTCTCTGTCAAAATAAATAAAATCTTTAAAAAAAAAAAAAAAAAAAGCCAGTGGCATAAAGCAGAGTAATACAACACATTCTGCTTCCAATATACTGAATGGCACACAGATTATACAGAAATTAATTTTTATAAGGCATGCAAAAATTAATTTATATAACACTATACAGAGACACATCCCATCTGCTAACACAATATTTCTCCTTATTAATTCAAGGCCATCTAAATACTTGCCTTTACCGATTCATTCATTAGATTTTGCTACAAGATTTGGTGAACAGTTACTCAGAGATAGAAGAAAGGGAGAAAAAAAATTTCTGACAGCTGGTGTTATTTAAAAGTTCTAAAACTAAGTCCCTTCCCCATAAAATAACTTCCCTTACCCATCCCATACATAACTCTCGGAATGCCCCTTGAATTATTTTCATCTTTAAGTCAAGTTGTGATGTTAAAATTCATGAGAATCATCTCTGGACCTCCACAACAAACATCTGTACATTGCCATGACCGTATGATTTTGTCCATGAAATTTTGCAGAAAGATTTCAAATATCTGGGATGCTTGGGTTGCTCAGTCGGTTAAGCATCT
Organism: Procyon lotor; assembly: GCA_028646535.1. Taxonomy (NCBI): domain Eukaryota; kingdom Metazoa; phylum Chordata; class Mammalia; order Carnivora; family Procyonidae; genus Procyon; species Procyon lotor. The sequence continues at coordinate 40,972,141 of CM053617.1, read as the reverse complement.
GCCATCAGCTCAGGTCATGATCCCAGGGTCCTGGGAGCAAGTCCCAAATTGGGCTCCTTGCTCAGCGGGGAGCCTGCTTGTTCTCTAACAAATAAATAAATAAAATCTTTAAAAAATAAAAATTTTAAAAAGGCTTAAAAAAACAAATTTCAAACAACTTTCTGTCATCACCAAGACAAAAATTCATTTTAAATATTCTATATTAGGGGTGTCCGGCTGACTCAGCTGGTCGTGCAGATAACTCTTGATCTCAGGGTCATGAGTTCAAACCCCAGAGTGGATATGGAGCCTACTTTTAAAAAACAGATCTTCTGGGATGCCTGGGTGGTGGCTCAGTTGGCTAAGTGTCTGCCTGCAGCTCAGGTCATGATCTCAGGGTCCTGAGAACAAGCCCTGCGTTGGGCTCCCTGCTCAGCAGGGAGTCTGTGTCTCCCTCTCCCCTCCCCCTGCTTACTCTCTCTCTAAAATAAATAAATAAAATCTTTTTTAAAAAGATCCCATATTATATGGCAGGTAAAATTATCAAAAATTAAATAAGTTTTATTACAAAGAATAGGTTAGTCTTAGGTCAAATTTATGCTACTGTAAGTGGACTTGCTCCATGTATTCTTCATAACAGTATCAGGCTCAGGGCACCTGGGTGGTTCAGTCATTTAAGTATCTGCCTTCAGCTCAGGTCATGGTCTCAGGGTCCTGGGATCAAGTCCCTTGTCAGGCTCCCTTGCTCAGCGGGGAGCCTGCTTCTCCCTCTCCCTCTGCCTGTGCTCTCTATGTCAAATAAATAAATAAATACTAAAAACAAGGGGCACCTGGGTGGCTCAGATCATGATCTCAGGGTCCTGGGATCAAGCCCCTCGTGGGCTCTCTGCTCAGCAGGAAGCCTGCTTCCCCCTCTCCCTCTGCCTGCCTGTCTGCCTACTTGTGATCTCTCTCTGTCAAATAAATAAATAAAATCCTTAAAAAACAAAAAACAAAAACAGTATCAGGCTCTTGGGGCACCTGGGTGGTGACTCTTGATTTCAGCTCAGGTCATGATCTCCAGGTTGTGAGATCCAGCTCTGTATCTGGCTTCTCGGTGGGTGTGGTGCTTGGTTGGAACTCTCTCTTCCTCTCCCTCAGCCACTGCCAACCTATCTCTCTCTCTCTCTCTCTCCCACTCTTTAAAAAAAAAACAAAAAAACAAAAAACTCACAATATTGGGCTCTCTTATATGTATCCAGATCACATAGATTTAGGACTTTCCTCTAGAAAACTGGGGCAAAATGGAAAACAAACTAGACTGGAAGTTAGGAGACTTTTAAAGGTCCTACCTACTTCTGTCATATGTTGGAGGACTTTAGAAAGTTTACTTAATTTCACTTAATCTCTTACTTTGGAGGGTAAAACTAGATAATTTAGGCATATTTTACAGTTCTGCATCATTGTGAGGTTTTTTTTTTCCACTTTTTTCTTATGTAACATAACATCTGTCGTAACTTTGACTTATTTGATGTCAAGTTCCTTAGCCTACACCTCTGGAAAGATTTCAACTACTACATAATTCTTTTTCCATAACAGATTGTTTTTTTTTTTTTTAAAGATTTTATTTGTTTATTGTGTGTGAAAATTTGTTATTGTGTGTGAAAGAGAGAGCGAGCGCATGCACACAAGTTGGAGGAGCAGCAGGCAGAGGGAGAAGCAGGCTCCTCACCAAGCAATGAGCCCAGCATGGGACTCAATTCCAGGACACAGGGACCATGACCTGAGCCGAAGGCAGACACTTAACCGACTGATCCACCCAGGTATCCCAGACTGGACTTTTTTGATCAAAAGCAAACCTGGCGGCAAAATGAACACTGTAAGGAACTGACAATACTAACCTGTTTATAAATTTTTGTATAAAAAGTTAAAAGAAAATGGACAGTTTCCAAAGTTCTCCCCAATCATTTCCACTTTCCTCAAGTCCCAAATACCATTCCCTATTCCTTAAAAAGGAATGGACTACGTACTTCACTGAGTAGATATCTATCCTTGAAACACAAATTATCTGAAGTTCTCTCCTCACTACCTCCAAAATTGCTCTTTACACTCATCCTCTCTATTTCAAATGGAAAGACTATCCTCACCCCTCTTCAAGGCTTAGATATTATCCCACTGTTTCCTCGATACCATCCCCTTCAATCTTCATTCAGTTATCCTTTCTTTAATACCTTAAATCACTGCCTTATTAACCCATTCCCTTCTACCTTCAAATATGCAGAGGTCTGTCTCTAAAAAGGAAATAAATTGCTTGACTTTCATCTTCCAGCATACTTTTTCTTTTTTACTGCCAAGCATCATGAACAAACGTTTAAAATCACTTCTTTTGGGAGCCTGGGTAGCTCAGTTGGTTAAGCATCTGCCTTCAACTCAGGTCATGATCTCAGGGTCCTAGGATCAAGGCCCGCATCAGGCTCCCTGCTCAGTGGGGAGTCTGCTTCTCCCTCTCCCTCTCCCTGCTGCTCTCCCTGCTTGTGCTCTCCCTCTGTCAAATAAACAAAATCTTTAAAATAAAATAAAATCACTTCTTTTATTTCCTCACTATACACAATTTAATCCTTATCAGTCAAGTTTCTAGTCTTCTCTTCTACTGAATGGCACACCTGATGGTCACCAATGAACTTGTAAACTCCAAATCCAATTTTTTTTTTGGTTAGGTCCAATTTTCTTGACTCTTCTATGACATCTGATATCAGCAAGCACTCCATTTTTAAGATACTTTTCTTCCTAAGTTTTCACATTATATTCCCTGTTCATATCTGAATTCTCAATTCCTCCTCTGGTATTCCTAACTCTTAATATGTACATTCTCCCATAATCAATCCTTGGCTCCTCACCTCACCAATTTCCTCCCTAAGGAAACTATATTGTTATGTGTTTAAACTATAACACAGCACAATTCCTCCTCAAATCTAGTCCATCTGGGAGCCACAGTTTCAACTGCCTGGTGAGCATAACTCCAAGATAACATGATCTTATTGCCAGATTTACTTCCTAAAGCATCTTTTCATCAAATTATTACCTTACTCTAAAACTGTCAATGGCTTATCATTACCTATCAAAAACAAGTAAGTACCTCCCAAATAAGGGCCTTTTTGATTTTCACAATTTCTTCTATACCATTTTCTCCACTTGGAATGTCTTCTTGGCTCAATTCTTCAGCTAGCTCTTATCCATCAAGATTTAAAGTCCTCTACCCTCTTGAAACTATCTCAGGTTGCTATATCATAGAAATTAATTCCTCTGCTGAAATCCACATGAATTCTCATCTTGAATAACCATTTTGGTATTTGTTATGCTCTTTTGTGGCATCTCTTACACTAATTCGTCACATGATGTCTTATGCTCATGAGGCTTCACTTCCATCAATCATTCTTTTTCTCTGCCACGATACTTTGCATAGTGTCTCTGCAATGTCTTTGCTCAGTATTCAAATAATTCTTTAGTTGGTATTTACTACAATTAAAATTATAAAAGGGACACCTGGGTGGCTCAGTGGGTTAAAGCCTCTGCCTTCGGCTCAGGTCATGATCTCAGGGTCCTGGGATCCAGCCCTGCATCAGGCTCTCTGCTCAGCAGGGAGCCTGCTTCCTCCTCTCTCTCTGCCTGCCTCTCTGCCTACTTGTGATCTTTCTCTGTCAAATAAATAAATAAAATCCTAAAAAAAAATTATAAAGGAAAGTGCAAGTTTCTTGGGGCCAAGTTTAAGCATCATTTTTAAGCAAAGAAAGTGTGCTAAAAAAAAAAGTGAGCTATAATTCGAATTTTTTTTTTTTTGCTTCCTTTGAGAAACACCCTTAATTTGTAATAGCTATATTATGTAAAAACAAGTTATAAAAATAAAGAACTGGGATAACTGGGAGGCTCAGTCATTTAAGCATCCAGCTCAGCCATGATCTCAGGGCCATGAAATCAGGCTTTTCGCTGGGATCCACACTCAGCAGGGAGTCTGCTTGTGATTCTCTCTCCCTTTGCCCCTTCCCTTGTTCACACAAGCTCTGCTCTCTAATAAATAAATCTTAAAAAAAAAAAAAACCACAAAACTGATGCTAAGGTAATGTTTCAGTAAGTGATAAGATCAGCCTAGTAGTGTTTCAGCATTCTGCACATCAAGGCAGTTATACCTGCCCCAAAGAGCAAAATAAGAAAGAGACCATGAAGTGAAGGCACTGTATTCCTTCAAAAATCTCCGCCCTTCCTAAACTTTCCTTTAGGTCCCTGCTATCCAGCTTCATTAGAACCACACTCCTGGCCAAAGACTTTTGACTCCTCTCTAATCTAATGCTGGTCCTGTCTCATAGCCACACAATTCCTCTTGTCTCTCCTTTATTCTAATGCCATGTCATGTAACCTCTGCTCCTGCGCAGCCAATTGTCCTGGGGGTAACAGATCAGTTCACTCTCTCACCTAATCAAGGCCTATTTATTCTCACATTTTCCACCTTGGTGGTAGTCAAACTTACCTCCCCGAATAGAAGAATGGGATGTAAGAGTACTTCTTTGGTTTTTTGGAGTTCTCCCTTCCTCTATCCAGAATAGCAGAATAAACACCACACAAAAGGAAGAACAAAGGGATGAGCAGACCAGGATCTGACAAGAGGGCAATCTGACCTGTTACCCCACAGTGGCCAGCTATGAGGCAAGCAGGGTAAGCACCAGCGCCAGGATGCAATGGAAAAGGCTGGTACAGCGAACTGGTGGGGGGAAGGGCAAGGGCATGACACAGGGTCAGAATTATGTTTGAGGGCAGGTAGGGCCCTTGGTGAAAGAGGGTGTGACAGAAGCTAGATGGTCAGAAGAGAAAGGAAGTTAAAAGAAGGGCTAATTGAGGAAACACAGAACTTACCATAATACTTCTTTTGGCTAAAACTTGCAGAACAGTTAGTAGGAAAAAAAATGCCATTCTTCATTCTTTGAAGGATAGAAAGATGGAGGAGAACGAGGGAATAGATGTCAAGTTGTATGAAAGGTACCAAAGACTGGAAGAATAATTTAAATAGAATATAAGGCAATTATATTTGACAATATCTACTGGTTATAAATTTACTGATAAGAAATTTAGCCCATTTTCAATTTGGATTTTAATTCAGAGAGAATTATACAGGACATTATTCATGTTTGTTTACCAAACTGTGACTTCAGGCAATTGCTCTAAAGGCTGACTAGAAAAAAGAAAGAGAACACGAAAGTTTGCAAAGGTTACGCTGGCAGCTGCAATTTAACCCCCTCTTCTCTTCAGCTGGTTTGCATTATGATAATTCATGAAGTAAAGATATTAAAAGATACAGAAAGAAATCACAGGCATTTTGAACTATGTCCTACGTTACTACTTTATCATTAATAAACAAGTATATGTTGCATTTCCACTCCTAAACCATTTGAAGATTAAAAAAAAAAAAAAAAAGTATAGGTGTGCCTGGCTGGCTCAATCAGTAGAGCATGCAACTCCTGATCTTAACATCGTGAGTTTAAGCTCCACATTGGGGGGGCAGAGATTAAAAAAAAAAAGTATAACTATAACTTCTTCAATCTACTTCCGACCTCCGTATTCTTAGAATAAATTTAAACTTAATCTCTTTGAAAAACAGTATAAGGTCAGCCAGTAGAACACTTCACAAGGAAAGCTTTGTAACATTAAGAGAATTATCAGTCAAGTTTGTCCATTTTGTTATGCATTTTTTTACATTTACCAAAAGTGCAGTAAAATTTAAAACAGAAACTATTTGAATTTTTTTACTTTTCTGTGTGATTAGGGAATAAGAAAGTAAATATCTACTATAAACACTGTAGTATAAATAGGTATAAACATTATCATTAAGCAAGAAAGTTATGTATATCAAAATAAACAACTTCAAAGACATTCTCTAGACTGATGTATTTAAATGTATACCTTCTAGTTTATATTGTGGGTAATGTGAAACTATGCTAATGTTATATTCTTTAAACAAGGAAGATTAAGACACCACACAGTACACTGAGAATCAATATGAAGATGTGAAACCACATGAAAGCCAGGTGCAAAGCCAGGTGCATGCTAGAATAAACTATATTCCCTCACTTCCACACTAGAATGTAATTCCTTAAAATTGGGACTCTAGGGGCACCTGGGTGGCTCAGTCGGCTATGTGTCTGCCTTTGGCGGAGGTTATGATCCCAGGACCCTGGTATCAAGCCCAGCACTGGGCACCCTGCTCAGCAGGAAGTCTGCTTCTCCCTCCCCCGATCATGCTTACACTCACACTCTCTGAAACAAAATCTTTTAAATTTTTTTTAAGGAGGATTCCATCTTTGCTCTCTGCTGTATCTCTAGTACCTAGAACATAGAAAGCATTCTATAAATACTCATTAAACGAATGCTGAAATAGTACGACCAAACAAGTTATTTCCTTTAGGACATTTTTTTCTAACCTCTACTCTTTATCCACCCATCAAACTACAGCCTTTTGCATGACTTTATCTTAAAGATAAAATCTAGCTTCTTCAGAAGAAATATCTGTTATTTTAAAAGTTCATACAAAGCTGTGCACTTTAAAATGGTAAAAATGGTGAATTTTATGTTATGTATATTTTACCACAATTTAAAAACAAAACAACAAAACGCTTTATATAAGTACTCTGAGGAAACCAAAGAAACAGGGAGGCATTTACCATACAGACTGAAATGTAAAAGCTTCCATATACCTCTCCTACCTTTCCTGGCTTTTAAGGATGAAATATTTGACATATTATTATTTATAACAGTTCTGTCAATCCTATAATTGATTGAAATTAGCAGTAATGGAGGAACAGGCCTAACAAACACAAGAAACCTGAGCTGTCCTAGCGTTCATCAAGATCATTTTAGCATTTTCCCTGTCAGCAGGAAGGATCCACTGGAACTTCCCCCACAAGAAACTTCCTTGTATTTGGTAGAACAGGGCTATTGAAACAATGTTTCTCTAAAATATCAGTAATACAGAGAGAATTAACAAAACTGAGCAAAGTTCTGATCAAATGTAGCAATTTGTTTCTTCCATAAGAGGGTGTGTTCCCTTTTTTCCAGAAACCTTTCTGAACACTGCATTATTTTCAAATGCAAAAATGTCACAGACCTGAGAAACAGTTTCTAATACTGCAGTCAAATCATAATTACTGTCTAGACATTTTAGACATGACCTTTATAGCTAGATCACTGATGAAAAATTCTCTAAACTAAATTTTTAAATTTATATGATCAAGGGAAAACTATGTTCCTATTACCTAGTCAATGTACAAATGTCACCCCAACTAGTTATGGCATAATCTGGCAAAGGTATGAAAAACAATCTAAAAAACAAAACAAAACACAAAAACCTGTAGTAAATCATGGTACTCAACACTGTCACGAATACACCGTTTTCTGTAATAAACGTATCTTAACAATTCCTCTAAGGCTGTCTTTACTGTAGATGGCCCAAACTCAACTGGAGAAAGGCTCACAGAGAAAAACAACAGTATTCAAAGACTTAACAGATATTATTCCAATTATTTGCAACCAACACTGAAAGCTATAATATATATTAATTTGTCTTTTTGCTGAGGTTGGTTTTGTGGGAGCAGGTAGCTACTGAATGAGCTTAGCTGACCTTCTAGCATTGACATCTTAAGGACAACATTGTTCTCTACTCCTACATTTGTATACTTGTCTCTTATTAAGGGTCTAAAGTAATCATACATTTTTCAGTATTACTTCACTACATTTTACAGAACTTCAAATGCTATATTTGCAATTTCAGAGAGTTTCAAAGTTTGTTTGTAAGATTTAACTCTCCCAGAAATCAAGAGTTGACCATGTATTTGACAATTTTGCTACATTCTTACAATTCAAAGTATGATAAAACTAGACCTTTATAAAACTATAAGGTATAAAAAATTCGATCAGAGTGCAAAGTTGTATTATATCCAATTTGCATTTTAAAAGGCCAAACTATCACAGAATTCAATATGCTATAGACTTTTAAAAAATAGTTCTGATAACACTGTGTTTTTTAAAATTATAATCCCGGCTAATATTCAAAGGTATAGTTAAAGTTTGTCTTCCTAGGGAAAAACTATAGCAGAACTATAAGGACTCACTGAAAAACACTGGAAATACTCTACTACATTCATAAACTATGGTAAAATTATGACAGATATTAAAACAAGACACAAAATCACTCATTCGTTTAAAAGTGTGTAGAGCATCTACTAGGAGCCAAGCACTCTCCTGGGAAGAGAAAGATCAGACATATTCCCTTCTCTGCAGAGTGTACATAAATTCAAGCAGGGAGAACAATTAAGCAATTATGAAATACACAATGATAGAAAGTACATATTGGTGCAAGTAACTCAGATAAGGTAAAACCAGAGAAAGCTTCCAAAACAAAGTGACATATAGCTTATACCCCAAAACTAAGATTAGCCAGACTTGGGGAGGGAAGTGGAAAGGCAAGAAAGAAATGTTCCAGACATAAAGAATGGGAGATGAGAACAGATTCAAAATGAAAGGGAGAGAGAGATGGAGAGAACCTGACACAAGGTGAAGCTAAAAAGGTGAAGTAGAAACCAGATCACAAAGAATCTAGTAAGATAAGTCTGTTAAGGAATTTGGACTGTACGCTAAAGCAAAAGAAAATACCTAAAGGTTTTAAGCAAAAAAAAGAAAAAAACATTAAAACTTGCATATTAGCAAAATATGGCTGAAGTGAAGAATAAATTAGAGATGCCATGGGAGGCAGGAAGAGTAAGTGGCTGCTGTTGGATCAGAGATGATGGTGGTATGGAGCAAGACTGTGGTAACTGGTATGGAAAGAAAGACTGGCCAGAGAAAGATTAGAAAAATAGAAAAAAAAAGAAAAAAGAAAAAAAAATAGACTAAGAGGATTGGATTTGGTAACTGGCTGGATTGGGGGGAAGAGGAGAGAGGGAAAAATAATTTATTATGCCCAGATTCCTGAACCTGGCAATTGAGGGAATGATGGTTAACAACTAACCATTTCCCTTCTGTTGGAAATATTTACAAAGTCCTAAAAATATGACAGTGCAAAAAAATATTTTAGATTTGATTCTGGCAAATGTGATTTTTATCTCTTGGGCTATCGTCTACCTATTCCGCATAAAATATTCAAATGAGTCTGTATTCTACAAACATACACCAATTAGAAAGGAAATTCAGTTAGTAAAGAAACATGCTTAGTGTATGGAGAAGAGCGGCTTGAAATTAAAGTTTTCTATTCAAAGTGAATCTTCTAATTAAAAAAAGCAGAACTAGGGCTAGGGCACTTGAGTGGCTCAGTCATTAAGTGGCTGCCTTGAGCTCAGGTCATGATCCCAGGGTCCTGGGATCAAGCCCCTCATCGGGCTGCCTGCTCAGCGGGAAGCCTGCTTCTCCCTCTCCCACTCCCCCTGCTTGTGCTCCCTCTCTTGCTGTGTCTGTCAAATAAATAAATAAAATCTTAAAAAAAAAAAAAAAAAAAAGACAAGAACGGACAGTATCCCCAAAACACACATGTCTCAAAAGTGTCTTTCTTGGGCCATGATACTACCAAAATACACACAGGAGTAACTTTACATAAAACCACGATGGGTTGTTTTGTTGTTTTTTTTTAAGAATTTAACAGAATTTTGGCAAAGTAAGAATTTACATAAAAAAGAGCACTACCCTTTGAAATCCAAAGTCAAGAACAAAAGGCAGTAGCTTTCAAAATCCATTCATTCAGAAATTTACATGCCCTAAACTCCTGTAAATAGACTAGCATAGGCCAAGCAGATAAGTTTCTCTTTAAATACTTTCATTCTGTCTCTATAAAACTATATCCAATACTGTGAAAACAATCTGCTCTAAGAGGGATTTCAAGAGCTAAGCTTGTTTCTTAATTTCTGTATTAAGTAAACTCTCCACCCAACATGGGGCTTGAACTCACCACCCTAGATCAAGAGCCGCATGCTCCACAAACTGGAGCCCCAGGAGCTACTCATTCTCTTAAACATTGTATCAGCTAATAAACAAAATCTCATATTAAGTTGCTGAATCAATGTATTTATAACATACATATCTATATAGGAGGTAACAAATTAGAGAAGATACACCTTTCAGTATTTGCAAAAAGTTAAATTACCAATTTATTCTCTCAAGGTAATTTTATATATCACAAAGTAAGACTTTTCTCACACTGACTGGATTCAATGAACGTATGAAATAAAAAATGCTCCCTCCTACAGGTATCTAGCAACTCCTTTAAACCAACTCCCACGGACTTCTTTCATACACTATTTCATCAGTTAGCTAGTGAGGCTGTGAGGGATGGGTTATCCTCTTGGCTTGCAAAACAGAGCTTGAGCACCTACTGTGTCAAGAAAATTAATTTCAATTTATTGTGAAAAATGAATGAAAACTATTTGTTTTCGGAACTGTCATTGCTTCCTTAAGTCTATTTGATAGAAAGACCCAGTTCGCATGAAAACTTACCTCATCAACTCTAGTGAACTTGGTGATTCCTGACTGCTATCAGAAAGACCATCCCCTACCAACATTTCCAAAATCAAAACAAAATCAGTCAAAAAGTTTTCCCACCATTCTTGTCATAATGGAGGAAAGGACTTTCCTCCCATAGCTATACGTCTTGTTGGCTTTTCTACAGTTTTCCTAGGGGTTTCTGTTGATAGGCAACATCTTAAAATAACTTAGAATTTGTGGTATCTTTCACGCCTTAGTTAAGAAACAGGGTGCTAATACAGTAACTTGCCAAAGATTACAATACTGACGACTGAATGTTTACTGCTAAAGAAAAGAATTATACTCTAAGAAAAAAGTCCCCAGGAAAGAACATACCCCTAAAGCCATAAACAATTTCTAACATAATTAGAAGTTCACTTGGATAATAGTAATTCAAATCTCCCAGACCCCGACAGTTACTACCAAGTTTTCCCATGAAATGGAGATTAGGGATCAGCCTTAGGAACATTAAGAGAGGTAATAGGCTCTAGAACTGAAAGGGGGAAGAGAAACCAGAGAAGAGAAGCATGGTCAGGAAAGAGAAAACTAGTTCTAACGTGGCACAGGGCACAAGAAAAAAGACATTTTTGAACCGATTTACGAGGAGTAACTCGAGCCCAAACCCTCACGGACGAAGAGGCAAACTCCGAAGTCTGTGGAAGAAGGCGCCCAAGCCCAGTGACAATGGGAACCGCTCCTTTCTAGACAGGAGTGAGGGCACCAAGAGGAGACCGTGCCTCGACTGGGCACCTTCCCGTTCTCTCTTCAGGAGCGAGACCCACCTGGAGACCGCCATGGCCGGGCGCCGGCAGTTCGGGTCTCCCCGCGAGCTATGCGCCGCACCGCTGAGGCGCTAGTTTCCAGAGAGCAGAGCGGCGAAGGCCCAGGCCGCGGTCAGAGGGGAGCGGCCGGTGCGGCGCGGAGCGTCCCGCCGCGAGCCCTTGAACATCTGCCCCGCCGCCTGCCCGAATTCGTCCCCGCCGCGGCCGGGGAGCAAGGGTCTGAGGCGGCGGCGGAGGCGGCAGTCCTCCGACCCGCACGACTTCAAACCGGGGGCCCCCAGCCCCGCTCTTTGCTGACGCAGGCGTCGGCACGCTGGACTGAGCGTCAGCGCGCCGGAAGTGACGTCAGCTCACCGCCACGGCCTCCGCTGCGCGAGTGAGGCGAAGGCGTACGGGCAGTTTTTGCTTAACTGCGTGCGCCTGAGAGGAAAAGTTTGTGGCTCTCTGTCGTTCACGAGGCAGGAAGGATAAGTAAGGATATCCTTATTTCCTAGAGAAGGGAAAAAGGCGATTTAGCCAAGGTTCTGGAAATTCAAAAACTTGGTATCTAATTCCTTACTGCCCTGATCCTCATCCAACCAGACTGCCTGAGAAAACACGATCCCGAAAACCTTAGGTGCTCTATTCGAGGGGGCGATGCCAGTGGGAGGGTGAAAGCAAGGAAGATCTGCAGTGGCACTTAGGACACGGCTCCAGTGTTAGCCATATTCCCCAGAAGTTCTGCATAGCTATCGTAGGGAAGGTCTTCTGCCAACCATTTTGCCAAACGAAGTTTGTTTTCTCAGTTGTCTATGTTGTAGATACCGTGATTTTCTTGACCCCATGTAAAAATTCCCAGCCCCCCACCTTTTTTTTTTTTTTTTGGCTTCTCTGGCTATTGAGTTGCTTAATTCATTACCCTTAAACATTCTTCTGTGTCACTTAGTGCAAGTCCTTATCACCCTAAACTTGATTTTTATGATAGTAGCTAGGGTATTGTTCCTCCAGCTTCTTCAGTCAAGTCCATCTTACAAGTCACTAACAGATCAGTATCAAAAAACACTACTTTTGAGGCGCCTGGTGAAGCGGCTGCCTTCTGCTGGGGTCATGGCCCCAGCGTCCTGGGGTTGACCCCCACATCGGGCTCCCTGTTCAGCGCAGAGCCTGCTTCTCCCTCTCCCTCCGTCTGCTGCTCTCCCTGCTTGTGCTCTCTGTCTGACAAATAAGTAAAATCTTTAAAACACACATACACACAAAACCACTGCTTTTATCATGTCACTCTGCATATAAAATTTGCCCACTGTCTCCTCATTACCTTAAGAGTCCATGGCTCAACCCCTGAGTCTGCTTTTCATCTATAAAATTAAGCTAGTGAAAAGTACTATAGAAGGTTATGGAAACAAAATGAGGTCATGTATCTAGGAAAGCTTACAAGAGCTTTAGAAACCATAAAGTAGTATATAAATGTAAGGGAAAAGAAACTTAGGTGCCTGCTATGTGGCATTCGGCATGAGTTATATCCTATAATTCCTAGGCTGACCCTGTAAAGTAAGTTTTAACTTTGAATTTTTTTTTTTTTGAGATTTTATTTTTAAGTAATCTCTACCCCCAACATGGGGCTCAAACTCACAACCCCAGGATCAAGAGTTGCATGCCCTACAGAGCCAGCCAGGCACCCCATTAATCTTTAATTTAGAGGTGAGGAAACAGCTCAGAAAGTTTAATTTGCCAGTGATCCAAGTTAGTAGTATTTACTGTTGTTCATTCATTCAATAAATACTTATTTGGCATCTGCTCTGTGTCAGACACTTTGCTAGGCACTGTTTATACTGTTAGACAAAATCCAATTAAGCTGATGTTCATGTATCTTCACATCTCAGTCTTCTCACATCCACCTTCTCAATATATTTCCCACCATGAAACTAAAAAGCAGGTACTACTTAACTGATTGTGTACTACATTCATTTATTCAGCCAAAATTAATATCTATCACTTGCTGAACTCTACTAAAGATTGGAGCTTCAGGGTGCTCATTTGGTTGAACTTACATGCCTAATGGAAGGAAAAAGAGTAAACAGATAAACAAGAAAATGTCATGTTTATATTCCATGTAAAGCAGAATGATGGGACAAATAGGATGATTAGAGACTCTGGACTGGGTAATTAGGGAAAAACCAAGGAGGCACTTAACCTGAGGCCTGAATGACAGAAGGGAGCCAGCTGTGTGAAGATCTGGGGAGACTTCCAGGTAGAGGAAGTGTAAAAGCCTAAGGGAAGTCTGCTGTGTGGGGAGACGAACTAGGAGTTAGAAAGAGGTCATTGTAGGGAATTTGGATTTTACTCTAGATGCATAGGAAGTCATAGGAGAATTTTAACATGTGAATAAAATGATCTGATTAAAAATCTTACTCTTTAATATTCAGAGGTAAGTAGATATATAGTTTGAAATGACATTTAGAAGAGAGGAAATGGATAGTATCATAGATTTATGAGGGATAGTGTAATAATCAAATATATTGATGTCAGGCTGTCTTGTTTTTAAATCCTTCCTCACCACACTTAACAGCTTTGTGTCCAGGGGAGTTATATCTTTCTGAGCTTCAGTTACTTTATCTGTGAAATTGGGATAATAGGACCTCCTATGGTGGTAGTGAGTATTAAATGAGATAATGATAAGAGGCATTTAACCAAGTGACTGCCACAATAAGCCTGCAAAAATATTATTAACTGCATTGATTTTTCTTTTGGCTAACTATGCGACCTTGAGAGAGTGACTTAACTTCTCATCTGTAAAATGGTGATGATCATCATACTGGTCCACAACATGTATTTGAAATCCCTGCCAGATAGTTTTCTGAATTTAGAGTCTTTTTAGATTTAGATTTAGATTTTAGGTTTTGACAGACTTTAGTAATCCAGTGCATATACCTTGTATTATGTCACACCCCAACAGCTTCTGGGGCGGCACCCTATAATCAAATACATTTATAGCTCTGCAGCATAATGGATGAATAGCCAGCCATACTAAGAGGAATAAATCAAAGACTGTAAATAGCTGCAAGCCAGTTCAGGTCAGGTTTTGCTGCCAAATGAATTTTTTTTAAATACGGTTGTTAGACCCTTTCCGGTTTCAGAATTGTAAATAATGGATTATGAACCTGTACTCTGTAAAGTGATGGAAGGATTAAATGAACAATACATGATACACTTAAAAAACACTAAGTGCTAAGTAAATATTAGCTGTTATATTTTACAACCAGAAAGGTGGTTTCAAAAATGAATGGCAAGTCTTCCTGGGCCTGTGTCCGAGTGTCTACTGCTGCAGGCCTGCTCAGACACCAAAGATATAACTGCAGCCATGAGCAGCAATGAGTGTTTCAAGTGTGGATGATCTGACTATGAGGCCCAGGAATGCCCTACTAGTGGAGGCCATGGTCTTGGAATGAGAAGCTGTGGCAGATGTGAAAACCTCAATAGAGGTTTCCAGTTTAGTTCCTTATCTCTGCCAGACACCTGTTATCACTGTGGTGAGTCTGGTTATCTTGCAGATGATTGTGGTCTTCAAGAGGATGCCTGCTGAAACAGCAGTAGATGTGGCCACATAAATAAGGACTGCCAGGAGCCTGAGAGAGAGAGAGAGAGCGTAATGCTGCTACAACTGTGGCAAACCGGGCCACCTGGCTCATGACTGTGACCGTGAGGATGAGCAGAAGTGCTATTCTTGTGGACAACTTGAACACATTCAAAAAGACTGCTCCAAAGTGAAGCGCGATAGGTGTGGTGAAACTGGTCACATAACCATCAATTGCAGGAGAACAAGTGAAGTCTACTGCGACCACTGTGGCGAGTGAGGGCACCTTGCACAGGAATGCACGATTGAAGCCACAGCTTAATTATTTTCCTTTGTTGCTCCTCCTTTTTCTGACTGATGGTCATACTATTTTCTCTGAACCCTCTTCACTGGTCAAAGGTTGGCAGAACCTACTCCCAGGCCAGTGAGTTTTACTTGCCATGTAAAAGGAGAAAAAGGGTGGGACAAAAATCGACTTTCTGCATTTAACTACCAAAAAAAAGTTTATGTTTAGTTTGCTAGAGAGGTTATGTATAATGCTTTGTTAAAGAACCCCTTTCTGCCCCACTGGTGAATAGGGATTTATGAATGGGAAGAGTTGAAGAGTCAGACCAGCAAGCCTGATTTGGGTTTCTTGGATATGTTCCCATGTAGGAAGTAAAATCAATTCTGGAAGTTTCTATGAGTTTCCATAAATAACTTTAACTTTAGCATAACAATGGCCTTGGATTGTCTGACCTTGGTAGCTATTAAATAATATCAAGTAACATTTGTATCAGGCCCTACATAGAACATACAGTTGAGTGAGAGTAACAAAAATAAAGACAAATGTGTGTTAATGGCTGTGAGAGAAACATCAGGATAAAGGCCTAAACAGAAACAACTTCATCACAATAGTAGGCTGGATATACATAGGGTAAGGGTACATTTTTTCAAAGACTAAATCTAAAACCCAGAGTAAACATTTATGCTCAGAGTTAGCATAATTTGGAATTATTCAGGAATTGCAAAGAAATGAATTTCCACAGAAACCACGCTGTTATTTTTGTATACTATATCACTTAGACAACTGTGTTTCAGTTTTTAAAAGTCAGATGGAAAAAAGCAACTGAAGTCCTAGAAAATAGAAATGTAATTTTAAACTATCCAATAAAGCGGGAGGAGGAAGGGAGTTTGACTAAAGTTCTTTTTGTTTCAAATTTTCCTTAATGTGGGGGCGCCTGAGTGGCTCAGTG
>CM053617.1:40941215-40955565 GCA_028646535.1 Procyon lotor | reverse complement strand
GGGGAAGAATTTGCCCATCCCTCTCTCCTAGCTAACCTTCTCTGAGATTCTACTCTACTGCGGCATGAAATGGCCTCTTGCAATTTAACTCTTGTTTTAAATGGTAGTTCCAAGCCTACAGGCACTTTAAAAGGGAGAAAGAAAAACTCTCTTTTAATCCAGGCTGAGGCAGGCTGTATTTTCATTAGATCGGAGACCACAGAGTAAGGACCCCTTTTTGGGGGGACGGTGCTATGCTCTGACATTCTAAGAGACCCACTGGAGGCCTCGCTAAACAACCTGCGAATCAACATCACGGCCCTGAGGGAGAACCCCGGGGAACCAACCTCACTCGGCTCTATCCGATTCACCTTTAGGCGCCTTTGCATCTCTCCCTTAGGAGAGCTGGGAGGAAATGTCAGGCGTTTATTCCGCTTCAGCGGTCCTCCCCGGACGCACTGGGCGCAACCGTGACCCCGTGGGATCCCCAAGGGCGATTCTGGGACCTAGATTCAAGCCACAAAGGCGCCCCTAAACCCAGGGTACACTGAGGGGCAGGGCCGGAAATGGGTCTGCGGGGAGAGGACCGTTCTTTGTCCCACACCTGACGCCGGAAGGAGTCTGAGCCTCGGAAACTAACCAACCCGCAAAGCCCGAAAAGGGGGAGCTGACCTAAAATGAAGTCACAATCAAAGCCCGCCGACAAAGGAAGGAGAGGACGGTCAGGAGGAAAATAAGCGTGGATTCTGCAAGCCGACTTCCCAAGGATAACTGGGAGCTGCTGCTGAGCTCTGAAAATCAATCAGGCGCTTCCAAATAGCTTCCTCTACGGCACAGTGAGGTAACGCCTCCTCACATTTATATGCGGCGGATAATTTGCCAAATATTTTCACAGACATTACCTCATCGGAACCTCACAGCCACCCTGCGAGGCATGCACGATCTCTCTCTACATTTGACATTGTAAGAAACTGAGGCTCGGAGCAGATGTCTTGAGGGAAAGAGCTGCCCCTGAACCCGTATCCGACTCGAAAGTGCTCTTTCTAGTCCCTGGTGTTTCCTCCCATCTGGGCTGAGCATTAATTAGCTCTATGGGAACCGCCCAGGGAGCACGTGAAACATTCAGGTTTCGGGACGCCACTCCGCTCTTCCGAAAGCGACCCCGTGCGGCAGCACCTGGGGAACGAATTGCAACCCAATTGCCCAGGTGCTTCTGATTAGAATACTGCGGTTGGTTAACAACCCCGCCACCCATCCCGGCGAGACCCAGGAGCGTCTAGTTGTGCTTCACGGTTCTTTCGTGAGCTCTGGGATCTGGCGTTTCTTTGGCCCTGCGCTGATTAGACTCGGGGGCTGCAGGAGAGATCGGACATCTGCCTCCTGCCTTCTTCCCCTGATGTTCCCCTTGTGGTGCTGCTGGGACGTCCGGGACGTCCGCTGGGCAGGCAGTAATTTTGGCTCAGGTGGTGCCTGATGACACGCGCACATGCCATCTGGAAGAGCCGGTTAAACGCCCCGCTGCCAACTGAGGACGCAGCCTGTCCTGAAAAGGTGGCTGGGGATCCCGCATGGGGAGAGGAGAAGGATGTAAGGAGACCCAGGTTCGGGTCCTGCTTTTACCAGCGGGGTGACCTTGAACAGGTCATGCAATTTCTCTTGGCTTCACTACCCTCTTTTGAAATCCACAGGGGTGTATCAGACACAAATCCTTGCTTCTAACGAAATCGTATGCTGAACCTCAATGAGTAAAGCAGGTAAAGGCCGAGCGGGGTAGGAGACTTGCAGGAGCTTAAAGTGACAGATCCCAGGATTGCCCAGGATTAGGCAAGTCAGACATTACAGAGCATTCGAGAGGCTTCATTTCAGGTTTGCCCTCCTGAATCCTTCTTCTTTCCACATTACGGTTCAAATAGGATATTTAAATAATACCCCTCCCCCATCACACACACCTTAAAAGCAGATGTAACCTCTAAGAGTGTTTCCAACTTTCTGAGAATCTCAGGCTTGAGCTAACTTGCTTTTTAGCTGGAATGAGAAACACAGTGAAAAGGAACGTGTGCAACTGCCTCACACCGAGTATGGCTAGAAAATCCCCCTTTGCACAGAGGTGACATTATACCGACATGGAAGTATCCTGGAGATTTAGTGTAGAGGAAAAAAAAATCAAGGTGTCTTGTGTACTACTATTTGGGTTAAAAAAATAAGAATAAAAGAAAGAAGAAACCAATATGTATACATATATATTTGACTATGCACATAATCTCTGGGGAAATACACAGGAAATGAGTAATTCTGGCTGTTTCTATGAAGGGAACTGAGTGGCAGGGGATGGTGTGGGAGGGAGGCTTGCTTTTCACTCTATGCTCTTTTATGCCTTTTGAATTTTGCACTATATGCATTTTTTTTTTTTTTTAAATTGCACTTTGGTTTCCCCCATCACTCCCTCTGACCCTCTGATCAGCAATTCCACTTCTGGGAATTGATCCCACAGATATACTCACACAGGCAAAATGTGACCATATAGTTGTTCTGAAACATTCTTTTTTTGTTTTTTTTAAAGATTATTTTAGGGAGAGAGAGGCAGAGCACAGGGTGGGGCCAGGGGAGGGGAGGGGTAGAGGGAGATGGAGAGAATCTCAAGCAGACGCTCTGCTGAGCGTGGAGCCCAAAGAGGGGCTCCATCCCAGGACGCTGAGATCATGACCTGAGCTGAAATCCAGAGTTGGAGGCTTAACCGACTGAGCCACCCAGGCACCCCTCCCACATTCTCATTCTTTTTCTTTTTCCTTTTCCTTTTCTTTTTCTTTCTTTTTCTCTTCCTTCCTTCCTCCCTCCCTTCCTTCCTCCTTCCCTCCCTCCCTCCTTCCCTTCCTTCTTCCTTCCTTCTTCCCTTCCCTTCCCTTCCCCTTCTCTCTCTCTCTCTCTCAGTTTCTTTCTTTCGTAATGACAAATATTCGAAACTTTGTCAAAGTCTAGCAAAACAAGACTGGTAATATGGATTGTGGCGCGTCCACAAAAGTGAATGCCATGCATTTGTAAAGAAGCTGTGGGTGCTGTCTATATACTAATGTGGAAAGATCCATGAGATACTCATTGAGTGAAAACAGGAAAAAGCAGAATAGTGTGTATAATACGAATTTTAGGGGGGAGTTAAAACAATAGTAGATAGACATTCATATTTGTATATGTATTCAAATCTCTGGTAGGGTAGGTACACTAGAACCATAATAGCACTTATCAAATGTGGGAGAGTGGGGTGAGTGGGGAATGAGGATAAGAGAGAAGCCTTATTGAATACCTTGTGTACTTTAATAGTTTTGAATCATGGTAAATGTAACACCTATTCACTCAAAGAGCTGATGAAAATTCTGCTCTATTTCAGGGTCACATAAGAGAGGCTATCTGACAGTATGCAAACCTGGACCCTTCTAACCTGAGGGAATAACTATCTTATTTGATTTATTTTTTAAAATTATTTTTATTTATTTTAAGTAATCTCTACAGCCAACGTGGGGCTCGAACTCACAACCCCGAGAGCAAGAGGCCCACACCTCTCCCACCGAGCCAGCCCTGGGGAGCAACTATTTTAGATATGCATTCTGTGAATCAGTTGGCACCTGACATCCTCTGAAAGTTCATTAAAATGACTTTAGGCATTCAAACTCCCACCCAGGGCTTCCTGGAGGTGGCTACAGGCATTTTTAATAACACACACATGATAATTAGATGGGGAAAGGACCGAAGGGCTTAGCTACAAGGTAAGATACAGGCTGGAGTATTTGCTGCCCTATTGTGGACCCCGCCCCCTTCCCCCCATCAGACTGAGCAGGGGCAATGACTGATGCAGACAAGAAGTCAGGGAAGACCCCATGTTTCAGATGGACCAGAAAATGTCCCGATAAAGGTTCTCTTCCAGGGCTGTGCCCTGCATGTAAACAAGAAGGACATTGGAAGAGAGACTGTCCTTGTCTCCAGAGAGAGAGGGGGTCAGGCACCCACTTCCCCACCTGAGGGCGGGAACGGAGGATCTGGCATGACGGGCCCCTGAGGCCGGTCTGGCTCCCTTTGACAGCAAAAGGACTGAGGGGACACCGGGGTGACTCAGCCGTTAAGTGTCTGCCTTTGGCCCATGTCGTGGTCCCAGGGTCCTGGGACTGAGCCCCGCATCAGGCTCCCTGCTTGGCAGGAAGCCTGCTTCTCCCTCTACCATTCCCTCTGCTTGTGTTCCCTCTCTTGCTGTGTTTCTCTCTGTCAAATAAATAAAATCTTTAAAAAAAAAAAAGAAGGACTGAGCCCCACGTTACTCTGGAGGGGGGAGGTAAGCTCATTAATTTTCTCACTGATAAAGGAGCCACTTACTCTGACCTTGTTCAGCACTCCTGGTCCTACTAATCTTTCTAACCATAAAACTATTGACACAGAATGAGAAACTAAAATGTGCCATCAGACAAGGCCTTCAACTTGTAAACACAAAAATCGACAAAAGTCGATTGGTTACTCATGTGTTTCTAGTCTTCTGTCTTGTCTCACTCCATTACTTGGATGAGACTTGATGTATAAACTAGGGAGCAGATTTGGTCTTACTAAAGGAAAGGACAGCTTGTTCTCTTTAACACTTGGGGAACCAAGACCTTACCCTGATAGCTCTTCTAATGTCTGGAGGGAAGTAAATCCACAAGTCTGGAATTGTGATGTCCCAGGATGGGCTTTTAAAGTCAGTTAAAGTGACCTTAAAGGACCCAACCACCATACCTCATAAAAGATAATACCCTTTATTTTTTTATTTATTTTTTTTTAAAGATTTTTTATTTATTTGACAGCGAGAAACACAGAGAGAGAGGGAACACAAGCAGAGGGAGTGGTAGCGGGAGAAGCAGGCTTCCCGGGGAGTGGGGAGCCCGATGCGGGGCTCGATCCCAAGACTCTGGGATCTGACCTGGGCCGAAGGCAGACGCCCAACGACTGAGCCACCCAGGCGCCCCAAAGATAATACCCTTTAAAATCTGCGGCAAAGCCTGGGGCACAACGACGTATTGATGAGTTTCTTAAACATGGTATTTTAAGACCTTGTTGATCTCCTTATAACACTCCAGTCATAGAAAAGCCAAATGGAGAGCAGCACACGGTACAATATCTAAGAGCTATAGACGAGGCAGTGGGCCTAGTCATCCCAGAGCACCAAGTCCATATACTCTTCTCACCCAGATGATCCTAACTGGTTACAGCACTTGATTTAAAAGACCCTTTTTTTTTTGCACCCCTCTAAGTGAGGAGATGCAGCCACTGTTTGCCTTTGAATGGACCTCACCTTCAATTCCACAGGCTGCTCAACTAACCTGGACCGCCTCGCCCCAGGGATTTAGAGGCAGTCCTCTATTTGTGACTACATTTAGTAAGGACCTGATATATCCTTGCCTCAAGGGACTATTATTCAATATATGGGTGATATTTTATTTATTTTTTTAAAGATTTTATTTACTTATTAGAGAGAGAGTGTGTGTGCACAAGCAGGGGGAGAAGGGTAAAGGGAGAAGCAGACTCCCCAGTCTGCTGGGAGCAGGGAGTCTGATAAGGGACTTGATCCCAGGATGCTGGGACCATGACCTGAGCTGAAGGCAGACGCTTAACCAACTGAGCCACCTGGGCGCCCTGTGGATATTTTTACCTGTAGTCCCACCAAGGAAATATCTGATTCTATAGTAATATAGTATAACCTTGATTTCTTTGCAGACAGAGGGTATTGCATCTCCCCTAAAAGGGCACAAATATCTAAATAGAAAGTACAATATTTAGGATATGAGCTAATAGCACCAGATCACTGTACTCTATCTACTGACAGGGAAAAAAAAAAAGCTATACTAGACCTTGAGCCCCCAGCTACAAAGAAGGCAACTCTACACTTTCCGAGGCATGGCTTCTGCCGCCAGTGAATTCCTGGATTTGGGCTCTTAGCCAAGCGATGCTACGATTCAACTGAAGGCACTGATGAAGAGGCTTTGCTCTGGACTAAAGCCCAGCAGATGGCCTTCAAACATCAAGAGCTCAGCTTTTATCAGCACCAGCCTTGGCTCTATCAAATTGAGAAAAGCCTTTCACTTTATATGTAGCTGAGAAACAGGGTCAAGCTATGGGAGTTCTTACCGAGAAATCAGGGAATGAAACAAGACCAGCTCTTTCTTGGCAATGACGCACAAGGGTGGCCAGCTTCTCTTCGAGCAGCGGCTGCAACAACCCTCCTGCTAGAGGAAGCCTCCGGAATTTTCTATGGGACAGTCCCTGACTAATGACGTCACATCCTGTTGAAAGTGTTTTAGAAACTAAAGGCCACCAGTGGATAAAGGGGGGTGGGAGTAGGGCTGACCAAATCCCAGGCTGTGCTCTTAGACATGCCTGAAGTGGTGTTGGAGACCTGTCAGACTTTAAACCCAGCCCTCCTTACGCCTGGACCTGACCATCGTTCTTCCAGAGATCGTAACTACCTCAAAGTTACTGGTCTTGTTTATGCTAGCAGATCAGGTGTAAAAGACTCTCCTATTGATGATGCACATGACAGTTGGTTTACTGGGGACAGCGGTTTCACAGAAAAGGGGATGAGAAAAGCTGAGTATGCTTTAGTCAGTCTAACCCAGACGCTGGAGGCCAAAACCCGCCAGGCAAATACATGCGTCCAGAAAGCAGAGCTAATAGCACTCCCTCGTGCTTTACATTAGGCCTTTACTAATATCTAGACTGACTCTAAATATGCTTTCCTCATCCTACATGAGCATGGGGCAATTTGGAAAGAGAGAGGGTTGTTAACAAGTCGTGACTGTTCCAACAAATATGGACCTGGAATAATAGCCCTTTTAGAGGTCCATATTTGATGGACCTCAGGGGACATTGCAAGGACATGTCTATGGAGTCGAAAAGAAATAACTTGGCGGGGGCCCCTGCGTGGCTCAGTTGGTTAAGCGTCTGTCTTCAGGTCAGGTCATGATCCCAGGGTCCTGGATCTAGCCCCGTATCAGGCTCCCTGCTCAGCAGGAAGCCTCCTTCTCCCTCTCCCACTCCCCCTGCTTCTGTTCCCTCTCTCGCTGTGCCTCTCTCTGTCAAATAAATAAAATCTTTTAAAAAAAGAAATAACTTGGCCATGTAGCCAAGCAAGCCACACAAGGCATGCAAATCCTGAGTCTCACAGCAGTCCTGATACCAATAAAAGATGCAGCCCTGGTCTACAGGAAATCCGAGGAGCCCAGGAACAGGGATTAAAAAAAAAAAATGTCCAAGACTGGTTTATAAATGATGGAGGAAAAGTCTTCATATTCAGCATTCAGACTCAAAATTGGATTACTCTCTTACCAGTATGGTTTCTCTGAATGAGAATTGCTCAAAACCACTTACAGGGCTAAGTCCCTTTGAATTATTATATGGGAAGCCTTATCTCAGTGTAGACTACTAATAGACAAAGACCATAATGCTCTATTAAATTATTCCTTGGAGGCTGGACTAATTCATTAATCTCTACACAAATACCCAGACTATATCCTCCCCACACCTGATTTAACACTTACTAACAACCTACCTCATGTAAACCCAGGAGACATGGTTTACTTAAGGATTGGAAGTCTAATGCGGCAGAGGAATTGACTCCAAAATGGAAGAGCCCCTGCAGGGTCATTTCATGTGCCCCCACGGCCATAAAATTAGGACGTTCCTCATGGAGTCACACACCAAGCATTAAACCTATATCTTCCTCACAGGGATCTACTGGGCCAGCAAACATGCCTTCTTATTCCTGTGAACCTGCAGGAGACCTCAAACTTCTCTTCAACTGACAGTGAAGGTTGTACCCCTCTATCTCATTCTCTTTTCCCTGACTTATACTGAGAATTTCTTCTTACAATGGGCACAACATTGTGCTGAACTTCAAAATCAAACAGCTTGCTGGATATGTGGGAGTCTGCTGCTACGGAGGACATCTGGTCTACCTTGGTGGGTCTCCTCATTTCAGGGCACAGACTGGAATTCCTTACATAACTATGCCTTGGATATGATCTAGCACTCAAATACCTCAGGACTGCTCTGTAACAAGGTGAAGTGTTATTCTCTTGCCCATGGTCAATACCAGCTAGAATCTCCCAGGTTACAACCAGAACTTTTCATACTCTCCAACCATTTGCTAACCCACAATTGCAGAAAGCAGTGTTACAAAATAGAATGGCATTCCATATTTTAACTGCTATACAGTCTGGAAATCCTCAAATGGCATTTCCCAGCCCTCCTTTTTAGATATTAAAAGAAATAGTAACAAACATCATCTGCTGTGTGGTGTTATCTATAACATTGATCTCCAGAGGAGTTCCACCAAGTTACACTCCCACCTGCCGTCTGAGAGGACCTATTTTTAGCACATTCACTACAGACTATTATTGTTTAAAAAAATTGCCATATGGGGTGCCTGGGTGGCTCAGTGGGTTAAGTGTCAGCCTTCACTCTTGTCATGATCCTGGGATCCTGGGATCAAGTCCTGCATCAGGCTCCCTGCTCAGTGGGGAGCCTGCTTCTCCCTCTGCCTGCCACTCCCCTTGCTTATGCTCTTTGTCAAATAAATAAAGTCCTTGAAAAGAATATTTGACTTTTAATCTACTTGGGATTTATTTTTATTTGTTTTTAAAAAAGATTTCATTTATTTTTATTTATTTGGATTTTATTTTTTAAGTAATCTCTACACCCAACATGGGGCTCGAACTCACAACCCTGAGATCAAGTTGTGTACTCCACCTATTGAGCTAGCCAGGCGCCCCAAGATTTTATTTCCTTTTATTTTCTTTGCAGGGGGTGAGGAGTAGAAGGAAGGGAGGGATTTTTTCTTATTTTTATTTTTAAAGAGTTAATTAATTAATTAAAAAAGATTTAATTTATTTATATGACAGAGAGAAATCACAAGTAGGCAGAGGCAGGCAGAGAGAGGAAGAAGCAGGCTCCCTGCTGAGCAGAGAGCCCTATGCGGGGCTCAATCCGAGGACCCTGAGATCATGACCTGAGCAGAAGGTGGAGGCTTTAACCCACTGAGCCACCCAGGCGCCCCTAATTAACTAATCTTTAAAAAAGATTTATTTATCTGAAAGAGAGAGAGAAAGAATGAAAGAGAATGAGTAGGAGGGAGAGAGAGTCTCAAGCAGATTCCGAGCTCAGCACAGAGCCTACCATGGGTCTCGACCCCACGACCACAAGATCATGATCTGAGCCGAAATCAAGAGTCGGATTCTTGGGGCACCTGGGTGGCTCAGTGCGTAAAGTCTCTGCCTTCAGCTCAGGTCACGATCTCAGGGTGCTGGGATTGAGCCCTGCATCAGGCTCTCTGCTCAACAAGGAGACTGCTTCTTCCTCTCTCTGCCTGCCTCTCTGCCTACTTATGATCTTTCTCTGTCAAATAAAGTCTTAAAAAAAAATCAGATTTTTAGCTGACTGATCCACCTAGGTGCCCTATAAGATTTTATTTTTTTAAGTAATCTCTACACCCAATGTGGGGCTCGAACTCACAACCCAGAGGTTGAGTCACATGCTCTTCGGACTGAGCCAGCCAGGCGCCCCATTTGGCACTTATTTTAGAATATGGTATGAAGTAAGCATTTAATTTAAATTTTCCCCTAGTTACTTGTATTGCAACCATTATATAATTCATTCTTCCCCCATTGATTTGAAATATTTTTTATTATTTCAATAATTTTCAATCTCTTGCAATGATAGCCTATATGTGTGTGTGTGTGTGTGTGTGTATATATATATATATATATATTTTAAAGATTTTATTTATTTGACAGAGAGAAACACAGCGAGAGAGGGAACACAAGCAGAGGGAATGGTAGCAGGAGAAGCAGGCCCCCTGCCGAGCAGAGAGCCCTAAGTGGGGCTCGATCCCAGGCCCCCAGGATCTGACCTGGGCCGAAGGCAGACGCTTAACGACTGAGCCACCCAGGTGCCCCGATAGCCTATATTTTAATTATAGACTTCAAATATCCTTTAGCCTAATATAATTTACAATAGTCTTTTTTTGACTTTTTTTTTTTTTTTTTTAAGATTTTATTTATCCATTTGAGATAGAACAGGAGCAGGGGAGCAGAGGCAGAGGGAGAAGCAGGCCCCCCCGTGGAGCAGGGAGCCCACCGTGGGACTGGATTCCAGAACTCTGGGATCATGACTCAGAGCAAAGGCAGACACTTAATGACCGAGTCATCTAGCTCCCCTTTCCTAAAGCCTTTTAGTGTCAGGCTAAATTCAGGGACAGAGATCACAAGCAGGCAGAGAAGCAGGCAGAGAGAGGGGGAAGCAGGCTCCCTGCTGAGCAGAGAGCCCGATATGGGGCTCGATCCCAGGACCCTGAGATCATGACCTGAGCCAAAGGCAGAGATTTAACCCACTGAGCCACCCAGGCGCCCCAGGGGGAAAGTCTTAATACTTCATCTTGTTTGTGTGGCACATGCTTATTCATGCACACTGTCCCCGGAAGTAAAACACGCTGCTTGGGCTAATGCAACCTAAGCTGAGATATTTTATTCTTTACGATGGAACCTATGCAGACGTTAAAAATAAGCTTTCCTCTTAAAGAGATATTTAGGAACATGGGAAAATGCTTCAGATATAATATTAAAAGAAAAGATTGTTGAACAGTAAGATCCAGCTTTGTTAAAAGAAAAACAAGCGATTACTTGCCTACATGCATAGAAAGCAGGTTGTAAATAAATATGAACGAAATGGTAATGGTTAGCTACTTCTAAGAAATGGGAGAAGGGATGATTTTCACTTTGCTGTATTTTTCAGCCTTTTCCAAATTTTCCACAATGAATTTGCTTTACTGCTACTATCAGAACAATCCGTAATTAGCATGATGTAAATGGGTGTTTTTAAGGCCCACCCTCAGGGCTTGTTTGGGCAGTTGGAAGAGTTAATCCCACCCCAGAGAAGCGATGCTCTTTCTCTCCTTGGGGAGTCCTGGACGGGTAGCTAGCCCTGAAAGGGGATGCATTTACCACTTCAGTTCAGTCCTTTTGACTGGGAGATGCTGCCATTAGAAGATGTTAAATGCCAAATAACATCATCTGGAGTCTCCTGGTGACCCTTTGTGTTGCCAGCTGCAGAGGGGAGGTGGTGTCACCTCCTCCTTGCCCCCTCCGCACCCCACCGGGAAGGGCTGAGGAGGCACAAAGATGTGCCTGTATTGGGGGCGGTATGCAAATGCAGGCATGTCTCCAACCCTCTAATCCTATCAGGAATGCTTAGGGTGTTAATTTGACCATCTTTCACAGCTCATAAATCTACTTGGGGGCAAAGCCAAGCTGCCAGACGCCATCAAGCAGAACTCCTTCTGAGGCTGGCAGCTTCAGTAAAGCAGTGGGGATCATGCCTCAATAAAGTCCAATAAAGAGCTTTGTATGTGGAGGACTGGAAAGCAGCTTCTCACATTTGGATACAATAGAACAAAACAGTGGGAAATGTGAATGTCTGATTACCCGGACTGGTGGTCTCCTCCAGGCTCCGCCTGCCCACTGAGCCGTGGATCCTCATTCATTCACGATTCTTTGCACGCAGATGGATCTATCTTGCTCCCAAACAATTGCCTCAAAGACTCCTGTCGGATTAGTTTATTTAATCCCTGTCTATAAATACAAATTGACTATATTTGCTTCCACTGGAATCTGCTAGCCTTTTTATATTAAAATCTATTAAACTTGAGCCAGGTCATTTCTGCCTAGACTCATTCTCCCTTTATTCAGTGGTCAGAACAGAAAACATTCTTTTCTTTCTGGGACAGAACACTCCCCCCAGAAGAGTTCCCACTCTTCCCTCCTGACAAATAGGGTTGAAACTGCCAACAGAAATCAGTTTCAACCTCCAGATTACAGCTTCATCCAGAATCCCATCTGTTTTTCCAATTGGTCAATTTAAAATTCTGTTGACTAGAGATCCTAAGTAAAAACATCCTTCCTAGCAGCTGTTTCAAGAGGGGAGGCACTGAGGGAATGTTGGAATAGTTTTCAGCCTCAGGGACATAAAGCTCATCTGACTGAATCCGTAAGCTGACAAATGTGGAAGACGTGCTTGTTCCGGGAGAGAAACACAGTGATCCTGACCCACGATCTGAGACGGGAAGCACCAGAAAACTCCGAGACCGACCCATCCTGCATCTCTGTGTGGTTCAGGCAGCAAAAGGCATTCCCGCGGAGTCTCGAGAAAAGACAACAGCTTGCCAAGAGCACTCACAAGGTTGAGGAACACAGAAGAAAGGGAATCTGAAAAGATTTATCAGCCTTGGCCATGGGCATTATGTTTAACTCTTGTCTCTAGTTCCCTATCTGGAAGATAATCAATGTGGGATTGTCTGGCTCATGGTGTAAGGATTTAGTACATGTGACTGGGATTGCAGCTATTATTGTTACCGGTGGTGAACTTTATAAATAACTATAAGTATTGACAGTACATTATTGCCGGCAGTGAATTAGATAAATGACCGTCGTTAGAATTGTTACTACTGGTAGTGCCACTATTAGCTATTACTCTCTACATATAATGGTTAAGGAGACTTTAAAAGAACCGATGAAGAACATAAAAGCCCACTTACCAACTATTTATTATGATCTCTGTGCCAGGCACTGTTGTAGGCACCAGGCTACATCACTGTAATTCATTTTGGGAAGTGTATCTTTCAGTGGGGGGGACGGGCAATAAATATAATAAATATACTATATGGGATTTAGAACCTATTTCATTTAAGAGGAAAAATAGAGCAGGTTAAGGAGGATTGGAGTGAGCTGGGGAAGAGGGAGGAAGCAATGAAATTTAGAACAAGGTGACTGTGGAAGGCTTTCCCCGAGTAGGTGACATCTGAACTATACAGAAGTGGGGGAGTAAGTCATGGGGAATGCTGGGGGGAAGCAAGCCTGCCTGTTCGGAAGGCTGAAGTGGCCAGGGGCAGGGTGGGAAGTGGTGACATGGGTGGCACAGGCAGGTCATGCATGTCAAGCTGTGCATTTGAAGGACTTCATCTTTTTTTTTTTTTTTTAAGATTTTATTTATTTATTTGACAGAGAGAGAGATCACAAGTAGGCAAAGAGGCAGGCAGAGAGAGGGGGAAGCAAGCTCCCCGCTGAGCAGAGAGCTGGAAGTGGGGCTTGACCCCAGGACCTCGAGACCACGACCTGAGCCGAAGGCAGAGGCTCCAACCCATTGAGCCACCCAGCCATCCTGTGGACTACATCTTTTTAAATGAAGTGGGGAGTCACTGCAGAACTCTGAGCCAGAGGCAGGTCACAGTTTGACTTATGCTCCAACAGGATTACTCTGGTTCTCGAGTTGAAAGTAGACTTGAGTTCAATTAAAAAAAAAAAAGACGACTATGGGATCTGGGAGTGGGGGGCAGTGGCGGACAAGGGTGAATGTGGGCTGTGAGGGAAGGATGATGTTGACTCCAAGGTTTCTGTTTTGAACAACTGGAAGAATGGAGAGGCCATGAACCAGGAAGAGGAAGACTGAAGATAAAGCAGGCTTGGGGATCTTCTCTTCTCAGGTTTTGGTTACCCCTTTGCAGACTTAAAGCTTAAAAGAACCCATACATATTACCTAACTTAATCTCAAAACAAAATGAAACCAAAAATTTTATGTATCTTGTTTTTTAAATATTTCAAAGTAATTTCTACACCAATGTGGGGCTCAAACTTAGAACCCTGGGATCAAGAGTCTCATGCTCTACCAACTGAGCCAACCAGGCACCCCTAAACAAATTATTTTTAAAAATGAGTCCACATTAACTGACTGAATGGCTGTCAGTTAAGCGTCTGCCTTTGGCTCAGGTCATGATCTTAGGGTCTTGGGATGGAGGCCCGTGTTGTGCTCCCTGCTCAGTAGGGAGACTGCTTCTCCCTCTCCTTCCGCCCCCTACCCCCATGCTCTCATCCTCTCTCAAAGAAATAAAATCTTAAACAAAAAATACATGTGTCCACATAGTACAAAATTCAGAGAACAATGATTACAGAATGGAAAGTTGGCTTTCATTTCCATCTGTAGATCTCCTGCCAGCCAGATCTCCTCAGGTTACTGTTGCCATGTATTTGCCATATATATTCCACCCTCCCCACCCCCCAAGATAGCCTATGGGCAAACAAGCCCATATGTTATTTCCCCTCGACTTTTTTTTTTTTTAGAACGGTAACTTCTTTTTTTTTTTTTTTTTTTTTAAAGATTTTATTTATTTGACAGAGAGAAACACAGCGAGAGAGGGAACACAGGCAGAGGGAATGGTAGCGGGAGAAGCAGGCTTCCCGCAGAGCAGAGAGCCCGATGCGGGGCTCGATCCCAGGCCCCCGGGATCTGACCTGGGCCGAAGGCAGACGCTCAA
>CM053617.1:40919773-40941115 GCA_028646535.1 Procyon lotor | reverse complement strand
TTGATCACCACACGTAGGACTGGCTCATTCTTTTCATAACTCCAGACTTTCCGGTATATGAATGTGCTAATTTATTTAACCGGTTTCCTATTGATGGATGGATGTGCTACTTACAACTTTGTCTTTTCAAATAAAGCTGTGATGTATTTTCTTATCATGGGTCCTTTCACTCAAAGGACCCACTTAAAATTTGGGCAAATATTACTGTTTTCCTTTTTGAGGCTGTTCCTCAACAATGCAAGAGAGCTCCTCTTCTCCACAAGGTGTGAGAGGTAGCAGTCCCGCACTGGCGTTGTGCTGGCGGGATTGGACTGGTAGTTAGGGATCAGCGGGCTTCCAGACCCGCTGCCCACAGCCCCCTAAGTGCCACACTCCGTTATCTCAGAAGCTCCAGATCCCCCACCCGCTCCCATAATCCACCAACTAAAGGACTGACGCCAGGCAGGAGTCTTCAGAGTCTGTTCTGATTGCCCAGTGCCAGGGTGTTAAATATTTTGAATACCACTCTTTGATCTTCGCTAATAGAGGTGGAAAATGGTGTATCATGGCATATGGGTGAGTTGCATTTTTCTTCTTTAAATGGCATTTTAATTTCCTTTTCTGTATATTCATTTCCTTTTGGGTTTTTGTTTTGCTTCTTGATTTTCAGGAGCTTTTTATATTAAAAAGAACTAATTCCTTGTCTGTTGTTTGTGTTGCAAATATTCATCAGTCTGCCATTTACCTTTTTGTTTGTAGATGTAACATTTTTCTGAAGTTGAATTTATTGATCCTTTCATTCATAGCTTCTGGGTTTTGTGTTACATATGTAAGATCTTCGCTATGTCCAGATGAGTAACATTGTTCTGCCTTTTTTCTTATGTCTTTTCATTTTCCATCACTACACATTTGACTCACCTGAAATATTCTGATGTAAGGCTTGGGTCCAACTTTATTTTTCCCAGATGAATGCTCAGCTGTTGCAAGACCATTATGTTTCCTACAATTTCACAATATACTACACCTTTATCATATACCATGGATATGAGACCACTTCTGGGTTCCTTCTGTTTCATTGATTACCTCATGTGTCAAGATTACTGTATTTTTTTTTTAAGATTTTATTTATTTATTTGACAGAGACACAGTGAGAGAGGGAACACAAGCAGGGGACTGAGAGAGGGGGAAGCAGACTTCCTGCCGGGCAGGCTTGATCCTAGGACTGGGATCAGGACCTGAGCTGAAGGCAGATGCTTAACCACTGAGCCACCCAGGTGCCCCAGGATTACTGTTTTAGTAATAGTTTAAAAATATATATATATATTTTTTAGTTTTTTTAATTTATTCGACAGAGAGAAACACAGCGAGAGAGGGAACACAAGCAGAGGGAATGGTAGCAGGAGAAGCAGGCTTCCTGCTGAGCAAGGAGCCCGATGCGGGGCTCGATCCCAGGACCCTGGGATCATGACCCGAGCCGAAGGCAGATGCCTAACGACTGAGCCACCCAGGCGCCCCTAAAAATATTTTTAATACACGATATGACTAAGAGTCCTTCAGTACTTTTTCCTTAGATTTTTTAAAAAGAAATATTTATTTATTTATTTATTTGGCGGGGGGTGGGGGAGCAGGGAGAGAGAGAGAGAGAGAGAGACAGAGACAGAGAGACAGGAAACAGACTCCATGCAGAGCCTGACGGGGGGGACTTGATCTCAGGATCCTGAAATCATGACCTGAGCCAAACTCAGGAAGCAGATGCTCAACCCACTGAGCCACCGAGGCACCCCATAGGTAATTTTTAGTAAGAGTCCTTGCATATTCATTTTTCCATGGTAGCTTTAGAATCAGTTCGGTTTTCCACACCTTCCATCAAAAAGGTTGACGTGTAGACTAAAACAAATACTGTGTGATTCCACTTATACAGGGAATCTAAAAAACAAATGAATCAACAAACAAAAAAATACACTCCTTTTTAGAAGAAGATAGATTTCCGAGGAATAAGCTTTGAGGTTTGCCAAAATGTATATTGGATTGATTAAATGTCTGAAAGCATCTTATAGCTACTTCCATCTTAAAGCATCTGAATAGGTTATGGTCACAACATTCAGAATTTCAAACTTCAAACTGCACTCTATCACTGTTAGACGCAGAACTACATTGTTTTCCTGCAATTGTGGTTTATTGTAATCTTAATCCATTTTCTCAAAGACCATTCAACACATTTATACTATTCCAGTAATTACCATGCTACCCAGAAAAACAAATGAACACTTTATTAAGAATTAAATGAGGGTATGGAATGTGATACAGTACAAGTAAGACATCCAAGATGGATATAATAGTACTACTCACACAAAAAGTTAAATCTCACTTCAAAAAAAAAGAAAAAAAGAAAAAAACAAAATCACAAGACAAAAGAAAAAGCAATTCCATCATTATAAAGTAAGATATTTCATGCAAAAACTCCAAAAAAATCCTCCAAACCACCCACAACCCCCACCCCCCCAAACTACCAACAAACAAAAAGCTATCCGAAAATATTGCCATGCTAACATATTAACCACAATGTAATCATTCATAGGAAAACAACACAGTAATTAAGCAATGGATTAGATGAAACAACACAGGCTGCAGTATCATAAACTCAGAGACCTTGATAACTTTACGTGATAAGCAAATTCCTGATTCATTTACAGGGGAGTGGCATGGGCTCAATGTTAGGAGATAAGGTACGTAAATATAAACTCCATTAACTCATCTCATTATCTTCTAATTATAAAACCTGGAAGCTTCCAGAATCTGAAAAATTATATAAAATTTGGCATACTCCATTTATGTTCCAAGAAATTACTTTAGGATCATAATTGCAATTATTAGAGAGCTGTATAAAAGCACTTCAAGATCAGGAACGGATCGCTTAAACATAATCACAATTTACATCATTGAAACAACTCCAGATGTGCATTTACTCTGATAACTCTTACTCAGGACAAGAAACATGATTTTCTGGCACTTTATGTACAAGTTACTGCAAAGAGCCAGATAATTTAGAGATGGAATAAAATGTAAAACAAAAGTGAACTGGTACAGAGAGTGAAGGGGAACATTCTCAGTACAGAGACTTACATCGGGAAAACCTGCCTTGCCTCCTGAGGCAGCTAGAGTGAACAGATAGACTGCCAAGCTATAATTCATGTCTCTGTGCCAAGAAACTTTAGCCGATTTCATGGAAAACACAGTTCTTCATTAGAAAACAGGAATGGCATTTTATGGGACAGCATTTCTGTCCGCAGCTGCCCAACAAGTCTGTCACCATGTAGTGCACACACAGCATATTTCCAAGTGACTGTGAATGTCATGATGAGGCTACCCAGGACCAGGAAGCACCGTGTCACAGCACCTGCCCGTGAAGGTGATCTGGAGAGAACCGAGCACCTACATCTGTTGCACAGTTCTGTGTTCAGCTTACCTATGGCGTACAGATTGGCTGTAACAGTGAGGCCAAGGAAGAAGAACAAGAAAAAAATACTTAGGACAAAAAATGACCCCCTCCTATTTACTCCCTTCCCTTTCAATTTAGGGTAATTAGAACAGATTGGAAAATTATTCAGGATTCCCCTTCCTACCTCTGAAATGTAACTTCCTATTTACACTCCATGGAAAGAATCCTGTAATTACTCAGTGGCAGGATGTAGCCTCTGAAACAAAGAAGCAGTTGCTCTGATTTTCACAAAATGAAATGAGAAAATTTTCCAATGTGAAACTCAGAGTTTGAGGCCAGTAAATAAGTGTCTTTAATCATCAAGACATTCATAGAGCTCTTTGGAATGTGTCTTATACATAAAAAGTTATCACAAATTAAATCCCCAGAGTATTCATGAAATAAGTTCTTCAATGGAAAGATTTCTAATGAGAGATAAATGCTTCCATCAGCAAACTAAATCTGATAAATCGATCTTTCCCAACTGACAAAGTCTTTGCTAACAGCTCAACATAGCCTCTGGAATCAAATGTAAAGTTCACTCACTCATGATGATGCAAGATGAAATACAGATGTGCAGTACATATGAAAAAATGTGTAAACCGCTGCAGTTCTAAAACAGATTTATATTACAAAGCAATGTAAATAAATATTGGGCTAGTACAAAAGCTCTTATTTACAGTTTTACAAATGAAATCGTATTCAGTGTAAATGCTGTGTTTTAAAGAACACAGTACTGTATTAGTAAAATGAGTTCTGTTGAGGGGATTACAGTTTCTGTTAGAATCAATGCATAACATATAAAAGATTCAAGTTAACTTTGTTTATAATTTAGTACAGACAAACCCAGTTTAACCTGGAATGGCATCTGTTAAAGTGCTGAAAAACAGGAAATATTTAGAAAACACTGTACATTATTAAAGCTTTATCAAGTCAGAATGTTAAACTTCTTTCACATTTTTTATCCTTCTGTCACAGGCTTGTGGACAAGACGGTATTTCTCTGCAAAGGAGTAAAACTTAAGAGGCCACCAGCTGCTTAGATGATTTTAGGTTCAGTGGAATTAGCTTCCTAAAACAACTATTTATCCATCAACCATACCTTCAGGCCTCATAATCTGGTAAGTAATTAAATATTCGGGATAAGCCTGAAAGAGAAAGATTAATTTAAATGTTGGTAAACAAATTTTTTGAAAGGTGATTTTACCATAAGAATTCCTAATCTTTAGAGAAGAGGTTCTAAATTAATGTGTGGCTCAGACTCATCTAAGGGCATTTTCTTAAAACATCCTTACTTTGATTCCAATCTCCCTTAGGTTCCGAATCCGCAGGTCTAGGATGAATCCTAAGCATGTGTTTATTTTTAATAACTGAGGTGATCCTGCTATGGATCCTCAGTTGAGAACACTGCTCTAGAGATGCTTCTGACTGCATCTGTGTCACTGAGAGCAAGAGGATACTGTACGCGTCTCTGCTACGGACAGGTTAACTACTAAATACAAGATTCTGATTAATTATATTTATAGAAAGTTAAAAAACAGAAAAAAGATCCACCATAATTGGCAAAATCTGAATAAAGTCTGTAAGATAATATTCTATCAATGGTATTTTCCCAATGTTAATAATTTTAAAAGAGAATGTCCTTGTTTTTGGGAAATACACGCTGAACCACTTAAGGTTACACAGAGGACGCCTTCAACGTCCTCTCAAGCAATTCAGGAAAAAAAATCTGTATTCACACATGAGGGAGAATGATAAAATGTTAAAAATCGGAATAAAGAGTATATGGGAATTCTTTATGATTTTTGCTACTTTTCCATAAATCTAAAATTATTTCTAAATAGAAGTTAAACCTAACCCGGTTCTTAAAGCAATACGCCTTGTCAATTTAAGAGATTAGTAAGAAGAATTTATTAAAGTATGGCTCTAAATCATTTCTGAAGATGAATAAATAAAACTGAATTACCTGTTCTCCTCTGTAGATAACATATTCAGCTAATGCTAGACCGTTTACGCTGGGTCGACCAGTGACTGAGTGATGTCCTGGAGGAGAATGTGCCATTTTCATTGCACTAAACTGCAGAAAAGACTTTCCCAAGGTTACCCGGCAAAAGAGCAGTTGCCTGTAACATGAAAAGGAAAATATCTCCCTGACGACATGGCGGTTTTCTTTATACCGCATAAGCTTTTTAGTGTACTTATACAGAGTTGTTGGTCATTTCATCCTTAAAAGAACTTTGTAAGAATGTCTTCTACTACTCTCATTAATTTGCCACTTTAGTTCTTATTTTAACTATATAAACTGAAAATGTAATAACTTCATAGAGGTGGAAACTCTGCTATCTTGTCTGTATCCAGAACAAAAGCACAAACTAAGGCCCAAGTGGGAAGAAGGGGATTTAGGGAGCTCCCACGAAGTAGCTTGCAAAGCTGGACATTTATCCAACTAAGTTTAATTGATTCCACCTTCAAAATACATTTGAAATTCATTCTCTTAATTCTACTGCGACTGTTAAGTTCAAATCACTAACATTTTTACTTGGACTAGGAATAATGGCCTCTGAACTTCTCTTCCTATTTCTCCTCTAATTCCTAGTAAAACTATTTTCCATTCAAGCACTAGGAAAAAACAACCCAACACACAAAACATTAATCAAATCACATCACTTTTCTGCCTAAAACTTTGTAGAGGCTACTCAGTATACTTGGAAGAAAACCCAAATTGCTTACAATGGCTCCAAATTCTCAAATCTTACTTCATGTTTATTGTGAGCCAGGAATATTAATTTTCCTTCTTCACACAGGCCAACTTTCTCAACTCATGGCCATCATACATACTACTTCCTTTACCACAGCGAATGGTACCTATTCTGCCATTCTTCAACTGGCTAACTCTCGTGTTTTTAGGTTTCAGCAGAAATGTTAGTTCTTCAAATAGTCTTCCCTTACAGGAAGTTTAAGGAGATTATTCTCCCAATCCCCTCAGGCATCTGATTCACCTTCCTTGTTGCCAATGAATCTTTTTTTTTTTTTTTAATTAATGGTTTCTCTTGTTTTTCAGAGGAGAAAAAATTTTGGTGAACCAGTTGATTCTGTTCTCCAAAGAAGAAAGGCTATCTCTACTTTTTATTCTAAATGTACCTGTTGGAAACCTTAGCATTTCTAACAGATTTCTATTACAGTTACAATCAGCCCTGTGATAATCCAAATACGGAAAGTCTTTTTTTTTTTTTTAAAGGATTTTATTTATTTATTTGACACACAGAGAGAGATCACAAGTAGGCAGAGAGAGGGGGAAGCAGGCTCCCTGCTGAGCAGAGAGCCCGATGCGGGGCTCGATCCCAGGACCCCGGGATCATGACCTGAGCCGAAGGCAGAGGCTTTAACCCACTGAACCACCCAGGTGCCCCCAAATACGGAAAGTCCTAAGTCAATAAACTTGTCTGCAGAGAACCAACCATTCCGTTCCAAAGACAGCTTACAAGAGGTACTAAAACACTGCTTATTATAATCAGAACTATTTTAAATCTGAGTTAAATACTCAGAACTTTCAGCTCCAGATAATACAACAGCAGATTTCAATTCATAGACTCTCAAGAAATTATAAGCCTTTTAACCTGTCCAATTAATTTATGATTTAAAACAGAAGTGGACTGGAGTTCATGCCCAGAAGGGCTGACTTCAGGCACCTACACAAGTCTAAATTTAAGGGGAAAACAACGAGCGTAATATAAAAACAGACCTTGTTTTCCTCCAGGACTGCAGTTCTTTACCTTGGCAACCTTTCAAAATCAGCTGGGAAGACTTAAAAAAAATCCTAATGCCCAGAACAATTAATAAGAGAATCTCTGAGGATGGGACATTGGCATCAGAAGTTTTTAAAGCTCCCCAGGTGATTCCAATGTGTCACCAGAAGAGAACTACTGCTCTAGGGCTTTCTACTAGATCAGTGATCAGAAAACAGCATCATCTGGGAGCTTAGCAGACATTCAAGTTCTTGTGCCTCATCTCAGACCTACTAAATCAGCAACTGAACAGGCAGGGCTTAGGAATCTGTGCTTTAGCAAGCCCTCTAAATGATTCTCATGTTTGCTAATGTTTGATGAAGACTGTTCTAGATTTTTATCTAGATTTTTAGATTTATAAGCAGTGCCCTAACTATAGAATAAATTGCAGTAATTAATTTTACTCAATTTTTCCAATGGCAAAAGATAATTTGTGCTTACCTATGGAGTTTATTAATAGGGGCAAGTTATCTGAATGATTTTAATAACTGAGTTATTAGACCAGTGTAACTAAAAGTGGAGAAAGAAAATATGAAGTAGTTTTTTGATAATAATATACTTTTTAAAAAGGACTGATGTGTTTTGCTCTAACTTTTCAAGTAGTAATATCGTAAATTGAGGATTAGAATCCTATCACAGCGGAAGAGAAATTCCCTCATGCATTGCTATGAAATAATTAGGCTTGACAAGTAATGCCATTTTAGCATTTGAAATACACACACACACACACACACATATGGAGCAAGGGCTGCCTGGGTGGCTTGGTTGATTAAGGGTCTGCTTCTCCCTCTCCCTATGTGATAGCTCTCACACTCTCTAAAATTAAAAAACAAAACACCGCCCCCAAAACTTTAAATAAGGGGTGATGGGAGGGGCAGAGGGAGAGAATCTTAGGCAGCTCCACACCCAGCAATGGAGGCTGACATGAGGCTTGAGGATAATGATTTGAGCCAAAATCAAGAGTCAGACGTTTAACTGACTGAGCCATCCAGGTGCCCCTTGAATACTATATTTTTAAAAAATCTACAGTCCCTATAATATTTAAGGGACACAATAAAATCTCAAGTCCAAAGATATTTTCTACTCCATATTCTTTAAAACACTAAGTGTTCCAATGATTAAATGAGTTAAATAGGTCAAGTGCTCAGAACTGTGCTTGTCCTATACAGATCATTTAATAAATATAAGATATTGTTACAACTGGTGAGAGGGCCAAAAGCAACCTGAAACATGCCTAGCTTGGATTCCTAGAGTTGTCTATGAAGCCCTTCTCAAATTTCTCAAATATGAAACCAGTTCTTATCAAATTCTTATCAAAATAAATGAGAATTTAAGAAATGAGAGAGAGGAAAAAAATGAAACAAGAGGAAATCAGAGAGACCATAAGAGACTCTTAATCATAGGAAACAAACTGAGGGTTGCTGGAGGGAAAGGGGTAGTGGGACAGGGTAACTGTGTCATGGACACTGGAAGGGTATGTGTTGTCACGAGCACTGGGTACTATATAAGACTGATGAATCACAGACCTGTACCTCTGAAACAAATAATACATTATATTTAATTAACTGAATTTAAATACAAAAAATGAGAACAAGTAATCTCTTACCTGTGGCAAACATAACAAGATCTGTCTTTGTGAACTGGACACCCAGTACCTCCTCCAATTCCATAGACATACTGATTGCTTTTGGAAGAGTTTTCAGCAAAATAAATCCCAGCTCCAAACATGCCACCTATGTAGGCATGCCTTTCATCAAAGCCTTTATGGATAATTGCATTCACAAAGGGAGATCCTAAAATACATGTAGGTGGATAACAGTTTAAAATTATCTTAGAAGAAAAATAAAATGAAATGCTCTTTGAAGTTAAATTCCTAAACATACATACATGAACACCACAATAAAGAATATAAAAAAACAAGTAGAAGTTAACTGTCAGCTAGTTTATGCCTTTAGAATAAATAACTACTTTAGAAGACTTGCTAACATCAATTTTCTAATAAGGTGGTAGATGAGATGTCAAAACAACAACAACAACAACAAAAAACCATGCACAGGTTCAACTAGAAAAAAGAAAAGATGACTTGAAATATCAATCGTGAAGTTATTAAATTCCAGACCCTAAATCCATACAAATCCAGAAGCAAGAGTTTCACAATTTACCTCATATAGCGAAGGTGAATGCAATTAAGTCTTACATTGACACTCACATCCGTGTGCATTTTCTAGGTACCAAAAGTGGCCAAAGTGGTCTTCTTTTTGTTTTTTTGTTCAAATTTTCATTCATTCATTTTAAAATATTTTATTTATTTATTTAACAGAGAGAGAGATCACAAGTAGGCAGAGAAGCAGGCAAAGGGAGAGGGGGAAGCAGACTCCCTCCTGAGTAGACAGCCCAATGTGGGGCTCGATCCCAGGACGCTGAGATCATGACCTGAGCCGAAAGGCAGAGGCTTTAACCCACTGAGCCACCCAGGCGCCCTTGTTTTTTTTTTTTTTTTTTAAAGATTTTATTTATTTTACACAGAGAGATAGAGAGATCGCGCATAAGCAGGGGAAGCAGCAGGCAGAGGGAGAGGGAAAAGCAGACTTCCCACTGAGCAGGAAGGCCGATGTGGGACTCAATCCCAGGACCCTGGGATCCTGACCTGAGCCAAAGGCAGATGCTTAACCGACTGAGCCACCCAGGTGCCCCTTTATTTTTTTAAGGATTTTATTTATTTGCCAGAGAGAGTGAGAGAGAGTGAGAGAGAGAGAGAGAGCGCACACGCTGGAGGAGTGGCAGGCAGAGGGAAAAGTACACAGGGGGAGAATCAGGCTCCCTGCTGAGCAAGGAGCCCGATAAGGGACTCTATCTAAGGACCCTGGGATCATGACCTGAGGCAAAGGCAGACATTTAACTGACTGAGAGGCCCAGGCATCCCCAAAGTGGTCTTTTCATGTTCATTCTCTCTCTTTTAATAATTTATTTATTCAAGAGGGAGAGAGAAAGAGAGTGAGAAGGGGGCATGAGGGCGCATGCAGGTGTATGTGTGTGAGGCGGCATGGGGAGAGGAAGAGATAGTGTTAAGCAGACTCTGCATGAAGCCCTACATGGGGCTTGATCTCATGACCCTGAGATTATGACCTGAGCCAAAACCCAGAGTTGGAGGCTTACCAACTGTTCCACCCAGGCGCCCCTGTTCATTATACCTCTTTTCTCCCATCCTTCCACTTCTCTGCCTCTCATCCATTACACCAGATTCTATCTGCAAATGTGTTCATTCTGTGCATACTGACACTTTCTCCCTGGTCCTTGCATGTGTGCCAAGGAGAGCTTAGCCAAACGGAAGGAGGTAGTCATGGGAACCAGGCCGGAGAGTAGGGTGGGCGTTGGGAAAGCCAATATAACAGTTCACTGATTCATCAGGATTAGTGTCCCTGTTCATAAAGGGACAGGAAAATATGCTGAATTCCACTTTGCAGATATACTGAAGGACAGAATCACTTATTTGAATTAATTTGGAAAAACCAAAATGATTTATACTATAAAATAGAAAAATCATCCTATCAAGTCAGTACATAAATAAATATACTCTGTGCCAAAGGATTATCATAATGATTTTTAGGGTTTCAGAATGAGAAATACTATTTAGATATTATGTACCAATTCAGTCTGCTATAGCCACTCTTCCAGGGGACTGTGAAATTAAAATGCTGTATTTTATAGAACTTTATAGGTCTCTAAAAAATTTTCTACAATCAAGGCCAAATGAAAAAATAGATGGACCTATGTGCTTAAAGACTTGATAAACACTGTATTACTATCTCTATCATCTTTGCTATAAATTTGAAAGACCAGGAGTGCCTGGGTGGCTCAGTAA
Organism: Procyon lotor; assembly: GCA_028646535.1. Lineage (NCBI taxonomy): Eukaryota > Metazoa > Chordata > Mammalia > Carnivora > Procyonidae > Procyon > Procyon lotor. The sequence continues at coordinate 40,930,012 of CM053617.1, read as the reverse complement.
GTTGGACGCCCGACCCTTGATCTCAGCTCAGGTCTTGGTCTCGGGTTGTGGGTTCAGGCCCCATGCTGGGCTCCATACTGCTTAGAAGAAAAAGACCAATCAACATCTGTTAGTTTGCAACATAAAAAAACTCAGGAAATTTCAAGAATAAATAAAGTTGCTCTCGATTCTACAGAAGTTCTCAGAAAGTTGCCTAAGTTCAGTGACAATGGCTTTTTTTTTTTTTTTAAGATTTATTTATTTTTAAAAGTACTCTCCATCCCTAAAATGGGGCTTGGACTCAGGAAATCAAGATTAAGAATCACATGCTCTATCGACTGAGCTAGCCAGGCACCTCTGACTGATAATGGCTCTTTTAACACAATGAAGTTAAATGTTTTTTTTGTTTGTTTTAAAGATTTTATTTATTTATTTGAGAGAGAGCATAAGCAGGGTGAAAGGCAGAGGAAGAAGCAGACTCCTTGATGAGCAGGGAGTCCGATGGGGGGCTCAATTCTGGAACTCCGGGATCATGACCAGAGCTGAAGGCAGAGGCTAACGACTGAGCCACCCAGGTGCACTCCCCTCCCTTTTTAAAGATTTTATTTATTTATTTATAGTTTTGATACTTAGAATCAAAGGCAGAATAGGATGTGTATGGTCTTCTGAGGTGATTTTCAGACCTCCTGAGATCATGACCTGAGCCAAAATCAAGAGTCAGATGTTTAACTGACTGAGTCATCCAGGGGCCCCTCAGACCTTATTTTAATTTTAATACAATCAACTAGTTAAAACACAGCATTTCTAAGAGTGATTGTAATATGCAGTATCGATATAAAGAGAAGAGGAAAATATGAATAGTCAACATTTCCATTTCTATATTTTGTCATTATGGTAATCCTATTTATAAACAATCCATTATAAATTATACAAATTCAAAAAAGGTTGGAAATACAAATAAAAATGTAATATTTATAGAAATAATGTTTATTTTTAAAAAGTGACATGAGAAAAATAGACTCATTATTTCATACAGACAAAAAAAACTAATGTAGAAGAAGGATGGTGGTAGGGTAGGGGAAGAAGAACCTTTTTTTTTTTTTTTTTAAAGTAAGGTCTGAACTCACAACCCTGAGATGAAGAGTTGCATGCTCACCCTACTGAGCCAGCCAGGAACCTTAGAGAAGAGAAATCTTACCATGAAATAGCATTCTTTCATTCGCATGGTTGTGGTTTTCTTCAGAAACTTCTTTTCTCCTGTGAGTGTATCTTTCCCATAGTTTCTTGTTACAAACTTTCTGAATCTATAAAAAAGAAATCAGAAAAATCAAAATCTTTGTTCATAATTACTTACCTACTTGTTCATCTTAACCAAATGGGCCACATAGCCAATAGAGAGGCAAAAGTTTTTTCTGAAACATAAACTATGTCTTATTTTAGTCAACTAAAAATACTTGGGTCTCAAACATAAAGACACAAATATAGTACATTTTGGAAATCAAAAACTTCAAAGGGAAAAAAGCTACATATAGCCTTATGTGAAGGCCAAGAATACTGTTAATTGACTAAAATACTTCCATTCTAATTTAGAATTATTACTAAAACATCTCCCAATCAGGTATGTGGAGTTCTGTATATAAGAATTAACGTCTGGGTGGTTCAGTGCGTTAAAGCCTCTGCCTTTGGCTCAGGTCATCATCTCAGGGTCCTGGGATCGAGCCCCGCATCGGGCTCTCTGCTCAGCAGGGAGCCTGCTTCTCCTGCTACCATTCCCTCTGCTAGTGTTCCCTCTCTCGCTGTGTTTCTGTCTAATGAATAAAATCTTTAAAAAAAAAAAAAATTGAAATAGGGGTGCCTAGGTGGCTCAGTGGGTTAAAACCTCTGCCTTCGGCTCAGGTTGTGATCTCAGGGTCCCAGGATTGAGCCCCGCATCAGGCTTTCTGCTCAGCGGAGAGCCTGCTTCTCCCTCTCTCTCTGCCTGCCTGTGATCTCTCTCTGTGTCAAATAAATAAATAAAAAAATCTAAAAAAAAAAAATTGAAATAGCCACACCAAACACCATTTTTAAAACATGTACAGACACAGAGACACATCCTCTACTCTTCCCCACCCTCCAATTCCTAAAAGTTTTGTTTGGAGAAGTGTTAAAAGATGGTTGCTGGTCTCATTTGGAGTATTTCTAGGATCAAAATTCATAACCCTAGAGCTGTTTCTTGGCTGTGTTTAAAAGTGTTATGGCCCTTTGCGGGTCCTAGAGCATATCTGGATGGTGGTGGTTTTAGTCTTGCCTTAAAAAACCTCAAATTACTACCACAGAGGTAATCAACTAACACAACTGACCCAGAGATCTCATTTATGTAAAAAACAAAACAAAATTGAAAAATTCATTAAATATTGCATTAAAAATATCTTTATAGAGGAAGAAAACAGCATATCTTTTCTAAACTTTTAACTATTTTGAAAATCAAAAACATATTCTCTCTCCTGCCCTCACCTCTATACATTTTGTTACTACTTGCAGATAATGCAGACTTGACTGAAACTTGCCTATAATAGGTATAATTATTTGTCTCATTAAAAATTATTATATGGGGCGCCTGGGTGGTTCAGTTGGTTGGGCATCTGCCTTCGGCTCAGGTCGTAATCTCGGGGTCCTAGGATCGGGTCTGCATCGGGCTCCCTGCTTGGCAGGGAGTCTGCTTCTCCCTCTTCCCCTGCCCCTTGTCCCTGATTATGCCCCCAACCCCCTTTCTTGAATAAATAAAATCTTAAAAAGAAATTATTATACATGTTCATGAATGGAAATCTCAAGATGTTACTCTTGTCCTACTATGATATAAACTAATAAAACGGAGCTTCCAGAAGTAGGATTCCTTTACCTGAAAAATGTGTGCTTTTGTTTTAAATCATCTAATAATATGAATAGAACAATCTCAACAAATAAGTTTCAGTATGCACTAACTCTAAAATATGACATCTAATATTATACTCGTAATAATTTATCATTCTGAAACAGTACTATAAAATAGATGAAAGATTTGGTATTATTCACTTCCAAATTTAAAATTCAGGTATTATAGGGGTGCCTGGGTGGATCAGTTGTTAGGCATCTGCCTTTGGGTCATGTTGGGCTCTCTGTTCAGTGGGAAGCCTGCTTCTCCCTCTCCTACTCCCTCTGCTTGTATTGCCTCTCTCACTCTCTTTGTCAAATAAATAAATAAAACTTTTTTTTTTCCCTTTAAGAAAAAGATTATTTATTTATTTGACAGAGAGAGAGAGATCACAAGTAGGCAGAGAGGCAGGCAGAGAAGGGGGGAAGCAGGCTCCCTGATGAGCAGAGAGCCCCATACGGAGCTCGACCCCAGGACCCTGAGATCATGACCTGAGCCGAAGGCAGAGGCTTTAACCCAATGAGTCATCCAGGTGCCCCAATAAATAAAATTCTTAAAAAAAAAATAAAATGTAGGTATTATAAAAGACATTTGCCACATTTTAATGGTCTTATTTCAGAATTAAGATATATCAATGTAGTTAACAAAAATATTTATGCATCTCTAGTAGAGTGTGCATTTTTGCTTGCCGTAGTTCAAGAAAAACACAGCAAAGCTGGAAAAGGCCCTGAGAAGAATACCTGAGAAAGTCAAGAAAAAGACAGGACTCTCATGTGAATGACTCAAAACATTTTTAAAGACTGTTTTTGAAAAAGATGAAGATAGAGAGGGAGTACTACTAAAATTACAGAAAAGTAACATGTATGGGGACTCACAGAAACCTGGCGTAGTCTCAGGACAAATAAAAGGAAGCATGGTATAAATATAAAGATGGAGGCCTTCCCTGAGCCACAAAAAAATTTCTGTCTTCTTATATAAAAGAGTACTTTAATAGTAGTTTATATATTTAAAGTCCTAAACCTATAGGATTTATCATTATTCCAAGATAAGGTATATCCTCTAAACTTGAATATGTTTAACAGGGGCTGAATTATTCATTATGAAAACAGCACCAAAAAAGAAAGAAGAAAAAAAGAAAGAAAGAAAGAAAGGAAGGAAGGAAGGAAGGAAGGAAGGAAGGAAGGAAGGAAGGAAGGAAGGAAGGAAGGAGGAAAGAATGAAAGAAAGAAAGAAAACAGTACAGAACATTACAGGGATTTTGAAACTCTTAACCTTCCAAGGATATAATCTTTCCCAAAATATCCCCTGATGCTATGTCAAAGACTCCTAGGCTAGAAAGATCATTATAGTCTTATAAAAGTTAACTATCGTTTCAGGCTTTGAAAAACCGTGGTCTCTGAAAACTTTATTTTCACTAACTTACCTTGAGAATATTATATCTGTTGAAGATTCCACCTGCATGACCTCCATCTCTGTGCTCTCGGACTGTACTTTGCATCTGATAGAAAAAATATGTCAAATACATGTGTATTAACTTTTGTTTTTTCTGATATGGGGAACATAGTTCTTGACTCCTATGATTCTGTTTTTGAGAATACAAAATGAGATTTTAATATTTTTGTTGTTTAAGAAATAGGAGTCCTATAAATTCACAAGGACTGTTTTCTAGAGATAATTAGCTAGTCAATCTGAAAACTATTTACAGGTGAAAATTATATAATGCAAACTAAAGGAAGAAAAAAAGAAACAGATGTACAGGTGAATTAAACATACAAAGCTAACCACCTGACATGCTAAAAAACAAAGGAATCATTTGTTCCAATTCATGTTGCTCTAATAAAGCACAATTTGTACTTCATTGAGAATTGGAGTTTCTTGAATTTTAGAATGCAGTCCTACTCAACTTTTTATCTCTGTGTTCCTCACACACACATTCTTCAAAAGTGTAAGGCACTATTCAGAGATTTCGGTGGACCCAAGAGTTTTATGGGAAGAAAGCTAGAACAAAAATTTTCTGGGTAAGTAGCATCCACACACTCTGGGATTTGTCTGAGATACTGGGCTTTGTAACTGCCTTTATGAAGGGAGGGAATACTGGCATCCCCCCCCCCAACGACAGTAAACCCTTCTCCAACAGAATTCTATGTATTGATTGTAGTACTGAACCAAGTTACTGGAATTAAAGTTTATTGAGGGAGTGTACCTTAAATACTAATTTTTGAATGTTTTCCAGGTGGTCAAGAGTTAGGGACAATTAAAAAACCCTACCACATTTTTAAGATCTGGAAACCTCTAGGAAGTTTAGCTATTGAACCAACATTCATTTAAGGTATATGAACATACCTCTTCCTCCACAGACTGAAACTCTTTATCATCAGGAGATAGATCTATGAGAATTGTTCCACTTCCAGAGGTGTTCAGAGTTAAGTATGGGTTAAGACCTAGCAAATGAAATTTGAAGGTAAAAAAATATATGCCAAAAAACCACTCCCAGTTAACATCAACCAAAAACAGCCGCTTGATTTATCTGATGCTTACTACCTATTTTAAAAAACTTTTAATTTTGGATGAATTTAGATTTTCAGGAAGGCTGAGATCATATAGAGAGTTCCTGTGTACCTTTCACTCAACTTCCTAATGTTACCATTAAGAACATTAATGCTCCCCCAGTGTTACCATTTTATATAGCCACAGTGCATCTGTCACACTTAGTAAGTAAATATAGACTTTATTTGAATTTCACTAGTTTTTCCCACTAATGTCCTCCTTTTTCTGTTCTAGGATTCAAACCAGAACACCACGCTATATTTGACTACTAATTTTGATGCAACAAGCTATAAGGGTTTTCTGGGAATAGTTCAGAAAATCTTTTTTTTCTTTATCTCTTATTCTTTAGGAGTTTGTCACACATTTTTTCTTCAGATTATTTCCTTCACTAACCATCCAGCCCTTTCAGCACTTAGCCTTTAATTTTTGTAAATATGAGGAAGAATTATGACAGAAACTTGTATTTCCTCAGGTAATTTTGAATCATCTCAGAAGGATAACTCGACAACGTTTACTAACTACTGAATGCTTATTCTAACCACTAACAGTTTTTAATTCAGCAATGAATGCTGTGTTTTCTGTCAATGGTAAAGATAACTGTAAGTTTTTTAAATGGAATCTTGAATAGAATTTTCTAATTTCTTTGGTATATTTGGAACATACCCCTCCTTCAGTCCCTACAACAAGATCTCTAAAGCTTTGCTGTTTTCCCAGGTAGGGATCGAATTCACTACCGATGGGTCAACGCATGGCAGTTTGCTCCTGGAGAGTTAGAGCACTATTCTAGTTCTGAGTTCTGGTCTGAATTAGAAGACTACCACCAACATGCTAAACTCTGATAATGACTTACAGCTGAATTACAATATCTACAAGAAGTATGGAGACTTACAAAGGGGAATAGTTCAATGAATGAAGACTTAACAAAATAAAGGGTATGACACATGCTTGAATCTGTGTACCCTCCCAAGATATTTTATCAGTGCTCAAAGATGAGGACAAGTATTGATACACTGAATGACAGCTAGGGCTAAGCCAGCAAAATGACAGACTGTCAGAAGACTACTGCTGGTTCCACTCTGCAAATCAGGTATAACAAATATATAGAATCATGGCTTCAACAAAGATAAGAAAGGTGTTAACTTTATGCAGGCAAGTGACCCTGATTTGCTAGAGCAGATGCGGTCACTCTGTGCCATGACAATTCTCCCTCATGTAGGAATGAACATTCCTTTGCAACTGCAGCTGGATGTATCAAATGACTACAGACCAGAGGTGGCATGGAATTACGTACGTAACCACCACTTTGGAGGCAGTGTACTGTTTCTGCCATTGTTTCCTGAGCCTTTCAATGCAGTCTTTTTTTTTTTTTTAATTTTTTTTAACATCTTCATTTTTTTTTCCAGTGTTTCGAGATTCATTGTTTATGGCCCACACCCAGTGCTACATGCAATTCGTGGCCTCCTTAATACCCACCACCAGGCTCACCCATTCCCCTGCCTCTCTTCCCTCCAAAATCCTCAGTTTGTTTCTCAGAGTCCACAGCCTCTCATGCTTTGTCTCTTGCTCCAATTTACCCCGATTCACTTTTCTTTTCCTTCTCCTAATGTTCTTCAAGTTATTCCTTATGCTCCACAAGTAAGTGAAACCATATGATAATTGACTTTCTCTGCTTGACTTATTTCACTCAGCATAATCTCCTCCAGTCCCATCCACGTTGATAAAAAAGTTGAATATTCATCTTTTCTGATGGCTGTGTAATAGTCCATTGTGTATATGTACCATATTTTCTTTATCCATTCATCTGCTGAAGGTCATCTTGGCTCTTTCCACAGTTTGGCGATTGTGGCCATTGCTGCTATGAACACTGGGGTACATGTGGCCCTGTCTTAATAACTGTATCCCAGACACTGTATGTTTAATGAACAAACACTGCCTGATTCCTCTTTTAACCTGCCTCTTTCCTAAATGATCCTTGTTACTCCAGTACTCCATTGTAATTTTTTTTTTAAATTAATTTTTATTAACATATAATGTATTATTTGCCCCAGGGTACATGTCTGTGAATCTTCGGGCTTACACATTTCACAGCACTTAACAGCACATACCCTCCCCATTGTCCACAACCCAGCCACCCTATCCCTACCCCACCACCCCCCTCCATTGTAATTTCTATCCTACCAGATCTACCTACTATTATTCTTGTAGAGTCGTGATGGCTGTCCACAACTGAGTTCTAGTTTCTCTTCATTTTTGGTGTTTTACTAACATTCCGGGAAGCCATGGGTGTTCCCTCCTTTTTATCTTACACAATTTTGTGATCTAGAAGACATATTCCAGACTACCTCACATTTTAAACATTTTTGCCTTAGACCCTGCCAGGTAAGTAAAGTGCATCTACCTAATTGATCCTATTCCAGAATTTCAGTTTAAAGTATTCCTTAGCTTCAATCACCTAATTTTTGGAGGTATTTTTTTTTAAGAGATGGACCCTATCCTGCCTATCATACATCCTTCCCTGAAAATGTCTTCATTTTTGTTAGTCTAGGTTTTTCTTGGACTCTAGTTGTATAGCAGGACCTCAATGACAGGAAGTAACTGACCCCAGAGACGGTAAATCACGCCCTCAGTTTAACAATGTGGTCTTGATACTTAGAACAATTCACCTTTTCATACCCAGGACCTGGTACATACGAAATGTTAACATAACAAATGCAATCTGCATTTTTTTAAAAGTACCAACATTCAAAAGAAATAAAGATATTATTCAATGTTGTTTTCCCAAATTTCCTTGTTACAACAGTTTCCCAGTACTTCCAGTACAGGTGTTTGGAATTTAGCCTTTTACAACAAAAGAGATTTACATTATTTTATGGGCAGGCCTGAATGTCTAGGCATTGCCTATTATATTACATAAGTCAAGAGATATTCAAGTTTCTGATCTTTTAGAATCATAAAATTTAAGAGCTAGAATAACTTCAGAGTGAAATCAACTCCCACACTTCTGAATGGCCCAGAAATTTTACTTAGGTTCACACAATTACCAGCAGAAGCTCAGGAAACTTAACAGTAGCAGCTTTATGACTTGATACCAGGTTTCCCAAGTCCTAGTGTTCTTCCTGTTAAATGGACTCGCTCTCACGTATTTATAAATTACCATTTATTAAGCTGAGGATTGTCTCATGCCAACTGTTAAACTGATGACAGCATAAATTTAAAATGAAATACCTTGTTGTCCAGAGATAAGTCTCTCAACTCCTTTAATTAGTTTGTGCCTATGTCCATAAGCATTGATTCCAATCTCCTTCAGCTCCTTGTGCCCCATCTCAACTAATACATCCAAAGTGATCTGACAAAAGAGGATGAAATTGTTTAGAAGACTTACATTTGGTGGACATTCATATACTGGTGCTCTTATAATGTATTAGATCTATACATTTACTTTGGCTTTTTGTGAACAGCTTAGAAATAAAAGCAAACCACTTGTTAAACTGAACCTGAAAAGTTACAGCTAATTAAATTTCAAGTATGAACTACCAAAAATATGACTATTTTCATTTAGCATAAGAACCTGAGCTGACTTAAACTGCAAAACAAAAGTGCACTTATTCACCATCACTCTACAAGCAGACTCTGGACTACGCTAACTGGTACTTCTGCCTCAGGATTCAAACTATTCCTTTTCCCTCAAATATATTATTTCCACTTTATGAAACTGAAGACATTTAGAAATCCTGTTTTATTTCTATATCTTTCATGAAGCTTTCCCTGAATAGTCCAGATTGCAGTAACTTTTTTTTTGAATTTTTAAAATCTATGCCAAAATTTATTTCCTCATATACTGTTAGAGTTCCATAAGTAGATCAAAAGTTCTTTAGGGGTACAAGTCTGTAACAACCATATTTTCTGAACCAAAAAAATCAGTAAATATATTCTGAGAGTGTACTTTAAACTAGGACTGTTCTAGAAAAGCCCAGATATACACCCAGCATATCTATATACCTTCTCATAGTGGCTAGTGAAGTGTCAGACTTCGCGCAGGTCAGTGACTGACACAACTGAACTCACCAAACAGAGCTCAAAGATAATCTACTTTAAGGGCTAAATAAGCTAAGCTTTCCATTAGAGAAAGCTATTTTACTATTACTACATCAGAGTCCATTATTTCATGTATTTTTAAATTTCTTCTTTGATTTCTTGTTGACCCATTCATTGTTTAATAGCAAGTTGTATAACCTCCATGTATTTATGGTCTTTCCAAACTTTTTCCTGTGGTTGACTTCAAGTTTCATAGCATTGTGGTCAGAAAATATGCATGATGTGATCTCAATCTTTTTGTATTTGCTAAGGTCTGATTTGTGATTTAATATGTGATCTATTCCGGAGAATGTCTCATGTGCACTTGAAAGGAATGTGTACTTTAATGTGTTGCATATATTTTTAAAATTTCATCAGAGTCCATCTTTATGTGCTAAAAAACTAAACAGAAATTCCAAGACAGGGGCACCTGGGCTAAAACTATGGGTTAAAACTTCTGCCTTCAGCTCAAGTCATGATCTCAGGGTACTGGGATTGAGCCCCGCATCAGGCTCTCTTCTCAGTGGGGAGCCTGCTTCCTCCTGTCTCTCTGCCTGCCTCTCTGCTTGCTTGGGATCTCTGTCAAATAAATAAATCCAAAAAAAAAAAAAAAAAATTCCAAGACAGCCAAATTAGAAGAGTGACTGATTTCCAGTCTCTTAAAAAACCATTCTGCTCTCCCTGCAAACAGGTTGAATGGTCCAAGGCATTTCGAGTACGTCCTAATTTTTCCTTGAGGTCTCATAGAA
>CM053617.1:40803217-40919673 GCA_028646535.1 Procyon lotor | reverse complement strand
TATATCCATCAGGTGCTCAAGTCCAAGATTTCTTACAAATTGAGTTATGCTAAAATCTACTGCTGGAACTGGAAAATAAAAAACCCAGAATAAATGAACAGAATAACGTATATCAGCATTATGATATCAAAGTTTTGTGTTATTACTATTCACATGAAGAATGTAAACATGAAGCAAAATACTCATTGGCATTTGGGATATAATACTGAGCATCTGAACACAGCATCAAAAATTGCAAGAAGAGAAGGTTATAAAATTTCAACATCATTAGAAGAAACAGCCAGTGGGGCACTCAGATTAAAAAAAAAATCTTTTCATTAAAAAATTTTTTATTTTTAACTGTATCTTTAAAGTAAGTTTCCCTACTGGAGCTAATATGTCAATTTTATTTCCACTACAAAAAAAATTCCTTATCTTTGAGAATGTAAGTGACTTCATAAAAAAGTTTACGCAAATTAAGCTCCACAATGTTGCATAAGGTGAGATGAATTTTGATAGGTAAAAGGTAAAGAGAACAGTATTATAGACTGTTAAGTATGTGCGTCTTTTTCTTTCTCTTAAAAAAAAATCATCTTCACAATTGGGTATTTTGACATGAAGTAGAGGTATTTCATAACACTGGAAGAGGTAAATAAAGGCATACCTACTCAACCACAAGACTTCTAAACCTTTCAAAAAGCATATTTACATCTAAAAAGTTAGCATAAAACTCATTAAGTCTCAACTAGAAAGAAGAAGTTTCATTAGGAATTCTACTAACAAAGAAAATAATAAAAGACTAAAACTTAAAGGCTATGTTAATTAACCTGATACTAACAGTTATATTTAAGATTAAAAAATGACTTGTTAGCATTCTAAATGACAAATATGTGGCTACATTATAAGATAGAAAGTTATTTTTGCAAAATGTCTTACCTTCCTTTTTCTCCAAACTAGAGGCACCCTCTGTTCCACTTGAACTAACTACTGAAGACAGTTCAGAAAAACTCCCAGATAAGTTGTCAAGACTGCTGGCTGCAGAAAGACTTGATGGGCTGGATGGACCTGAAGACAGAGCATCTCCAGTAGCTCCTGCGCTTCTCACGCTGTTGAGCACTTGAGGTTTATAACACGAAGGCAGAGCAGAAGGGGGCATGGCTGCGGTCAGGAGAGCGCTAACATCATCTGCCTAGTGTGTGTGTTAGAGATTAAAGCAAGTTTTAAAATTCTCCTATACAACAGAATGCATTTAAACATATGACAAGGACTCAGTAGATTTGCACGAGAATTGCATATTATATACAAAACAATTCAGAACATGTTTCAAGACACAAAAAATTAAAAAAAAAAACTGTTAAATGTGGCAGAGTATAAAAAAAAATTTAACTTTGATATTGATTTTCTGAAAAACATCGAAATGAGCAATATAACAGTATCAATTTTATGTATTTTAAAGATTTTATTTATTAGAGAGAGACAGAGAGAGAGAGAGAGAGAGAGAGAATATGAGCAGGGGGGAGGGGCAGAGGGAGAAGCAGACTCCCTGTTGAGCAGGGAGCCTGATGTGGGGCTTGATCCCAGGATCATGACCTGAGCCGAGGCAAATACTTAACCGACTGAGCCACCCAGGCGCCCTCAAATATTTTATTTTTAAGTAATCTCTACACCCCACGTGGAGCCCAAACTCACAAGCCCAAGATCAAGAGTAGCATGCTCTTCTGAGCCAGCCAGGTGCCCCTTAACCAGACATATTTTACGCCCATTCATAGATGACATGACTGACGCTTAGACATTAGGCAAGGTGAAAGCTGTACAACTCTAAGTTGTAGAGTTGGAATTCTATGGCAGGTCCCTCTGACTCTAAAGCCCACACCTGTCCTCTAGAGCACTTTGTTTCACATCGCTTATGTCTGGTGGACTAACAAATGGGTGGAATGAATTAGAAAAGTGAACTTCCAGGGTAGTTTGGAACTAGAAAGACATTTCCCAGAAGAAATATTCAAATACTGTCAGCCTGCTGGGAAAAATCTATTTAACCCCCAATGCAGCAGAACTAAATCAGCTTCTCAGTGCAACTTGTAATAGTGGACTCTCTTTCAGTAGAAAGCAATCTGTAGAAAACACTGCCCTTCCACCTCAACAAGAATTTCTTTTCCTTTTCCCTTCATGGCCCTGGTCAATTTCCTCAGTCGTCGAGGCAAGAGAGGCACCTGTGTCACATTGGCCAAAGCAGAGGTAGAGGCTACAATGGAGATGCCTACATGAGTTCCCATGGGAGATGAAGGAAAAAACCAAAGCCAAAAAACAAAAACTTCATAGAAAACTGGAGGAACAAGCTTGTTTCATGAACACTATTGGTGAGGTAAGCAACAGGAACTTCGGGAAGAGGCAGTGTGGGAGGGAAGGGAATCCCTACTAGAAGCTTTGTGGCTGGGAAAGTTCATCAAGACCCGTATGTCCTATATGACTTTGCATAGCCTTCACTGAGGGCCTGCGCCTGTTTTGTTTCCCAACAACTAATAACGTAAGCAGCTATACCATACACTTTCCTACTTTCTCTTTTTTTTTTGTAAAGATTTTATTTATTTATTTGAGAGAGAGATCACAAGTAGGCAGAGAGGTAGGCAGAGAAAGAAGGGGAAGCAGGCTCCCCACTGAGCAGAAAGCCCGATGTGGGGCTCGATCCCAGGACTCTGAGATCATGACCTGAAGACCATGACTCTGAGATCATGATGCTGAAGGCAGAGGCTTTAACTCACTGAGCCACCCAGGTGCCCTAATTTTTTCCTATTTTCAAAAGAACTTGGTATACAGTAACTGATTGATAATCCTATTATTTAAGTATTATATTTTAACACCAAAGAAGTCTCAAGTTTAAATTGGGCTAAAAAATAGATTTAGTCACTTTTACCATGAAGACATTTTATACATACGAAGTAAACTTTAAAAAGTTGGAAAAGTACTGAGATTTTTCAAAGAGCCATCACTTACTGAAACTAAATCTAAAGGCGTTTGTCCTTCCTGATTTTTAAGAGTAGGGTCAGCTCCATGGGCCAACAATAAAGCACAAAGCTGTGTTCGTCCCTTTTGTGCCGCTTCATGCAAAGGTGTGAAAGCCCATTTGTCCGTGGCATTGACACATGCGTTATACTTTATTAGTAAAGCTGCTACATCTACATGCTGTAAAAGAAAATACTCCTGTTACGGTCTGAAATATTATCACATTTTAGTTCCTAAAAAGAAACTAACAATATACCTATTTTTCCATATTTTCAAACATACTCTAGAAAGGAGAAGAAAAACTGTGTTTTTCCTCAACATCATGATTTATTAGTAGTTGATTAAAAATTACAGTAGGCATTTTAATAACTTGAGAAATCAGAAAATATTTAAGAATTCTACAGAGGTGTTGAGAAGGGCGCGTACTGCATGGAGCACTGGGTGTGGTGTGTGAACAATTAATCTTGTAACACTGAAAAAATAAAAGTATTTGGGGGAAAAAAAGAATCCTACAGAGGACAGGAACTAAATAAATGAATACAACTTAAACAATTTCTCATTTATTCAAGTGTTATAACTGCTGAACATCAATTTATAAACCAGCAACCTTTCTCAAGTTATTCCAACTATACTACTGAAGATGGTCAATACTGATTATAACATTTAGGCTGTTATAAACTCAGGAACAATGCACCGGAATCTCTACAGACTCCTAGGAGTGCTAGTGGGTTTCCTGGCACCAACAAATAAAACCATCAACATCTCACTGAACTAAGAGGTGCTAAAGAAGGTAATACAATGAATGACAAACGTCCTGCATGTCACACAGCTGCTTACAACAGGGCAAGAGCAGAATGGAGACTTGGACATTATTTAATCTCTTTAGTCCTCATATTTACTCCTCTATAAAATGAGAAAGTCAAACTAAATGCCCTTTGAACTGCAATACTGATTTTCACTTGGAAAATTTCAGAGATTTTTAAAGGTAACGTGAAAGAACTTACTCACCCCATAAGATGCGGCATTATGTAAAGGAATAAGTCCTCCTTTGTCCTGGGCATTCACATCAGCTCCATGTTGCAACAAATACTCTGCAACTTCTAAATTATTATAACCAGCTAATTTAGAAAAGAAGTAAAATTACTTTCACTTATTATTATAGAAAATAATGACATCTCTATATCTGTATAAAAAGCACAGACGTTCTTTAAAAAAAATCATTCCCCACTGGAGTCTATTAAAACTGCCCACTGGTCTCAAATTGGAAGCTTTTAGTGATGCACTCATTCATTTCAGAGACTCTCAAAAGTTAAAACTGATTGATTTTCTTCTATCTTTCCTTCTAAAATCTTCCACCAAAGTTCCTGCCTTTATGGTTGTTATATGCAACTTCCTAAACTCAGGCACATGGTCTCAAGGACTACAAGTAAAAGGCACTGAAGTATGTAACAGCCAAGTTAGGAACACAAGTGGCTGGCAGAGGATACAGCACACCAGCATGGGTCTCAGGACTTCATTTTCCCAGAGGGACACAAAGACATGCTTTTTGTAGAGAGAGATCTTCGGGATATACATCTCTACAAGTATGGCAGCAAAATCTAGTGTTGTTAAAGCCATGAAATAAAATGTAGTATTTTATAAATATACCATAACCTCTTAGCTGTCATCTTGGGAATTGTCAGCTATCTTGGTACAATCTTATGGTAAAATGTATTTTATTTGATACATAATCAGAGATTGAGAGTAAATCTGGAACTTAGCTTAGTCAACATAAAACCAGCTATGATTTGAAACTTTAAAACAGTTCAAAATATTTTTCACATTTATTTTCTTGTAGTTTTTATTCTTTGAAGGATTTAAAGCCAAAAAATTTAATAAGATCAAAGAGGGAAAACAAAACCACAGAACTGCCATAAGCTGAGTATTACAAAGAATCCCAAAGTCCTTCCAGGTCTCAAGGTATAATACTGTGCAAATGGGCAAAAATGTTTTGTATATACAACCCATTTACCACTTACAAAGACAACATGGATTTATATATTTTTAAATGATTTTTATTTACTTGAGAGAAAGAAAGAGCAGGATAGAGAGCAAGCAGAGGGAAGGAGCAGAGGAGAGGGAAAGGGAGAAGCAGGTTCCATGCTGAGCATAGAATCCAACATGGGGCTCGATCCCAGGACCCTGGGCTGAAGACAGATGCTTAACTGACTGAGCCACCCAGGCACCCGACAACATGGGTTTAAATAGTAATTATTAAATGTTCTAGATAAGCTACCATGAAGATATAGAAAAGCTACTATAAATAAATATACACAGCATAACTCAAATATACACAGATCACATCCTGTCTTGCATGGACGAGAAGCTCCTGATTGCCAGTGGAAGTAAAAGCCTTTTCTTGGGGCGCCTGGGTGGCTCAGTCGTTAAGCGTCTGCCTTCGGCCCAGGTCAGATCCCAGAGGCCTGGGATCGAGCCCCGCATCGGGCTCTCTGCTCGGCAGGAGGCCTGCTTCTCCCGCTACCATTCCCTCTGCTTGTGTTCCCTCTCTCGCTGTGTTTCTCGCTGTCAAATAAATAAAATCTTCAAAAAAAAAAAGCCTTTTCTTACCATGTTAACGTGTCGTTACCACTTTCAAAATTCTCTAAAAGACATATAGAGTAATTCTTTTTCTTGGACAGTGGGAGGAAATTAAAAAATACAAATCACACATAACCAAAATTATCTTTTAAATACTAGGAACACACTCAAGTTATTCCCACTATAAGACTAAAATAAGCAGAGAGAGAAAAAAAGAGAAGGCTAGACTTCCACTGCCATATTACATTAAGAGGCAGAAACACCTGCACTACTTTTTTCTCTATTTACTTTTCTCTTTTTAAATTATATGTATTTAGATAAACCTGTATGAGTCAAATTATGCCTACAATGTAACACCACTGAAGTATTAACCATAAGCTCAGTGATTTTAATGGTCCATTCCCTAGCACTTTCAATGCAGCTAAAGTAACTGAACTGAAATGCTGTGCACTTGCACTGAAACAAAGGTGCACTGTATCAATTTCATGAGTGAAACTTATAAAAATGTTATGTACTCAGTTGTCTCCCAAATTCTTGTATTGGCTCTAACCTGCACTATTTTAGCATGTGACTTTGTATTAGGAGATAAGATTGATAAAGAGGTAATAAATTAAAATGAGGCTATTAGGGAAGGCCCTAATCCCATCTGACTGGTGCCCTTACAAAAGATTAGGACAAACAGTGAGACACCAGGCACGTGCACACAACTTTGACAAAAGGCCAAGTGACGATACAGTGAGAAGGTGGCCATCTGCAGGCCGAGATGAGAGGCATCAGGAGAAATGGATGCTGCCAATGCCTTGATCTCCACAACTGGGAGAAAAGAAACTACTGTTAAGTCACCCAATCTGTGGTACCTTGTTACAGCAGACCTAATGAATTAATATGACAAATCTGGCAATAGATTTATGTGACTTTTGAAAGCCTTAAGATTTTCTTTCTGCTTGTGCTTAATGGCTGTCATCAGAAGAAGGGAAAGCTCCAACTTCCCATGAGGAAGGCTGGCTCAAACACGCTGATTCTTCAAGTTTCTGTAGCCAAAACTCACTCACCAAAGGGGATTTAAAACTATGGTGACTGGAATAGAGATTCCAAAGCACTACAGTGACAGGCAGAGTCTCCTTCCACTGTTCTTACTGCGGTAATGCACCAGGACTAAAGTCAACAGCAAACAGTTGGCCTGTACGAACATGCTCAGGTGTAATGGTAGCATTAGGGGATATTTGAACTGCATCTTTTCAGTTTACTTTCAGGAAATATTTTACTCTGGTAAAATGAACCTTAGACATTGAGCTTAAACCTGTGAAACTTTGATTACTTACCTGCTAAATGTAAAGGAGTTGAATGTCGGCCTTGGGTATCACGGCAATTTACATTATCAGGAGAAGACAACTTCTTTACTCTGGCTAAACAACCTTTCTTGGCAGCATCTAACAAAGCTGCATCTCCCCTAAGTAGATCTTGGATATCTGTATCTCCATCTTTAACAAGATCCAAAGGAGTATTTCCATCCCTGTTTTTCTTTGTAGGGTCTGCACCATGCTGGGCATGAGAAAAACAAAGAGGAACTGGCTTAGGTTTGCACTTAGTCTAAGAGAAAATAGTCAATGGAACTACAGCAAAAAATCTATTTTATACTGAGAGACTCTACCTTAAAGGTTAATATGTTTGTTATATTCAATATAGTACAGAGAAAATTATAATAAAAATAATACAGAGGCAGTTAAATATTATCAGGCTTTTATAATGCAACTTATTTATTATCATTATTATTTTTGTTTCTTAAAGTAGGCTCCATTCCCAGCGTGGGCCTCAAACTCATGACCCTGAGATCAAGCATCGCATGTTCTACTGACTGAGCCAGCCAGAACCCCCTATAATGCAATTCAGTAAAAATTTTAAACTACATTCAAAATAAGGCAGAATTTCGTAAACAACTTATTTTCATGTATGTTATTTTTAGTTTTCATAAACCCTGAAATAAAGTATAAATTTAACGTATTTCTTTTTTTTTTTAACGTATTTCTTATTAGGTTAGCGCTATGCTCAAAGTGGGCTTGAAATCACAACCCCAAGATCAAGAGTTGCATGAGCCACTGACAAAGCCACCCAAGTGCACTAACTTATTTTTATTGTAAAATATCTACACGGATACTGTATTAAACCAGTACTATCAATTTTATCGGTGCCAAATAAATCTGGCTTATAAATTACATAACCCATCAAATATTTTGAGGTTAAAGTACTATATAGGAAAAATCAGGATAATAATCAGAGAACTGTTACTTGATGATAGCTGACTTTATACAATAATAAATCTATGTGTGGTAAACATCCCCATAGATTAGAATATAATGTTCATGACATTTATTCGGAAATCTAGATAGAGAATTAGACAGCTTTGCTTCATACTCCTTTACCAGTTTGTTTATATTCAAAGTTATTAGAAATATAATAAACATCTAGTAATAAACCAGGTCCACAGTAAGTACTTAAATATACCTGGAGCAGGAGTTTGCAAATTTCATATTTTCCTTTTGCTGCAGCTTCATGTAAAGGTGTAAACTTCCATAAATCAGCTACATTAACTACTGCTCCATGTTTAACAAGAAGTTCTGCAACTTCATAATGTCCATAAGAACATGCATTATGCAAAGGTACAAGGCCTCTGAAATGAAAAATTACATAAGCAACGCAACACAAAGATATGTTTAATTTAGATAATTGCATATAGCTGATAAATTTCTTCAACTGCATAAGGAATCACACTGCTTATAATTTATAGGACCTAAATTTATTGAAAGTAGAAATGGAATTATTTTTGGAGGGTGTGGGAAGGAAATTTTAAAAGTATATACATTTTTTCTTTTTGGTGGGAGCAATAGTAAAGTGATAGTACTAAGCTCCTGAAGAGGGAGGGGACCCGAGAGGGCTACCCTAAAAATATTTTAAATTGTAGAGAATATAACAAACACCTATTGACTTGACCTAGAATTGAGGGGTGTGTGTGTATTTTAAAGATTTTATTTATTTATTTAGAGAGCTAGCACACATGGGGGGGGTATGGGGGAGGGGAGCGGAAGGAGGGTGGAGGGAGGGAAAAAATCTTAAGCAGACTCTGAGTGGAGCTTGATTCCCCGACTCCAAGATTGTGACCCGAGCTGAAACCAAGAGTCAGATGCTTAACGAACTAAGCCACCTAGGCACCCCAAGAATTGTTTTTTCCCCCCTCAAAGATTTTATTTATTTATTTGACAGAGAGATCACAAGTAGGCAGAGAGGCAGGCAGAGAGAGAGAGGGAAGCAGGCTCCCCGCTGAGCAGAGAGCCCGATGTGGGGCTCGATCCCAGGACTCTGAGATAATGACCTGAGCCGAAGGCAGAGGCTTTAACCCACGGAGCCACCCAGGTGCCCCGGCACCCCAAGAATTGTATATTTTTAAAGAAAAATAATTTTAAGACAAACTGGAAAAATTCAAATCTCTTCAATGCAAACTGAAAAAATTAACTATATTAAAAATCAGTCACACTAATCTCCTTAGTCTTTATTAGGCATGATGCAAATAAGTCTATATAAATGCTAATCACCATAAAATCTTAACCGAAACCAAGAAGATACATTAAAGCCAGTGTTAGGTAACAGACTTGCCTGAAAACAAAAGAGCCACCAACTACCATAAAATTATTAAAAAAAAGTTTTTCCAGATTTTCCTGAAAAGGTCAGAAAAAGGAAAAGAGGCCATGGCAGTGGCTGGTACTTGCCCTTTATCTTTAGCATGCACGTCAGCTCCGTGTTGCAGCAGGTACTCCACCACGGACACCCTGTTATAGCCAGCTGCGAAATGGAGCGGTGTAGACTGACGCCCTTCGATGTCTCTGCAGTTGACACTCTGAACAGTACACAGTTTCTGCAGGATGGAACAAAGTGACACTACATATTCTGATATGTTTTCATTCACTTAGTAAAAATTTCAAATGTCTGATTTAATTTCTTGTCTCATTAAATCAGTATTCTCAGAAACGACTTATTCTTATTTCACCTTGTCATTTATTTGGAATCCCTGTGGTCCTCTTATCTATTCCTGTATCATCTTTTGCTAAAGCTAGTGGGTAAATTTTATCATTATTACTACTACTATTTACATAAAGGTAATCTAAAGTACCGATTATCAGCAATCCTAATTTCCATTTTGTGACAAATATAAATAGAGGTATGCTGGATCCTGGGGTTTGTTAAGAGTGCAGAATCTCAGACCTCCATCTACTGAGTCAGAATCTGCATTTTAACAAGGTTCCTAGATGATTTGTAAGCACCTTAAAGTTTAAAAAGTTCTGCTTTAGACCAGCAGTTCTCAAATGTTCATGTGCATTTGAGTCCTGGGTCCTGGCTCCAGATTTTCTAATTTAGTGTATGGGGAAGGCCTGAGAACTTGCATTTCTTTTTTTTTGAAAACTTGCATTTCTAACAAGTTCCTAGGTAATGCTCATAGTCAAGGAACTACATACACTTAATGATCCTTGGGAAAACTAAGAAAATATTCAAATACTTCTTTGTGTTCTTTGGTTTAGATGAGGAAGCCTGGTTGAGAAAAGCTTTAAGAATAACACTTTTAGGGATGCCTGGGTGGCTCAGTTGGTTAAGCAGCTGCCTTTGGCTCAGGTCATAATCCCGGGGTCCTGGGATCGAGTTCCGCATCGGGCTCCTTGCTCAGCGAGGAGCCTGCTTCTCCTTCTGCCTCTGCCTCCCTCTCTGCCTGCTTGTGCTCTCTCTGACAAATAAATAAATAAAATCTTAAAAAATAAATAAATAAATAAAAAATTAAAAACAAACAAAAATAACACTTTTATTCATCTTGTATGAAAAATACAAATGTTTGGGGAAGAAAAAGAACATAAATAATAAATCGTGCTCAAAAAATGTTTAAAGATTATCCATATTAGTAAAAAGTCTTACTTTTTACTATTCTACTCTATCTTATCCCTTAGGGATACCCTAAGCCTAATAAATCAGTGGAGGAAGCTATCTGTGGGTTTAACCTCAAGGAGTTTAATTACTGGACTGATAAAGCTTTTTTATGCTTCCCAAACAAGAGGCTGTTAGATATATGGATTCAGGGTCCCATTTCAGATAGTATTTTATGGCTTTGAAATTGGGCTCTAGGTAGGAATGAGTATTTTTTTTTTTAAGGTTTTATTTATTTATATGAGAGAGAGAATAAGAGAGAGACAGAGAGAGTGCACAAGAGGGGAGAGGGTTAGAGGGAGAAGCAGACTCCCTGCTGAGCAGGAAGGCCAATGTGGGACTCAATCCCTGGACTCTGGGATCATGACCTGAGCTAAAGGCAGTCACTTAACCAACTGAACCACTCAGGTGCCCTAGGAATGAGTATTTTAAATACATGTGCCAAGTGCTGCTAGGTTGGGTAGTTTTCACTAGCCACTTTACTCCCTGCTTCTCAGTTTAGTTTTGTGTACTCAGAGACAAGTTTTCTAATACTTAGTAAGAACTATCTAGCCTGATGGCTCTCCGCTAAACAAACACAACTGAGCACATAATTAACTGTTCATTGGGTAATATGCAGATGCTATTGTCCCAGTAATTTGCACCAAGCCCCCTGTCTATAGATAGGTAACAGCTAGAAAGGTTGTGGAGATGAACTACTATCAAGTGAATTTTCTTTTTTAAGATTTTATTTTTGGGCGGGGCGCCTGTGTGGCTCAGTGGGTTGAGGCCTCTGCTTTTGGGGCTGGGATCGTGATCTTGAGGTCCTGGGACTGAGCTCCACATCAGGCTCTCTGCTCAGCAGGAAGCCTGTTGCCTACTCTGCCTGCTTGTGATCCCTCTGTCAAATAAATAAATAAAATCTTCAAAAAAAAAAAAATTTTATTTTTGGGCAATCTCTACAACCAAGGGGCTCGAAACCACAATCCTGAAATCAAGAGTCACATGCCCCACCAACTGAGCCAGCCAGGTGCCCTGCCATCAAGTGATTTTAAAAGCAGGGGTAAGTGAAGATGGCCAGATGCTTACTCACAGAGAATGAGAAAGAAAGGACGGGCTTCTTCAGTCCATTACTGTGCATTATTTTGTTCCCTAAATCCCAATTCCTACCCCCAGCTCTTCTCTTTATTTCTTCCTCTAGACTCCTTTTATCTTTATGAAAACAAAGTCTAGCCTTCAATATTATATATATTGAATATAGCTTTATGATCTTTAATATATATAAGTACATGAACATTTGAAAATTTTACCCCCCAACAAAAAAACCGGCTAGTTGCCCTTTAATTGCCTTTAGTTTTTAAATCAATTTTCCAGAAAAAAAAAAAAAATCAGCTCACTGCTTTTAACTCAAGTGACTTGTTTTTCCACAGGTCAGCAATATTTAGTAATAGAAGTCAAATCCTCCTTCCAATATCTTATTAACCTCCCACTTAAGGGAAAGAATGTAAATATAAAACATGTCAAACAATAAGTTCCATTATAATGGTGTTTTTTCTTTGAAAAATGAAAGTATTTAAAAAATAAAATCTTAAATTACTTGGAGATGACTGTACTATCTACATAGATAAAGCAGTAGGAAAAGATCACACTGACTTTTAAATCAACTTCCTGAAATCTCTTTATTTAAAAGGACAGTGATGAAGTTTCCTCAGAGCTCAAGTTCAGATGAGATCAACATATTTTGTTCTCAGAAAATCTAATATCGACTTTATGTGGTGGGTCTGTTCATGACTGAGGACACCAAATAGAAATACAGTGAAACTGCTTCATGTTGCTACTTCCATCACAAATCAATACATTTAGATTTTTTATACAACTTATTATATGTCATTGTTCCCTCAAATAGGATGAGCACTGTTTTTGAAAAAGTCTAGGAGCAAGGAGGGGAGGGTTGGGGGAATATAACAAAGATTTTTTTCTCCCTGATAGCTTTGGGAATTAAAAAAAATTAGAATAAAGTGGCAAAAAAACCCCCAAAACCCCACTGCATTACTGAAGAATTCCTTCATTCATAAAACATGTTGAGTTACTTTTTTAATCTATATTAGTTGAATGGAAAAGTAGTCTTGCTCTTTCGAGTTATTTACTGGGATATACAACTTCTGTAGGTAACAGAAATATCTAGTACAAGCATTAAGACATTACATATGACTCTATGGTAAAAAGTAAAGGAATATCTGAGGAAGGGTTATTCTACGGAGGACAACCATGGGAGATGGGCCATGTAAGAGCTGAAGTTGCCTACATAAACTGATGATTATTAGGAGACAGGGGCTCTGAAAAATGGCAACACAATGGTAGAGAGGGCAAAGAAATGAAACCAGAAGAAATAAATCGACACAGTGACACACTGTTTAGTAGTTCTTGGTCCCTCCCTTTCCTGTTCTATGTGTCATATGTAAACAACTGACAATAATTTGATATCTTATTCTTTTAAAGGGACAAACGAATAGGTTCTTTAAATGAAATTTATTTCCATAAACATGCACGTTATTTAAATCTGTGATTGTCAGGTATTTACTAAGATGCATATAAAAAGTTTCATTGAACAATGATTCTCGCTTGTGGAGAACTAGATTATCATTATTTAACTTTTAAAACAAGGCACATATATATAACTAGGTTCTTCATTATAACAGTACAGACTCTAATTAAACACTGAAAATAAAAATCCAAAGTTAACAAAAACATAAGATCATATCTTACTTTTACAGTTTCTACATCGCCAGCCTTTGCAGCTTCCAGCAATTGTCTGTCTGCCTCTGAATTACCTAATGGAATACCCTCTAAAAAGAGAGAAGGAAAGAGTGATTAAAACTTCCAAGGAGAAGGCAGAACTAAGCTTTAAAAGGCATTTTATCACAAAGTAAAGTTCTTTTACAGTTTGGTAGATTATATAGTAAATCTCCATGGTAGCAGAGGATAACCAGAAAGACTGTTCAAAATTTTTTTGAGACAAAAAAAGTTTTTTGGGGGAAACATTTCAGGTATATACATATAAATAAACAAAATGTATGTAAATGTGAATAATAAGTGTGATTAAAACAATATAATGGAATATAAAACAGATGAAAAATGGCATATTCTACAACCAAGACCATCTTTTCCAAAAAGAGAAAAGATGGCCTAGAAGATAACTAAAGTCATTTTCAGGTCTGAAATTCTGTTTTATAGCTCATTTAAAATTTCACAGGAAAGGAAGAAAACATGTATCTTTGTATCTTAGAACAAAATAAATCCAATGGATTAAAGACTAAAGGATAAAAAAAATTACACCTTAAAAATACTAAAAGAAAAAGCATCTTAGAGTAAGTATAATGAAGGCAGAACCAATATTGATTTGGAAGAATATATCAGGCAATAACATTAAACAAATTTATAAGGCAAATAAAAAGTGGAAAAAATACTGCAACATATATCTTAAAAATGCAAATTAAAATGATGAGATCCTGGGTTTTTCTTTTTCATCCATTAGTGGGCAAAGAGGAAATGGGGGAGCTACACTGATAATATTTCTATACTTTACGTTAAAAAAAAAGCATCTATCACTTCTGAAGTTTATACACACACATTCCCCAATACCCAGTGCTGACAAACTGGTCTGGTCATATGCTGTTAGTGGGAGTATAAAATGGTACTTAACAATGTCTCTAGAAGATGATTTAACAATTACATGTTTTCTGTTGACCTGGAAATTCTACTTTAACAATTTACTCTAAGAAACTAGCTGGAGGGGTGCCCGGGTGGCTCAGTTGGTTAAGCGTCTGCCTTTAGCTCAGGTCATGATCCCAGGGTCCTGGGATCAAGTCCTGCATCCGGTTCCCTGCTCAGCAGAGCGCCTGCTTCTCCTTCCCCATCTGCTGCTCCCCCCTGCTTGTGTTCTATCAAATAAATAAATAAATAAATAAATAAAATCTTAAAAAAAAAAAAACCAGTTGGAAAGGCAAGAAATCGCACTTAGCACAAACTAGTAGGACTGTAAATGTCCATCACGAGGCAACTGAATAGGACTAACACTGACACCCCAAAAATGACATTGAAAGAAATATGTGGTATATGAGGAACTAAAGGGAATTCTAAAAGAGTCTTGTAGTTCATTTCAGTTTTGGCAATTTCCAGGTTGTTTTGTCAACCTGCTTCATCTATTCAGTGTTTTTCTCAGAAGGCAGTTTCCAGATCATAGACATAAGGACCATCAAAGGTTAAAGATCAAACTGTTAAAGATACAAGAGGCTTGATCTGTTATATTTCTTCTCATTTGAGCTTTCAGATGTCAGTCACTTTAAAATTTATTGGACCAGATTTCCAGGGTGAAATATATAACCTATGCAAAGTGTGTAGATATTTGATCTAAAATATTTAAAGAATATAATAAATATGCCTGTATTCAATAGTTAAATATGTTTTAGTAAGTCAAATAGTTGGTTACCTTGTACAAAAACTCCACATGCCTTATATATAAAGGACCTAAAGAAACAGTGAAGAGGCAGGGCCAGTCTTTAGAGTATTATCATTATGGATGCTCAACTGAGATACCTACCTTTTTATGTTTTCCTGTCTTAAAAAAAAATAGCAACTGTTATATCTTAAATACTTTCTAGATAAAAACTTAAGAGCCAGCTATTAAGAGAAATGGAGCAGATAATGCTTCTAGAACAAAATCATAGTAAGAGTTAATGACATTTGGACAACTGAGTATAGCGAATTAAGAAGTAACAGCCAAGTATTCTACATTTTCTTTTTATTACCAACTTCTACATAGTATGTGATGAAATTTATTTTTATTTTTGAAGTTTTGTTTATTTAAGCATCTCTATACCCAAAGTGGGGCTCAAACTCACAACCCTGAAATCAAGAGTTGCATGCTCTTCCGACTGAGCCAGCCAGGCACTTGTGTGTGATAAACTTGAAAGGTTATTTTTAAAAAGTTGACTTCATGAAAGCATTGACTACCTTGAAGAAGCTGCTGCACGTTTTCATTTCCCATCTGTAAGGCAGTAAAGCCCTGAAGGGATATGATGCTGGGATCACACCCATAGCTCAGAAGTAGGCGGCAGGTTTGCAGATGACCACAGTGTGCAGCTCTGTGTAGAGAAGTCTGACCGAGGTTATCCAGAGCATTCACCTTAACAATGCAGAAAAAGCTAAAATTAGCCTGTAGCTCAAAATTTAAAACCATCCAGCCATGTATTTAATGCTTGCTACTAATTTAAAAATCTCAATTATTCTCTCATGAAGCCTATTATCCAGTACCAAGACAAGTATTTTTGCTTCAATCTAGAGCATAAATTCGCCAGCTCATGAAGGCTGTTTTCAGAAAATATCCTTTTTTGAGTTAAAAGCAGGAAATGTTGAGTAACAGTTGTGTTTGGCATTAAAGTATTAGTATATTTGCTGCATTCAGAGGTACACATTGCCTAAGAAAGTTTAATCCTTGTTTTTATGGATCTCTAAGGTCCAGAAATGTGGAGGCCAAGAGAGACAACAGTAACAAAGCCAGAGACTAAATTAGCATTAAAACATTTATTCCTCCTGGCTTAATCTTCTTTTTTATCAAGTAAAATCTGTATAAATACATTATTGTCTATACACACAACAGAATACTTTTGAGCAATAAAAAGGAACAAATGATTGGTACATGAATGAATCTCCAAAATATACAGAGGAGAAAGCCTTACAGAAGAGTATGCATTGTACAATTCTACAGACGTGAAGGCCTAGAACAGGCACACCTAATCTACACAGGAAATAAATGAAATGGTTGTTGCATATAGGGGTGCGATTGCCTTGGATGGGGTCCTGCCTCTGCCAAGAAGTAACTTCTATACCTTGATGAGTTTTGGCAACACAAGTGTATACGTTAGTCAAACTTCAGGACATGTACATTTAAGATTTGTGCATTTCATTGCATGTAAGTTCTACACCCCACAAAAACCTGTAAATAAATACTGACCTCTAGATGATGCTTACATGGAAATACTCAGGGAGAAGGGTATAGCAATTTGCAAATTACTTTGAAATGTGTAACATGTATATATACATTCATGGATAGATAAAGGGAGAAACTGATGGATATGTAATAAAATACAGTAAAATGTTAACTCCCCTATCTCATCTTCACCTGCACCCTTTCCCATCAAGTAAATAATTTTTTAAAACATAAGTGAGAAATCAAGTTCCTCAGTAATCAACCATGTGGCCACTAGTGTGATCTAAGATATAGTCCAATTCATATTCATGGAATTGGGAGAATATTTGAACAGGAATATAGTTAAGACTTTCTCAGAGAAACCAAAACTGGATTATAAATTGCTTATCTCCATGCTTATGGAACTTGAAAACTGATTTAAAATGATGAGGACAATTAATCTACTTATTCACGTACCAAAACTCACTGAAAAGTGAAATACATCCGCTTCAAAACTTTATTTGGGTACCACTTTGTGTTAAGATCAGGGTAACAAACTTGTTCTGGTTTGCCTGGGACTTCCCTGGTTTTAGTACTGATAGTCATATGTTTCTGGAAATCCCTCAGTTCCTAGACAAAGGAATGGCTGAGGGATGGCTGGCCCCACTAGTCAGGACTGTTTCACTGAGTTTCACAACTCACATTTAATATGTATTCAGATATTCTAGTAATGTACTCCATGTATGAAAAAAGCAATGAAAAGTTATAGAACAGACAGACAAGATATGCCAAGCAGTCAAGCAGAATAAACTTTATTTTATTCAATAATTTACAATAGGAAAGATTGAGATTACACATTATCAAGAATTCCCCCAAATCAAAATGAAATTAGGACACTGAGACGAAACACAAAGAAAAAGCTGTAGAAAGAATTCTAAATGGTTCCTTGAGTGGGATCCCAAGGAAGGACAGATTAGAAAACTATTCTGCAAAGCACATTTAGGGAAGAGACTTGGCATCAGCCAAGGGCTAAAGGTCTTTACTCCTTTCTTTTCCCTTCATTCAGAGCAGCTCCATTTTTTGTTACATAATAAATTTCTACCAAAGATTTTGTTTGGAAAAGGCAAGGATCCATGGCTAAAAACTGGAAACTGTTGAATAAGATGATTATCATCTCTTCCAATGTGGGGTGTAATGTGTATTTTTTTTTTTTTTTTAAGATTTTATTTATTTGACAGCGAGAAACACAGCGAGAGAGGGGACACAAGCAGAGGGAATGGTAGCGGGAGAAGCAGGCCTCCCGCGGAGCAGGGAGCCCGATGCGGGGCTCGATCCCAGGACGCTGGGATCTGACCTGGGCCGAAGGCAGACGCCTAACGACTGAGCCACCCAGGCGCCCCTGTAATGTGTATTTTTTACTGAGTAGTATTTTTTAAAGTTCCTGGGTAAGAAATGATGATTTCTAGCCTGATGAAAACATAATTATTCCAAGAATAAAATGCTTTGTATACAAATGCCAACTAAAGAACACTGGATTCACAATATGGGGAGCTGTTTTCAGTCAAATTATTTAAACAATTTATTTCCTTCTGTTCCAAGTCCTTTGGTTTAGTCATAGAAGTAACAGAGTAAGAAAGACTGTGGCTGGGCTAAACAACAAGAGTTACCATGGTAGCCAAGGGACAGAAGATACGAGTGAGAAAACTGGAGATGACTGGTCATAATCAGTGTGTCTCTAGCTGAGGATATTCTGAAGAGCATTCTGTTAGAAAAAGACCTTAAGGATAACTTGACCAGTGGGGTGTGGGTAAAAGGAATGCAGAAGGAAGGATATATAGGAAGCATGTATTTTTTTTTTTTTTGAGTAAATCCTTAGGCTTTCTAGCAAAAAATCAGATAAAGAAAAGTATCTGCTAGACTATTTTTAAGTATAGATTAAGAGGAAAAAAGTAATACTTATGAGAGAGTAAACAGTTTAGGAAGCCAGGAGTTTCATCTGCTAAATGGAAAATAACTCACTGGATTATCAAAGATTACCAAAAAGGAAGTATACCTTTGCTTCATGTTTCACCACTACTTCGACAACGTCATTATGAGCTTTCTCAGATGCCACGTGGAGAGGAGTCAAGAATCTTAAAAAGAAAACGTAAAAAGTCAGCCAATCAATGTTAAAAAAAAAAAAAAGGTGTTAATTTTTAATTACTAAAAGTAGACTTACTCTTTAGTCTTTTCATTAATGTTTGCTCCTTTTCTTAGCAACAGTTCACATATCTGCTTTCTTTTGGGGTATGGAGATGCAGCAGCACAATGCTAGATAATTTAAATTGCAGCATTAATCAAGGACTACACATAACTTATTTTTACTTAAGAACATTTGTGTTTCCAATCAAGAACAACTAAGAAGTTATTTAACCTCTTTATTTTTGACCTGACTTCGCTACTCGAAGACTTTCTATTGGATAGAATGTACAACAATTACCAAATTCTGGCTGGGCCTGCAAATCCTATTTATCAGATATGTTACTAGATATTCTGATCAACTTTTATAGTTGCCCTATATCTTTGAAAAAACCACTACTGATGTGATGAAAATTTAAATTAACATCATGAACACTCCTTTAAATGCTATTCCCACATAGCATGGTGTCTATGTTCTTTTTAAAAGTTTAATTAATAAAACACTCCAAAGGTTGGAGTTTCTATACATCAAGTAATAAAAGACACTCATCAGCTCTGGATGCTGCCTGGTAACAGCATAGGTCAAAAGCTGACAAGATTAGTATTTACTTCTTAACTAGTTGCTCAAACAGAATAAGGAGCTTAGATTACCTGTTTGTCAAAATCAATGGGAGAAGATGATACACTCTAAGCTGGAGTCTGCAGCATCTAGATCTATGATATATCAAAGAGGAAAGGAGACAGGAGGTAGGGATTTGCTAGTTATAACCCTAGAATGTATCTTATGATCATGTCCCAAATCTTTGCTCCCCAATATCAAGGGTGATATTCATTTACAACAGGTGTTCAATAAATGTCTGGATGCATGAATGACTAGATCGATGTAAAAATATGAAGTTAAATTGAAGCTTGAGAATTCGTGGAATAAAAGTTCTGGATAACTGCTAAACTAAGTTGTTGTATACATCTAAATACACAGTACCTATGAAACTTATTCTCTTATTTTAACCTGTTGTTAATTACAAAGCTTATCTGATCTTCATGACTTTGCCTCAGATTCATTCTTTGTTGTGGCTGCTGTCACCAAAATCATTCCTTTGACCTCAAAAAAACCATTTCCAACAGGTAAACATAGCTACTTTGGTATGTTGTAATTATCTCAGGATATCTATCAGGATAGCACACAGAATGGAAATGGTTTATTTCCAAGAATTCTTGATCATGTCCATTTCAAAACTGCACTTTTACTCCTCTGCCCCATTGTGGGGCAGGGCCTATGATCTCTGGAAACCTGGAAGACACTGCCCCTGCACCAAGCTATCCACCAACACTTAACTCCTAGTATGTTTTAAGGTTAATAACAAAAATAAGTTGTTTAGTAGCAGAATATTTAGGGGGAGATAATATGCAGCATTAGCTTTTCAGACCAGAAAATTTTCTTGTCAGTCTTTCTTCATTTCTCTGCACCATCTTGATAATGTTATGATTTTAAATTTGCACTAGCATTTCCTTTTAGTCTGAAGCTTTGGTTTTTTTTGTACTTTGATATTTTTTCCAATTTAAATTAGCAAAAAGGCTTACTATGTTTTATAGATAGGTTTCTACATAATCTTCACATAGTTTACATCATGGCATAAGGAAGAAAATGAACCAATAACCAAGAAAATTAATCACCTACAAAATATTAGGTAAGTGAGACTGTGAGTTAAATTTGCCCCGAAACACATTGGTTTATTTAGGGTCTTCTTCCCTCACCCAAAACACAATTTGCAATTCATACAGCAGAACTGATATTCTTCCTTTTAAATTGCTATTGGGGGTGCCTGGGTGGCTCAATTGGTTAAGGGTTGCCTTTAGCTCAGGTCATGATCCCGGGATCCTGAGATTGAGCCCTGCACTGAGTTCCCTGCTCAGTGGGAAACCTGCCTCCCCCAACTCCCGCTGCCCTGCCCCTCATGTTCACGTGCTTTCTCTCTCTCATAAACAAATAAAAATCTTTTTAAAAAATTGGTATTTCTAAGGTAGTCTCTGATTATACCACTGCCTTCCTATCTTCCAATACTTTATCCCTATTAGCTCTCATTCTTTTCTCACTGCTTTTCCATAGACTGCCCGATTTTCATCTACTTTGTTACAGCTCCACAGAAGTGTTATTACCTCTAACAGCAAAGTGGCCTCAAACCACACAGACACTTTACTTATGTAGTGTGGAGGGGATATATACAGACTTCAGATCTAATTTTGAAAAAAAAAAATAATAATATTGGAAGGAAAACTAAGTGGTTTTTATATGGATGACAGAATTATTTTCTTTTTCATACTTTCAGTGGGTTTAAAATTCTCAATCACAAGCATTTATAATTTTTATAAGGAAATAATATGTACTATTACAACAATAAAGAAGTTACACATAACATACACCAGTATATGAATAAAGTTTTTTTTTTCTGGAAGGAGACTCAAATGATTAACAGTATTGTCTTTTGGGGGGCAGGTGAGGTTGTCTATTTTTCTGTAGTATTTGACAACTTTTTTTATATATGTGCAGGCATTAATTTTTAAAAAAACATTTTCAAAAACAATTCTATTACCAGAAGTAGGACAATATGTTACTCTGTATCATCAAAAGTAGGATGTTATGATTAGTTCAACACGTTTTTGGTTACTGCATCTTAAAAACTTTAATCTGAAACATTACCAATGCTGTTTCATGTGTTTGAGGATGCTTAAAATTCACCATTTCCAGAGAGAGATGTTTTTTAATTCGTGTTACATCAGCTTCCCGTGCAGCCTGAAGCAATGAGTGGCCTTTAAACTCATCTAGATGAAGAGAAAAGCATATAGATCTCCATGAGAATTATCAAATTGATGGGACTTACCTAATAAAAGATACTTGGTATTTTTCTTGAAATTATTTCAAAATTATCTACCAAAATATTCAGATAGAAGCTCTAAAGATATTCTCCAAATAAAACCCCTCAGAAGAGAGACAGTGCTATACCAGTTTCCCCCTCAGTTATGACATAGTTCATCCCTAAATGTATATATAGATTTAGCCCATGGCCAACTCAGGGTCTATTTTGGTCTGCAGGTATCTGGAGTACTGCCAATATATTACCGGACCAGAGAGTTCTAAGATGGTTCATGCTCTAACATCATGGTGGTAAGATGAGCCAAAAATCAAATATTTCCAAGAGCCACCTACTACTTATAAACAAATGAAAGAGTATTTTCTCAGGATTGCTCCTTTATTCATCAGAGTTGTGAAACCTTTATTGTTCCAGAATAATACAAATTTAATATAAGTTTCCTATGTATGTATAGCAATACTACATCTGAACTAGGTGGCTGTTTCTCACTACATTTACTTCAGTTACAGATAGAAAACCATAGAACTGCCAGATATCAAAGAATATTAGATGGTTAGGATCTGGGGTCCATGTCTGAAAGACAGCAATCCTACAAACAACATGGAAGATTAATAAGAAACTTACACCAAAGACAGGAATAAAGCCCAAATTCACCCAAAACTCAAATTCACCCAAGTGAGAGCATACCATCTCATTTAACTTGACTTGAAAAAACAAATACATTTTCTTTTCATAGCATCTTAAGAGTGGAACAAGTAGAAACTTCCAGATGACTAAATATGCCAATATGAAGAACAATAGATACTCATGTGTAAGGAAAATTTTCCATTATTTGTTGGCATCTTAATATCCTAGTTGAACATTCATCATTTTATACTTACATGATAATCTTTCTTTCAACTGCGGTGTGGGAGCCAAGTCTATAGCACTTTTATTATGACAATTCAGCAGTGTTGGATCTGCACCATAACTTAGGAGAAGAGAACATACTTCAACCCTGTTTTTTGAAGCTGCCTCATGAAGAGGAGTGAATTGCCACAAGTCCATTGCATTTACACAGGCACCATGCTAAGGGGTTGTGGGGGGAGGGTAAAACATAGTTAGTGTTCAATTTTTTAAGAGAATTTAGAATTATTAGTACTGTGTAATTAAAATCATGCAAGCTTAACCAGACTATACCTTCAAAGTCCACTTTTTAAACCCATTATTTCAGAAATACATTTTTCCCCCATGGAAAACCAATAGTTGGTTGCTAGGCTTATGCACAAGAACTTTACTTAACTTTTATTGTTAAAAACAGTTAAGAATGAAGCTTTAGATTTAACTTGCCTCTTTTCTAATTTCTAAGTTCTTCCCTTTTATATATATATACTTCCCTCAGAAAGTATACCTACTTTCTGAGGTATAATTTACATACAGTAAAACATAGTTCTTAAGTGAACAGTTTGAAGGGTTGTGACATATATCTATATCTATATTTCCATGATCCTAAGATAGAGTACACTTTCACTACCCCAGAATGTTCCCTCATGCTCCTTTTATAAATTCATGCCCCCATTCTGACTGTTAACACTCTGTATTAGATTTATATGCTCTTGAACTTCACAAAAATAGAATAACTCAGTATGTACTTTTGTGTCTACCTTCCTTTACACACAGTGTTTCTGAGATTCATTCATGTTGTTATATCAATAGTTTTTATTGCTGAGTAGCATTCCACTGTATAGATAGACCATAATTTACTTATCCATCATCCTCTTGATGGGCATTTGGACTATTGCTAATTTTTTACTATTTTGAATAAGGTGTTATGAACATTCATCCGTAAGTCTCTTTATGGACATAAGCTGTCCCTAGGAATGGAATTGCTGGATGGATGATATAGTAGATACAGGTTTACTTTTTTTTTTTTAAAGATTTTATTTATTTGACAGAGAAACACAGCGAGAGAGGGAACACAAGCAGAGGGAA
Organism: Procyon lotor; assembly: GCA_028646535.1. NCBI lineage: Eukaryota > Metazoa > Chordata > Mammalia > Carnivora > Procyonidae > Procyon > Procyon lotor. Next base: position 40,896,189 of record CM053617.1, on the reverse strand, counting down.
TGGTAGCGGGAGAAGCAGGCTTCCTGCTGAGCAGGGAGCCCGATGCGGGGCTCGATCCCAGGACCCTGGGATCATGACCTGAGCCGAAGGCAGACGCTTAACGACTGAGCCACCCAGGCGCCCCTATACAGGTTTACTTTTATTAGAAACTGACAAATAGTCCTCTAACGTGGCTTTATTTTTATTTTTAAAAAGTGGCTCTACTATTTTTGCACTGCCATCAGCAATATTTGAATTCTAGTGTTCCCTCATCCTTGTTTATACTTGGTATTGTCAGTCTTTTTAATTTTATTATTTTAATTTAATTTTTTTTTTTTAAAGATTTTATTTATCTGACAGAGACAGAGAGATCACAAGTAGGCAGAGGCAGGCAGAGGAGAGAAGGAAGCAGGCTCCCTACTGAGCAGAGAGCCCTATGTGGGCCTCGATCCCAGGACCCTTAGATCATGACCTAAGCTGAAGGCAGAGGCTTCAACCCACTGAGCCACCCAGGCGCCCCAGTCTTTTTAATTTTAGCCATTTCCAAGTATTGGAGTTGGATAGACCAGAGAAGTCATTCTAGTTCAATCTCTCATCTCTCATAATCCCTTCCCAAAGCATTCCTGCAGATGGCAAATGAGCTATTCACTCTTTTAGTACTTTCAATGATGGGAAACTAATTCTCAACGAACATGACTTTTCTTAATTACTAGATAACTCATCTTATTAGAAATTCTCTTCTACATTAAGTTAAATATGTATTTTAAACTTTGATCTACTGGTCTTCTTTGGAGCAAAAGAAATCAATATTCTTGGCAATACTTGAAAGCATTGAAAACATAAGAAAACTCTTATGTTTTTCTTTTGAGTTTAAACACCTTCAGCTCCTTCACTCATTTTTTTCATCTGATGGTTTCTAGATTTCCTTTCACCTTCATGGCCCTCAGCTAAATATACTTCAGTGTAAAAGCTCCATTAAATAAATTATTGAGTGCCTAGAATAACAACAGAGTCTCAGTGCGGTGACTGAGAAAAGTACATTGCATCTGTTGTTACATTTGCTTTTGACACTATACTTCTACTACTGGCATAAAATCATGTTAGCTTCTTAAGCAATCACGTCACAATTTCTACAGTGTCCAGGTCATGAAAAGCAGTTAAGTGAATGTTTGCAGTTAAATGCCAGCTTCTGCTAGCCAACTGTTTAGCAAGGGCTGCCAACTGATTCACTGTTGCCTACACCTTCTGCCTGTATTCTCTGTCTCTTTCTACTTGCCTAATCTAGATACTCCTGAGCTTGACTGCTCAGGTAAGTACAACTTCACCTCAGCTAACCTCCTCTATACATATGACCTCTAGTCAGCCTGCCATTCTTATTTATGGAACATCAGGTCTTAGGAAAACATTACTCTGTTGTCTGTAGGTCCCAATGTAATCTGTCTCATGTTTCACTTTTACCTACAATAATATTCCAAATGTTCTATTGAATTCGAGATTCAGTTTTACAGTAAGAAAAGCATTACTACTACAAATGTGTAGTGTTGCAGCTGCCTTATGCATTTAAAAAGGCTTAGGGGCTACTCAGAGTATCTAATCATTAAAGTTGTTTCTATGGGAAAGTATCCTGTTGTAGCACATGCCAAAAAGCAAGCATGGAGGCGTTGGGAACAAATATCCTTCCCATGATGGCTGCTGATAGAATGAGGAAAAGTATTAAAAGGGGCAGAATAGTGCAGAGTAAGAGAAGCCTAAGGAATGTGGTCAAATATATGTATAGAGACTGGGGTACAAAAGGAAATAGCTGTGGGTAACATCCTTCTATCTACTCTGAAGAATATGTATCTTCTATTTTCATCCAATAGGGAGCAAAACACGTTTGTTTTCAGTCCTGGGAAGCTGCTTGTTAAACAAAAGCCTCCCAGCATACTGGAAGATGTGCAGCTTACCAAATGAGCCTGCTACAACCTAATATCTGAATCAATGAAAATTGCTTTCTGGTATTTTCAAGAATTTTGAAACTTTGCCGTTAGCCACAAATTATAGAGTCATTTAAGGTGCTATTCACAAGATGACAGTGCTATTTTATATTTAAAATCTTAAGGTATCTTAAAAATCTCGAAGCAGTCAAATGTTGACCTATCAATCACCTACATCTTAGAATGGTTATACATATTCCTTCTATATCCTCTAAGCACTAAAAACATAGTCAACAGGTATATGATATATTTCAAGTGATTTTATATAATTCTAAGAAAAACAGAAGAGAACTAACCTTGACCAGAAGCTCAGTTACTTCATAATGACCATAGGAACAGGCATTGTGTAAGGGCACCAGATCACTACAATATGAGGGCAGGGGTGGGGGGTGAGAAGAAGCTTATGTTAATAAAGATTCCCTATAGGCTTAGTTTATTTAACTTTAACTTAAATTTACACTTAGATTTAAGTAACAGATGGCTTTTGTGATCTTCTAGTAGAAATGCACAAAATTTAATATCCATCTGAACACTAAGTTCTAACAATTCTAACTTCCAAGTCTCTTCCACATCCATCTTTTTTCCAAGGCTACCACCACATCTCTATCATTTCTTCCTGTACCACGCAAACAGTCCCTATTTCAATTTCTCTTCCAAATTGTAGCCAGATTTTTCTAAAAGTAAATCTGATGTAGTTTTTTTTTGGAAGGAGAGACAGAGACAGAGGGTGAGGGGCAGAAAAAGAATCTCAAGCAGGCTCCAAGCCCAGTGTGGAGCCCCATGTGAGGCTTGGTCCCATGACTGTGAGCCAAAATCACAAGAGTTGGACACTTAACCAACTGGAGGCCACCAAGGCGCCCCTGCTGTTGTTACTCCCTATTTTAATGTCCTTCATTGGTTCTTCCTTGCTTTTGAAAATTGGTTCCAACTGCTTAGCCTGGCATGCAATGGTATGACCCTCTGGAGCCTTACCCTTCAATAATGGTATGCTCAACCACATGCAGTTCCCTCCATGCCTCTGGGCATACAGATTTTCCTCCCTCCTGGCTTACTTCTACAGTCTTTTCCTCACTCTAGGTATCATTCAGCTTCAGAATTTGAAATGTAGTTACCTTTTTTTTTTTTTTTTAAAGATTTTATTTATTTGACAGCGAGAAACACAGCGAGAGAGGGAACACAAGCAGAGGGAATGGTAGTGGGAGAAGCAGGCTTCCTGCCGAGCAGGGAACCCGATACGGGGCTCGATCCCAGGACCCTGGGATCATGACCTGAGCCGAAGGCAGACGCTTAACGACTGAGCCACCCAGGCGCCCCTGTAGTTACCTTTTTATTCCTTTCCCTCCCTTCATATCCAGTCAACAAATCTTACCCATTCTTACACTATAATATCTCTTGCACCTGTGTCTTCATTTCCATTCGTCTGCAACATTATTATAGATCCTCATTACGTCTGAACCCCTAAAATGATTACTCTCACTGCTCTTTGATCTCTGGTCTTTCTCTCCAAACTACCTTACACATTGCTGCCAGAATGTGTTCCCTAAAACTCCTCTTTAGAAAAAAATCTTTCCCCTTGCTTAAGATCCTTCACTAGCTACCATGGCTCACACTGAATTCCTTGGACTAGAATACCAACTCCTCTAAAACCTGGTTCTTAGCTACTTTTCCAACCCTAACCTTCATTTTTCCCCCACTTCAGCCACACTGGTCTAGTCACTGTTTCTTCAATATGCTGTAATACCTGCTTTAGCACATCCTCTCACACAATTTCTCTTGCATGATGTTTCCCAAACTCTTTGCTTCCCTGAGCTGAGTCTAGGTCAAGTATCACCTCCTCCTGAAGGATCTTCTACCAGTACAGCCATCACTGAGAGTTCCCTCCCGGGAATTCTTACACTACTACCTCTGTTATCACCTCACACTTAGTGGAGAACTTCCATTGTTAGGTATCTTTTCATGCTTCCTAAAGTGTAGTGTAAGCCCCAGAAGTTGTGGCTTTAAGATCTTATAATTCTCTGTGTCCTCAGAACAATCTGCATACTGAAAAAGCTCAATAATGTTTATACAACTGTTTAAATAAGCTGTTTAAACTGTTTACAACTGTTTAAACAAGCTAAACAAGCTGTTTAGCAAGAAGATTTTTTATAAGGTTACAGAGATTATTATAAAGACAGCAACATTTAAGAAATTCTGATTTGTTTCCAATGCTTACTTACCCTTTATCTTTAGCATGGACATCAGCTCCATGTTGTAGTAACAGCTGTACAATTTTTACTCTGTTGTATCCTGCTGCCAAGTGCAATGGAGTTGACTGAAATATTAATCAGACAAATGAATGAAATTACAATAATAGCTAAAAAAAAGTGTGAAAAACTAAAAATTCAAATATAACACCAGAAATCCAAAAAAAAAAAAAAAAAACCCCCTTCACATCTTCATAGTTATTAATTTGGTTTTTACAAAATCCAACATATTTACCAAAGGCATGGTATAAAAGTTTATAAGTTCATTATTGTAAATAGGAAGCAAACTAAATGTTTATTGTCAATAAAGTTTTACAAAGTTTAAGAATTAATCCAAATTACTGCTTAAAAGAAAATATCAGTATTCTCACCAAATGTTTTAATTTTTAGTAAGACAAATACATTTTTATGTTACCAGGAGGATGAACACAAGCTTAGTTGCAGAAGGAAGTACCTTTCTGCCATCACTTGCGTGGCAGTTGACATTTAATGGTGTCAGTAGAGCCATCATTTTTTCTTCATTGCCACTTCTAGCACACAAAAAAACAGTGTTAGTAATTTGTATTCTTCATCAGATCCTATCTGGAGACATATATGGGATCAAACAAAAATTCATTCTCTTTTAAAATTGGCTTGTTATTTAAAAAAATTAACGATAAAGTTATTCATGATACATATTTATAACACAAGTACACACCTGGCACTTTCCAAAAGTTCATCTTTCTTATATTCACCTGTGAATTAGGGGAAAAAATAAAAAAAAAAAATTAATCACAAAAGTATTAACAGCTTAATGCATAAAGCTCCTCATGAACTATATTTAAAGTAGATAAATTTGGAAATAAGTTTCCAATAAACAGAAATTGATTAACAGAATATAGTGCAGTTTAAAAATATTTATATGAAGAACATGGAATACATTTGTTATGAAAGTAAAAAAAAAAATAATCCAATATTACATAATGAAGGTATTTGAAAACAATATGTACCAAAAAAGGAAAGCCAAGAAGAAAATATACCAAAATTCCAACAAAGTTTGTCTTAGGTGGTAGGTTACTGTTGAGCTTTTCCTCTTCTTTTCACTCCTCAAATTTCCTAAAACCGTTGTTATCTGCACAATGGACCCACAACTTTATTCAAAAGTAACACAAAATAGGGTGCCTGGGTGGCTCAGTGTGTTAAAGCCTCTGCCTTCAGCTCAGGTCATGATCTCAGGGTCCTGGGATCGAGCCCCACATTGGGCTTTCTGCTCAGCAGAAAGTCTGCTTCTCCACTCCCTTGTCTGCCTCTCTGCCTATTTATGATCTCTGTCAAATAAATAAATAAAATCTTAAAAAAAAAATCCTTTCACACTCTTTAAAAAAAAATGAATGCAGATTTCCCAACACTAAAAATTATATTATAGAGCTACTTTAAATATATACTAAAACAGGATTAAATATAAACTCTTTATGCCTATAGCTTCCATATTTACAAATGCATACAAACCAAACTTTAAAATAAATACAACTTAAATTAACATAATTTAACATAATGGACAGTGTATTGATTTGCTGAAATAAAATCCAAACTGCTGTCCACAATACAAATATATACTGATAGCTAATGCAAGGATTCTTTGAGCCCCAAGATTTTTTAAAAACAGAAAATCAGGGAATAGCATGGAAAAGTGAAGGGGGAAATGGAAGTGGTAAGTCACAATAACAGCTCGCTTTTCTAGAGCCTCTTTGGGGGACTGGTCTAAATTTTGCAGGTAATACTAGAAGAAATATCACAAAGTCCAAGCACATGTGCTCCTAGCAGAATCCCTCAGACTCTTGACTATTAGGTCAGATGTGATTCTAATGGTGATTACACAGATAAGAATCCAGCAAATAGGGGTGCCTGGGTGGCTCAGTGGGTTGAAGCCTCTGCCTTCAGCTCAGGTCATGATCTCAGGGTCCTGGGATGGAGCCACGCATTGGGCTCTCTGCTCAGCAGGGAGCCTGGTTCCTCCTCTCTCTCCACCTGCCTCTCTGCCTACTTGTGATCTCCCTCTCGCTGTGAAATAAATAAATAAAATCTTTAAAAAAAAAAAAAAAAGAATCCAGGAAATAATATGGCAGAGAGATTTTTAAGAGGAAACATTCTGATGAAGAAGAAACATGTGAAGTGGATACTACCACTTAAAAAAGCTTGATAGTTTAAAATGAACCTAGAGACTAAGCCTTATACGTGTTAATAGGTTCCAAAGACACGAATATGTTAAGAGAAAACAATAACTGACATTCTTCAAGGTACTGAAATTGATATGACCAGAATAATTGGAACAGAATCCTTTGTTCTAGAAAAAAGTTAGAGCTTTTTGAAAGGTTTTCTTAAAAAAAAAAAAAAAAAAAAAAAAAGATTAAAATACATTTTAAAAAAAGCATATAAAGGGGTAAAACATGTTATCTGGAAAAGTCAGGAACATTTATTCATTTATTTTTAGACTTTAAAATATTTTACTTCTTAAAACTGACAGCCTGTATAGAATCTTATAAAAGCATATACATTACGAAAAAATTTTTATCAGAATTGCAATGCCTAGAAAAGTAGCATTTTCAGGCAATTCCAGCTTGGAAATGTAAATTCTCTGATTTCAAAAGATGTTTCATAAACCTACTCACTGGTCAATAAAAATTAATTTCTGAGCTTTCAAATATTTTAAGTTTTCTTTTTTTTTTTTTTAGGTTTTTATCACCAGGTGCTCATCACAAGTGCACTTCTTAATCTTCATCACCTATTTCATCCATCCTCCTACCACCTCCCCTCTAGTAACCATCAGTCTATTCTCTATAGTTAACAGTCCATTTCTTGGTTTCCCTTTTTTCCCCTTTGCTTAATTTTTTTTTGTTTCTGAAATTCCTCACAAGAGTGAAATGATATGGTATCTTTCTCTGACTTATTTCACTTAGCATTATACTCTCTAGCTCCATCCACATTGTTGCAAATGGCAAGAATTCTGTTTTATGGCTGAGTAATATTCCATTGTGTATATATACCACATCTTTTTTATCCATTTATCTATGGATGGTCAGGTGGGCTGCTTCCATTCCTTGGCTATTGTAAATAATGCTGCTATAAACATCAGGGTGCATGTGACCTCTGAATGAGTGTTTCTGTATTCCTTGAGTAATACCCAGTAGTGCTATTGCTGGATTGTTGGGTGGTTCTATTTTTAACTTTTTAAGGAACCTCCACACTGTTTTCCATAGTGGCTACATCAGTTTGCATTCCCACCAACAGTGCACAAGGGTTCCTTTTTCTCTACATCCCCACCAACACCTATTGTTTCTTATGTTGTTGATTTTAGCCATTCTGACAGATATTAAGTGATGTTGAGCACATATATTTTTTTCTTTTTTTGAGAGAGAGAGAATGTGGGCGTGCACAGGAGTGGGGTGGGGAGGGGAAGAGGGAAAGAGAGAGAGCGAATCCATGCTGGGCATGGAGCCTGATGCAGGGCTCAATCGATCTCATGACTCTGAGATCATGACCTGAGCCGAAATCAAGAGTTGGAGGCTAACTGAATGAGCCACCCAGGTGCCCCAACATTGAGCATCTTTTCATGTGTCTGTTTTTTTGGAGAAATGTCTGTGCATGTCTTCTGCCCATTTTTAATTGGATTATTTGTTTTTTGGGTGTTGATTTTTCTAAGTTCTTTATACATTTTGGATATTAATCCTTTGTTAGAGATGTTATTTACAAATATCTTCTCCCATTCTGTAGGGTGCTTTTTAATTTTGTTGACTGTTTCCTTTTCTGTGCAAAAGCTTTTAATTTTGATGTAGTCCCAATTGTTTATTTTTGCTTGGAAAAGTCAGGGACATTTAAAAAAATATTGAATAAATGATAGTAACACACAATTATCTATTACCCCTGACAGAAATAAGGCAGGAAGCACAAATTTAAACACCAATTTAAAAAGAAGAAAAGCTTTACTTTTCTTAGATAAGAATCAAACACCAATTGTCCAGATGTAGAAAAGAGTAACAGGAAAAGAGTAACAACTGAACTGACAGTATTTTGAAAATCTAGTTGAAGTCATTAACTGCAGGAAGCAGACCGTCTACCTAGCAGGCTCAATTCTTTATATTCTTCCTAGAATACTCAAAGTGAGTACGCAGACTTACCAGTCAGCACTGCTTTGGCAGACGGGTCTGCTAAATCTAATGCCGTCCTTCCGTCTGTATTCCGGATGGTTGGCTCAGCTCCATGCTGTAAGAGCACTGCAACAACATAGCAACACTACCTTTCAAAATGGTAATCATGACAATCTGGTTTTAGTAAATCATCTCAAAAATTCTGGTCCAGAAGTCTTTGAGTTATTTAAAGACCTTTCATATCCTGATACCATACTAAATGTTGTATTTTAAAGATAAGATTGTATAAAATATTGCATTCTTTAATGTATAAGACACATTAAATAAATGTCCCCTAAGCTCAATGTGAGGTTTCCTTTGCTTTGTGACTAAGGACAGATAAGAGTATAAAAGGAAACAAAAGGCTAGTTTGCTTGAAAGTTTGCTCTCTAATTCCAAATGAATGACTGCTTGTTAAACTGTCCTATCATAACAAAAATGGAATTTCTAAAGCTATGGACAGCCCAGGAATAGGGAATCTGTGAAATTAGAAAAGAAAAACAAAACCACGCAGATAAATTCTTTAAAAAGGAAAAAATACCCTCTGTAGGGTTAACAAACTCCAAATCAAAACCGTTATATTACATCCTAAAGCACATAAGAAAAAGGCTTGTGCTATATTCTGTCATATAAAGATATTCTAGCACACTCTATAAGTAAAGTGTCAGGAAAAGATAGGCAAATACATGCAGAAAGGGGAGCCAATCTCCTATTCTTTGACATGGTTATATTCATTCCACTCTATTACTACCTGTAATAGTGCTGGCCAATGGAAATAAAATGTGAGCCACATATGTAATTTAAAATTTTCTAGTAGCCACATTAAAAAAAAATAAAAAGAAACAGGTTACATTAAACACATTTTATTTAACCCAACATACCCAAAGTACCATTTCAGTATTTTATTTATATTGTGACCAATATAAAATTGAGACTTTTGCATTCCTGTTTTTCAAAGTAAATCTCTGAAATCTGGCATGTAAAAAGTATATCTCAATTCAAATTAGCCATATTACAAGTTCTCAGCTACCATACAGGACAGTGAAGACCTGTAACTATATTTGGAAAACCCTACTTCATTAAAGCTGATTATTTATATGTCTGAGACTCAGGAACTAGAAAAGGATGATGAGCAGAGGGAAGAGCAACTTAGAAAACACACAGGAAAGGAGAATTGGGCAGAGCTTTCTAGGTAATGTGTTTTGTATCTTTATAAATGACCTAACTTGAACCAACTTGACCAGTATAGTGATTTGGGGCTTTGCAATGAGGGGAGAACAGTTAAATCCAGCTTAGAGCACCTGGACTTTTCCTAGTGCACAGAGCTGGTTTTCTATCTGTCTCCAGGATTTCAACTATCCCTGTTTTGCATCAGGAAATAGAGCTAAGGTAAGCAGAGTCCAAAGTCCCTGACTGGTAGGCTCAGAGAAGTCAATACCAGATTAATGAAAACTTTCAAATAAGCAACCTTTTCAATGGTAATTTTGTCAGTGATCAACCTGTCATGCAAATCCTCTATCATTTGTTAAAGCATTCTAAATGATAATTTGTCCTTCAAATGTTTCTGTACTCATCCTGCCACTTCTATTCTACAACAACCCTACTTCATGCCCTCATCATTTGTCATCTCAGTTGTTCTACGGCTTCCTAGCTGGTCTCTCTGATGCGATCTATTCAATCTAGCCCCCATCAGATCATTCTTTGGAAAATATGCTACTCTTCATCAGACTGTTTCCTTAAAAGTCTTCAATGATTCCACACTATCTACATAACAATATTAAGCACCCTAACCTGGAATTCAAAGCTCTTTATAAAGAAGTCTACCTACCTTTTTCAATCTTTCTCCCACTACTTCCTGGAAATATTCCAGGAGCAACTTGACTCCAACCAAGTCACAGTACTCAGCTCCCTCTAAACACTTCCTGTTAATTTCTACCATGACTTTACCTGGTTCTTCAGGGGTCTTATTCTCCCAGGAGAATCTAAATTTCTAGAGAAAAGGAATTTTGTATTCTCTTCTTTAAAGAACTTAAGCTTAATACCATATAAAAACAGACAGTCAGTAAATAAAGGTTAGATTAAATCACAAAGTGTTCTGTAGGATTTATTTAAATTCAGCCTGGCAGAATTTGATCATATTAACAACAAATGAATTCAATTTAGACTCAGAATAGTCATAAACTGTTTCAGGAAAATTCAGGAAAGTCTTACCAATGCAAACATCAATCTTTCCTTTAATTGCAGCTTCATGGAGGGGCGTATAATTCCAATTATCACGAGCATTTGGGTCTGCACCATGTCGCAAAAGGAGACTGACTACTTCAGCATGACCAAAAGAACATGCGTTATGAAGAGGAATAAGCCCCCCATCATCACGTGCTTGGACATTTGCACCATTCTGAAGCAAATATTCAACTACATCTTTCCGCCCAAAACCTAGAAGAAAGCAAATTATCCACATTTAAGTTTGCCAAAGAAAATATATCAATTAGTACTGATAAGTACTAGCTACGCTAAAATGTCTTTGGATGAAGAATAACAAAAGATTCAACAATTCAAAAAATAACTGATGAAAAGAGGATCTGGAATATATCACTAACTAACCTTACTGAGAAAGCCAAGGGTCTCTCTAACGGTTTAGGTAATACAGCTGATCCTTGAACGACATGCATATGAACTGCATGGGTCCACATATAAGTAGATTTTTTACAGTACTTTACATGTATTTTTCTCTTTGTTATTATTGTTAAGAATACAGTATATAGGACATATAATATACAAAATATGCATTACTTGACTGTATTATCAGTAAGGCTTCTATGGTCAACAGTAGGCTGTTAGTGGTTAAATTTTGGGGAGTCAAAAGATATATACAGATTTCTGACTGCACAGGCGGTCAACACCCCTGCCATGTTGTTCAAGCGTCACCTGTACCACTAACTTCAGAGAATGGTTATGAAATAGGTGACTGAAAGCCCAATGTTCAAATGTTTTCCACTCTAGATTAGCATTTTACTTTAAGAGACTTTATTTATTTATTTGACAAAGAGAAAGAGATCACAAGTAAGCAGAGAGGCAGGTAGAGGTGGGGGGAAGCAGGCTCCCTGCTAAGCAGAGAGCCCGACATGGGACTCGATCCCAGGACCCTGAGATCATAACCCGAGCCGAAGGCAGAGGCTTTAACCCACTGAACCACCCAGGCGCCCCTAGATTAGCGTTTTTAATTACATATACAGAGTTCTACATATTTAGAGTGCATATATTTTCACATGTCCCAAATATGTAACTCTTGCTACAGAATCTCTTTCCCACATCTATCTCATAAAACGGTTCCACTAAATTGGGGGACTGTGAGATAGCAACAAAAGAAATCTGCTTACAGTTTATATTTGTCTATGCAGTGAAGATAAAAGTGATCCTAGGCGAAGGTGTTGACATCAAGTGTCTTCAAAGGAGCCCCTACTTTGTCACATGCACAACCAAGCAACTTCTTTCTAGGTAGGAGGCCTCCTTTAGAAAACCATGTACCATAGTTCTGCTGTAACTGCCCCCATATCAAAACAGAAAGTCCTACAACTCATTTATACTGGTTTACAGATTTAGTAACAATGAATTTCAATCTCTTACCATTCTCATTCTCATATAACAGCACTTAAAACCTTTCTACAGCTAAAAAAATGAAATGAAAAGAATTTCAGGCATATGTTAAAGCAGATGGGGAGGTATATGTGTGTGCTGGGAGAGAGAGAAAGCCCTTTTTACTTATCTAAAGTTTCACCCCAATATTCTTAAAACCACCAAGGCTGAATATGGTTCTTCTAAGATCAGAGTGCGAGCTGAATGAGAAAGCAGTGGTAGAATGTTTTTAAGGTATATGCCTGGGGCTGCCCCAGTTACAGCCGATGGAAGAATTAGATGGCTGGAAAGATTAACTGGATTCTACGTTTTAATATTGCTAGGCTTCATGTTACAAAGACGAGTATCTTTGTATCTCTGATTCTCCTTATTCTCAAAGAGCTCACAATTTAAGACAGAAACTAAAAGAGCCAAAAATTTCAATACAATACGACTGCCATAACATATAAAACGCTACAGAGTCCAAAGCAGGGAATACCCAAATTGGGGGAAAGCAGAGAATAAGGACTAACCAAGGAGAGTCCTGCAATGACATCTGAGCTGAAGGCTTACAGAAAAATTAAGGGGTCATTAGGAGAATAGGGAGAGGAAAGATGAGGGTAGGATTGGGACAAGGGAAAAGCACTGAAGTCCAAGCACAAGACACAAAAAGTACACAGGCACAGAAGCATAAAAGAGCAAATCATTCCTAATAGGATTCAGAATGCCAATTAGGCATTAGATGCCAGGTAAGGAAGAACCTTTTATATGTCATGCTAAGGTAGTATCTGGATTTTGTCTTATGGAATAGTGAATAGTGTTTTTTAAAACTGTTTTCATGGGGCACCTGGGTGGCTCAGTGGGTTAAAGCCTCTGCCTTTGGCTCGGGTCATGATCTCAGGGTCCTGTGATCGAGCCCTGCGTCAGGCTCTCTGCTTGGTGGGGAGCCTGCTTCCCCCTCTCTCTCTGCCTGCCTCTCTGCCTACTTGTGATCTCTCTGTCTCTCTCTGTCAAATAAATAAATAAAATCTTAAAGAAACAAAAAACTATTTTCAGGCAGATTTTAATGGAATCATTTTCTGTCCTTAAAAAAATTTGAGCTATAACTTACATAAAACACATGAGTTTCAGGCATACAATATAATAATTCAGTATTTATATACATTGCCAAATAATCACAATAAGTCTAGTTAACATCCAACACCACACCTAATTACAAATTTTCTTGTTATGAAAACTTTTAAGATCTACTCTTAGTAACTTTCAAATATATAGTGATTAACTATAGTCACTATACTGTACATTACATTTTTTGTAATGGAAGCTTGTATCTTTGGACCTCCTGTACCCAGCACTCACCCCTCATCCCCTACTTCTGGCGACCACCAATCTAGTCTATCTGTGAGTTTGGGTTTTTTGTCTTGTTTTTTGTAAGATTCCACACATAAGTGAAATCATACAGTATTTCTTTCTTTTACTTAGCATAATGCACTCAAGGTCAATCCATGTCACAAGTAGCAATATTTCACTCTTGCAGTTAAATAATATTCCATTATAAATATATACATATACCACATTTCCTTCATCCATCAATTGACACTTAGGCTGCTTCAGGTCTTGACTACTACAATGAACCAGGGTGTGCATTTATCTTTTTGAGCTAACAATTGCTAATGAAATCTTATAAAATTCCAATATATGGTGTGATCACTGTAAAAATACCCAATGCCTGGTACATAACTGGAACTCATAGAGTTGTAAATTAACTGAATTCAGTATAACAATACAATTCAGCTTGAATCTTCCTTCTTCAAAAGCCCTCGCAAAGACCCAAAGGAAATAATCCCTGTATTACTGAGGCATCTCTTAGAAATAGTATAAAAAATACTGCTATACAAGCAAATACCTAGTAATGTTTAAAAACAACAAAACAAAACAATGTTCTGCATCTTTCTTTAAAAAAAAAAAATCTAGTAATATCCCAGAAATCAACTCCTATCAGTATCTGTTTTATTTGTTGGAAGTATCATAATTTAACTATAGCTCTTCCTCAACTTCTGCTGGGGTTATAGCCTGATAAACCTATTAAAATTAAAATACTCTTAAGTCAAAAATGCACTTACTACACCTAACCCACTGAACATCAATCACAGCTTAGCCTAGCCCGCCTTAAATAAGCTCAAAACACTTAATATTAGTCTACAACTGGGCTAAATCATTGAACACAAAGCCTATTTTATAATATAGCGTTGGGTATCTCCTGCAATTTATTGGACACTATATTGAAAGAGAGTCACATAACAGTTGTACAGAATGGCTTTAAGTGAACTGGCTGTTTACCCTCGTGACTGCATGGCTGACTGGAGCTATAGCTCAATGCCCCCGCCCAGCATCATGAGTTTCATACCACATAGTGCCAGCCTGGGAAAAGATCAAAATTCAAAATTTGAAGTATGGATCCTACTGAATGCAGACCATTGTAAAACCGTACAATCATTAGTCAAACCATCATCAGTTAGAGATCTGTAATTCCTTTCTTATGGATAGTTGTTACTAATTTTTTGCTATTGTACGTATTGTCAGAAGTAACTAAAAAGAGAAGAGAAAATTGACAGCATCTGGTGACTTCTTTGGGGACAGAGAAGGAGTGGAGGTGACTATCCGATCTCTGAGAAACAAAACAAACAGGTTTTGTGGGCTAAAATGATTTGGTTTTAGAAATGCTTCGTGAAGTGCTTGTGGATCAAATACCAAGTAGAAAGTTCTGCAGATCCTGAACTTAGGAAACCACTATGAGCTAGAGCTATGACCACCAAGATGCCATTTCAAGCCATGCATGAGAAAATAAATGAGCTGGCTGGGTTTTCTATCTGTTTTGTTGAAAAAAGTGTACGTCTATCAAAGATCCATCACTTTTCATCTTGTACTTTAGTACCTTCTTACCTTCTCAAGGTCTCTTCTCTCCCCACTCCAAACAACCTCCCCCTTTCTACTAGACGATTCTTGACCCTATGTAAACATTTTCTATGGGGCGCCTGGCTGGCTCAGTGGGTTAAAGCCTCTGCCTTCGGCTCAGGTCATGATCTCAGGGTCTTGGGATCGAGCCCCGCATTGGGCTCTCTGCTCAGCAGGGAGCCTGTTTCCCCCCCCCCCCCCCCCCCCGCGCCTGCCTCTGTGCTTACTTGTGATCTCTCTCTCTGTCAAATAAATAAACTTTAAAAAAACAAAAACAAAACAAAAAAGTGTTCTACATCTTCCATTTTATGAAAAAATATTCTCCCTAAACTCAAATTTCCATTTCTCTGCTCCCCTGCATAATCAAATCTCTAAAGGCTGTCACCAATTCTATCTCCTATTCACACTTCTTCCAAATCCAATCTGGCTTCTGCTTCTTCCTGGTAACTGCTTTCATCAAGGTCATTTAAAATCTCCATGTTGCCAAATTCAAGGGATATATGTCTATCTTCATTTGACCAGACCCCTCAACATTTGGCACCTAAGTACTCCCCTCCTTGCTGAAACAGCCTCTCCAAAATTTCCATTTCATCACACACTTCTGGTTTTCCTGTCTCATCCATTCATTTAACAAATGATCAGGGAATATCTACTACATGACAGACACTTTTTTTGGTGCCCGGGACATGCTAGTGAACAAGAGACCAAATCTTTGCCTTTGAGGAACTTCTATTCTGTGGAGATGGGGGTAACTGAGCAATAACTGCAAAAAATAAATATGCTAGAAGGTTATAGGAAAAAGAGCAGAATATGGAGTGATCAGGGTGTGTGTATGCAAGTGGGTTATAAAGTTGAATAGGGAGGTCACCACAGGTGTTGTTGGGATGGTAATATTTGATCAAAGACTTGAAAGATAGGGAGTTAGCCTTACTGCCAAAAGTATGGCCAGACTGACTGAAGCTGAGTGAGAAGGCAGTAAAGTAGATGAGGTTAAAAGTAATGAGGGCCAGATACAGGGCTCAAGGACCACTCTAAGAATCTGGTGGCAATTGTCAGAATAACTCGTGGCAGATTCTGGATACTCTGAAGGTATCTTTCTCATGGATTGGATGTGGGGTGAGCGTAGGGGTGAAAAGGTGAGAGTGAGAGGAGTTATGCATGACATTAAAGTTTTTGGACTAAGATAAAGGGGTGGAGCTGGGATCAAGTTAGATGGGAAGGCTGCAGACAAAATAGGTCTGTGGCAGAAGAGGAGGAATTCAAGTCTAGGCTGTCCTATTGTGTCCTACTTACCCAAGGCCATCTTGCTTCCTCCACCTAATTTCTAAATGTTCTCATTCCTCCAGGATCAGTTCTCTATCCTTTCTCCCCTTCTTAGATGATCTCATCTACTCCTATGGCATACAGTACCATTTAAATTTAAATTTCCAGTCTAGCTAGACTTTTCACCTGAATTCCAGACAGTTTACTGGACATACCTCCACCTGGATATTTCAAAGTCATCTCAAACTCAACATGTTCCCAAACTTCTCTTCATTTCCAATGACCCTTGCTCTGACTCAACCACTACTATATCCAGCCTGAACTACTTCAACAGTTTAATTGGGCCTCTCCACTTCTGTCCCCAGTAACCTTTTAAGAACAATCATCATGGAGTGCCTGGGTGGTTCAGTTGGTTAAGTTTGACTTTAAAAAAAAAAAAAGTCTGACTTCTGATCTCAGCTCAGGTCTTGATTTCGGGGTCACTGAGTTCAGGCCCCAGGTTGGGCCCCATGCTGGGTATGGAGCCTACATAAAAGACAAAAATCAAACCAAAAACAAAAAAAAACCCAAAAAACAAACAAAAAAACCCACCAAAAAATAATTGTTAAGTTACTTAAATTATTTAAACCACGATATAATATGTAGCAATATATTATTATATCACCAATGATATAATATTTCTTTAAATAGTTCACTGGATTCCTAGTGATGCTCACAGAATAAAATTCAATCACTCTACTGTGTCCTACAATGCCTGCTGCATGAACTAGCTCTTACCTACTTCTCTAATTTCATTTCATACAACTCTTCAGTTTCCAAGCTATGATCCAGGTTTCTTTCAGTTTATCAGGGACTTGGTACATGCTGCCCTTCTGCTTGGACTGCTCCTCCCTTGTTCTCTGCATTTCTCACTACTTACTGTAGTCATCTCTCACTATTCATTCCTTCTATTTATTGTCTAATCCATTTAAATGTCGCCATCTTAAGGAGGCCATCCCTGACCATTACACCTAAAGCCGTCCATTCTACCCACCCGTAATACTTCCTATCTTAACATTCTGTTTACTTGGTCTCCCCCTCTTGTCCACTAGAATGGAAGCTGCAGAAAAATGGGGATTTTTGTCTGTGTGATTCACAGCAATGTCCTCTGGCACTTACTAAAATCTGAATTTACTTATCTCCTGGGCTCTTAAGTTCCATAAAAGGCAGGAACCAGTCTCTCTTAGTTTATCATTACTGACCCAGCGTCCTTCATACTGTGTGACACATAAAAATTTATTGATATTTGGTGAGTTAATATATCATAATATGAGAAAAGAAGACTGAGAAGTAAAATTAAGAAAGAATGATACTGCAGAAACCATGAAGGAAAATTTAAGGAGGAAAAGGCCAAATCTTTTGCCACTACGCTTTGACTTGAGTCTTCCTTATCTTTGCCTGGACATCACTGACCTTACTGTCCTCTCCAAGTAAGTCACCCACTGTTGCCCCAATCAATAATTCTGCTATCCAGCCATTCAGTACCCACATAGAGGAAATGCTTTTGGAAAATAATTATTAAACTGGAGAGTAAGAGAAAAGTAGAATAAAGTAAAATTAGTAGTCTTCTGGTAAGTACTCTTTAAAAAAAAAAACAAAAACAAAACTTTACAGGATATATTCTGATCATGTTCTCACTGGCCAGGTAAAACATGAGAAGGCATATCCTTAGAGTTAATGCCAATCTCCAAATCCCAAGGATCTCTTTACAAAGGTATCAGAAGCCTAAAGTTAGTAGTCATGGTTGCTCAGGATACACTGCAGTCTATTTTATAATTATGGAACAGGACTCACCTTCACATACTGCTCTACATTTAAAAATACTGATGAAATCATACATTGAGTTTGAATTCACTAAAAAGCACTGGCAGGAAAACAAAACAGGCTTATTTGGAAAGTAAATTTGCTGATCAATAAACTGTTACTTAATGGTAGGTATTATGTCCTGTGCATTTCTGCTCACTGGCCAAGGCCAGTACCTGGCATATAGCAGGACTTGATAAACATTTGTTCAGTACATTGTCTAATATTTTGTTGGAAGAGTAAGCAAATGACCCTCACAAGAGACAACACAGTTGACGATATGTGACCATTAAGGAGTCTATTCAATTTTTTTCTTGTCAAATTTCACTACTATGTCAGTGCCATAAGTTTCAGGACTATTGCCAACCATGACTATTGTTAACATCTTATTTTGCTACTATACTAAAACATGATTTAATCTGAATGGCTTCCAAAGGGCAGAGGAAGTCACAACAGAAAAAACAATTTAGACTCTCAGAGAGTTTCACCGAGGGCCACCACCTCCCCCTTTTTTTTACAGTCCAAATATGGGCCATTGATATAACCTGTCCAATATGAAATGATACTGATGTCCAGGCTGGTGTCACACAGGGCTTTGTCAGAAGGAAAAGCTCAGAAACAGAAAATGTCAAAAAACACTACAAGCCAGAGAAGGCTCTTGCGGTCTGGGAGTTGGGGATGTATAATCAAGAAGCCTTCATCTTTGACTTATACAGCCAGGACTCTTAACAGATTTTTCTGAGGGATGCTATTTTAAACCTCTCATTTACTATTAATTTTAGTTTACCAAGATCCAGAAAAGGTACTTTCCACATATATTTCTTTAGAATGAGGAATATAAGCAGTAAGGTTTTGCTCAGCTCAATGTGGGACAGATACACTACCTCTCTAGTCAGATTAGGGGAAACCTGGAAAAGACTGCCATGGCCTCTGGGTTGATTAAATCCTGACAATCTGAATGGGGGAGTACTGAAACAAATACTCCAAACTAGTTATTATTGAAGTAAATCTCTAAATCCAAAAAGATCTGAAGAAAGAGGTGTAGCTCAGGTCTTGGCAATATACTGGGAGATCTGGTAAGTCAAGAAAGATTCTGAATTCTTAAACAGACTGGTCTTTACTTGATATATATATATATATATCTTTTTTTTTTTTTAAACTGATGTAGGATTTAATCATTTCCCACAACAAAAACAAACCCTGGAAACAATCTATAATTCTAGTCCTAGTAAGGTATATGGGTCCATTTTGTGCATCTCCTATAATTACAGCATTGGCCTATAGTCAAAAGTAGGAAAAGTTATGGAGATGTTTTTGGAGGTCTTTGACAACACCATATTGGAAAAAGATATGAATGGCAATCACAAAGGCTATTATATCTTCAGTAGTTGACTTGTAAAAACATTCCACTTTTTTGTATCAGTTCAACTTCTGACCATTTGGTCCAACTGCCCACTCCTTCTTTCTTTCTTTCTTTTTTTTTAAGATTTTATTTATTTATTTGTCAGAGAGAGAGAGAGAGAGAGAGCGTGAGAGAGCGCGCGCGCACAAGCAGGCAGAGAGTGGCAGGCAGAGGCAGAGGGAGAAGCAGGCTCCCTGCTGAGCAGAGAGCCTGATGTGGGACTCGATCCCAGGACCCTGGGATCATGACCTGAGCTGAAGGCAGCTGCTTAACCAACTGAGCCACCCAGGCGTCTCTGCCCACTCTTTCTATAACATTTCTGAAAGACGCCAATCCAACCACTGTTTGAACACTTCCAGCCAATTCCACAGTCAAACAGATTATTAAAGACAGTCTGGTTCCTTGTAACCTTTCACCTACTGGCCTTGGTTTTGACTGCCCAAGCCACACAACTCATATCCAATATCCATTTCACTTTTTTACTTGTCTTCTACATAGCATTGTCTAACCTCAGTCTTCTTTCATCTTTAAAGTGACTCTAGTTTTCTTATCTGTTGCTTTTGTAATAAATTCCAGATATTCCAATTTTACTTCCCTCCTCTGAATAAAATACCAAAAGATGGGCGCCTGGGTGGCTCAGCTGGTTGAGCGGCTGGACTCTTCATTTCAGTTCAGGGTTGAGGGATCTAGCCCCGCACTCAGTGCGGAGTCTACTTGAGATTCTCTCCTTCTCCCCCTTTGCCCTCTCCCCAATAGCACACTTTCCATCTCTCTCTCAAATAAATAAATCTTTAAAACAAAGACACCAACCATCTCCAAAACTCTCTTACATGCAATTCACACAACTGAATATAGTAACTGAAATTTAGTCTTAGTCCAATATAGATGTCTGAGTAGCAAAGAAACACAAGTATTACCTTGTTTAGCTAGAACTCTATAATGCAAGCTCTTTTCAATTTGTCATTCTGCAATAACATATAAATATGTACCACATCTCTTTCCATAACCTCTATTTGTGAATTCCTTAAACCTAAAAAATGTCTTACATATTTCTCTACTGAACGATACCTCTCTGCATGCCGCAAAGACTGAAGCCATGGAATTCTATCACCACCCCCAACACGATCTTAAGATTCTAGAGAATGCTATATATTTCCTTCTTTGGCTATGACAGACAACATGACTTCTTCTAAAGGTTTTGTCTCTCTTCTTTATTTTTCAGAAATAAATTCAGAGAACAAATCTCCTTTACTGAAATCTGCTGTTTTCTAGGGGATTATACTGTCAAGAACGTCAGATGCTATTGCTTTTGGCAAAATTAGATTTGCAGCTTCCCTATTCATCAACAAGTTTTGTGATGTATTAAAAAAATCATTCATATCCTCTGTGTGTTGTGGGATATTAAAGAGGAAACAATTTTTTTCTCATAAGAAATGGCTGCTGAAGGGGCACTTGGGTGGCTCAGTCTATTAAGTGTTCAACTCTTGATTTTGGCGCAGGTCATGATCTCAGGATCATGAGACCAAGCCCCTCACTGGGATCCAAGCTCAGCGCAGAGTATGCTTGAGATTCTTTCTCTCCCTCTGCACCCCCCTACCCTGAGCTCATTCTCTGTAAAATAAATAAATCTTAAAGACCAAAATAAATGGCTTCTTAAATCATTTATCTAGAAGAAATGCAATCTAGTTTAATAGTAAAAAGCACCCAATAGAAAAAAGTTCCTATTTATGTTTATTATTTTTCATTAACAGAAGAATTTAACTCCTTGGGAGTTAACTGACTTGGGAGCAAGTGACTATTCCTTTAACTTAACTAAATATTTTAGATGAGAAGGCAAATCTAATTTTTTCTAAACTGTTCTATCATGATTCATTTCCTTAGTCTGTACAAATCTCATTCCTTGTCCTTGGAAATCAAAACAGAAAGACAAAAACATGTCCCCTCCCCCCAGAAAACCTCCAAACTTTAATTGGTCACCCCCCCCCCCATGGCTTACCCTACAATGTACAAACACAAGGAACTGCTTGGCCAAGCAGTTCCAAGGTCCCCACACCTCCACTGAGCTTCCAATGGCATGTTTATATGTACACCAAAATGACAGCTCACTGTCTACAAGAGATTATAAAATGTATTTTCCTCATGTAAAGGAAAATGCAGCTGGATACATTTATTTAAAAATTAAAATAGGCTCTCTCATTAACTACTAACTCAGATTCAATTTACAAAGCTAATTTTTTAAGTTTCTTATATGCCTGGGTTTAAATGCAAGGCTTTTAATGCTCTGGTTTAATGTACACCATTAGTACCTTTTATTACTCTCCTTTTACACCTTAAATTCTTAGTTGTATAACCTGTACTAGATAATTTAGGTAAATAGACACGTTGGTTCCTAAAGCAAATTTTCCATTTCAGTCAGAGCCACAAGAAATCTATGTAAAAAAAGTACTTTGAAATGTTGGGAAAGAACTGAGGACGGGATGGTGGAGGAGGAACAAGGTCAATAAGAAGCTAATCCCATAACCTCTAAATATTACTATTTTCAGATATGAACTCATTAACACACCAAATTCTTGAAAGGTAGCAACTAAGATCTTGCTTGGCTATTTTTATCCCACAGATCAAGTGAACAGAATCTAAGTAACACTACCCTTTGGATTACTTATCAGTTGGTTATGACAATTTGCCAAATTGGTTGTTTAAATGTTGACTACATGGCCAAACAGGACAATCCAAATTAGCTGAGAAAAGATAGATAGCACCGATCTCTAAAATTTGAGGCAAAATGGCAAACAGGTGAGATGTGACTTTAGTATTTTTCTCCTTTCTGCTGCTCACAGGCTGTTTCTAGTTCTCACACCAAACCTTCCTCTTAAAAGGCTCCCCAAATAGGAACCCAACAAAGTTGGAAATGATAAAGAAAGCATACCCTCTAGTAGTATTTAGATTTTATTTTATTTTTTTTTTAAAGACTTGGAGGAACTTTTTTTTAAAAAGATTATTTATTTGAGAGAGAGAGAGAGAGAGAGAGATCACAAGTAGGCATTGAGGCGGAGGCGGAGGGGGGGGGCAGGGAGCAGGTTCCCTGCTGAGCAGAGCCCTATGCGGGGCTGGATCCCAGGACCCTGAGATCATGACCCGAGCCGAAGGGAAAGGCTTCAACCCACTGAGCCACCCAGGTGCCCCTAGATTTTAAAAGTTAAAGCAAACAACTCAAGTAAAAGCAATGTCTGTGAATATGGGAAATTATTCTCACACTTTCTCTGTTGATCATGCCTACTCCAAAAAAGGGGAAGTTTTTTAAAACATATTCTTCTAGGGCACCTAGGTGGCTCAGTGGGTTAAGCCTTTGCCTTCAGCTCAGGTCCCCCAGGACGCCAAATCAAGCTCTCTGCTCAGCAAGGAGCTTGCTTCCCCCTCTCTCTGCCTGTCTCTCTGCTTACTTGTGATCTCTCTAATAAATAAATAAATTCTTTAAAAAATAAAAAAACCCGTATTCTTCTGCTTTTTCAAAAAATTATTTTAATCATGTAACACAAAATAAAAAACCAAGATTATCCTAAGTATGAGAACCTATTCCCATTTTCAATCATGCATACCTCACCTGAAGATCTTTTCCCCAAGTGAAAGGTATAAATGCTTTATGGAAATAGTTTCTCAGGGTCTCACCCCTACTTCTTCTTAATTCTTCAATTAAACCCAATACTTTTACATCATAAGGTCAACCTAGTAAATATTAAAAGGAAAAGTAATTCAAACGATCTAAGTCTCAGAATGAGGTGAGATGTGTCCCAACTTCAATTCTAGATCTCAGCTTAAGTACCTCCACCATCTTTTCCTCTCATCCTACCACTTTCCACCCCAACTTGTGTATGTGGCAGCCACAACCCGCCCTCACCCCCCCAAGTCAGATCTCAGTTCACCCAAACTTGACTATTTCCAGTTCTAGCCTCTCCAGAAACTTGCTAATGACTGGCTATCCTGATAAACCCATTAACACTAATGTGTCGATGGCTAATTAAGCTGCTACTCCTAAATTACACTCTTGTTATTTTACAAAGGCCTTTAAAACCTAAACCCAAGGACTGATAAAGAGTTACAGCGGAACTTGAGAACGATAAATTTTGGAGATAACTGGCCTTTCAAATCACAAGGTCTACTGCGTCCCCTACTCTTGTGTATGGAAGGCTCTTAGAGTAGCAAGACCGGAAGTTGGTACAGGTATTGTTGATACAAAACAAAGCAAAAAAAAAAAAAAAAAAATTCCAGCGAGTCGGGCACGCTCGCCCCCTAGCCCCAAGTCCTCGCCTTGGCCTCCAATCGATGAAAGTGAGATGACCAGCACTGGAGTCCTAGGGGGAAAAGCCCGGGGCAGAGAAGTGTAGCGTTTGGTTTCAGGCCTGAGAGCAAGGGTGGGCAGGTGGGGTGTAGGGCGAAGCGAGGCGGCATCGGTCTCGGTTACCTGCGGCAAAGTGCAGTGGGGTGGATTTCCTGCCTGCCGTGTCGCGGCTGTTCACCTTCTCGGGGGTCACTAGCCTCTTGACTCGCTCCACGTCCCCGTTGCGGCACGCCTCGAACAGCTCGCGGGCGGCTGGTTCCACGGCCTCGGCCGCCGCGCCCGTGCAGGCCGCGCCCCCGCCGGCGCAGCGGCGGCCCGACATGATCCTGGCCGCCGCCGCCGCCGCCAACAGCAGCGCCAGCAACGGCAGCAGGAGCCCCGGCCCTGCAAGCAAGAGGGCGAGGCCCCCGGGAGCAGACGCGCTCAGGGCCTGGGCCGCTCGGCTCCCTGCTGTCACCGGGGTCCGCGCAGTCCCATGGCCGCGCCGCCGCGCGCCCCTCGCTCGGCCCCACGACCCCGGGCTGTCCCTCCGCAGCGGAGGCAGCGCTAAGCCGCCGCTCGAGCCCCAAAGCAACGAGGCGGCGGAAGCTGGCAAGGCCCCTCCTGCCAGCTCTGCTGAGCCCCGGGAGGGCACGTGACGTGGGCCGGCGCGTGCGCAGTGATGGGAGACCGGCCCGGCAGGTTTCGGCGAGTGGGGCCTTGCGGAGGGGCTTGTGGGAAATGTGAGGCGAGAACCTTTGGCCGCGGGAGGAGAAGGGGCTTCGTTCCACCGCCATCTTTGCAGTGGGGTTTTGCTGAATTCGAATGGTTTTGGTTATTGCATTTTTTTAAGGCATGGATTTCCTGAGCTGAATTTCCTTATTGTTATTACACTGAAAACAGCCTTTGAAAGTTTCCACCCGATCTTGCATATTATTTTGGAATTATTAGCGTGGAAATTTCCATTTTTCAGCTTTCACAATCCCTTTCTTCTGGGGATTTCTTTTCCGTTTTCTTTACTGTCTCTTCCTTTCCCCTGCAACTGCTATTCTGTTGTTTCTTGTGAGTCATATCTCGAAGCGAATGAGTTGCTTTCTATTTAACTGGAAGTTTGGATAAGCTGCCCCAAGGAAAGCGATGAATGTTTGTTCCAATTCTAAATTAATAATTGAAAGGGATGGCTCTGATTAATTAGTCTTCCCATAGTCGTTAAGTCAGAAGTTACTAATGGGCCCGTAAGGATATCAGCATTGTACTGATTTGGCTGGGGTGTGGATACACTGGGTATACGCATCACCGGCAAAGTTTAATGATGTACTACACACACGCACACACACCATCAAAGGAAGGAAAGCACACAGTTAATTGTCACGCTTAAGGTAGTGATCTAGATGTTACCATTCCCTACTCCATGCCCTGGCCTCAGGAAACTGCTTGAAAGTAAGGTATGCTTACATGAAATGATACATGTTGACCTTTGGCATGCTGACAAGCATTTTTCCCCTTGTCTTTAACTTCTTAACCTGTTTTTCAGGAAAATCAATTTCTGGGAATGTTGACTCACTACTGTGCAAGAAGACAGAGGATGTACACTTTTAGAAAGGAACACTTTTATATATATATATAAATTATATAACTATACATGATACTATATTTAGTAGTTTAAATTATATTGCATTTTAATAAAATGAATATCCATGAATGCATGTAAGAACTAGAGCACCAATACTATTCCATCTATCCTTTTCTTTCCCATTTCATCCACTTGCCAAATGTGTTCCCAATTTTATTATTCTGTGTATACTAATTTGTCCTTATTAATCCTTTCCCATGTGTGTATCCCTCAACAACATATTGTTCAGTTTCACTTGTTTTGGAGCTTTATAAAAATGCCAGTCTTTGTGATCTTTTTTCACTTAAGGAGATGTTTGTAAGTCTCATGAATTCATTTTCATTGCTTTTTAGAGTTGCCTTGTATGAATACAATACAAATTTACAATTTTACTGGCCACTTGGTTTGCTTCAAAGTTTTGTTATTATGACCATTTTGGTTTTTTATAGACTTTATTTTTTTGAGAGATAGAACAGTAAATGAGTGCTGATGAGGATGTGGAGAAATTCTGGAATTCTTGCACATTTTTGGTGGGATTATAAAATGGTGTGACTACCATGAAACAGTATGGCATTTCCTCAAGAAATTTAAAATCAGACTATCATATGATCCAGTAATCACTTTGATATATACAGAAGAACTGAAAGCAGAATCTCTAAGAGATATTTGCACAGCCACATTCACAGCAGCATTATTCACAACAGCCAGGTGGAACAACTCAAATGTCCATAGCAGATGAATGGATAAATGAAATGTGGTATACATATACAATAGATATTATTCCACTTTTAGGGGCACCAAGGTGGCTTGTCAGTTAAGCTTCTGCCTTCCGCTTAGATTGTGATCCTGGGGTCTTGGGGTTCTGGGATCTAGCCCCTAGTCAGGCTCCCTGCTCAGTGGGGAGCCTGCTTCTCCCCCTCCCTCTCCCCTTCCCCCCCAGCTTGTGCTTGTGTCTTCGCTCAGGCATGTGCAGCCTCTCTCAAATAAATAAATAAAATCTAGGGGCGCCTAGGTGGCTCAGTGGGTTAAAGCCTATGCCTTCAGCTCAGGTCATGATCTCGGTCCTGGGATCGAGCCCCACATCGGGCTCTCTACTCAGCAGGGAGCCTGCTTCCCCCTCTCTCTCTGCCTGCCTCTCTACCTATTTGTGATCTCTCTCTCTCTCTCTCTCTCTCTGTCAAATAAATAAATAAAACCTTTAAAAAAATAAATAATTTTTTTAAAAAAAAGAATATCATTTCACTTTTAAAAAAAGAAGTAATTCCTGTCACATTCTAGGACATGGATGAAGCTTGAGGACAATATGCTAACTGAAATAAGCTGGTTGCAAAAAGGACAAATACTATATGATTCCACTTACATGAAGTGTATTAGTTTGTTAGGGCTGCCATAATAAAATAGCACAGAATGGGTCTATACATTTTTATGCTTTAGCAAAAAATAGGTAGAAAATATAATTTTAAAGTCTTTTATGGACAATTTCAAACATACACAAAAATAAGGAGAATAGTATAATGAACTCCCCCATAACCATTACCTAGCTTCAACAATTGTCACTATTTTGCCATTCTTCTTTTATCTCTTCCCTTATTTGTAAAACAAACTATTTAAAATGATTTTTATCAACTTCTAAACATACAAAATATCATATCACTTTGCTAATGAATATTTAGGTATAAGTGTCTAATAATTAAAGATCTTGGTTTTTTCCCCATAATGAATACCATTCAAACATATTAACCTAACCAAGTTAATATCAATACCTTAGAATCATCTACTATCCAGCCCATATTAAAATGTCTACAAGTGCTTCAAAAATGTCTTTTTACACTAGTTTGATAAGCCATTCTTTTTTTTTTTTTTTAAAGATTTTATTTATTTGACAGAGAGAAACACAGCTAGAGAGGGAACACAAGCAGAGGGACTGGTAGTGGGAGAAGCAGGCTTCCTGCCGAGCAGAGAGCCCGATGCGGGGCTCAATCCCAGGCCCCTGGGATCTGACCTGGGCCGAAGGTAGACGCTTAACGACTGAGCCACCCAGGCGCCCCTTGATAAGCCATTCTTAAGGAAAACCACTTATGGTTGCAATAAAACTAGAATGTGCAAAGCCTATATGAAAGAAACAATAGAATTTTATTGAAATTCATTAAAGAACACCTAAATAAACAGATATGCCACATCCAAGGATGAGAGGACTCAATATCCGGACCACAGCAATTCTTCCTGAATTGATCTATAAATTCAAGTCTCATCAAATTCCCAATGGGGTTTTGAAGGAACTCAGGACTGATTCCAAAATTTATATGGGAGACCAAATCTCAAAAAAAAGCAAGGAAGAGTTAGGTGTGAGATTTTCCCTTTCCCGATATCAAAACTTATTACCAACTTGTATTATGATAGTATTAGAGGATGTGTTAAGATGTATTGGAGGAGGAATATCTAAATCAATCACTGGAATGAAATACAGTCCAGAGATAGACTCATGAATATATGGAAGATTAAAGTGGCACTGCAACTCTCATCTGAAAGGAAGGAATTTTATTTTATTATTATATTTTAAAGATTTTATTTATTTATTTGACAGAGAGAGAGAGAGATCACAAGTAGGCAGAGAGGCAGGCAGAGAGAGGGGGGAAGCAGGCTCCCTGCTGAGCAGAGAGCCCGATGTGGGGCTCCATCCCAGGACCCTGAGATCATGACCTGAGCCAAAAGCAGAGGCTTTAACCCACTGAGCCACCCAGGCGCCCCTGAAAGGAAGGAATTTTAATAAATAGTGATAGGACAATGTGAATATAGTTACCACTACTGAACTGTACACTTAAAAATGGTTAAGATGATATAAAGTGCAAATAACATTGAGGTTTTTTTTTCCCCACATGTTTATGGTCTATTTGTATTTCCTCTGCAGTAAGATGCTTATATCTTTAGCCCATTTTTATATTGGGTTGTTTACCTTTTACCATTGACTTGTGGGTATTTTGGATACTAATTCTTTGTCAGTGTTGAAACTATCTTCTCCCAGTTTATGGTATGTTTGTTTACTTTGCCAATGAAAAGATATCTCAACTTTAATATAGTTGAATTACGAATATTTTCATCTATTTTGTGTTTCTGCGTGTGTTTAAGAAATTTTCCCTGACCTCGAGATGGAAAACATATTCTTTATTTTCTTCTAAAAGTGAAAATTTTGCCTCTTACACTTACATCTTTAATCCTTCTGCCCTTGATTTTGGAGTACAGTATAAGATAGATATTCAATATCTTTCACTTTTTTCATATAGATAGCAAACTGATTGTTGATGATATTTAGATTTAATGCTGTAATGGGTTAAGATTTGGGGGGATTTTGAGATGGGGTAAAATGTATTTTGCACATGTGATGGATGTGGGTTTGGGGGAGCCAGAGGGCAGACTATACTGAATTGAATGGTATCTCCTCTAAAATCATGTCCAGTTTGAACCTCAGTGTATGACCTTATTTGGAAATAGGGCCTTTGTAATGTAATTAAGTTGAGGTTATATTGGATTAAGATGGACCCTGAATACAACCACTGGAGTTCTTATAAGAAAGATAAGGACACATTAACACAGACACATAGGGAAAATGTCATGTGAGGATTGCTGGCAATCGCCAATAGCTAGAAGCATGGGAGGATCTTCCATAGAGTGTTTCAGAGAAAGCATGGCCCTGCTGACACCTTGATTTCCAGAATTATGAGAGAATAAATTTCTGTTATTATAAGCCACCCAGTTTGTGGTACACAGCCCTGGGAAATTAATACACTGACCCACTGAAAGTTGTTAAGAAATGCTTGTCAAACATAGGTATGTGTAGGACTGAAAGCTCACAAGATCATAGTAGACTAGGTAGGTGGATCAAATGAACAAGTGGTGAGGGAATGAAAAAGTGTGATTAAGTGATCTTGGCTCAAGTATGATGTTGCAGGAGTTTGGGAATGAGACAACCACTGCAAAATGATTTAGTGAGGAAGCTTTGGCTTGGTATTTAACTTGCTACCTAATGGGAACTGATTATATGCCTACTTTTCTTTTTCTTTTAAAGATTTTTTTTACTTATTTGACACACAGAGAGATAGAGAGAGATCACAAGTACACAGAGAGGCCGGCAGAGAGAGAAGGGGAAGCAGGCTCCCCGCCAAGCAGAAAGCCTGATGTGGGGCTCGAAACCAGGACCCTGAGATCATGACCTGAGCTAAAGGCAGAGGCCCCAACCCAGTGAGCCACCCGGGCGCTCCTGCCTACTTACTTTTCATCTGTGTATTCCTTTGAATTTCTCTAGATAAATAGGGATGGCATTTTGGCTTTTCAATTTCTATGGTATTTTCAGCTATTTTATGTTTAGGACAAAAATTTGGCGTATTTTGTTATTGCTAAAGCTGATAGAAATGCATCCTTATCTTATTTTGTAAAAAAATAAAAAAAAAAGGGGCGCCTGGGTGGCTCAGTCGTTAAGCGGCTGCCTTCGGTCCAGGTCAGATCCCAGGGGCCTGGGATCGAGCCCCGCATCGGGCTCTCCGCTCTGCGGGAAGCCTGCTTCTCCCGCTACCATTCCCTCCGCTTGTGTTCCCTCCCTTGCTGTGTTTCTCTCTGTCAAATAAATAAAATCTTTAAAAAAAAAAAAAGAAGAAGAAGAAGAAGAAAAAAAAACCAGAAAAAAGAACCTTCCGTATTTTTTCTTTTCCCCAAATGTTTGTTTGATGAAAATTTGAAAAACAGAGGTCGGCAAAAGGGAAAAGTATGTTAACAAAGGTCAATACCATGTACTTGTATTAGTGTTTGTGTCACAACTTGGGTTCTTTGGGAAGCTGACTCTGAGATGGAGGTCAGTGTGCAGGACATTTATTAGGGAGAGGTCTTGGAAGGGAGGCAAAAGAAACAGGGTTGGGGAGAGGGAGAAAGTTGAACTGAGATGCAGTCCCAATCAACCAACCTGATGATAAACCCTGGATCTGGGACAGTCTTCAAAATTGTCCCAAGTTTGGGCAAGGGGAACAGATGCTTATACTTACTGCAATGATCAGTCACTGGATACGAGCTACCCTTGGAAGGAGGCAGGATCTTGGGCCAGTTTTCTTCAGGCAAAAACGATCCCCAAAGAAGGCTGAGAGCTGAGGGCTGTCTTCCTGCAGCACTTCCAGGGGCTGAGGGGATAAGTGCGAGGGGATAAGTGCTCCATTTCTGGAGAGGGATTTGGGTGGCAAACGCAGCATCTACCATATATAGCTACAAAACATTGAGTTAATCATATACCACAATTCATGGCTGCCATGGACTGAATGCTTGTGTCCCCATCAAAATTCATATGTTGAAGCCCCAATCCCCAGTATAATGGTTTTTGGATGTGGGGCCTTTTGGAAGTAATCAGGCCATGAGGGTGGAATCTTTATAATGGGATTAGTGCCCTCAGAAGAAACATGAGAAAGATGATCTCTTTTTCCACCACGGGAAGATCAGCAAGAAGGTGGCCATCTGCAAATCAAAAAGAGGGTTCTCATAGGACATGAGGTCTGCTGGCCCCAGCATCCAGAACTGTGAGAAATATTTGTTTTTTATTTTGTATACTTATTTTTCTAAATTCATTTACAGACAGAAGTTTACTTCTGACAAGAAATTTACTTGTCATTTCCAATGACAAGTTCTATAATTTAAGTATATATTTTGTTATAGGACATCTGATTACAGTTGGGATTTAGAGACCATCATATACCTCATTTAAAAAAAAAAAGATAAACTCATGTTCAGGAGTCTAACTTCCCAAATCATAATCAATAGCTTTACTGAAGGGGAAGCTCTGAAACTTTGTGGTTAGAACTTCTACTTTTAGCATGATAGAGTAAAATGGCAGAAAAACGCACCCTTTAAGAATAACTAGAGAAGTTGGATTTAAGAAAAAGTCTTGGGTTTGGGGATGCTGCTAAGGCAACTTAGAACTTGAGAGGTCAAGATTCTGAACAGGGGAAAATCATGGAGAGCTGAACTAGCATTCCGCATTCATGTTTTTCCATGGAGAATCTCACAAATATGGGCTCAAGGAATGTGGATGGAAACCTGTAAGAGTCTTGAGGGGAAAGGATTGCTTCTGGAAAGCAGAGAAACCATCAGAGCTTTTGGCAATCCTGTGGATCCAAACAGACACAAATTGGAGGCAGGAGGGGCAGAAAACTGAGCCCGCTTGATTAAATTTATTCCAAGCCATTTTGCTGAATCCTGAAACAACAAAGTGTAGCACGCACAAAGCTAGGGAGAAAGTTTTTGAAAAGCAGAGTGGAGTTTTTTGGTCATCTCAGTCTACCAAGGAGTTAAGGATTAGAGTTCAAGATAGGTCATGAACGGGGCGTGATGAAGGGGGGACTGTGGGGTACTGCCCAAGCTGTTGGTTGGAATTCTCCAGGCTATACTCTAGGGTGGGAATGATGAAGAGGTAGAAAAAACCTATACTAAAACTGCAGCCTAACCTTGAATCATCAGTTCTGATTAGATTAAGGTGATTAGCCTATCTAGCAGAGGAAATGATGAACTCTCCCTGGAAATTCCCTCATGATCCAGAGCTTCTACAGTTTCTCAATATAATACCTGACTGTTGATCAAAAATATCAGGCATACCAAGAAATAAGACAAAATGACCATGAACACAAGAGAAAAATCAGACAGGTGATTCAGAATTATAGATATCAGCCAATTTTTAAAATATAACTATGATGAGGATATACAAGATAATAGAGAAAAAGGAGAAAATAGATTAAGAAAAAGAGAATCTCAGCAGAGACAAATGGGACAAAGTGAACAGGTCTGACATACATGTAATTCGAGTCCCAGCAGACTAAGAGCAAAAGGGAAAGCAAATGCTCCAAGATGGAAAAATAAAATGCAGAAAACAAATGAAGGGCAATGAAAAAGCTAAATATATGGGTAAATATAAATGGATTTTGACTACATAAAATAGCAGTAATGTTCTTTGCAATTTAAGATATATAAAATAAGTGTATAACATAGAATTAATATATAGAATTAATAACACAAAAGGCAGGTGATGGTAAATGGAGTTAAAGTGTTCTAAAGTCCTAGCATTAACAGGGAAATAATAAAATTAATAATTAATCTAAGGCTGTGTAGTGGCTTAAATTGTGTTCCTCCAAAAATATACAGGGAAATTTGTAGCTTTAAATGCATATATTGGGGAAGGAGCTAAGATTGTCTTTCAACAGATGAATGAATAAAGACGATGCGGTTCATATATACAATAGACTATTACTCAGCCATCAGAAAGGATGAATACCTACCATTTCATTGACATGGATGGAAACAGACGGGATTATACTAAGTGAAATAAGTCAATCAGAAAAAGACAATTATCATATGGTTTCACACATATGTGGAATATAAGGAATTGCACAGAGGACCAGAGGGGAAGGAAGGGAAAACTGAATGGGAAGAAATCAGAGAAGGAGACAAACCATGACAGACTCTGGACTCTGGGAAACAAATTGAGGGTTACAGAAGGGAAGGTGGAAGAGGGATGGGGTAACAGGGTGATTGGTATTAAGGAGGACACATGATGTGATGAGCATGGGCGTTATACGCAACTAATGAATCAGTGATCACTACACCAAAAAGTTAATGATGTACTATATGTTGGCTAATTGAACATGATAAAAAAATAAAATAAATGCATATACTGGAAAAGAAGAAAGACTGAAAATGAAGTATCTAAATAGTCACCTTGAAAATTTGGAAAAACAACAAAATACATCTAAAAAAGTAGGAAGAAGTAATTAAAGATATGAGCAGAAATTATTTAAATAGAAAACAAATGTACAAGAGAGAAAACCAATAGAACCAAAAGTTGGGTCTTTGAAAAGACTAGTAAATTTCAGAGACCTCTGGCAAGGTAAGTCAAGGAGAAACAAGAAAGAAAGCACAAAATTCCAAAGCGGGAATAAAAAAAAGGCCATTTCTACAGATCGTATAGACATTAAAAAAAAAAAAAAAAAAAAGACGATATATAAAACATAGATTCTATAGTCCCATATCTACTAAACAAGTTGATTCCGTAATTAAAAACTTTCCCATGAAGATGTTTTCAGAGAAAAAAAAAAGATGTTTTCAGGCCCACATGGCCTCATGGGTGAATTCTTACAAATATTTCAGGAAGAAATTACATTACTTTTATATAACTCCTCCACAGAACAGAAAAATATGAAGCACTTCCAACTCATTTTAAGAGGTTAGCATAACCTCTGGTACCAAAGCTTGAAAAAGATATTAAGAAATGAAATGAAGGGGCACCTGGGTGGCTCAGTCGTTAAGCATCTGCCTTCGGCTCAGGTCATGATCCCAGCGTCCTGGGATCGAGCCACGCATCAGGCTCCCTGCTGGCAAAAAGCCTGCTTCTCCCGCTACCATTCCCTCTGCTTGTGTTCCCTCTGTCAAATAAATAAAATCTTAAAAAAAAAAAAAATGAAATGAAATGAAAATCACAGGCCAATCTCTTACAAGAAGAGATATGTAGAAATCCTAAACAAAATGTTAGCAAACTAAATCCGTCAATGTACAAAGAGAATGGTATATCATGACCAAATTGGCTTTTGTTAAGGTTGGTGTGATATTTGAAAATTAATCACTATAATGCGTCATACTAATGGAAAAAAGTGGAAACACGTCATCATCTCTGTAGATGCAGAAAAAGCATTTCATCATGCAAAAACCATTGATGATACAAACTTCTAGCAAATTTAGAGTAAAAGGAATTAAAAAAAAAGATTTTATTTATTTATTTGACAGAGAGATCATAAGTAGGCAGAGGCAGACAGAGAAAGAGGGGGAAGCAGGCTCCCTGCTGAGCAGAGAGCCCCGTGTGGGGCTCAATCCCAGGACCCAGAGATCATGACCTGAGCGGAAGGCAGAGGCTTTAACCCACTGAGCCACCCAGCCGCGCCCGCGCCCCCCACCCCTTTTTAAGGTTTTTAATGTATTTATTTGTCAGAGAGAGAGCAAAAGCAGGGGGAGCAGCAGGCAGAGGGACAGGCAGGCTCCCTCCTTGCTCAGCAGGGAGCCCAGTGTGGGACTCAGGATTCAGGGATCATGACCTGAGCTGAAGACAGTTAAGCAACTGAGCCATCCGGGCATCCCTAGAAGGAATTTCTTTTATCTGATTAAGGAATATCTACAAAAAACCCAGAAAAAACATAATACTTAAGTTATTTAAAAACACCTCCTTGAGATGGGCAATGAGACAAGGTTATCTTTTTTTAAAAAATATTTTAGGGGCGCCTGGGTGGCTCAGTCATTAAGCGTCTACCTTCAGCCCAGGTCAGATCCCGGGGGCCTGGGATTGAGCCCCGCATCAGGCTCCCTGCTCTGCAGGAAGCCTGCTTCTCCCTACCATTCCCTCTGCTTGTGTTCTCTCTCTCGCTGTGTTTCTCTCTGTCAAATAAATAAAATCTTTAAAAAAACATATTTTATATATTTATGAGAGAGAGAGAGAGAGAGAGAGAAACATGAGCAGCAGGGGGAGGGGCAGAGGGAGATGCAGAGTCCCTGCTAAGCAGGGAGCCTGATGTGGGACTCATCCCATGACCTGAGCTGAAGACAGACTCTTAGCCGACTGAGCCACCCAGGTACAGGTTACCTTTTATCACCACTTCTACTCAACACTGTACTGGAGGTCCCAGATAGACCAAAAAAGGCAAGAAAAAGAAGGAAACACATTAATCTCAGATGACATGATTGTGTATGTAGAAAATATAAAAGAGTTCATGAACTACTAAAACTAAATTTAAATAAGGTTGTAGGCTACATGATCAAAATGTAAAAATCAATTTGTATTTTTATCTACCAGCCACAAACAAAAGCAAATAAAATTTAAAAAGATAAAATCTACAATTGTATCAAAACCATCAAATATCTAGTAACAAAATGATAAAAGGTGGACAAGATCATCACATGAAAGGACTACAAATAATTACTGAGATAAATTAAAGATGACCAAACTAATAGAAGTCAGAGAAACTGAAAGACCACAGGAAGTTGGAGCAATTGCAGGCCCCACTGCTGTTAGCACACCAACAAGGTGAGCAGGGAGATAGATGAGTGACGATGTGCACGAGCTGTAACAGTGCCTGCTCTGGAATTCTAAACATAAAAATTATGACTGCTGTATTACTTCTGCCCTTCAAATCTCATGCAAAAAAAAAAAAAAAAAAAAAAGTCTCCTGTGGCCCACTCTAACCAAAAACCATCAGGGAAGAGAATTCTGGAAGATGTAGTTTTGCCTACCTAAATTGACACATTATGAAGCTATCAGTTTTTCCCAAATTGACTTACTGATTTAATTCAATTCTAATAGCAATCCTGGCAGTTGTTTTTATTGCCCCATGGAAATTGATAAGTTGATTCTAAAATTTATCTGAAAATGCAAAGAACCAAGAAGAGTCAATACAATCTTGAAGAAGAAGAAGAAGGCTAGTGATTTAGAATACCAGTTGTCAAGACGAGTTATGTTGTTATAATCATGAAGACCCAGGGAAAGACATATAGACCAATGAAAGAGAACAAAAATTCCAGAAAGAAATACACACACACACACACTCACACACATATATGTATATATAGTTACCTCATTTATGACAAAGATAAAACTGTAGTACAGTAGTGAAATGATAGTTTTTAATGTATTTTTTAGAAGATCTACTATTATTATTATTTTTTAAAGTTTTTACTTATTTATTTGACAGAGAGAGACACAGCAAGAGAGGGAACACAGGCAGGGGTAGTGGGACAAGGAAAAGAAGGCTTCCCGCTGAGCAGGGAGCCTGATGTGGGGCTAGATCCCAGGACCCTGGGATCATGACCTGAGCTGAAAGCAGACGCTTATAAAATGAGTTTTTGCCCTTGCCTCCCACCTCACACAAAAAACAACTGCAGATTCATTAGATTTAAATATAAATGGCTAAATAATAAAGCTCTAAGAAGAAAGCATAGAGTAATATATTCATGGTATTGGAATAAGCAAAGTTTCTTTTTTAAGATTTTATTTATTTATTTATTTATTTATTTATTTATTTATTTATTTATTGAGCACATGAGTGAGGCAAGGGGCAGTGAGAGAGGGAGAGAAAAAATTTGTAGCAGATTCCATGCTGAACATGGAGCCCAATGTGGGGCTTAATCCCAAGACCTCAAGATCATGACCTAAGTCAAAATCAAGAGTCAGACCCTCAACCAACTGAACCACCCAGGCACCCCTGGAATAAGCAAAGTTTTCAAAAGAGAGCCCAAAGAATATGCTAACATAAGGGAAAAAAATTGGTAAATTAGACTCTGTTCATCAAAAATACCATTAAGAGGGTAAAAAGGTCAAGCTCCAGAGTGGGAAAAGATAGTTAGAGTATATTTATGTATGACTGCTGACTTAAAAAGCCTCAAATATATAAAGAAATACCATAAATTGATTTTAAAAAATGATATAGAAGATGATAAAAATGACCCAAAGACTGGAACATTCTTAATAAGCATATAAACAATTTCATTAGTCTTCAAGGAAATGCAATTTAAAACCACAATGAGATATCACTACTTATCCATCAGAAAGGCTACAATATAAAAGGGCTGACAATACCAAATGCTGGGGAGGAAATAGAACAATGGAACTCATTTCTTCCTGGTGGGAGTGTAGATTGGTACAACCACTTCAGAAGACTGGCAGTATTCACCAAAGCTGGACATGTGCAAATTGCACAACCCAGCAATCCACCTATTCTAGGTATATACCCACCCCAAGAAATGCATACACACTTTGATCCAAGGTATGTTTATGAACTTCATAGAAGCAGTATTCATAATAGTTCCAAACTGGAAATAATGTGTCCATTGATAATAGAATGAATAAAAAGTTGTGATATGCAGCAGTGAAAACAACATGATTGGTCTTGCAAACATCATGGGACGCAACAGATGCAAGAAGATTCATATAAACTTCAAAAAGAGGCAAAAGTCATCTACAGTATTCGAAGTCAGGTCACCATTGTGGGGAAGTCACCAGGAAGGAGCACAGATGGGCTTCTGAGTCACTGGTAGTGTTCTAATTCTTGCTCTAGGTGCTGATTACTTGGGTGTAACCAAACAAATAGCAAATGAATTTTAAAAACATAAAATCTACAATTGCACAAAAATATTTACTTTCATTTCACTTTGTGAAAATTAATCAAATGATATACTTATGATTTGTGTACTTTTCTTTAGTTATGTTATACTTCAATAAAAAGTTTACTGAGAAACTACCAACCAACCAATCCTCCCTCAAAAAAGGTGCTCAATTTTTTCTACTAATCAAATAACAAATTGTTAAATATTAATAAATAAGAAAGCATCTGAGGCGAAGAAATGATCTCATTGATGACCAGAAGAAAAACTGTAGCACATGATAAATTCTACTCAATAGATTATTTATATATATATATATATATATAAAGATTTATTTATTTATTCTGGAAAGAGAGAGCAAACATGCATATAAGAACACATGTGTGGGGAGGGGTAGAGAGAAAGAATCTTCAAGCAGACTCCCTATTGAATGCACAGATTGTGGGGGGTGCTCAGAGAGTGGCTCCACAAGGGGCTTGATCATGCAACCCATGAGATCATGACCTGAGCCAAAACCAAAAGTCAGATGCTTAACCAACTGAGCCACCCAGGTGCCCCTCAATAGATTATATTTTAACTTAAAAATACTTTTATCACCTGGAGAAAAGATGAGAACCAAATGCCAACTAGCAATAGTCAATCTCCTTTCCCAAATATTGTACCCAACTTTTATAATCAACAAGAACTTTTTGATTTGAGAATATAAACAATTACAAGAGAGAATTTTTTATATATTTCTTTCAGTCTTTCTTTGGGGTGAAACTCCTTCTTTCTTTCTTTCTTTCTTTCTTTCTTTTTTTTTTTATTTTAAAGATTTTATCCATTTGACAGAGAGAGTGAGCACAAGCAGGAGGAGCAGCAGAGGGAGAGGGAGAAGCAGGCTCCCTGATGAGCAGGGAACCCAATGCAGGACTTGATTCCAGGACCCTGGGATCACTGCCGGAGCTGAAGGCAGATGCTTAATTGAGTTAGTCACCCAGGCATCCCAAAACTCCTTATTTCTTTAAGAAAATTTTCAGATGTTGTTTAAGGCAACAAACTTTCAGTGAATAGTAAATAAGTTCTTCCTAGAGCTCTAATGAACAGCACAGTGAATATAAACAACTATACTGTTTTATTATCATCAAGTTTGCTGAGACTAGAACTTAATTATTCCAACTACAAAAAAGAAATGATAACTATATAACATGATAGAAGTGCTAATTTATTGCTACAAACAATAGCAAATGAACATGTTGATACCTTAAACTGACACAGTTGTAGGTCAAACACATTTCAACCAGAAAAAGAAAAAAAAAACAAGAAAAAAATACCACCTGAAATACAGTTAGTTGTTTTTCTATGTTTTAAAAACCACATTATGTTTTTAAAAGACTTTATTTATTTAGCAACTGTGCGAGCCGGGGGAGGGGCAAAGGAAGAGGAAGAGAGAGAATCTCAAGTAGATTCTGGGAGGAGCACAGAGCTCAAAGCAGGGCTCAATTTCAAGACCCTAATATCATGACCTGAGCCAAAATCAAGAGTCAGATGCTTAACTGACTGAGCCATCCAGGTGCCAGAAAGCACATTACATTTTTAAACATTTTTTTTTTTTAAAGATTTTATTTATTTGACAGAGAGAAACACAGTGAGAGAGGGAACACAAGCAGAGGGAATGGTAGTGGGAGAAGCAGGCTTCCTGCCGAGCAAGGAGCCCGATGTGGGGCTCTATCCCAGGACTCTGGGATCATGACCTGAGCCACCCAGGCGCCCCCATTTTTAAACATTTTTAAACAAAATTTTATTTTATTTTTTCCGTGTTCTAAGATTCATGGAGCACTGGGTGTGGTGCCTAAACATTTACTGACTTTTTCCAAAGTGGGGGCTAAAAAATGGATCATAGATAGAAGCTTTGTAAAGTCTATTAAATGGCCGCATATATACCTACCTCTGTAAAAGGCAGGCTTTCAAACTTGTAAATCGCCACTAGCTGGCATAGCCCTTACAGTTCTTGGTAAAGACAGCCATCTAGTGGAAATAGTTCTACTGAGTTTTAAAGACTGGCAGAGAGGATGAATACGAATCTTCAGCCCAACTACAAACCACAATGTTGATTCAAGGCATAAGAAGAAATAAAGAAAAATCCAGTATTCACACGCTTTCTTATTTTATGTGCAGGTCTGGAAGTGAAGTGGGAGGCAGGTTGTGGGGTAGGGAGAGAAACCGATGCTTTGCAATAATGGGTGCAAAAGAGAGAGTAAAGTGATTTGCAGCTGTTGTGATGGAGGAACTTCAGCGAGCTAGTAGCCATTAATCAGTTAGAGTTCTAGGATTAGTATTCCTTTAAGTTGATGGTTTAGATAGCTAAAGCATTGTGTCAC
Source organism: Procyon lotor (assembly GCA_028646535.1). Taxonomy (NCBI): domain Eukaryota; kingdom Metazoa; phylum Chordata; class Mammalia; order Carnivora; family Procyonidae; genus Procyon; species Procyon lotor. The sequence goes on along the minus strand of CM053617.1, from coordinate 40,856,302 downwards.
TTACACTAAAGAGGAAGGAGGAGGATGTGGAGGAGGAGGAAGTGGGAGAGGAGGAGTAGAGGAAAAAGGCGAGGAAGAAGAATACTAAATGAGGAAAAACAAACAAAAAGCTGAAAAGCACTGTACTGTGCCAAACGCACCCAAAGGCTCCAATTCTGAGAAGGAATGGTGCAAAGTAGAATCTGAATTAGGGGTGAGAAGACCTGAGTTAGATCTGCTGCTGGTGTGTATAATCTATATGATTCCGCTCATTTTATTTGTCCAAATTACAGTTTTCTTGTTTATAAAAAAGAGTATGGTATAGTAACAACACGTATCTAGGAAGAGTGACTCTCTTCTTCCAGTTCCTGCCAGAAACCTTGGATGCTAGCTGTGAATCAGAGGTATGCAGAGGCACAGAGTAAAACACTTTCTCATCATAACTTACTATTACTCTGTGTTTTTCTAACTTTTGATGTCCATGGACTACTTAATGCATTTTTAGAGCACATATAAATCATCAATTTTGGGTTTAAAAACTATTAGCACATAAAAAAGTGAAGCATATTAAAATTAATAATAATACTTTCGGACAGGTTTGATCATGTTTGACTTGACCCGTAGTTCAGGTTTTAGGTAGCTGTTTTCTTACTTTTTATTTTCTTCTAAATTAGAACATGCTAAATCACAATTATAAGTCATTAGAACTGGGAACAAATGTTTGCAGACTTTGTCAGATGGTTTTGGATTTTTTGATTGAATACAGATCCAAAAGTGTGGGGAGTTTTTTCTTTGAACAGTACATGGTTCTCAGTCAGATGTTAATGTTTCAAGTGTTTCAAACATTTGAATATTTAATAACACACTCCTTGGTTGAATGTGGCTCTAAGAAATATTTCTTGATATCTTCTTGTAGCATCTGGTTGCAGTTTTAAAATATGCCCATTAATATACCATAGATTTCTTCCTTTGAAGAGTAAAAAGAGTAAAAATTCTTGGCTATGGAATCATTTTCACTACAATTCACTTTTCTTATGAAATCTTGGCATTTTAACCTCAGCATTATAAACATCATGGTGTGTGGAGGATAAGAAACAGCGCAGAGGATCATAGGTAAGGGAGGGAAAACTGAATGGGAAGAAATCAGAGAAGATAAACCACGAGAGACTCAACTATAGGAAATAAACTGAGGGTTGCTGGAGGGGAGGGAGGTGGGGGGATGGGGTAACTGAGCAAAGGACATTAAGGAGGGCACGTGATGTGATGAGCACTGAGTGTTATATGCAACTGATGAATTACTGAACTCTACATCTGAAACTAATGATGTATTATATGTTGGCTAACTGAATTTAAATTAAAAAAAAGCCATCATGGTATTTTTAACCTTAAAGTAAGAGGTTCTGGCTAGTCAAGATGCTAGGTATATTTTTAAGGTGTGTGGGTTAAGGAAGCCATTTGACATCTTTAAAATATTTTTTATTTAAATTCAGTTTAATTAAGATATACTGTATTAGTTTTTTATTTGCACAGCAGCACATCCCTTCCTCTACTATATAGCTGCTACTCTATTACTACTATATCTACTATACATTTTCCATTTCCCATCACAGACTCACAAAGTAATTGTTAACCATAGTCTCTTTTCCTGAAGCATGCATTTGCAGTGATAAACACATGAAGCCATCAAGTGCATCTCCAATATCTGATATATATAAAATATAATGTATACAATTATCTAATAAAATGTTTATAATATTAAGAGGTGATTCATAATTCCAGTGGTTTTGAATATCTCAAGAGTGAAATATCTTCTACATGGAAAGGTGATAGTAATGGCCTTCCACAACTATATTCCAGATATTCAGAATTCAATTGTCTTATTTTCCTAGTAGCTTATTATTGCTGCTTCTTTTTTTTTTTTTTTTAAAGATTTTATTTATTTATTTGACAGAGAGAGAGGTCACAAATAGGCAGAGAGGCAGGCAGGGGCGGGGGGTGGGAAGCAGGCTCCCTGCTGAGCAGAGAGCCCGATGTGGGCTCAATCCCAGGACCCTGAGATCATGACCTGAGCTGAAGGCTTTAACCCACTGAGCCACCCAGGTGCCCCTATTATTGCTTCTCTTCTTTCTAAGAGAAAAACACCGATTTTATTGATCCTAGCTCTTATTACAAAGTTCCTACCAATAGTATAACTTATACCTATTTTTACTACAAGAAATGAAACTTTGAACAATACCTGTGTAATGTTAGTCCTTTTTTTGCCTTTAGCAACCAAAATTTCTCATTTCAAGACTGGGAAGCATTGGCTTACTGCAGAGATCTGGGTGATTTAATTGAAGATAACCCTAATGTTTCAATGGCATGAACTATCTGACAAATTTCCATAAGAGATACTGCTCTGGAGACTAAAAGCAAATGGATTGTCAGTTTTTAAAAATCTTTTTTTTTTTTTAAAGATTTTATTTATTTGACAGAGAGAAACACAGCGAGAGAGGGAACACAGGCAGAGGGAATGGTAGCGGGAGGAGCAGGCTTCCTGCCGAGCAGGGAGCCTGATGCGGGGCTCGATCCCAGGACCCTGGGATCATGACCTGAGCCAAAGGCAGACGCTTAACGACTGAGCCACCCAGGCGCCCCAGTTTTTAAAAATCTTATATTCAGACACCAGTCATACTTAGTAGTGATTTTCTTTTGCAGTTCTTATATGGAATAATCATACTCAGAGATGTCTCTGAACCAAATCCAGATCTGTATTCACAATGTAGACTTGTGGTATAATTCTTTTTTTTAAAAATAATTCTTTTTTTTTTAGGTTTTTATTTAAATTCTAGTTAGTTAACATACAGTGTAACAGTAGTTTCAGGTGTATAATATACTGAAGCAACGCTTCCATAAATCACCCAGTGCTCATCACAATAAGTGGACTCCTTAATCCTCATTACCTATTTAACTCATCCCTCCTCCACCTCCTTTCTGGTAACCATCAGTTTGTTCTCTATAGTTCAGAGTCTGTTTCTTGGTTTGCCCCCCCCTCTCCTTTTTTCCCCCTTTGCTCATTTGTTTCTAAAATTCCACACATGAGAGAAATCATATGGTATTTGCCTTTCTCTTACTGACTTATTTCATTTAGCATAATACATTCTAGCTCCATCTGTGTCATTGCAAATGGCAAGATTTCATTCTTTTTTATGGCTGAATAATATTCCATTTTTTATCCATTTGTCAATTGATAAACACTTGGGCTATTTCCATAGTTTGGCTATTGTAGATAATGCTGCTATAAACATCGGGGTGCATATATCCCTTTAAGTTAGTATTTTTGTATTCTTTGGGTAAATACCTAGCAGTGCAATTGCTGGATCATAGGGTAGTTCTATTTTTAACTTTTTGAGGAACCTACATACTGTTTTTCACAATGGCCCTACCAGATTGCAAGGGAGTTATTATTGTTATCTTTTAAGATTTTATTTATTTGCCAGAGAGAGAGCAAGAGTACAAGCAGGGGTTCTTGAGTAGTAGTAGGCTCCCGCTGAGCAAGAAGCCCAATGTGGGACTCAATCCCAGGACCCTGGGACCATAACCCAAGGTGAAGGCAGCCACTCAACCAACTGAGCCACCCAGGCATCCCATAAGGAAGTTATTATTATTATTATTTTTAAAAGATTTTATTTATTTATTTGACAGAGAGAGATCACCAGCAGGCAGAGAGGCAGGCAGAAAGAGAGGGGGAAGCAGGCTCCCCGCCGAGCAGAGAGCCCGATTCCGGGTTCAATCTCAGGACCCTGAGATCATGACTCAAGCCAAAGACAGAGGCCTTAACCCACTGAGTCACCCAGGTGCCCCAAGGAAGTTATTTTTAATAGCACATGATTTCTCTTATTTTCATTTGCTTTTTTCTTTTTTTGGTAAAGATTTTATTTATTTATTTGTCAGAGAGAGAGAGGGGGAGAGAGAGTACATAAGCAGGGGGAACAGCAGGCAAAGGGAGAAGTATGCTCCCTACTGAGCAAGAAGCCCGATGTGGGACTCGATCCCAGGACCCTGGGATCATGACCTGAGCAGAAGGCAGACACTTGACAGAACTTTCTATATTTACTTAGGAAGGAGTCTAAAAGATCATTTACTCCATCTCTATTTTAAAAATGAATTCTCTTTTCACTATGGGAAAACTGTAAATGGCAAAATATATAAAAATTAGCACTTTTTCAGGGTAACTTACTTTCCAAAAATTAATTTTTAAAAGCTTTTATTCCAAATCACTAAATTTTGATTTGTTAAATTTACACTAAAGTTAGCTTTTTTTTTTTTTTTAAGATTTTATTTATTTGACAGAGAGAAACACAGTGAGAGAGGGAACACAAGCAGAGGGAATGGTAGTGGGAGAAGCAGGCTCCCTGCCGAGCAGGGAGCCCGATGCGGGGCTCGATCCCAGGACCCTGGGATCATGACCTGAGCCGAAGGCAGACGCTCAACGACTGAGCCACCCAGGCGCCCCTACACTAAAGTTAGCTTTTAATATAGTAGTAGTTTTTGCTTAAAGAAACCAGATAACTTTATTAAACCAGGTAAGTGGAATTCTTTCTAAACATCATTTTATTATGATGCAGACAAATGTTTTTTTTTTAAAGTAACACTTAAAATCTTTACATTTCTGTTCTTAAAACAAATATAGAAACAAATTTATTATGATCTGTATAGGATCATTTCCCTAACTGGTTCAATTACCTAGCTACTCTAGAATCTTTACGTTTGCTCATGGTTGTGTCAGCAGTCTTGTATCATGGCCCTGCATATAAATATCTTTCTTCACAACTATAAAGGGATTTTCTAGATTGGTCTCATTCTCAAAGACCAGCTCTCTTACCTTCCCTGTTGAGGCAGGAACTAAAAAAGAGCTCATAGTTCTATAAAACATTTTTACAATTTTTTTTTCTTTTAAAAATCAGGAAATGGTTTCCAACTTTTAGAGAAAAGTGGGATTAAAAAAAAGACTTAAAAGAAAAAAAAACCCTCCTTTTCTTTGACTTGGCATCTTGTTCCCATGGCATCTTTATCTTCTTTAGGTAAAGTCGTCCTGGGTATGTTTCCATGACTGTATGATTTAGTAGTATAATGATGTAAATAATCCAAAACTTGGTACATAAATTCAATGTGATCTCAATAAAAATTCCAGGTGTATATTTTGAGGAATTTGATAAATGTTTGAAGTTATATGGGAGAATAAAGATCCATAAGTAGCTAAGAAAAAAATAAAAATGGAGAATAAAAAATGTACTTTTCCTTTGAGATACAAGGACACATTACAAACTATAATAATAACAGTGTAGTATTGGCACAAGAATAAACAGATCAAAAGAACATAATTGAGAGATCATAGATCCAGGTATACTGAGAATTTAATATGTAATGAAGGTGACACCATAAGTCAATGTGAAAAAATGGATTTTGTTAGCAGCAGTGTTGGGAAAATTGTCTCAGTACATGAAGAAAAATAAAACTGGATTCCTACCTAAGCTCACATATGAAGTTGGATTCTAGATGGCTGAAAGACCAAAATGAGGAAGATAAGTTATAAAGCTAATAGAAGAAAACTTAAGAGAATATTTTTTGTAACCCAGGGGCAAAGGAAGACTTAATAAAAGTCCAAAAGCACAGATCATAAGACAAAGATATTACATCAAAATTAACAATTACTACAAAGGATACTGTGGACAAATTTAATAGACAACATAATGAGAATATTTTTGAAAAATTTAAAACTGGCAAAGAATTAATATTTAATATATCCAAAGAACTCCTACATCAACAAGAAAAAGACAATAATTCAAATAGGAAAATGTGCAAAGGATATGAACACAAATTACCTGATTTACACTATAGGAAATTCCAACAAACACATGAAGAAATGTATCAGTAATTGAGAAATTTAAGTTAAAACAATGAGATATCAGTTTTCATTTATTAGAAAGCTGTATTAGGCCAGGTTTGATGTTAAAGGAACTCCCAAGTACTGCTGGTACTGTTAGACAGGTGTTTTCCAGTGGTACTTGATAAATTTAGAGGTTTATAGCAAGTATATTATACTATACTTGTATATCAGTACATAGTATGTAGTTATATTGCTAGTATAGAGCAGTTCTATTCTTGGGTATATACGTCAAAGAAATGTCACACAGGTAAATATAAGAATTTATATAAAATTTTTCATTTCAGCATTATTTGTGCTGATGGTTGGATGCTTTCTTGAGTGTCCATTGCTGGGGAAGTGGTTACTAAATTATGATGGTTGCACACCATGAGAATAAGGGGAGAATTAGAAATGGCTAAGTAGATTTTAGATTTACACATGGCACTAGAGATGAACTTAAAACATAGTGCAGAGTGACAAAAATAAGAAATGAAAAGATACAGAGTGATAGCATTTAAACAAATTAAAATTAGCTTTCCACAAAACAATATATTTTGCAAGTACACTTAATAAACAAAAAGATACCCATTCAACTCATTGGCATGGCTGCCTATCAGAGGGTGAAGGAGCAAGGCATGAAGAATGAGGATTAAAGGGAATAAATAAATTAAATTAGGGCGAGGTCTTGAACAGACCAACGATGATAATAGACTGTGAAGTGAAGAATATGATGAACTCAACCCCAGAGCATCCACCTCACCCTCCCACCTCTGCAGATAAAAAACCTCCTGCATACTTTCATCATGTATTTGCTTTGCACGTATATTATCTAATCACTTCAGATAAAGTTGTTCAAGCAAGTTTGGGCACACCTGATTTAGAAAGTCTCGCATTTGAAAAGGAGCTATGAAGGACTAATTCATAACAGTTTTATTTTTCTCAAGCTACAATAATAAGAAACAAAGAACTCCTCCAAGCCCTAAACCAAAAAATAAATAGGATAAGGAATATGATGATATATATTCTATGATACTACTTATATAAATTAAAAATACATGCACGGGGCGCATGGGTGGCTTAGTGGCTTAAAGCCTCTGCCTTTGGCTCAGGCCATGATCTCAGGGTCCTGGGATCGAGCCCTACATCGGGCTCGCTGCTCAGCAGGGAGCCTGCTTCCCCCCTCTCTCTGCCTGCCTCTCTGCAGCCTACTTGTGATCTCTCTCTCTCTCTGTCAAATAAATAAATAAATAAATAAACAAACAAATAAATAAATAAATAAAATCTTAAAAAAAATTAAAATTACATGCACACACAAAACAATATCCTTTGCAAGAACACCTGTAAACAAAGATACTGATTTAACTCATCACTACAGAGCAGTGGAAAGGGTGCTCATAGACATCCCTATTGGCTGAAAATAATAAACTTGGAAGTTTGAAGATGAAGAGGGGTTTGAAGGAAATTCACTAGATTCTAGACACCGAACTAGGTATTTCATACATATTCTCTCATACAATCCTCACAACAGTTCTGTGAAGTGGGTTGTTAACTCTATTTTACAAATGAAGAAAATTGAAACCCAGAAAAGCTAATGTCATAGCAATTGAGTGGTAGAACTGGGACTCAGATCTTGATTAATCCTTAGGAAAAGGTTAATAAAAATTATGGGTATGCTTGAGTCAGTGCTTGAAGGCCTAGTCCTCACACTAGACAGCCAAGCCTTAAGTAATAGGTGGAAGTTATTTACTGTTTCTGTGGCTTGGTATATTATATGATATCCTTCAAAGACCCTAAAGAAAAATCAAGCTCAGAATGAGAGTAACTTAACCAGTAAGTAGAAGCATTTATTTTTTTCAACTTCCCTAGCTATGTGGTGTTTTTCCATGGCCTTTTAAAACATACTTGTTACACTTTAACTGTGTTAAAAATAGAAAAAGAACAGTGGTCTGTTAGGTACATATCATGCTGCAATCAAAGAGATCTCACTCTCCAGCTAGTTACTCATTAATTGGAGCATATAATAATCAGATATTTGACACTGGAATTGATTGAAGTTGAAGCTGGAGCTCTGGATTGCTTATTAAACTCATGTCCTTGAATCTCATAGGAAAGAGTTTATAATAGTTCAATTTTCTTATCTATCATAATGTGATACTGGCATAATGAGTGCGCAACTTTCCAAAATAAGTTTCCTGAGAAAAATTTTACATTTCTTTTTAGAAGTACTCTATATTGAATCTTAACCACATCAGTATTCAGATTTATAAGGAAATAAATGATCTATTGAGTCAAGTGCTATTCATATCCTGTTTTTAATACACTGACCTTAAAATTTCAATTATAGATTACCCAAAATTCAGTTCAGTTTTTAGAATTTCTGTTGTTTGGGTAGAGGACAGGAAAAATGAGAAGGAAACAGAAATGGGCAAATGAGAAATGCAGTAGTTACTGGTGGCAAAAAATGTTTAATCCAGAAGGGAAAGAAATAGGCCAAAAAGAAATGTAAAAATTAGAATGACTTGTCATTGGCACGGGGATAGAGGGAATATGAATTTCCTCTTGCTTTGTTAAAAAATTTATTTTAAAATGAGGTATCTTGGCGAATGTGTGGGTACAAGTTGGGAAACAATCAGAAGTTTGGTTTTTTGTTTTGGATGATGTATTTCCAAGACTATAGGCACATTCTGGAAAAACTTACTCAATATGCTCTCTCCCAAAGACATCAGCTAATGACTGCAATAAGAGAAACAGGCAGTGTCCACATTTGCTGAAGAATTTTGTCTCCTTTTACATCATGAACTGGCACCCTTTTAAAATTAGGGTGCCAAAATTGCTCCTCCTTTCCCTTTGGCATGTTGGAGGCACTTATGGAGAGCATCTTTGGACATGATTTCCCAACAGGGAGGGAGCAGCCTAGCCCAATGAAGTGGAGGAAGAAGCATGCTGGCTGCCGATTTTTGTCAGTGAGGCAGGTAGCAGACAGTCATAGGCAGCAGCGGGGGTGGGCATATGTTGGCAACCGATTTTGATAAGGCATAGATGCTCTTGGTTGCTGATCTATGTTCTGATTTAAAATAGACATATTTTGTAATAGTAGAGCTGGGTGAGAGGGTAGGAGTGGGACTGGGAAGGGATGATTAATATCTGACCAAATGAGTTCCTGGGTGGCTCTTGCTTTGCTTTTTAGGAGAGAATCTGCAAGCAGCAATTGGTTAAAATTAGTGGACTCCTGCAGAACTTCATAAAGGAGGATTTGGTTCTTCATTTATTGATGCTCATTATAGTATCCTACTTTACAACTTAATCCAAGGTTCATCTTTAGCCTAATAGTTTGCTGATAACTCTTAAAACATAAAATATTTTTATTCGAACATTCATTTGCACACTGGTCATTAAATTGGTAGGTCAGGGGTTCAAAAAGTATTCATTGCATTCTTACTGTTCTAGTTGCAGTGTGGGAGAGTAAAACAAAAGTACGAGGCAATCTAGAGGGTGTTTTTGTGAGTGGGAAATTTTGAGTCTAATAAGAGAGAGGAGCCATAACTCACATAGAACAGTTTACAATACAAATAATTGTATATATTTAAGTGAAGACTTGAGTCCAGTTTTTAATATTTTGAATAAATATTATCTTAATAAGCTATTTTTAATGAAAACTAAAAATGCAATTAAAGAAGATCCTATTGTGGTCTTAGGATTTTGACTTGCACTCAAGGGATAGAACAGTCTTTAGATAGGAGAGAAGATGTGTTCTAAATGGTCAGCACCCAGTTTAATGTTTAGAAGAAAATTTATGATGTTTGTATACCAAATGTAATTCAAAATAACCAGTTTTAAAACTGTAAAGCACAAAACCTGCATAGATGATATGAAATTAAAATGGTTTATTCTATATTTTTTGGTTGCAAAATTCTGGGTAAGTCCATTACAGTCATCTCTCTCTTTCTGCTTTCCTAGTGTTTTAAATACCTACTTTGTCTACTGAGTCATCCAGCAACTAAGAATGTCAAGATCAATTAGATATAATAAGGAATGAAAATTCAATAAGGAGAGTTTGTTCTTATTTGTTTATTTGAGGAGGAAAGCTTAGGTTAGGAGATAGTGGTAGGTAAATTCAGTGAATGGTGTGACTGGATTTTAGAATCTTTGAGTGCCAACTAGATAAACATTCTCTGATAAATGGTGAGAAGCATTAAAGGTTTTATAGTGTTGTGGTAGATGTATGAAAACAGGGGCTTAGTTTATGATCCTTCAATATCAGTGGAAAGATCGGATAAAGACAGAGTGGAGGAGGTTGAGACCAGGTGATGAGTGAGGGATGTATATATCTATAACTATGTATATATATTATATATTCACATATATAATATATACATATACATATATAATACATACACATATCTATACATACATATCTATACATACATATTATACATATATAATATATACACATATTTATACATACATATCTACACACACACACACACACACACACACAGACACACACACACACACACACATCCTTCCTGTAATTTACTCCACTTCCAGTATCATGTCATCCATAAGTTAGCCGAGTTTGTTTCTCCCTTTCCTCTCTCCCTTCTTCCTTCCTTTTTTTTTAAACTAGAATGTTCTATGTAAAGGAAAAATACATTTGTTTTCACAAACACATTTATAAATAAAATAACTGAATCAGTTAGGATTTCATTTGGTAGTTAATGAAGGAAAACCTAACTAACAATAGCTTAAGCCATAAGGACATTTATTGTTCACTTAATAAGAACTTTGGAAGTTGGCAGTTCTAGGTTTAGTCACTGGCTCAGTGATGTCATCAAAGACCTATTGTCTTTCTACTTTTCCATTTTGCTATCCACATTGAGTGACTTTTAGTCTTCATGCATGTCACCTCATGGCTTTACAAGAAAACTGCTACAGCTCTGAACATTTTATCTTCATACCCATATTCCAAGAAGGAAGAGACAGGCACAAAAGATTAGCTATTTCTAGGACTCTGTCTTTTATTTAAGAAGAGAAACCTTTTAGTTAACTTTCCCTTTGACAAAATTAGATCACATGTCTATTGTATAACAATCTGTGGCAAAGTGGAATAGAATAACCATGACTAGTCTAGGAAAACCATGATTCATCATTTAGGATTGAGATAGATCAATGGCTCTATGGTTGCCCAAACAGATCAAAGTTTTATTGTCATGGAAGTAGGGTATGAGGCTTAAGTGATGGGTGGACAATGAACAATGTCTGTAATAATTGTTAACATAGAAAAGTAAAAGAAATCATAAAGAATGGTGATATGGTATAACTCAAGTCTGGGCAGAGGTCTATGGAAAGTTTACTAACTCAACGAATACAATTATTGAGCTTCTACTACATCTGAAGCACTTTTTCAGATGCTGGTAAATAAAATACCAGATATACTGGTAAATAAAATAGTGTGCATGTATATATGTACGTATGTATGTATGTGTTAGAGAGATAATAAGGAAATAAACCAATATTATTAAATATATTTTTATTGACATATTAAATATAAAGCCAAGTAGTTACATATGCAATGAAGTTAGGGAAGTTGGAAGGTAGAGAATGATGAGTAGCATGCTATTTTAGACAACAGTGTTTGGGGAAGTTGCCTCTGATAGGGTGATAGTTGAGGAGAGGCCTGAATAAATGAGGGGGGGATGTGTCTGGAGGAAGAGTGTTCCAGGCAGAGGGAACAGCAAACAGAAAGGCTCTGATGAGGAATGTGCTTGGCATGTTTGAGTAACAGCAAGGAGGCCGGCAATGTTGGACAGAATGAGCAAGCAGCAGAGTGGTGGCCACAGAGGTAGATGGAAGTCAGATCATGCAAGACCTTGTAGATTATGGTAAGGAGTTTATAGTTTATTGTATTTAAAGACATTGGAAAGTTTTGCACAAAGGAGTAATATGATGAAGTTTGCATTAAAAAAAAAATCTTCAGCTGTTCTTTGGAAAATAGGTTGTCAGGAGACAGGATGGAAGCAGAAAGACCAAATAGGAGACTACTGCCACAACCCAGGCAGCAGATAATGCTGACTTAGAGCAAGATAGTAGTGATGGAAATGTGAGGAATATTTGGACTTGGAATATATCGCACAAATGGAGCAAACAATCTGCTAATGGATCAGATGTGAGGTATGGGAGAGAGGAGTCAGGGAGGCTCCAAGTTTTTGATTTAAGTGAATGGGAGAATGGAAATATCTTATTCAGCCAAAATTTTATCTAGCCATATTTAGTTTTGAGGAAGGCTAGGAAAGTGATTATTTAGCTTTTCTAGCTTCTATGGTAGAGGAAGCCAAGGAACAAAAGGTAGGGCTGAATGCTAGGTAAGCCAACCTACGGTGCCAACATAGTTACTATAACAAATAGCGCATGCTATATCATTGATGATTGACTCTATATCATCCATGTCAGTCATTTTCTCCCTACCTGTTCTCAGGACACATCTTCACTTGGACACTGCCTATTAAGGTCTCCCTGGTTTTCATCCTATGTCAACTTTGAGGTTGCTGAGTGTGCATTACCCAACCAATTGATTTCTGGATACTTTCAAGGTTGTTCTTCTGAAAATGCCGATCAACTATGTAGAAAATTATGTAACCATTGCTTTTTTGCCTGAAATTTTGTTAACACAGATATCACCTTGAGGCCAATTCAGAGAAACTGGTTTATTTATTTCCTCTCCATTGGTAGGAGACAGAGTTATTTTCAGCAACAAAATGTGACTCTGGGAACAGTAGTCATTACAGAATTTCTTGTTTATTATTATTATTTTTTTTTTAAGAGAGAGAGAGAGAGAGTTGGGCCAGGGAGGGTCAGAGGGAGAAGGAGAGTATTTCAGGCAGGCTCCATGCCCAGCACAGAGCCTGACACAGGGCTCAATCACACTACCCTGAGATCATGACCTAAGCTGAAATTGAGTCAGATGTTAAACTGAATGAACCACCCATGTGCCCCTAGAATTTCCTATTTCTAATGTGTTTTTCACATTAAAAATTTTAGTGTAAGAAGTAGATCTTCTAAGCGGATCTGCTCTCACCTTCCTAGAGAGGGAACTGTTCAAAGAGGTTCACAATTCATTCTTTAACATTAACTGACCCTGGCCATGTGAGTAGGATTATTTGGTTAAATGAGCAAAGTGGTGTTGCAGGTAGAGGGAATAGCATATGTGAAGACGAAGAAACAACACAGAGTAATGGCTCATTGAAGGACCCAAAAGAAGTTCAGCGAGACTATTTGTCAGGTGTGAGTTATATGTACAGTACCCAATGGGGAACAAGGAAACAAGTGCTGAAACCTACCACTGTGGGGAAACAGGAGGGTGACTGAGAAAGAAATTATAGAAGTGAGGCTTGAGCTAAACCTTCATGTATTCATTAATCCAGTTGTTGGGGGCAGGGAACCCAAGGCCATGTGCCAGGTGCTGGCAGAATGCTGCTTATAAAAGTGATGAGCCAAACAAATATTTGCTGGCACCTGTTCTCATGCAGTATATGATCTAGCTCTAGTGGGAAAGCATACTAGAAATAATCGCCTAAATAAGTCTATAACATAAACCAAAGTAAATTCTATGAAGGCAAAGTACAAGATGGTACAATAGAGGGACCTAATTTAGATGGGCGTGGTGGGTAGTAGTGGTTGGGGAAAGCCTCTTAGAGGGAATGACTTTTAAGCTGAGACCAGAAGGATAAATAAGGGCTAGACAGGCAAGGAGTCATGGGAAATGGTTTGGTAGAAAAGCACATGTAAACTCCTTGACATGGGAAGAGTTTGATATGTTTGAGGACTTGAAAGAAGAGCAGTGTGGCTGTAGTAGAATGAGAAGTCAGAAAGGAGTAAAAAAAAAAAGAAATGAAGTAAAAAACATACATGGAGCCAGATATTGTAGAATCATGGTGAGGAATCTGGATTTTTATCCTAATTTTAATAGGAAGCCACTGGAGAGTTTTGATCAGATTTACGTTTCAAGAGTATTTTCCTGGCCATTATGTGATGAAAGGACTGGTGAAGGGGAAGAGTGAGAGTGAGAAGTGTCAAAAGGCTCTGGGAGTAGTCTAGAAGGGAAATGAAGGAGGCTTGGATGGGGCCAAGTCCTCAGTAGAGGAGAATGGGTCTGAGATCTATTTTGGAGGTAGAATGAGCAAAAACTGGTAATGGATCTGGAAGGTCAGGAAGAGGGAAATATCAATGAGGACTTCCAGGGTTTTGATTTAAGCAACTGGTTTGATGGAGGTGTATGGAGGTGTCAATTATGGACATGTAGAGCAACAGGCTTGGATGGGGGAGGGTGTAGAAAGGGAAGAGCTGACTTTGAACACATCAGTGGTGAGAAGCTTACAAGACATCCAAGTGTCAAAAATGTAGTGGTGATGTCAAGAATGTAGAGATGTCAAGAATGTAGTGGTGGTATGGGTCTTGAGGTCGGAAGAGAAACCTGGTTTGGAGGTAAAAATCTAGAAGTTGGTAGCACAGAACTGATGTTAGAATAAATGTGAATGGAGGAGATCATCCAATATAGAATGGAGGAGGAGAAGACCCCAGAATAGAGGCCTGGAATACTCTACTTTTTAGACACTGGCAAGAGCAGGGAAGCTGGACAATGAAGACTGAGAAAGAGCAAGAAGGAAGGTAAAGAAGAAACAAAGCAGAGTGAAGTTTCATGGAATCAGAAGAAAATAGTGTTTCAACGGGGAGGATGTGGTCAGTTGAGAAATTTAATAGGATGAAGATTGAAAAGTGTCTATGAGATTTGGCAACAGATTAAGAAACATTTTATTAGAGTGGGTGAGTGAAGGGGGTAGACAGGGGAGAAGGAAAGTGAACAAGAGATAAGGAAGTGGATCCAGTTTGTAGACAATGCTTTAAGATGCAGTTACTGTCTATAAGAGCAGGACAACAATGCTACTGGGGGAATTAAGTGGGGTTTCAGGGCAGTGCCGGATATCTATCTGATTGGGATTTATGGTCATTCATTTAAAGCCAGATCATCTGCACAGTTGTGTGATTTTCCCCAGCAACATCAGTTGCCTGGGTGCAAGCACAGAGGTGGGGGGAGGGGGTTCTGGCTGGGTTTTGCCAGGTTAACATGTTTGCCTGTGAAGTTGGCAGATAAGGTGAGACTTGCTGGGTTTTGGGATAACATTTGGTTGGGAAAGGATGAGAATTCTAAGCCAAAGGAACAGGCATAGGTTTGAGAAGGGGCCACAAGAAATGGGCCTTGAATGTTTCTAAAAGAGGTATAAAAATTGTCACCTTCTCTTTGTGGACTTTCCATTCATGTTCTTTTCTCATTGGTTATTATCCTTTCTTTCTTTTTTTTTTTTTTTGTTATTGTCCTTTCTATATTAATGATCTGAATTTCTTGTTGGTCTTATAATTATTATTTTTTTTGTACACACTTTTATTCAGTTTCATTTATGGCCAATAGAAATTAAGTTTTTTAAATGTTAGGTTGATTCATCTTTTCCAAACTTCACCCCCACCCAACCTTCCTGTGGAGCTAGTAAATTCCTTTTGCTCAGACATCGGGTAAATTCTAATTTTTATTTTCTTCTTTTAAGGTTTTAATTTTTTCACGTGTAATTTTTAAAATTTTTTTATTATTTTTTAAAGATTTTATTTATTTATCTGACAGAGATAGATCACAAGTAGGCAGAAAGAGAGGGGAGAAGCAGGCTCCCTGCTGAGCGGAGAGCCTGATGTGGGGCTCACTCTCAGGACCCTGAGATCATGACCTGAGCTGAAGGCAGAGGCTTTAACCCACTGAGCCACCAGGCGCCCATTCACAAGCAATTTTAGAAGTCTTTTATTTATACTTTTAAAGATTTTATTTTTTTAAAGTAATCTCTACAGCCAACGTGGGGCTCAAGTATACAACCACAAGATCAAGAGTTGCACACTCAACCGACTCAGCCAGCCAGGTGTAAAATAGTCTTCTTATAGTTAAGGTGTAAAAGGACATTTTGGACAAAAGCTAAGCAACGGCATTTTTTGGACTAATTCTTTCCTACATTATCATTTATTGAATTTATATTATGTTTATATGTGTATATATATATGTATGTGTGTGTGTGTTTCTAAGTTATCTGTCCTAACACATTTTAGTGTTTAAACGTCCTGATATTTTTCTGATTGTCTCTACCTACATGTAAGTCCATATTTGCATTTATACACACACATACACACACAATAAATTAAACAATAAATGCATACTGTAGGGCTGCGTATCAGTCAGAGTCTTGCCAGGAAACCACACTCAAGGGGGTTGCTAAAGGAAGTTTAATAAAGGGAGCATTTACAGAGGGGTGGGGACAGGGTTAGGGGAACCAGCAGGCGGAAACATCCAGGGGCTAAGTATTGCAGGAAATTTTTTTCTATCCGGAGCTCTCCCCGGGGTCTGAAGAGGATTGGGGAGGGAGCTGTTATTAGAACCTAATGGGGGTGGGGTGCCTGGGTGGCTCAGTGGGTTAAAGCCTCTGCCTTTGGCTCAGGTCATGATCTCAGGGTCCTGGGATTGAGCCCCGCATGGAGCCCCGCATCGGGCTCTCTGCTCATCGGGGAGCCTGCTTCCCCCACTACCCTCGACTGCCTCTCTGCCTACTTGTGATCTCTCTCTTCTCTGTCAAATAAATAAATAAAATCTTAAAAAAAAAAAACCTAATGGGAGTTGCAGCTTCTTGGGGGGCCATCTAAGGGGTACTGTGGCTAGAGGTAGAGGAGCAGCATGACAAACAGCAGCCCTAATGTGGGAAATAAAAATTAAAGTCTTTCTACCCTGTTTCCTTTCTTTTTCTGGTGTCTCTCTTTGGCCAAATGCAACAAAAAGTCACTTTTGCAAATATTTAGTATTATTATGCTTTTGTATTTTGCCTATTTGATAGATGAAAATCTTTCTCATTATTTTAAGATGCATTTCTCAGATTTATAGTATTATTTCTTAAAATTCACTGTTTAGCATTTTGCACGTTTTTCTAATGAGGAACACTATTTTGTTAGAGACCCTTTTGTATGTGAATAACTAACCTTGTTTTCTGTCACACATGTAATTTCCCCCCCACAATTTGCCTTTTCATTTTTGTTTGTGGTATTTTCTATTAGAAGTTTACAGTTTCTATTGTCAGTTTTTATACTTTATATTTTGACTTCTTTTGGTTTGTGCTTAGAACATCTGTTGAGTTTATTTGCCTGGTCTTTTTCTGGATGTTAAACTCTGTTCCACTGATCTGTCAATGACTGTCCAAATTCCAGTCTAATATTTAAGTTATTTTCTTATTATCTTTCTAATATTAAGTTACCTTCTTAGTACATTTTATTAAATTGTTAGACAGGTTTCCATGCATTGATATTCCTTCTCAACATTTTTCTGTTTTTTGTTCTTGTATGTTTACTCTCATAGATAAAATTTTGAATCATGTCAAACTGAAGAGAAATTCTGTTGACATTTTTACTGTCATAGTGTTGTTTGTATTAATTTCTACAGAATTTACATCTTACTATTGAATCTTCCTATTCCAGGATCAAAATACCTCTCTAGTTTTCCAAGTCCCATTCATGTCCTTCAATAAAGACTTGCAACTTTTTTCCATATTAAGCCTGCACATTTATTTATTTGTTTGTTTACTTATTTATTTATCTAGAGTGTGAGTGTGTGTAGTGGGTGGGACAGAGCGAGAAGGAAAGAGAAAATCCCAGGAGGGTTCCATGCCCAGTGCAGAGCCTGATGCTGGGCTTAATCTCATGATCCAGGAGATCATGACCTGAGCAGAAATCAAGAGTTAGACACTTGACCGACTGAGCTACCCAGGCACCTCGGGTCTGCATATTTATTTTAAAGGTATTCTGGAGTATTCTGAATTTTTGTTGTTATTAGTAAATATGAAAATGATTATTTTTACATGTTTTGTAACAAACCACTACATATACTGGAATTTCTTCCACTCCACTATGCTTCTATTTGATTTATTTTTACAAATTTTGGTAGAAAACCAGTTCATGTACAAATAACGACATTTCTATAACTTCTTTTCCAATATTTATATTTCTTATTCAATTTATTTATTTAATTTTATTAGCTAGAAATGTCAGATTAAAAAACAATAAAAGTAGCAATAAATGGGCATTCTTGACTTTATGGGAAACCATCTAGGATTTTACCATTAATACCATTTTGGATATCAACTTGAAAGACTTCTAAAAATCATTTTATGAAATATTTATGAATTCTCTTAGATTAAAAATACACAATTTTAAAATGTTAATTAAAATTTAAAATTTCAGCACACCTGGGTGTCTCAGTCAGTTAAGCGTCTGCCTTAGGCTCAGGTTGTGATTCCACAGTCCTGGGATTGAGCCCACATTGGGCTCCCTGCTCAGTGGGGAGTCTGCTTCTCCTGATTCCACTGCCTCAACTCCTGTTTTCTTTTTTTTTTTTTTTTTAAGATTTTATTTATTTATTTGACAGAGATAGAGAGCGAGTGAGCACAAGTAGGCAGAGTGGCAGGCAGAGGGAGAGGGAGAAGGAGGGAGAAGCAGACTCCCTGCTGAGCAGAGAGCCCCATGCGGGGCTTGATCCCAGGACCCTGGGATCATGACCCAAGCCGAAGGCAGTCCTTAACTGACTGAGCTACCCAAGCGCCCCTCACCTCCTGTTTTCTCTGTCTCTCTCGTTCTCTCTCTCTATCCCAAATAAATAAATATTTAAAATGTAAAATTTTAAATCGTATTTAGCAATTAATAATTTTCCAATATTATATAATCTTTGCATTCATTGCTTAAATCTTACATTATTAAAATATTCTAAAACATATTGCTAGATTAAAATTTTTGATATTTTCTTTAGGATTTAAAAACCCAAATAAGCAAAAAACCTGTAGCTTTATTGAGGTACAATAGATATACCCTAAATTGTACCTACTTAAAGTATAAAATCTGATAAGTTTTGACACATGTACATAACCATGAAACCATCACCACAATCAGGCTCAAATACTTCCTCATTCTCATTTGTAATCTTTCCCTCTCCCCCTCCCTGCCCTTCTGCACAATCTGCCCCACACCCTATCCCCAGGCAGTTACTGTTCTGCTTTCTGTCACCATAGATTAGTTTTCATTTTTTAGAATTTTATGTAAGTGGAATCATACAGTATCAACTTTTTTGGGGGGGGATGGGTTTGACCACTTGTGTACAAGTCTTTCTATGGCCATATCTCTTGGATAGATACTCAGGAGAGGAGTGGAATAGTTGGCTCCCGTGCTGCACCTTTTTTCAGCTTCAGCACTTTTTTTAAAAAGAAGATTTTATTTATTTATTTGACAGAGAGAGATCACAGGCAGAGAGGCAGGCAGAGAGAGAGGGGGAAGCAGGCTCCCTGCTGAGCAGACAGCCCCCTGTGGGGCTCAATCCTAGGACCCTGAGATCACGACCTGAGCCAAAGGCAGAGGCTTTAATCCACTGAGCCATCCAGGCGCCCCTTCGGCACTTTTTCTGGGAATATTTTAAACATATAGTGAAGTTGAAAAGACTTTTACAGTGACCTCCTTTCTATCCACTATAAAATTTTGTCATTAACATTTTATGTATTTCCTTTATGAGACAAATATCAATGCAATCATCACGCTGTCCATCACCTTCTGTCCAATCTTTTTTTTTTTTGGATGCATTACAAAGTAAATTATAAACACCAGTACAATTCACCCTAAATATTTCAGTAAACAAATCATTAGCCAGTATTCAGTATTTGTTCACAATTTTTTCTTGTGATACAAAGTTTACATGAAATAAAAGATACACAAAAATGTACCTATGCTGAGTTTTGAAAAATATATGCATTTGTGCCACCCAGAACCCATATAAAGATATAGGATATTTCCAGCATCCTAGAATTACCTTACAATTGTGCTCAGTCAGCACCTACTCAGAACAGAAACTTTTGTACATTGTTGGTGAAGATCTAAGATAGTACAACCATTTATTATTTCTGGTCCCTCTTTTGTAGATCCTGTCAGACTTTTACATAGACAAATATGCCATCTGTGAATAATGACAGTTGTACTTCTTTAATCTGAATGCTTTTTATTTTTATTTTTTTTCTTACCTATTGCACTGGCTAGACTCTCCAGTACAATGGTGACTAGAAGTGCTAAGAGTGTCTTGTCTTGTTCCTGATCTTAGTTGTCAAACATTTTGACCCTCACCACTGAGTTTGATATTAGCTGTGTATTTTTCATGGGTATTTTTTAATGTGTTGAGAAAGTTCCCTTGTATTCCTAGTTCGCTGAGAATTGGATGACAAATGTTTTCCCTATGTCTATTGAGATGATCACATGGCTTTTACATTTTTAGTTTATTAACATGGTGAATTACATTAACTGAATTCTAAATTAAGTTATTCTAATAATATACTGCTGGGCTATAATTTCAATACCTTATTTAGAATTTTGAATCTATATGTTAGATAATTGTATTTTTTGCATGTTTTCTCAGGTTGAAGTATCAAAGTCATATCATCTGGTAAAATGAATTGGGCAACATTCCTTCTTTTTCTGTGTTCTTGAGCACATAAATTATGTATTCCTCTTTCAGATTTGCAAGAACCAATCTGTGAAACAACATGGGACTCTAACTTGGCATCTTTGAGGGGATATTTTTTGACACATT
Source organism: Procyon lotor (assembly GCA_028646535.1). NCBI lineage: Eukaryota > Metazoa > Chordata > Mammalia > Carnivora > Procyonidae > Procyon > Procyon lotor. The sequence goes on along the minus strand of CM053617.1, from coordinate 40,835,723 downwards.
AGAAAGCTTCCTCTGTGGTAACTATTCTACTAGATTTATCATCCAAGATTTTATTTTATTTATATATATTTATACATATTTCCAGAAAATTGTCTATTTGGCTGAAATTTTAAAAATTTGCTTGTGTCCCATTGCTCATTACTTATGTTGTACATTTGTATTTTTTCTTCTTACTTTTTTTTTTCTTCTTACTTTGATTAAGCTTTCCAGAGTTAAGTTTTATTGATCTTTAAAAATGAACCATTTCTTAAAATAATTAATGCTTTGAATTGATTAATTTATGCTGTGAGCTGCTGCATTGTTTCTTTCCTCATATTTTCTTTTATTTCTTGGTGTTTTTTAGAACTCCTTGAATAAAGTATATTTCAGTTATTTATTCGTTTGTTTAATATAAATACTTGCAGCTTCACATTCTCCTCTGAGTACTTTTCTCTACGTGTTTAGATATATAGTGTTCTATTTATTTCTTAGAATCTGTAACTGCAATTTTATATTCCTTTGTGGCTTAAACTATTTAAGACAGTGTTTAATAATCCCAAATGACTTAACTTTTTGGTTTTTCTCCTTTTATTAATCATATTGTGGTTAGGAAATGTAGCCTGTACAATCTTTTAGTTTTTGGAATGTGTGGAAATTTTCTTGTTCACTAGGATGTGATACAATATAAAGTTTATGGGATACAAAGTGTGATATATATTATTAAATCAAGATTTCAATTATGCTTTTATACATTAACCATGTTTGCTTCTGTTAACTAGATCAACTAAGAAAAGAAAGGTATGTTGAAGCCTCCTATTATGTATTTCCAGCAGCTTTGGCTTTATCTATTTTGATGCTATGTTATATGGTACATGATCATTCATGACTGTATTCTTGGTTGAATTTTCCCTTTTATCTAATATCCCTTTTTCTTTTTCAAAAATTATTTTTTCCATTGGATTCTATGTTGTCTAATATTAACATAGTACATGTGGAGGGAGTTTCTCAGCTGAGCTCTGAATTTGTTTCAGACATTTTTAGATGAGTGTGACCAACCAGGGCCATATCTTCTGTCATAATGTCTTTTGGTATGTGCATGGCATTCTTCCCCGATTTCCAACAATAATATAAATGTTTCCTTTTGTATTTGGTTGCATCCAACAGGATTTGGTAAGTGGTGGTGCTCTGATTCCCATCTTGGACTAGAAGTCCCTGCTTCGATTGACTTCTTTTTGTGTAGCCCATCCTCCACATGGATCCTTAGGCATCTTTCTGAAATGCAAAGACGATCTGGTCTCTAGCCAAAGCATTTAATCATTCGATATCCTTCTTTGTGTACAGCATACTACTCCTGGTCACTAAACTCAATGACACTTTAGTCATCTTGAATATGTAGTCCTTTCTTGATGCCTCCTACTTGCACTGCCTCCTCCCTGCTGGGGTCCCTTTTGACCTTTTCTCCACCTTAAAAAATGAAGTCTTAACTCTCATTCATCCTTGGTCAAGCTTAAATGTATCTGTGAGATAAAACCCCTCACTTCCCTCAGGCATAGTAAGTTTCTTCCTTTTCTGTGTTCTCAAATTATGTAGTTTATGCCTCTGCAGGAGTGGTTAAGAGAAAAGGCTCAGAATTAGCTTCTTCTTAAGTCACGTGACCTTTGGAGAGTTAGCCTTGTCAAAACCCTACTTCATAGGGTTGTTGTAAAGATGAGATGAGAATGCATGCAGAGGGTCATACAGTATCTTGCATATAGTAGATCCATGGTAAATGTTAGCTTCACTTATTCTGAATTTTAATCTATCTGTTTATATGTTTATGTCCTTCATTGTCCTGTGAATCCCTCCATGGTAGAGAGGCTCTGTCTTACCCTTGCATCCTCCATTATCTGGCACTGCACTGTAATAATTGTTGGTGAAATGAATGAGTACTCCCCTACTACTACACTTCTGTGTGTGGGGAGGCAATTTCTCATCACATAAAACTCCCACTCTCCCCTAATTACACCTCAGTGAATGTTCAAGTCTTGAATAAGCAAGAGTTGACATTTTTTTTTTAATTGCGGTATACTTCAAGAGATCTGCAGTTTTCCCAGAATTTGGCAGTTTTAATTTAGATTTGCTGTCCTCAAAACAGCTGGAAATGTTTATTTTCCACTTTAAACATGTAATTTACAATAAAACGCACAATTAAATACTTGGAAAAATGCAACATGGCTTATTTAGTTATTGGCATGAATAAATCCTGTACTTCATAATAATATAGCAACAGTGTAGAAAAGAGCTTTTTGATGAAAGGCAGTATTTTGATACAAACTGTAAATAAATATGCAGTTTTTCCTATACAAAGATAAAACCACTGGGGATTTGGTTTGACTTATTTTTAAAACAGTGGTGATGGGTTTAGGATAAGCTGCCTCTGCTCCTCTATCCACATTAAGAAATAATGAAGATAATTATAATAGGAACCATAGCTGCTGTGTATGCCTACCATATGCCAACAGATCGAGCTAGTATTTTACATTTGTTAATCTTATCAAAACAGCCCAGCAAGACACATATTTTATTTCTGTTTAACAGATAAGGAAATGGAGGCTGAACAGGTGTATTAATTTCCTGTGACTGCTGTAACAAACTACCACAAAATTGTGGTTTAAAGCAACAGAGATTTATTCTCTCACAGTTCTGAAAGCCAGAAGCCTGTGATCAAGAAATCAGTAGGGCTGGTTTCTTTGGAAGCTTCAGGAAGCATCCACTCCTCGCCTCTTCTGGCTTCTGGTGGTTGTCGTATTCTTTGGCTTGTGGCTCCATCACTCTATCCCCACCTCCATCCTCACGTAGCTTTCTCCTCAGTGTGTGTGGTGTCTATATTCCCTGTCTCTTTTTTATAAGGACACTTGGATGGCATTTAGGGCTGACCCAGATAATCAGGATAATCTCCTCAGTTCAAGATCCTTAATTAATCATACCTGCAAAAACTTTGCCATATAATAAGGTAACATTCATGGGTTCCAGGATTAGGATGTGGCCATGTCTTAGGAGGCATCATTAGCCCACCACAGTAGGGTTAAATAACTTGAGCAAAATCCATAACCAGTAAGTGGCAATTGTGTGAGCTGAACCCTGATCTCTTTGACTTCAAAATTTGTACTTTCTGCACTATTTCATGAAGATAGTGGTCTTGTCAGGAAATGGTAGTGGACTGCCAGGCAGAAGCGTTCCAGAAGAGGGGATTCACCCCAGCAGGAGGGAAGGCAGTGCAGTAATCTAACCTCTCTCAGCCTCAGTTTCTTTATTTAAAATGGTGCCAGGGCACCTGGGTGGCTCAGTTGGTTAAGCCTCTGACTCTTGATTTTGGCTCAGGTCATGATCTCAGGCTTGTGGGATCGGGTCCTGCATCAGGCTCCGTGCTTACCAGGCAGTCTGCTGAAGATTTTCCCTCTCCCTCTGCCCTTCCTCCCAACTCAGACATGCATGTTCTCTCTCTAAAACAAATAAATAAATCCTTAAAAATAAAACACAATAAAATTAAATAAAATGGTGCCTCTCCAGAATGACCATGGTTTTAGTGCAGGTGACTGCAGCACAGGAAGAGGGCCAGGCTTTCTGGGGAGACCTTAGAGGAAAGGTCTCCATGAAGGAGCCCAGAGGCAGGAAGGCTGGGCAGGACCCTCAGTTTCAGTAGAGAAGCAACATTTAGCATCCGGAGGACTGGGAGTCACAAGAGAAGCACCTGTGATTGTGCTGGGAATGATACTACAACACAAATAATTTTTCCATGTTCCATTTTTTGTTTTCTGTGGGGAACAGTTTTGGCCCTAGGGTCAGAAAGACTTCATAGGCCTGAAGAAAAATTGTCAGGAACAGAGATAATATGATTGTCTCCCAAGGTCTGGTTTTGATTATGAATTAAGCCAATTAATTCATAACCCATGAAACAGAATTTTTTTCTGCCTCAATTTAAGAAGGCTACATATATCCCAAGTGATGTCTTATGTCTCGCTTGTCATCTTGCTTTATCCAGCAGGCTGATATTATAAACACCTACAAACTGAGGTTCTTTTTTAAATGTTTTTAAGTAATCAATGTTGCAACAAGCAGATAAACTATTTTTAAAATCTGCATTGTGAAGAAAATGAAAATATGTCAAATAATTTAAGAACTATGTAGACAGAAATATTCAGAGAAATAACACAACTTGAAAAGTCACTGCTGTCAACTTCAGATAATGTCAAGTTTAAGTAATGGAACATTAAAAATAAGCCTGGAAAAAGGCACATCCACTGCATATAAAATAATAGTGCCACAAAAACATCTACATCCCCATCGCTGACAGGAATAGAAAGGTCCCAGCTGAGTAGAAAGTCACCATGAAGCACTAAGGGAGAAAAGCAAGGAGGACATTTTTCTTCTTCCTATTGCCATTTTGGATTAATCATTCCTGTTCAGGATGATTTCAACATCCAAACCTAAAGACACTTGAGACAATTTGATACAGAGCTTTTACCGTCTGAGGCCTTTATCAAAGAACATATATAAAAATAAAGACTTGGGGATAATTATAAGCTTTTATATTTAAACCTCTGCATAAGAGTTGAAACCTTTGGATAATTCACAGACATATTTTTTCCCCTTCAACAGTTTATTATGAAAGCTTTAAAACATACTGAAAAGTCAAAAGAATTGTATAGTGAACATGCACATACCCACCATCCTGATCAAGGGTCAGCACATTACAGTCCTTGGGCCAAATCTAGTTGCTTGCCTGTTTTTGTAAATAAAGTTTCACCGGAAGACAGTGATGCCCATTAGTCTATGTATTGTTTCAGGCTGCTTTTGCACTACATCATCAGAGTTGAGAAGCTGCAAGAGAAATTGCAAAGCCTAACGTCTTTGCTCTAGCACCCTGTATGGACACAGTTTGCCAAACTTTGATTTAAATCATACCGAAGTAAACAGGCTGCTGTAATTTGCATTGTCACATATCAATCCATTATAAACTTACTGTTGACAGGAGAAAAGAGAACACCAAAATAGTCACTAGTGGTCAGATTCATTTATCAAGTAATTAAGGATTAGTATTAAAAATTCCAAAGGAAAAAAGAAATTTAAAAAGAAAAAAAAATCACTTAACTTTGCTATTTGGAGATATAACTAGGCTTATTCTCAACCCTTAGGTAGATAAAGTTAGTTATGATGTTAGATGCAAAATTTAGATTAACTGAATTTCTGAATTATACTTTATTTCTGCTTGAATCATATTGAATTACTTAAGTTTTGATGTGTCCAAATCTAGTACTAGGCAGCTTTTAACAAGGTAGTCTTTATGTTCTTAGAGACAAACTTCCTCAATATCATTGAGTAAAAACCAATTTTTCACTCTTTAATAGTAGAAATATTTATTTTTGGTGAATTGTTAATGAAATTGTGTATAGTTAGGGTTGTTACCATTTGTGCATTTAAGTCTCTAAGAATTATTTATTGAGTCTTTTCTATGCCTTAGACAGAGTAAGAGTTCTAGGTACTTTGTGGGATGTGAAGCTGAATCAAAGATTCTGTCCTTGATAAAAACACTAACTCAAAAAGACATAAGAACTCCCATGTTCATAGCAGCCTTATTTACAAGAGCCAAGACATGGAAAGAACCTTAAATGTTCACTGATGGACAAATGGATAAAGAAGTTTTATACTTATATAAATAGTTATATATTTTAATGTTTATATTAAATATAACATTAGAGATATTAATATAATTAATAAAAATTATTAATAAATATATAAACATTAATATACGATTAAACATAATATATAAATATCTATTTAATTTAAATATATAATAATTTAAACATATAAATATTTAAATAATAAATATAATAGTAAATATAATAATATATAAATATTTATATGTTTATATATTTATATATAATATGGCTGAGTAATATTAAATATATATATTTATATATTATCTATATATACTCATATATTACTCAGCCATATTACTTGACCATATTAATGGTCATATTACTCAGCCATATTATTTGACCATAAAAAAACCAAGGAAATCCTACCATTTGTGACAACATGGATTGACCCAAAGGGCATTATGCTAAGTGAAATAAGTCAGGCAGAGAAAGACCAATACTGTATGATTCTCACTTATATGAGGTATCTAAATCTCCCTGCCCCCAAACCAAAAGAAGACCAAAGTCATAGAAAAAGAGATCAGATTTGTGGTTACTAGAGGCAGGGGGGGTGGAGGGTGAGTGAAGGGGTAACTGGAGGAAGGTGATTAAAAGGTACCAACTTCCAGTCATAAGATAAATAGGTACTAGGGATGTCATGTAAAACACGGTGACTATAGTCAACTCTACTGGGTGTTACATAGGAAAGTAATTAAGAGAGTAGATTCTAAGAATTCTTGTCACGAAGAGAAATTTTTTTTCTTTTCTCTTTATTGTATTTATATGAGATGATGGATATTAACTAAACCTATTGTGGTAATCATTTCACAATTTATGTGCATCAAGCCATTATGTGGCACACCTGAAACCTACACGGTGATGTATGCCAATTATTTCTCAATAAAGCTGGGAATAAAAGATTGTATCTTGAAAGCATATGTAATATAGGAGATGAGATATGGGTACAAGTACTGTAAGATGGAATGCAGAGTGTTTAAGGGTGCCATGTTGGGGTGCCTCGATGGCTCAGTGGTTAAGCCTCTTGGCTAAGGTCATGATCTCAGGGTCCTGGGATCGAGCCCCGCATTGGGCTCTCCGCTTAGCGGGGAGCCTGCTTCCCCCTCTCCCTCTGCCTGCCTCTGTGCCTACTTGTGATCTCTTTCTCTCTTTCACATAAATAAATAAAATCTTAAAAAAAAAAAGTGTCATGTTGTAAGAGTGCCATGAGGGCTGGGGGGAGAACAGAGGAAGGCAGCATTTGGCAGACAGTTCTCTTGGTAAGGTGGGATGCTGAAGGAAAGAGCATTTGATTTGGACCTTTATGGACTGATGATATTTGGAAACGTGGAGAAGGAATTGATGGGCACACTTTGAAAAGCAAGGCTGAGGAACTATATGAAAGCACCAAACTGAATGAAGCTTTGTGGTGGGACATACAAAGCTTGTGAAATTTAAACACTCTTGTGAACCCATACAGGGTTTTCATTATCATCGGCTCCTAATGATTTGCAATCAAGGGCCAACTTTTAGTAAAACAAACAATAATCTTATGAAATTGTGGTTTACTAAAGGGTAGTTGCTAATCATTCTCTTCCTGTTAGCAAATTAGTTAGGCTCTTGGCGATGATACAATTTAAAAAATCACTTCCCATGTAATACATGGGTTTAAATGAATTAATGCAACTTCCCAGTAAAGACATTTCTATGAATATATCTTTTTTAAAAATGATTTTAATTTTTGACAGAGAGAGAGGAAACACAAGCAGGGGGAGTAGGAGAGGGAGAAGCAAGCTTCCTGCCAAGCAGGCAGCCCAATGTGGAACTTGATCCCGGGACCCTGGGATCATGACCTGAGAGCCGAAGGTAGATGCTTAACCACTGAGCCACCCAGGCACCCCTCTATGAATATAACTTAAGAAAATCATTAAAAATGCAGACAAATACTTCAATATGATGATAATCACCATAGTATTATTTATTGAAAACAGTAGGAAAATGTCCAATACAGAGTATTATGAAATGTTCAATATAGAGTAGTTATTAAATAAATTATAGTACTGCAGTGAGATAATATCTAGGTACAAAAATTAGTTTTTTTCTTTTTTTAAAAAAAGATTTTATCTATCTATCTATCTATCTATCTATCTATCTATCTATCTATCTATTAGAGAGAGAGAGTGAGCGAGGGGGAGTGGCAGAGGGAGAGGGAGAGGTGGACACCCTGCTGAGCAGGAAGCCCAAAGTGGCTCGATCCTAGGACTCTGGGATCATGACCTGAGCCAAAGGCAGATGCTTAACCAGCTGAGCCCAGGCATCCTATAAAACTTAGTTTCTTAAAATGAATCTTTAATCATACAGGAAATGGTAATTGTCTAATATTTCAAGAAAAAAATTATATACAAAAAAGGCAGTTCATAAAATGTTATGTACATACAACATGTACCCAATTTTGGATCAACTACTTACTTTTATTTTATTTTATTTTTTTTTTTTTTCAACTACTTACTTTTAGCAAAGGAATTTAAGCTGAAGAAATGAGCCAAAGTGATTTGGGAAATGGAAATGCCATTTTCTTTAAAGTTTATTTATTCATTTATGTAATATCTATAAGCAACATGAGGCTCCAGTTCATAACCCAGAGATCAAGAGTTGCATGCTCCTCTGACTGAGCCAGCCAGGTGCCCTGGAAACACCATAGTCTGATAAGAATTTTGCCAAGACAATGTATGCTTCCTGCTTAATAGGAAAATTTATAAAAATATTTTTTCCTGTGTTCCGGTAATATGGCTTGCTGAGATACCCCATATTATCTTCTTTCTTCACTGTAAGGCTTGCTGATGAGATACCCCATATTATCTTCTTTCTTCACTGTAAGCCCATATAAATGCAGGACAAACTCTTGCAACAGAGTCTGAATGCAAAGGCTGAGCTCAAAATAAACAAAGAGCATTCCCTGGTTGCTAAAAACAATGAGGGAATGCGAAGCCATATGTGTAACTTCATGATCTGATGCCACAATGGCTCAGGAAGATATTGGTCTGGAAAGAGACCAAAGGGACTAGTAATTGGGGATTTACTATTTATGTTCATTTGAGCATGGAGGTGTGGTCTTGGACTCCTATACAATAGGCAAGTAGACCTGAGACATCTCCATGGAGCTAAAACACTTAAAGGGTTGTGCCCTCAGTGAAATGGGATTAGAAACTGTCTCCCCACCTAGCGAAGCAATTTGAAACACTTCCCTGTCCTTGAGAAATCAGAGACCCAGGCTTGTGACTTGTGTTGGTGGAATTCAAATTTATCTGTACTCCAGTAGTCCCAGAATCTTCAATACAAGAGAGAACGTAAAAAAGGTAACAACTCAGTGAAATTTGTAGAAGCAAATACCAATCAAAAGGTAACAACTCAGTGAAATTTGTAGAAGCAAATACCAATCTCTTTGTAGCAACATTTCTGCAACAGGACACATGGAATTTCCATAGGCATCCATGTGGAAAATGTGCTCACAGTCCAAATCCATAAGGAATAAATACTCCAGGAAGGAGAGTCAACAGACCAAACAAATAAGAGAATTGGTAATGCACATATTTGAGATCAGTAAGTTGAAAGATATCATAAAAAGTTTGTTTATGGAACACCTGGGTGGCTCAGTTGGTTAAGGGTCTGCCTTTAGCCAGGTCACGATCCGAGGGTCCTTGGATGGAGTCCTGCATTAGGCTCCTTGCTCAGCGGGGGGCCTGCTTCTCTCTCTGCCTGCCACTCCCCCTGCTTGCGCTCTCTCTCTGTGACAAATAAATAAATAAATAAAATCTTTTAAAAAAGAGCTATTTTTTAAAAAAGCATGTTTACAATTATAAGATACATAGTAGAAGTAATAAAAACCATAATGAAAGAATAGGACAGAATAAAAAAAAAAGAAATTTGGATTTATAAATGGTTCAAGGGAGTTTAAATATTTAAAAACTTTATGATCTTTAAAGGTAACAACATAGATGATTTCCTGATGTCCAAAGACTACATTCTGGGTTGGCTTTCTAGGAGTTGGGGTGGATTTATGTTGCACCATCCATATTCTCTCTCTTTTTTTTTCCTTTCTTGTCTTTATGTAACCAAGTAGGTGGGAGGACTGGTCAAGACTGAGAATGAAATGTGCTGTTGTGAAAATAGGATGGTTGCTACTTTGCCCTTGATCTCCTCAGCACTACTTTAAAACCAGTTGAACTAAACAGCCACAAAAGTGGTGTGGTGCTTTCAAGTTACTTATTTAGTACAGCAGTAACTTCAATCCAAATAGTTCATGAACCGATCAGCAACTTTGCAGACAGAAAATCTGAGTTACCAAGTCCAGAGATGTGAACTAAGGGCTAGGGGCCAAATCCAGTCTGCAGATGCATTTTATTTGGCCAGAGTACTAATAAAATGATTTTTGAATTAGTGTCTATAATTAGAAACTGGGAGATTTCACATAAATGCGTGGATTTCTAGCTTCACCTGGAAAGGTGGATTATTTGTCTACACCGAGAATGGGTACTTCTGGTTGATAACAATGGGTTGGAACTACAGGTTGGAACCAACAGAGTGTTGGCCTCTTCTCCAGGTCTATTCAGACCCTTCTATTCTGTATTGATTCTCCAGCACTGTGGACCAGGGTTAGTGCTATTTATTAATGCCTTTGAAGTGTATGAGTTGTGCAGGTCAGATCACTTGTCTTTGTCCCATCCATAGGGATACTTGGGGAGAGGAAAAGTTACATGATTAGAAGCTGGGGTCAAGCTCCTGTTGGGCTCAGGGAAGAAGCACTGCTGTTGCAATCTGATAGTCCTGTCACTGTGTCCTCTAAGATTTAAGTGCTTCATTCATTCATTCATTCATTCATTCATTCATTCATTCATTCGAGATACATTCACTGAACAACTAAGCTATTCCAGCCAGCATGGGGACCAAAAGAGGAATGGCCCACTTCAAGAAGCTCAAAATTTAGTAGAGAAGATAATATCATGGGGAATAAAGAGTAGGGGAGGTTAGTGGTTATCTCTATACTCTGGGTAGGATTGCCAGATCCAGCAAATAAAAATACAGGATGCCTGTATTGAATTTCAGATAATGAGGTAATAGTTGGGACATATTTATAATACTAAAAATTATTTATTATTTATCTGAAATTCAGATTTTATTGGGCATTCTTATTTTATCTGGCAACTCTAATTCTAGGGCACCTGGGCCTCTGTTGAGTCAGGGACTTGGTGGTAATCTGTTCATATAGCCTTTTCCTCTTAGAAATTTCTTTTTTTTAAAACATTTTTTTAAAAGATCTTATTTATCTATTTGACAGAGAGAGAGAGATCACAAGTAGAGGTACAGGCAGAGAGAGAGGGGGAAGCAGGCTCCCTGTTGAGCAGAGAGCCCGATGCGGGGCTCGATCCCAGGACTCTGAGATCATGATCTGAGCTGAAGGTAGAGGCTTTAACCCACTGAGTCACCCAGGTGCCCCCTCTTAGAAATTTCTGATCAAATCAAACTCCTGAATTATGTTTGTCCTGCCTGATGAAATCTAAACATAGATGTTGGTCATCTTAAAATCTAACCACTACCCAGAAAATGGTAGTCAATAGATGGAGATCGGTTAATCATTCTAAAGTATAGAATTTTAGGGGACACAGCATGGGAACTAGCAGCAGAACACTTGGAACTTGCTTTTCCAACAAAGCACAAGTCTACCAACGCTAGGTGAAATTGTTTTAAGTCAAAGGTAAGAATATAATCTATCCCAGAAGAGATATGTAATTAATGCTTAAATACATTTACTCAATAGGTTCTAAGGACTGGTAATCTGCAAGAAATATATTGGTGAGGTGATGAGTATCACATCACATTCAAAGTCTAATATTTATTTGTTTTTGAGAGACATTTCCTAACTTTACAAAATGTCATAGTTACCCAACAATGGTAACAATCATAAAAATATCCACTTCTTGAATACTGACTATGCTTTAGGCATGGTGGGAAGCACTTTATGTGCCTTATTCCATCTAGTCCTTATAACCCTGTGAAGTAGGTTCCATTACTCCTGCCAGAGATGAGGAAATGGAGGCTTGAAGAGGCCAGTCCTCAGAATAGGGAAGTCCTTTCATAGTCACACTTTTGTAAGTGATAGGCTTGGTATTGAACACTGGAATGTCTTACTCTGCACTCCGGATTTTCTCTACTTGACTGTATCAGTGATTCAGTCACATTAGTGGGAGGACTCATCAACAAAGTTCAAAGTGGAGTCCTTTGAAGGGCTTTTTAAAATCTTTTTTAGACTGGGTGTTTCTGTTATTAATATTGGTGGATTCCTTTGGGAGAAATTGCTTGTCTTTTCAGAAGAAATTGGATAAGAGTACAATGACTACAATAAATTTAAAGTCCTCAAAAGGTACAGTTTTTAGATCTTGATATCTAAAGACTTAAACATTAACAAGGCTGTCTAACGTTTAATTCTTTACCTACTAGGATTTAAATAATTGACGCTTTGATTTTAAGAAAACAAACAAATAAAATGAACTACTCATTAAGACGTTATGTTCTTTTGGATATGTCATTTCCCAATGGAGGTTGCCCTCATTTTGAAGGTTCTTTTCTTGGGTGACACCCTAGAAAACCTGTATCCTCATGGGGAAGGAAGTGTTCTGCCAAGGAATCTCTTTTCCTTTTTTCCAATGGTGCCAGTTCCCTGCACTTAGGACAGCCTGAAGCTTTGTTAGACCGAACTTAAAGGAATCTCTCAAGTGCAAGTGATTAAGAGTAACCCATTTGGGGGGCGCCTGGGTGGCTCAGTCGTTAAGCGTCTGCCTTCCGTCCAGGTCAGATCCCAGAGTCCTGGGATGGAGCCCCGCATCGGGCTCTCCGCTCTGCGGGAAGCCTGCTTCTCCTGCTACCAACCATTCCCTCTGCTTGTGTTCCCTCTCTCGCTGTGTTTCTCTCTGTCAAATAAATTAAAAAAAAAAAAAATTAAAAAAAAAAAGAGTAACCCATTTGGAAAACTTCAGGTGTAGTTAATCCTCCAAGAACTATCTCAATGTAAAAAATAAAACAAAATCAGACAAGCAAAAGAAAGGTGAGGATTTACTTAAAATACTTATTGGTCATTAAAATTTTTTTTCCTACCTAGTAAAACACACACACACACACACACACACACACAATTTATTCATATAGTCAACAGAGACAGTCTGATAGATATGCATGATTTTTTAGTCACGGCATGAATTGCCATTATAACTTTAATACATTTAAGTTTCTATTTATGGTTTCATTGTGATTTGGGGAAAGAACAACCAGAATTGGGAAGTGCAGACAGATCCATGGGGTTGGGCAAAGGTCAGAAGTCTCTATATGGGCCCAAAGTCCAGAATCACTGAAGAGGCACAGAGTGCAAAACTGGTCAAAGTCTAGGTCAGCTTCCATGGACACAGATGATGAAATGTGAGTAGCACTTGTCAAAGTGCAAACAGATTAAAAGTGAAAAGTATAAGTGGGGGGGGGGAGGGACTTATTCATGGGAAGACAGGAGTTTAAGGGTGAGAGATTTGGACCTCTGGGGAAATTGAGACATTGGGCTCTTGACTTTCATGAGAGAGAAGTACCCTCTTCATAGCAAAATTCTAGCTCTTTGTTGGTGTGCTGTACTGCTCATTTGCTAATCTGATCTGAGATCCTACATCTATTTCCTCTATTCTTTTCTAAATCCCAGCAGGGCTGCCCCCTGTAGACTGTCTTTTCCCAAGTTTCTTTGCCAATTGGCTTCTGTCTACATTTCACCTGGGGGGAACCCAGGAGAGAGATTGGAGAAAAAAGAAAGGGAGAATCCGGGGTACTGCATTTCAACTTTCTCTGTTTCAGGGGGAGTCTTGAGTTTCTAGTTTCTGCCCCGTTGCTCTGGCTTCTGGGCTTTGATAATGTGGTGTAGCAACTTTCCACTATTTTGAATCTCTGGGTTATTCTATTAATCTTTTTTCAGCCTCTCAATTGTTCTAACACCTTTATAACGGGTTCCCTTATTAACTTATCTCCATTGAACGATCTGGCACCAGCTCCATTTTCCTGAGAGAGCCCTGAATAATATGCTCTAAATACTGAAAACACCTTCCTATTACTGAATTAAATCCATTAACTCCTGACTAGTAAACGAAGGCAGTGCTGGATTTCAGGAAGATTCCATATTATTATTACTATTTTTTTTATCTTAAATTTGATTTTCCTTCCTTTAATGGCACATTTCACACATGGCTGACTACTGTCTGTGTTCCTGAGACACTCCACCAATGGCACCTTAGACAAGATGCTGGACAAATAAATTACTTTTGGTAGCTGCCAAATCAGATGGTGTGTGCCAAATGATGATACATGCACAAAATGTTCTAGAACAGAATGACAATTTAGATGTAAATAAACCATTTGAGCATATGGCATCCACCCAGCTGTTTCTGGAGGTAAAACTGTGGAACCACTGGCTAAAATATAAGTTTTAAAATTACTACCTACAAGTTATCAGATACAACGTAAGATATCTATTAGGAAGTTCCAGGGGTGCCCATGGGAAATTATATGCTGTTAAGTTATTTTCACTATAATTCTTGGCAATGTAGAAAAATCAAAGATTAAGTATAGGGTCAGTGAACATAAAATAAATACAACCCATTGTGAAAAGGTACTTAGTACAAAGCTTCGGATGTAAAAGACACTAAACCAATATGTATGGAATGTTGGGAAATGTATTTTTTAAGGGGTTAAATCTGAAGAGACATATGCAAATCTGTGAACAAAATTTATTTTGACATTCAAAAACCCTTTGACATAAAGAGGTGTCATTTTACCTCTATTCAAACTAGAAAAGATTTTTAAAAATTATGATATCCAATATCGGAGAGAAAAATGTGCCGAGAGGGAAATCAGTACAATATTTCTGGAAGGTAATGTAGGTAATATACATCTTAAGTTTTAAATGTGTTTGACTTAGCATTTTCACTGCTAGAAATTTATTCCATGGAACTATTTATAGACATATGCTTTATCACTATGGCTCATGATAGTCTAATTTATGACTGAAAGAAAAAAAACCCCACCTAATTCTCCATCAAAAGGGACTTGGTTAAGTAAAGTAAGACATATCTATACAATGGTATAGTAGGCAGTCATAAAGATGATACGTAAGGGGGTGTCTGGGTGGCCCAGTGGGTTAAAGCCTCTGCCTTCAGCTCAGGTCATGATCTCAGGGTCCTGGGATCGAGCCCTGCATCGGGCTCTCCGCTTAGCGGGGAGCCTGCTTCCCCCTCTCTCTCTGCCTGCCTCTCTGCCTACTTGTGATCTCTCTCTCCCTGTCAAATAAATAAATAAAATCTTTAAAAAAAAAAAAGATGATATGTAAGAATAATGGATATATAATGTTTATGATTTATTGATAAGTGAAAAGCAGGTTAAAACTATTTAATGGAATAATTTGGTTCCATTAAAGTTACATAGTAAAAACTTTATGAACCAGTATGTTCATAAAGTCAGATTAGACGACTTTTTTCCTAAGTGAAGTGCTTATCTCTATTTTCAAATGTTCTAGAATAACTTTATTTTGTAAACGGGTGAACATAAATATTATAACATGCCTTGAATTTTATTTTTAAAAACTCAGCAACTAATTTTTTGGAAACTGATAATTATGGAAGAGAGGACATGTTTTGCTTGGTAGTGAACTTCATTACAGACCTAAAGCACCCAGAGTATTTTGTTACACTGTATTAGGAAACAAAGGGTATGTCAAAAGTGACTCTATTGTGGCATGAGGCTTAAATTTCATTAAATATATTTTCCACATAATTTTATAGAAAATTTGGAAAACTAGATAGGTCAGTCCCATTACTCTCAAAGACCACTGTTATTGGCATCTTCTTGAAATGTTTTCTAGGCTTATTATTTTTTTAACAGCATGAAAGTTATAATGCAACTTTGTGATGTGTCTCTTCACTTAATACTATATTCCATATATTTCCCCCTTTGTCATTGGAACTATCACAGTGAAACAACTGAACATTATTCCACCATGGAGACAGCTGCAGAGTATTAATTTAGTTTTGGGATTCTTCTATGGACCAGTGCTAAAACGATGAGGGGGTTGAACACATTCCTCAGTGTTCTGGAAGACAAATTCACTTCTGTTTCCACTGACCGCAGGATGTACAAATAACAAGCTAGAGGTGACCCACTGACGAGGTATCTGGCAAACTCTGTGCCTGGGCAGGAGCCCAGTGAATGAGCATCTGAATGGAAATGAGACTCTGCTCATGATGTAGGTTCTATGACCCAAGGAACTTTATCATGATTGACATTCTGGAAAGAATGATGCTTATTTATTCCTTCTGCTTAGATTGCCTTTTCTCTCTATTTGTGCTGTGAATTCATCCTTTAGCATCCAGATGACTATCATAACATTCCTTTCCCTATGCTTCTATGAATACACTCTTGTCACTCATTGTTATGGCTGAATTGTGTCCTTATCTCCTCATATCATATGCTGAAGCCCTAACCCCTAGTACCTTATGTTACTGTATTTGGAAATAGGGCCTTGAAAGTGGTATTTAAGTTAAAATAGGTACATTAATGTGAACCCTAATTCAATATGACTGGGGTCCATACAAGAAGAGGATATTAGGACACAGGTGAGCACGGAGGGAAGACCATGTGAGGACATAGTAAGAAGGTGGTCATCTGCAAGCCCAAGAGAGAGGCCTCAGAAGAAACCAAACCTGTAGACACCTTGACCTTGGACTTCCAGCCTCCAGCATTGAACCAGGAGATTGGAGTTCAATTTCTGCATCTGTCACTGGTAGTTTTCTGATGCTAGACAGTTAATTTAAGCTTTGTGAACCTTTGTTCTCTTTATATAACATAGGGATGCTAACATCTCTCTCAATATTATCCTATTAAATGAGAAAATATCTGTGAAAGAGCTTTAGAAACTAGGAACCTAGGCCCAAGAAAGATGTTATTAATGAGGGCTTCCAGCCTGCAGGGGCAGGCACTGACCATGGCCTTCTTAGGCCTGCAGGAGCAAGCAAGGAAAGGGCTGCTCTTGGCCAGGGGAGGATGTGGGCAGATTCTGGCAAAGGGCACTGGCAATAAAACTAGGTTTTCTACCATTTCTGACCACCCCTCTCAAGCATGACCTAATGGGGCTGGCAAAAATCCAGGGGAGAAGAGTAAGTGGTAAAGAGAAGAGAACAATTTCTAGTCAAAGATCTAATAAGGAGGTAAGGGTTTTCCCAAACAGAAAGATAAAGACTGAGAAAGTAGGAATAAATTAATAAAAAGTATTGAATCCAGCAGTGCTATAACAGAACCAGTAGTAAGTAGGTAAGGTTCAAGAGGGGTTTAGATATTCACAGATGATAAAATTGAAATACACTCTTGAGCAGCTTTGGAAATGTTTAGGGTAAACCCAAACATTTAGGTTTACCTAAATGTTAGGGTAAATTTTTAGGGTAAGCCACTATGAAGTCACTATCATAAAGGACTTCCTTTAAAATAGCTTTTTCTTTTTTTAACCTCTCATGAGACCAGGGCTGGATAGTTTCTAAGTCTGAAACCTATTTTCAAATTCTCTTCATTAAGGAACTGAGTGAGAAGTGTTGAAATATGTTGTTTTTTTTGCTCACTGGACTTCTTTGTAATGCTCTCTGCCCCGTAACTACTAACACCCTATCTATACTTTCTGCCATGTGGAAGCTCTGAGGACAGGAATAGGTCAGTCTTATTCACAGCTGTACCCCAGTGCTTGGCACAGCTCCCAGCATAGAGTGGTGTTTAATCAGTATTTGAAATTGAATGTTATTTCCTCAAGAGTGGCTGATGGGGTCCTTTTGTTCAGGGAAGCCACCTCTTGAGGATTCCGACCTAAGCTAGTGGAAGCATTCCAGAATTTCAGAGAGATGTTAGGCCGTGGTTTGTCATGAACCACGCACACTACCACGCACATTTGGGCCCAGCCTGCCTCTGTCTGTTTCATGCCTGACTCTCATCATCCTACAGGTTTCTGCTTTCTTTTGCCCTGTTTGTGGTTATGGAGCCTCTGTTTTCTACTTGTATGCACAAGTAAATTTCTAAGTTGATGGCCTGTCTCCTTGGATTCCTTTCTGAGTCATCCGATTTCTTAGGCCTGGCCATTTGTGAATTTCTCTCTTGGGCAGCTCTATTGGTTTCAGTCCCAAGCCCAGGTTTTGGGCTGCTACCTTCCCTTTGGCCTTGAGGAAAAGGGGGAATGGAGATGGACATTATCTTGAGGATCCACAGAGGCAGCAGAGTATCAAGGAGAGGAGAATGAGCAGAACCCAGGTCAGTTCCATCTCTCTCCCTGAAGATGGAGTTGCTGTAAGGACAGATCACACTTACTTGATGAGGCAGGGGGTCCTTATAGGGGAATTGACCATTGTCCTGGGGTAAGCTCTGCCCTTCCTCCAGCACTGCCTTAGCGAAAACAGAGCTTTCCCCTTCCATACAGTCATTAGCCCAGTTTGTCTGGATCCCTGAAAGAGATTGTGTGGGTCTTTGGGCCATGATTGTCCTGGGGAGGCTGAGAGCAGAGCTTCTTAGTGTCCCCATTCACAGAGCCAAGAGGTTGGTAATTGTTGATTCCTACAGGGAGACCCACATGTGAAAACTATACTAGGCTCCTGGCCAACACGCCCCCACAAAAGTCTGCCTTGGCAAAGAGTGTGGGAGGGGACACAGATTTGGGCAGGGCCTCTCTGTGATCCAATTGGCTCAAGGTAGCTGGGCCTGGCCCATTGCCTATGACTTGGCCTGAGGCAAAGCTGCCCTTTGCTTGGTTCCATGAAGGCCTGGCAGAGGTTCTGTGGGATGAGCAGGCATGGATGCCAGGGCTTCTGATGGGAAAGGAGGCTAGTTACTATCTGCATTTACTCATCCGTTCTCACCCCAACACTGCCTCCACTAGTGCCTTAAGCAGCCTTGTCTTAGTCATTTTGGGCTGCTGTAACAAATACCACAGATTGGGTAGCTTAAACAATAAACATTAATTTCTCACAGTTCTGGAGGCTGGGAGGTCCAAGATCAAGGTGCTGGCAGATCTGGTGTCTGGAGAATGCCTATTTCCTAATTTGCAGATGGCCGTCTTAATGTCTCTGCAAATGCAGAGCAAAAAAACTCTCATGTGTCTTCTTATGAAGGACACTAATCCCATTCATGAGGGGTCTACTCTCATGAACTACTTACTTCCCAAAGGTCCCACCTCCTACTACCATTCACATTAGGTGTTAGGATTTCAACATAGGAATTTTAGGGGCACACAAATGTTCACTGTATAACATGGCCTCACCTAAAGTCTAGGGCCCAGGTTGCCCACCGGATTCCTGCAGCCCTAGGAAAATTTCATGGCCCTGGGCTTCAAAAAGCCATAAGGGATGAACATTCAGGAGGCAAGGATCCAAGGAAGCACTAATCTTGCATGAAGAACAAGGCAACGTCGGATCTGATTAGAATGAAGGAAGATAGGAAATAAGCCTGGAAAGATGGCAGTTTAGGGCAAAGTTCTAAACAAAACACCAGGATTTGCCTTAAATTTTGCCATAAATATCTGGTATTGTGTGGATGTATTTGCTCTGGCTGGAAGTAATCTGAAGGCCAGCACAAAGGATCAAATCTGTATATTTCTGGAGGAGATATTTCAAGAAGTCTGGGCTCTCCACGTCTGTGTCAGGAGCAACTATAAGCAGCAAGTGATATATACATAATCTTATCTATTTGGAAAGCAAATAAGCAAAGAGCAGACAAAAACTCTGGCCAAAGTCACCAAATAACAGAAGAAATAAGAGTGTGGGGGTAAGAGAAAATAAGTTGCAGTTATCTGTGGTTTGTCCATTAGCTTGGGATGGCTCAATATGATGCCAGTCGATGGGCTATGGAGTGGCCTAAGGATGGAGACCAGGACCACTGACCAACCATCAGAACCATCTTAATTAAATATTATATTAAAAAACAAAGGCTAGTGGCAGTCAATTATAGTGGCTTTGCTCAGATGGTTTCTGCTAACACAAGAAAAATTAAACCATTCCAGTCTGCAGAAATATTTCAATTATTTTTATATTTCTAGGTTTCATTTGCTCTCTTATTCAGAGATCTCTCTGGGGTTGACAGACTAGACAGAAATCATGCAAAAACTCTGCTCAACATCCTAAAAATGGAAAAACTAGTCTAGACTTGGTTAGTAAGCTAAACCATGTACCTAAAAGTTAATTAAAATGATTTACTGGATCAGGTAAGAGATACTAGAAAGACAAGAAAGTGCCCGAAAGATAAGAAAGACTTTCCAATTTCTGTGCTCACAATTGCTTCCCAGTGTATCTTAACAATGCAAATACATAAAAACAGTAAGTTGTCCTCTGTGAGTTTGGGAAAGACATTATAAGAAGGAGTAGCTGATGAACAGGGGGTTTTCTACATAATCATCCACCTCACCATTTCTTCCCTGAGAACTACAGAAGGAGCTGATTTTTCTTCCATATAATTGTTATTTATTTTTATTTTTGCTTTGACTAAGTGAAAAGTCATAGAATACTAAAACTATATCATTGGATATCACTCATTCATTAAATGACTATTTACTGAGTACTGACCATGTGCCCGTGCTCAGTATACAATGGAGGTTCAGAAGGCCAAAAGGAGTTTCTATTCTAGTGGACAGCACAGACTAAGAGCATGTAAAAAGAAAATAACTACAAATTATGTTAAATCATGAAAGAGTCTAACAATGCACTCAGCTAGAGTACAATGTCCAAAACCTGAGTGTGAGGAGATCAGAAAGGGGGCTGAGGTGCAGCAGGATGGAAAGGCCTGCCCAGGGTCACCAGACAGTCAGTGTAGGGCCATGACCCCTGTTTCCTAACTCTGGGGTTCTTTGAACTGTGCTACCTGCTCTCGCATATCATCTGCCTCTGTTCTTTGGCAATCTGTGTAGATACTGGATGAATTCTTGGTTGGCTTTCAAAAGCAGGTGGGAGGCTGTGTAGGGCAAGGTTCACCGACTAGGGGTGTGTTACGTGCTGTTATGTGTCTCTGAACGGCTGAGAGAGAGGAACTTTTAGAGGTCATCGCCCTGTCAAAGACCTATCATGTAATGTAATTCTTAACAAGATATCACCTGTGTGGGTGTGTAGGAGGGTGGTGGGGGCTTCCTGCCTTTTCTCCTATTTCCATGGTAACTGTCCTCTTGAGAGCTCCTTTCCTCTGGTTTAGTCAGGACTGCTTGTTGGCCTTTGGATTAAGTATTAGGTAAAATCACAGTGAATGAAGCCTCTACCTCAAGGAAAGTACCATTATGAATAGAAAAGCTGGATTGATAAAGAGAAATGTTGTGGTCTAACATTTTATTAAAGAAGTATGGATACTGCATATTCTAACACAACAGGCTGGAGTGGTATTTCTCTAACTAGGGGAGTTTCCACTGAATATAATGACTTTGCAAATGATAATTTTAAAAAATTCAGTGGCTGAGTCCAGCTCTTCTGAGGTTTCCAGCCCCAGGTCTACAGCACACAAAAGTTCAAAGATGAAGCAGTGAGGCAAGAATAAATTTGTCAGCTTGTTACTACCGTAGGAAGTTAGGTGCCCTGACCATCAGAGAGCAGGTCACAGTGTCCTCTGCCCAGATTAAATCTCTAACGCTCTGTAAAAAAAAAATTCTCACTTCCAGAGGACACGAGCACTATATATAGTACTGAAATAGGAGAATTTCCCCCTCGTGGCCCTGGGGACAAGAACACATGCTTGTCTGAGGCCTTTGATTTCTTAATTCTCTCTGCCATCCTAATGGACACTTCTAGCTGGGCCTGACCACCTACAATCACTCTTAAGCCATAACATGGCACATTATTTTGGATAATCTATTATTTTAGATGACTTAAGTATTTGAACAACTGAAGGCTTGGCTAAAGTTCATGTGAGATTATTTATTTATTTAAAGAATTTATTTATTTGTCAGAGAGAGAGAGAGCACAAGCAGTGGGAGCAGCAGACAGAGCAGGCAGAAGGAGAAGCAAGACTCGATCCCAGCACCATGGGATCATGACCTGAGCCGAAGGCAGACACTTGACTGACTGGGCCACACAGGCATTCCACAAGTAAGATTTAAAAATAATTAGACACTTTTTAAAAAAAAGATTTTATTTATCTATTTGACAGAGAGATATAGAGAGAGAACACAAGTAAGCAGAGCAGCAGGGAGAGGGGGAGGGAGAAGCAGGCTTTCTGCTGAGCAGGGAGTCTGATGTGGGGCTTGATCCCAGGACTCTGAGATCATGACCTGAGCCGAAGAGAGCTGCTTAACTGACTGAGCCACCAGGCACCCTATAATTAGACACATCTTAAATATGATGCAGTATAAACACAAAGTAAAACAAACAAACTCAAAACCCCAAATCCTAAACAGTTTAGTATAAGCAGTGCCAATCAATTTCTTAAGAAAGGTAATGGAAACATATGAGACGCAATTTTTCTATTTCTTACCAAAAGGGCAGATACATCTGGTTTTCTGGGCCTTTGCATGGCTTGGTTGTCTTGTGGATGCAGAAGTTGAGCTCCAGGGATAGCCTAACCAATATCCAGGGTTAGCAATAGTGACAATGTCCAGGGTTAGCAACAGAGACAGCATAGCATAGCATCCCAGACACCCAGATTCTTGGTGTCTGGGATGCTATGCTGTCATCTGAACAGACTAAATGGACGGTTGAGGCCCCAAAATGGGAAAAATACATTTGGTAGGTTGGATTTTTATTCCCAGTTCTTCTTTCCCAATTCCCAGTTCGCTCCCTGTTAAAGAATGATACCTCCATATACTTTGCCATTGGCTTTGTTGACACTATGAAAGGTAAAGTTTATCTCCCACTCTTAATGTTGGTCTTGACCATGTGACTTGTTTTGGCCAATGCAATGTTAACAGACATAATATGACCACAGTCTATAAATGTGCCTGCATGATTTGGCTTGACCTCTTATGTCTTGTGATCTATTATGAGAAGAGCATGTCCCATGTAGCTCCTGGTCTCAGAATGAGAAAACATGTAGAGAAAATCTAAACCCAATCTGCAGCCTGCAGCCCAGTCCAGCCAAGTTTTTGCCTGAAGCACAGCTCCCTACCAGAGCAAGGAAAATGAATACCCGTTGTTAGAGAGAGAGAGTATGAAAAAGAGAGAGGGAGAAAGTGTTATGCAGTATTAATACTGTGATAGCTGATTAACATATTAAACATCTGAGGATCAGGCTACAGATATTAACTAGGGCAACTGCAGTCTGGGATTTACTTATTTATCATATGTGAATGAATACTAAATTGGCCCTTTTGGCAAGCACTGTGCTGGGCTTTGAGCATCAAATAGAAATAATAGATTGCCATGCCTATAAGGGCAATGACAGTCCAGGAACATAACAGATTACATAACAGACCTAAATGACAGTATATAAGGGCAACAGAAGGGCCATGCACAGTGGGCTATGGCCACATAACATGCCTGGAGGGACTAGGAGAAAGTGACACAGAGCCTGTCATTTGGATCAGGTCTTCAAGTAGGACTTTCTCAGCAAAAGAGAGAAAGGCATTGCAGGCAGAGGTAAGAGTGCAGAGGCAGGGCCACTGGAAACCTGAGACTGGCTAGCCACTGTGTTGATGACATCTTTCAACCTTCTGGGTTAGCAGAACTTGAGAATTCTTGGGGAAACTAGTTAAATGTTACAATTTAAGGACAGAACTTTGGAGAGTACAAGGAGAAACCGACTTAATTATTTTCTCTACCACTTGCTTGAACTTATTCTGTAGAGCTAGTTCCCTTCTGCTCCCAGGTATGTTTAGGGCAGGTCCCCAGACTTTTCTAGTCCTGTGTAGATAATTAAAGGTTTTCTAGTTAGTTGTGACACACATGATGTCATTTCAGTAATAAAAGTATCCAGTTATAGGTGTTAGTTAAAACTCTACATTTTGTTTAAAGTTCTTTCTGGCAGCCCCAGCCTGCTCCAGGCTTGGAAGCTTTGGTGGAGGGCAGCACCTGGTTGGCATTCTCTTGTAAGCAGATTTTTTTCTACAGTATTTGATGGCAATAAAGCAATAGAGAACAAAGAGTCAGATTGGCATTCAACATTCCTGAAGATGGCATGACAGCCTCACCATGCTTGCATGTGGTAGACATCTGTTTCTGATCATAGCCACCCTGACTGGGGTCAGGCATATCCCAAGTCCCAACCGGGAGTATGATCTGTTGTTAACAATCCTTCAAAAGGATACCAACTCAACAGATGTAATCCAAAGAGTCAAAATGGGAAGGAATCAAGTTTGAAGATGGAAATGCTCTAAAAATTCTCTGCAGTCCCCATCTTCAAAGAGGTGTGTGTGTGTGTGTGGTGTGTGTGTGTGTGTGTGTGTGTGTATGTGTGCGTGCAATTCTGCATTTGCCCTATAGCCTTGCTGAGTTTAGTTTCTGAAGATAAATATACATTAGAGTTAGTTGAGAAATACCGAATTCTTAATCATTTAAAAATATTTATGAAGAATTCCAGGTAGTATTCCCAATTTTCAAGGATTTTAGTCAAGGAAGGGAAGAGTTAAGATGGTGGAGGGAGGGAAGAGTTAAGATGGTGGAGGGGGGAGGTTGCCTTGTACCTTGAACACAGCTAGATCAAATCAAACTATTTTGAACAACTAAGAATATGATCTGAGGATTAAGAAAACAATCTGCACAACTGAAGGGAGAGAACGTGGCAGATATGAGGCTTATCTTAACAAACAAATCAAAGCACACATAGTTAAAGGTCCAAACCCTCCACTACAAGCAAGGAGGACCTCTGTAGAGGACAGGTCAGTGGGAAAGAGCAATGCAATGGCAGAGTGCACTCAGCATACACCAGAAACACTTCCTGAAGTGCCAGACCCTAGACAGTGTATGATCTCTTTTTAATATAACATTACACTGAGGTGCAGGAAACATAAAAAGCTTTTATAACATGCAAAAGATAGAAACTTAGCCAAAATGACAAGACGGAGGAATTCTCCCCAAAAGAAAGAAGAGGAAGATGTCACAGCCAAGGACTTGCTCAGAGTAGACATAGGCAATATATCTGAACAAGAATTTAGATCAACAGTTATGAGACTACTAGTTGGACTCAAAAAAAAGCATAGATAACAGCAGAGAGACCCTTGCTGCAGAGAAAAAAGACCTAAAAACTAATCAGGCTGAAATTAAAAAAAAAAAAATGTTAAAACTGAGATGCAAAACAGACTGAACATAATCACTATGAGAATTGAAGAAGCAGAGGAGAGGACAGATGATATGAAAGATAAAATTATGGAAAATAAAGCTGAGAAGAAGGAAAGAAAACTATTAGATAATGAAGGTAGATTTAGGGAACTCAGTAATTCCATAAAGTGAAATAATATCCATATCATAGGAATTCCAGAGGAGGAAGAGTGGGGAAAAGGGGGGCAGATGAGTTTATTCGAACAAATTATACCCGAGACCTTCTCTAACCTGGGGAAGGAAGCAGGCATTGAAGTCCAAGAGACACACCCCTCAAAGTCAACAAAAAGAGGTGAATACCCTAACATATTATAATGAAACTTCCAAAGTACAAAAATGAAGAAAGAATCCTGAAAGCAGCTGGGGAGAAAAGTCCTTAACCTACAAGGGTAGACACACAAGGCTGGCAGCAGACCTTTCCACAGGGACCTGGAAGGCCAGAAAAGACTGGCATGATATATTCAATGTGCTAAATGAAAAAAATATGCAGCCAAGAATACTTTATCCAGCAAAGCTGTCCTTCAGAATAGAAGGAGAGATAGAGTTTCCCAGACAAACAAAAACTAAAGGAGTTCATGAACACTAAACCAGTCCTGTAAACCAGCCCTCTCTTTTCTCAGGGAGAAAGAGAGACCAAAAGTGACAAAGACTAGAAAGGAACAGAAACAATCTACAAGAACAGCAACTTTATAGGTAATAAAAGGGTACTAAATTGAGAGCTTTCAAAAACTACTCTGAATGTAAATTGACTAAATGCTCCAATCAAAAGAAACAGAATCTTAGGATATAAAAAAATAAGACATTAGGGGTGCCTGGGTGGCTCGGTGGGTTAAAGCCTCTGCCTTCGGCTCAGGTCATGATCTCAGGGTCCTGGGATCGAGCCCCGCATCGGGCTCTCTGCTCAGCAGGGAGCCTGCTTCCCCGCCCCCCCACTGCCTACCTCTCTGCCTACTTGTGATCTCTCTCTCTCTATGTCAAATAAATAAATAAAATCTTAAAAAAAAAAGACATTAATATATTGCCTAAGAGAGATTTATTTTAGACCCAAAGACACCTCCAGATTGAAAGTGAGGGGGTGGAGAACAATTTTGCATGCTAATGGACATCAAAAGAAAGTTGGAATAGCCATCCTTATATCAGACAAACTAGATTTTAAACCAAAGACTGTGATAAGAGATGAAGAAGGACAATATATCGTAATAAAGGGGTCTATCCAACAAGAAGATCTAAAAATTATAAATATTTATTCCCCTAACCTGGGAGTATATAAATCAATTAATAACAAACTTAAAGAAACTCATTGATAAGAATATAATAATAGTGGAGGACTTTAACACCTCACTCATAGCAATGGACAGATCATCTAAGCAGAAGATCAAAAGGGAAACAAGGGTTTTGAATGACACACTGGACCAGATGTACTTAAAAGATACATTCAGAGTATTTCATCCTAAAGCAGCAGAATACACATTCTTTTTGAGTGCACATGGAACATTCTCCAGGATAGATTACATACTTGGTCACAACTCATGAATCAACTGGTACAAAAAGACTGAGATCATATCATGCATATTTTCAGACCACAATGCTATGAAACTTGAAGTCAACCACAAAAAAAAAAAAAAATTGGAAGAACCACAAATACATGGAAGTTAAAGAGTGTCCTACTAAAGAATGAATGGGTTAGCCAGGAAATTAAAGAAGAATTAAAAAAAATACATGGAAGCAGATGCAAATGAAAACAAGACAGTTCAAAACTTTTGGGATTCAGCAAAGGCATTCCTAAGAGGAAAGTATATAGCAATACAGGCCTCCTTCAAGAAGCCAGCAAAGTCTCAAATACACAACCTAACTTAGACCTAAAGGAGCTGGAAAAAGAACTGCAAATAAAGCCTGAAGCCAGCAGGACAAGGGAAATAATAAAGATTAGAAATTAATGATATAGAAATAAAAAAAACCCAGATAGATGAAACTAGGGGCCACAATAAGAGTCCAGATGTCAATGGACAGAAGAATGGATAAAGAAGATGTGGCATGGGGCGCCTGGGTGGCTTGGTCGTTAAGCGTCTGCCTTCGGCTCAGGTCATGATCCCAGGGTCCCGGGATAGAGCCCCGCATCGGGCTTCCTGCTCAGTGGGAAGCCTGCTTCTCCTTCTCCCACTCCCCCTGCTTGTATTACCTCTCTCACTGTCTCTCTCTCTCTGCCAAGTGAATAAATAAAATCCAAAAAGAAAGTGGCATATATAAATATATACATATATATACACACACACACATACACACACATATATACATATATATGTATATATATATGACAAGCATTAAGGGGGGCACTTGATATACTGAGCACTGAGTGTTAATCTTTAAAAAAACAGAGAGGGAGACAAACCGTAAAAGACTCTTAACTATAGGAAACAAACTGAGGGTTGCTGGAGGAGAGGGTGGGGGGGATGGGATAACTGGATGACAGGAATTAAGGGGGGCAATTGATATACTGAGCACTGGGTATTATATGCCACTGATGGATCACTAAGTTCTACCCCTGAAACTAATAATACACTATATGTTAACTAACTGGAATTTAAATAAAACAAAAAAAGAATTATCTTCAGGTGTTATAGTCGCATAATAGGTGCTCGGTAAATATTAATTAAATTAACTGCTTAACAGGAAGTTCGCTCAAAGGTGGAAAGATGAAAACAGGTCCAATGGCATTTGGGGATTCTCTTTGTCATTTGCTCAGCTCTCTGCTTGACTAAGTCAACATCTGCTCATCCTTAGAGGCTGCCTGCAAATGTCAGCTCCCCAAAGGAGCCTTCCACAAATTCTCTCTCCAGAACGAAGTAGAGTCTCACAGCACTCAGACCTACTACGATCAACTCTGCCACCTACACTATAATAGAGTGATTTGTTTGTGTGTTTGCAACCCCTGTTCTGGGCTTTCATATCTCAATCATGTCCATTCCCACCGTACCTAACACGGTGCCTTCTCAGGGAGGGTCAGTAGATGGGCTCTGAGTAAATAAATCCTACCATCCATGTATCAAATACAAATTGTACACACTGTTTTCCTATAGCATATCTGGGACTCTATTAGATATCACAACTCAACGGCCAGCTTTGAAGAACTACCTTTTCCTTTTGTAGGTCAGTTAGAGCTCACAGTGGGCTATACCTCCCAGCATTTTTGGCTGGGTGCCTGGCACTGCCCCCCCAATGCTGCCACTCTGTTGGAGGGGCTGGGACAAAATGAAAGGCCTTGGAGGCTTTCGCATCACCAATTATCAGGTGTAGAGAAATTCTCTTGATTTTTAGAGAGCTTTGGGTTGAGAAGTGGACATGACCAAGTGAGGGAGGACTCTGCTGTGCAGAGGGAGGCCCACTCATGGGGTTTCCACAACCTCGTCCCAAACGGGAATCACCACTCTCTAGCGTAGGAGCGGTCCCTGTGAAGACCACCAGCTGTGGCTAGACTGGCCTGAGACCTTTAGAGAGCCTGGAGGTCTTCCATTTTTAGAGACTCCTGAAATGCCAAGTGTGTCCATGCTAAGAGGTGACTACTTCAACCTGTAAAATTGCAATTGGATTGTGCTGGTACCGAGGCTTTATTTTTAAAATAGGAGGTTAAGTACCTCACAGTAGTTCATAGTAGGAAAGTACAGAGACTCTGGATCCAGACAGCCTGAGTTCAAATCCTAACTCAACCCTTAATTAAGCTGTGTGATCTTATGAGCTGTGTGATTTTGGGCATGTTATTTGGTCTTTCTGTACTTCAGTCTCTAACCTATAAAATGGGCATAGGGTTTTTGTGAGGATTTTTAAAAAAGATTTAGAGAGAGTGAGAATGCGTGTACAAGCAAGGGGAGCAGAAGGCAGAGGAAGAGGGAGAAGCAGGCTCTCCAATAAGCAGATCGCCCTGGGATTATGACCTGACCCTGAGCCAAAGGCAGACACTTAACCAACTGAGCCACTCAGATGTCCCATGTTTCTGTGAGGATTAAATACAATGGACTCTTAGAACAGTTTACACTACTTCAGTGTCTATCGTCATTGTTATTTTAATGTCCTCTAGGTAGTGTTCTAGGTAAGAAGCAGCTAATTTAAAGTTTTACCTTGAGCATCACTTTCCTTCACCTTGTCAGGGTTCTCTTGGTGACTGTGTATATAATTCTGCAGATCATTTCAAAATTCAAAATTTGAGGCCATTTGTGAACTGAGACCTGGGCCACATGGTCTCTTAGCACCTCTTGTGAATTGGGATGCCTGCCCTGCTCCTGTAAGTGATAGATACTCCAGTTAAAACCTGCCGTCTGAGGGACAGGTCCCTACCCGCCCCCAGTGGCACACCTTCAGCCTCAGGACTAGGGCTGGGGCTGAACATCCACGATGACAGTTTAGTGACTGACCCCCAGCAAAAGACAGAGACACATAGGTTGTTGGATTCAATCAATCCTATGGCTGACCACAAGGGTGTGGCTCTTTAATGCTCAGAGGGTATTCTCTCCCTGGCCCAAGTTCAAAGTGATTGTGTTGCCAGTTGGCCTGGAGCAAGTTCTACATTGCTAAAAGGCTCCTGGCACAAGGCAAAGAGCCGCAGTGCCAGTACTCGCAGTACCCACAGAAGGCTGTGCTAATCTCTGTCCCTAAATATAGCGGCGACTGTCACCATCGAGCTTGAGGGTGGTGTGCAATCACCACCTGTACACTTAGAGGATTCAAGTGTCACCTCACACCTTTGTGTTGCTGCCCCAGCAAGAGGCTGGTATGTAGGAAGAGTGGCATAAAAGGGGCTTGGAAGTTGAGTAAGTGGGAATTGGGTTACAGGCAGGGTGTTCTGCCCTCTGAGGTCATTCTGAATGTACTGTGACCTTGAAACCGACCCTGCAGACAGAGCTCAAATGCTGGAGTCAATGCCCATGTTTAGATACCTGCTCTTCATTCTGTTGAATCTTGGCCAGGTTCCAGTGCTCCCAATTATCTGTTGCCTAGCTGCCGTGGGGTGGCAGTCACAACGCAGAGGTGTAGGGGTGGCTGCTCTGTGCCTCTGTGCCTGTGTGGCTGCGGCTGGGGGAGCACTGTGGCAAATTCCTCACTATTCCCCCCTCCCCTGCAGCAGCAACGTCACACCTTGGAAGCTTAGAGGCAGGAAGTACAAGTGAGAGGAAGGCCATGCATTTTCAGCTAAACATTCCCAATCACTCTCAAGACTGCGAGCAGCCTTCTTCCAAAATTCTGAGATGCAGACGTGCCTAGATGGCTGCTAGCAGGCCTGCATTTACCTTACCCCTAGGAGACGTGGGCACTTGGTGGGCTTTGGGTGTAGGATGTCCATCACTTGAGTTATTTCTA
This sequence comes from Procyon lotor, assembly GCA_028646535.1. Lineage (NCBI taxonomy): Eukaryota > Metazoa > Chordata > Mammalia > Carnivora > Procyonidae > Procyon > Procyon lotor. The sequence continues at coordinate 40,805,392 of CM053617.1, read as the reverse complement.
GGGCAATTATTTCCCTGGTTTCTCTTCCTCCTTTCTCCTATGAAGTCTAGGTATAGGCCGGTGGCACGTTTGAATGCTCTGTGTTCCTGATGTGTTTTGCCTGGAGCAGGCAATGAGTGCTACCTGCTGCCTGGTGAGGAGGGAAGTGGGCAGAGGGGTGAATGGGCTCAACTCCTGGGCCCACAGACCGGGTGCTTGGACTTGAAGTTTTTGAGTTTCTACCTGGGAAGGACAATATTTAAAACTTACTCTGAATATTGAGAAAGACCTAGGTTAAAAAAAAAAAATTTCCTTTAGCACTTATACTTAGTATACAACAAGGAGAAATTCTCTAAGGAAATTTATATTTTTAAATCAAAACATTTTTTTCCCAAGTGAAATCTCATGCTTCCAGTATATAAAACTGGAACAATAGGAAATCCTTCCTGTTGTTATCTAGAGGTGGCACCAACCTTCTGCTCCCAGCAAGCTTACGAGCATTCACAGATATCCAACGTCCTTGGTGCTGCTAAGGTTTCTTTTGGTTTGATTTTGCAGGCAACTGCCTCATGGCCAAAGCTCCCGATCTGATTTCTCAGACTAGCAAGGGACCTCTGCAGGCAACTGAGTGACGTCAGTGGGCCTTTGTGTACGAACTCTGGGGCCTGGGCCTTTTATCCTACATGATTCAGGTACTGTGAGATGGGGCATGGAGATTTGAGGTTCCTTTTCTCATTTGACTTGCTGTTGGACAGTGCTTGGCAAAGATTTGTAATTTGTTGAAACATCTGTCACTGGACAAATATGAACTGCATTCCTTCTTTATGCTGCCAATCTCCCTGATCTACCCCAAGGATTTTATATTCTGAGGTGGGAAGAGGAAACAAATAAGGAAATAGCAAACAAACAAAAAGGACTATTTCTGTTACTGGCAAACACTCTTAAGAAAATAAAGCAGGTTAATGGGATGAGGGTAAGGGTTGGAGGGTAGTGCTGTAGACTGGATACTTGAGGAAGGCCTCAAAAAGGAGTGACACTTGGGTTGATAACCTGAACGGTGAGAAATTACCCAGCCAGGAGGAAACCTAGGGGAAGAGTAATTGCAGCATGTGCGCAGCCCTTGATGGAGCGGCGGGCTTGGCTTGTCTGGACAGCAGCAAGATGGCTATTGTCACAGAGACTTTAGTGACTGGAGGGAATGAGATTTGGGGGTCTGATCAGATAAACTGAGACGGGGTATTTGGGTTTAAAGATTAATGGGACTGCAGCGTTGGGTTTTCAGGTTTTTTCCCTTTAAGCCTCACTCCCTTCTTCAAGTGTTTGGACTGCCATTTATAAGCAGAAGATGAACACATTTATCTTTATCTGTTAATAATGTCTCCAAATTAACAACTGAAACCTACAAGTACCCCAAATTGGAAGAAGAGTGGGGTCTTAAAGGTACCAGTAATGCTAGCATTCATGTAATAAATACTAATTTCTTTTAACAGAGTGTGAACTGTAGTCACTATGTACATTACATCCCTAGTACTTATTTATCTTATAATTGGAAGTTTGTACTTTTTGCAGAATTTATACTGATAGCTGTGTGACCTTAGGCAAGTACTTAACTTCTCTGTTCTTAATTTTTCTCATCTGTAAAAAGGGAGCAATAATAGTATTTCCCTTATAGCATTATTTTGAAGATAAAATATCTGTAAAATGCTTAGAATACATGGTAACCATGTGTTTTGCTATTTTTATTTTATGCACAAAGGCACAATTGACTGATATATTTGATACTTGTATTTCATAAATATTTCTGGAGTACCTACTGTACTAGGTACTGAGGATACAATTATGCACAAAGCAGACTCAGTCCCTGCCCAGCACTGGTTTCCTGTTCCTTGCCGCATAAAAAAAAGGCTTGGAATTGCTGAGGAGGGACTCACTGCCATTGGTCAAAGCATGTGGAGGGTGGGAGGGAAAACTGCAGGGGCTTCTTTACTATACTAGGGCTATCAGGGGTCCAACCCAGGCCCCGTCCCCTAAAAGCCCCTATAGACTCTGCAGAGAATGTTCAAACATGAAGAAAATTCCCACAGTGTGACCATCAGATGCGGTGAGCACAGGACCTACTGGGTCCTCAATCCTTGCAGCCATCTAGCTGTTGACATTTTCACTGAGCCCTAGTCCCGAATCCTGAGCCTGCCCTTT
>CM053617.1:40774478-40784899 GCA_028646535.1 Procyon lotor | reverse complement strand
GTCCTTTCTAATGGAGGCATAATATTCCATAGTATATATGTACCATCTCTTCTTTATCCATTCATCTGTTGAAGGGCATCTTGGTTCCTTCCATAGTTTGGCGATTGTGGCCATTGCTGCTATGACTATGTAGATAGTTCTTAGGACTGCTATTTTATAGATAAGGAGTCTGTAGCTCAGATAAATTAAGCCATCAATAGATTCAGGATTAAGAGTAGTAGACAGTAGAGCTGAATGTGATGGCTTGCAAAGCTCATAGTCCTCCAACGCTATAATTATTTTTTACTACCCAACAAGCTAGTTATAATAAACAGAAAACAAATTCCTTTCTTTCTGCTCTGCAGTGTACATAGTCCCTGTTTTTAAGTCAAATATGATCCAGAAAGTCTGATGGCTGATAGATAACTGGCAGTACCCTGGCTGGAGGGTCTAGCATTGTGTTCTGAACTAATGCCAATACTCTGTCATTCCCCCAGCACTGCCTGAGTTCCTTGTTGGTACGCTGTAAGCGTTCTGGTGTTCATTTGGTAAGTCTTTCACAAGGGCTTACCTTACCTGTTAGGAAATGGCGAAACTATGGGTAGGTACTATAGGGGAACTGATGGTGATTCATACCTCAACTGCCCTAGTAGTTTATTATAAAAAAGATGACACATGCTAACCAGTAATAAATGAAGCAGAGGGTGGTGATATTATTATGGGGCCTTAAATTTCAGAGAAGGGAGGAACAATTTTCAAGAGTGTGGGGAATCTGACAAACTTGCGGAGAAAGTTGCTTTCCGCAAGTTTCTTATATCCTTTGCTTTAGTTCATACTCTAAAGATGGTATTAAAATTGGTTCTTAACTCATAAGGCTGTTAACAAGATCAAATAAAACAATTCAAGGGAGTGCTCAGCATACTGCCTGTCATTTAGTAAGTCATCAATAATTATTTTTATTTGAGAAACATTTTTAGATTGGAATCAACACAGGGGTTTTGAAGTCATCCAGGCCTGGGTTCAAGTCCAACACAGTGTGACTGTGGGCACTTAATTTCTCATAAGCCTCAGACTCCTTATCTGCAAAATGGGATGAATGATAGCCCTACTTCATAAGTAGGTGGATTATAAGAGCTAATGCTGGTAACATGGTACCTGAAAAAGAGTAAGTTCTCAGAGACTGTTAGCTGTAATTACTTACGATCTTTTGAGCTGGGCCTTGGAGGATGGGTAGGATTTGGGTGAGAGCAAGAACATTCCAGAAAAAGTATACCAGGTGAAAAGTACATGGTGATTGGTAAGGAAGTCACTTCATCTGAGCCACAGAATGTGCATAAGGGGAAAAGGGTGATCACAGCTGGGTGGTCTTGGAAGCCAGAATAAAGAGTCTGGGGTCTACCCTCAGTCAATGAGGCCATGCAGTAATATACACTTTGTTAAAATCTTGCTGGACTTTTGTTGTTCCTTAGTTCCTCCTACTTCTGTGTCATAATCTCTGTAGCCAGTCTCAATTTGTTCCACCATGGTCCATCATTTGCATTTTCAGGACTGTAACTGCCTCTTAACTATCTCTTCACCTGTACTCTTGCACCTCTTCCCATCTGTTCTCTACACAGTAGTTGTTAGAATTTTTTAAAACACAAATTTGATCACCTAACTCATCTGCTTAACCTCCTCAATGACTTCCCATGGCACTTAGGGTAAAACGTAAAGCTCTTACCATAATTAAAAACCCTCTGTGTGATCTAGTCTCTCACTTGCCCTATCAGTCAGCATTCAGGCAGGAAAATAGCATAAATCAAAATGGGCAATTTGACAAATACCTAATAAAGAGGCTATTTACATGGGTGTAGGGTGGATTTGAAGAAACTGACAAGGGATAAACAAGAGATAGTGCAGTCCTGTGGCGGCAATAACTCTGGGAATTGTTCCCCACCTCTAGGTCTGAAGGACAAGCAGATGAAGTCACTGCAGAGTCAATGGAATAGATCCATGGAGAACATTGTCTGACAGAAATCATGGCTGTAGGTAGAGGGTTGAAGCCAACCAACTACAGCCACCTGTCAGGGTGGAAGCTAAGAGAATAAATACTTTGATTCATTATCCTCCCACCCTCTACTTTTCTGTTAGTGCCTCTTGTTGACCAAACCTAACCAAAAGTCAGAGGACATGGAACCACATTGGTGTAGTCCATACAAGTGAGCTTTCCCAGGCAAAAAGCAGGAGTGTGGCAAGTGCCTCTGGAGGGCCCTTATACTTTTTCTAGAGTACCTTCTACCTTATGTGCTGTTTCTTTCTGTCTCCTCATGCCTGCCCCTTTACCTGGCCAATGCCTGCTCTTCCCTCTGCTTTCAGCCTGGGTATCAGTTGCCCAGGGAAGAATCTTCCTTTGACTTATTCCAGGTTAGGTCACCTCCCTTTACCACATGCTTACATGTCACCCTTCAGTTATCTTTTGGTATGTCTATTAAGATTGCATGAAGTTGAGTATATAACGATCTGATTAATAATAGTCTTTCTGTTAGACTGAGAACATAGGACCCAGCTATTCTTTTTTTCTTACAGCATCTTCAGTCCTGAGTACAGTGAGCTCCATAAAAGCCCAATAAGTATTTATTGAATAAGTAATACCCACATCATTCAGTCTTCAATTTCTCTTTGCATGTGACCCAACTTTGACTAGAATAGGTCTTGTTGACTTTAGGTGTGAACGTGACACATTAACGGGCTAATAAAAGTATAGAATATTTCAACAAATATCTTTGGAGTGTCCACAATGTTCTAGGCATTGATAAGTGCGAGGGATACAGAGATGGGTGACATTTGGTACCTGCCCTCCTGAGTTCAGAGTCTACTAGGGGAACCAGTAATGTAAACAAATAAATACAGTGTTACAAAAGCTATTCTAGCTGTCTAAACAAATTTGTCTCTGGAACAAAGCAGAGAACAAGGAATTCTGTTTCTGTCTCTAGGGTTGGGGGAAGTTTAACATTGGACATCTGATCTGGACCTTGAAGGATGGATAAGGTTTGGTCAGGTGAAGGGCTTCTGGGCAGAGGACACAGCAAGAACAGAGAATGTGGCACATCAAGGCAGGGACTTATGTGACCTGGGTACTTTCCACAGTTAGGGGAGTACAAGAGTCAGCAGAATTTTCCAGGAGGTTTTAAAGTCAATGGTAATCTTATGTAAGTAACATAGTGAAGGACAAAAGCGGGAGACACTGGAGGGCAAAGGAGGAAGGAGACATTTGCAACCCCATGAAGAAAAGGGCAAGTTGGACAACAGCCAGCAGTAGCAAGAGAATCAAAGGATGACAAATGGTTTTACAGATATTAAAAGAATTCCTGATGAGTTACTGCCTTAAAAAACTCAAGTGTACATCTGTCCTGGTCCTGGTGGCTGACTTGTGATCTGAAAACAAATCTGCCCTGTCCCAGGACAATGTGTGCTTTTGCTGAGGCTCCTGAGCCTGGACATTGGGTGGTTTGGTTGGCACTGCCCTGTGCTACTTTTGAAATAACTCTTCCCTGAGTGCCAACTTAATGGCACACCATCTTGGTTAGCACTCCACTCTAGTCTGTTTCTGAAAGCATCTGAGAGATGTGTTCTGAAAGACAACTCATAGTCTTGCCACCTGCTAATTCACCAAATTCACATTGTTTCAGTATTGTCTTCTTATTCTGTCTGTGGAGGATTCTGAAGCCAGCAACCATTTTCCTTCATTAACACATCCAATTTACACAGTGGGCATGTGGTGTTAGTGTGAGGTGGCAAGTGCTGGGATACGCAGATAAGATGTTGTCCTTGCCCTCTAGAAGCTTACAGTCTAGCAGAGCAGACAAATGCAAAGCAGATTTTTATGTTACCAAGAGACTAGATTTTAATTGTTCCCACCACAAAAATAAATAACAATTATGTAATGTGATGTGATGTGGTAGCTAACGTTATTGTGGTAATCATATTATAATGTATGAATATATCAAATCAAAACACTGTACACCTTAAGCTTACAAAACTGACACTTCTGTGTCAATTATATCTCAATATAAGTAAATTAAAAAAAGAAGAAAATTAATTACGTGCAAAAGAAAAAAAGAAAAGAAAAAATTTGGTAGCTTTCCCAGATATTTTGCTATAGGGTTCAAAATTTCTTTTTTTAAAGAGATTTTATTTATTTATTTGAGAGAGAGGAAGAGTGAGAGAGAGCATGAGCTGCAGGAGAGGCAGATGGAGAGGGAGAGGCAGACTCACTGCTGAGCAGGGAGCCTGACTCGGGGCTTGAGTCCAAGACCCTGAGATCATGACCTGAACCGAAGGCAGACACTTACCCGAATGAGCCACCCGGGCACCCCTGGGGTTCAAAATTTCCTATCTTTTAAAAGTCTCTAAGTCTCTAATTATTTTTTAAAAAATAATTTGAGATCTGGAACTTTTTTCCTTTTCAAAATAACCATCAGAGCTCTCACCAGATAATTCTTCCTTAGTCTTCTATAGACTTATTTGTGATAGGCAACATTTGTCATCTTAGAGGAATAAAACAAATTGAAAAATGTCATCACTACATTTTTAAAAGAATGAAATCTATTTTCTCATTTTGATTTCTACACAATAGGTGACTATTAATATTCTAAGGATAATAATCATTACTTAAAAAATAAAACACTGTCAAAATAATAAACACAATTGGGGCACCTGGGTGGTACAGTTGGTTAAGCAACTGCCTTCGGCTCAGGTCATGATCCCAGGGTCCTGGGATAGAGCCCCACATCGGGCTCCCTGCTTGGTGGAGAGCCTGCTTCTCCCTCTCCCTCTGCTGCTCTGCCTGCTTGTGCTCTCTCACTATCTCTGTCAAATAAATAAATAAAATCTTAAAAAAAAAGTAATGAACACAATTTAGAGATCTTTTTCCATATGATATTGCAGAACAAAAACAAAAACAAATAAACAGATTTTTATAAAAGAAGATAGGAAGTGAAATGATGAAGATAATCCCAGGTTCTTAAAAAAAAACACAAGGCTAGAGAAGAGGGCATGGAAGGTACTGCTGGGAAATGACCTCTGAGCTGAACCATAAAAGAGGAACAGACATTTGTCAAGTAAAGGTGAATGGAACGAGAGCACTCCAGGCAGAGGGACAGTGTAAGAGCACATATAGGGTTAGGAAATGACAAACGGGGGCTGTGAATGTCAGCAGTTTGTTTATTTTGGTAGATTTAGATTATAGGCAGCCATTGTAGGATTTTGTGATCAGAGCTACATTTTAGATACCCTGTTGGGCATGAGAAAGATGTGTCTGAGTCACACAATACAGGGTGGGAAAGGCAGGTTAGAAGGCTAATTATGACGATCCAGGCGAGAGATGGTGAGTGGTAACAGAATGGAGAAGAGGGCATGGATTTTGAGACACAGTGAGAAGGTAAAAGCAGGAAGGACTTGGTGAATGATGACATACGGGAGAGAGGAAGAGAGAAGATCCAACAGAGTACTCAAGTTCGGATCCTAGTTGAATGTGAACAAACCAGTTAATTACTCAAATGAGGTGTTGGCACATGAGGTTAGATCTCGGCATCAAAGTCTAAATTCATCACCTAATAGTTTCAAACTCTGTTATACTCATTCAGCCTTAGTGAGTCTCAATTTCTTTCTTTTTCTTTTTTTTTTTTTTAAGATTTTTTATTTATTTGACAGCGAGAAACACAGCGAGAGAGGGAACACAAGCAGAGGGAATGGTAGCGGGAGAAGCAGGCTTCCTGCTGAGCAGGGAGCCCGATGCGGGGCTCGATCCCAGGACCCTGGGATCATGACCTGAGCGGAAGGCAGACGCTTAATGACTGAGCCACCCAGGCGCCCCGAGTCTCAGTTTCTATCTGTAAGATGGCATAAGGAGAGTGGCTTCACAGGGTTTTACTGAGAATTAAATGAAATAAAAGATATGAGGCATTTGTAAAGTTAAAGGACCAGTCACATGTAAATATTATTGCTCAAATGTTGCCCCTGTGATCTTTACCAATCAAATCTTGCACTTTTGTTTGTAGTTTGCAAAATAAGAACCTCTTTCAATATTAACCATGGAGAAGACTAATTCCATAAGTAGTGTCAAAACTTTGGATTTGGGGGTGAGGCAGGATAGAAGACAAGAGAAAATGATACTTAATCATTGTTTGTCCTGTTTTAAGCAATGGTCTTCTGTTCTTTTTAATAGCACTTGATTTAAAAGAAGCATTATAACAATACTGTAGCCAGTGATTGTTGTAAAATATGAGAAAGGACTTAATAGTGTTGGATACATGGTTTGTTCTTATACATCAATTTTATTTCTGCAGAGAGAAATAAAAAAACCTCTTCTAATCACAGAGCTCTAAAACTCTGTAATGGTGAAAGCTGAACATATACGAGAAAGCAAGACCTAATGCTTTTTTGCTCAATGTTATCACTTTCCATTACAGGAGGCAGTTTTTTTGATAGGAATTTTGAATTATTTTGTCTTCCTATTGGTGGTCTAAAATAGCTTCCAACTTTACCATGTGACTTAAGAGTTTAACAGTTGTTAATTTTTAAAAATTTACTACTTTACTAATGGAGTAAACAAGGCTTAAAGAAAGTGGGCTTTGAAATGTGTTTTTAAAGTTGTGCCTGACATTCTAGAGGATTTACTACATTTCAGACAAAATATTAGTCCCACTGAGAATAGTTGACTCAGTAGGATTTGGGAAATTGTTCCCTCTTTCCAACTCTTCCTCCCTTGCCAGCTGGAACTTTTCACTACTTCCTGGGCAGGTAGCAGCTAAACAAAAATAAGTCTTGGATAGACACAAAGCCATAGCTTAGGCCAGATCTACTTTGACTGTACATGAGTAAGGAAGATGTTACAGCATTCTAGTTTTTAAAAAAGGGTATAAAGGGTTTTGAACATCTACTGGAGCCAGTATTAAGAGTTCTGTCCAGAGTGGGGGGGTGGGGTGCAGTGATGTGTTCGTGTGTACGTGTTGGGGAGTGGATGACAAGTGGACATGTTTATTTTGTCACATAAGAAAGGAAGTATTGGGGCGCCTGGGTGGCTCAGTGGGTTAAAGCCTCTGCCTTTGGCTCAGGTCATGATCTCAGGGTCCTGGGATCAAGCCCCACATCGGGCTCTCTGCTCAGCAGGGAGCCTGCTTCCCCTCTTTCTCGGTCTGCCTCTCTGCCTACCTGTGATCTCTCTCTCTCTCTGTCAAATAAATAAAATCTTTTTTTAAAAAAAGAAAGGAAGTATTGTGTATCTTATAAATCGGGGATCTGTTTCTGTTCTCAGTTTGGATTCTTTCTGTCAAAGGTACTTTCAAACTCCAATAATCAGAGTTCATAGCTGAATCCTGACACTAGATGACAGAGTAGAAAAATATCTGTCCCTAGACAAAATGAGCCTGGTGAGTAAAGTGTGGTTAGACAGAGAGCTGCTGCATCTCATAGGCTTTTTGAGTTCGCAAAGAATTAGAATGCAATGTCACAATGATTCAGAAGGCTAAGATTTTGCAAAATATGGGACTGAAACTGAAGGTTGCACACCCCAGCCCAGACAGAGCAGTGAGAGCATGTACAGACCATCAGACCCACCCAGCACAGATGAGCCCAGTCAGCCATGACTGTGAAGGGACTTCTTTAGCTTTTTAGAAAGGAAGAACAAGCGGAGAGTGTCAATTATCTTACGGTCTCACTTACGTGTGGAGCATAAGGAAAAACGTGGAGGGCATTGTGAGAAGGAAGGGAAGGGTGAATGGGGGGAAATCAGAGGAGGTGATGAACCATGAGAGACTGTGGACTTTGAGAAACAAACTGAGGGTTTTGGAGGGGAGAGGGTGGGGGGTTGGGCGAGCCTGGTGGTGGGTATTGAGGAGGCCACGTATTGCATGGAGCACTGGGTGTGGCGCATGAACAATAAGTCTTGTAACACTGAAAAAATAAAATAAACATATTTGGGGGAAAAAAAAAAAGGAAAGGAGGAACTAGAGAAAGGGAAGAATAGAACTTAGGAGCATACATTGTATCAGTTCCCTCTTACTGAGGGATTCAGTCCTTGCCCCAGTGCTTTCCTATAAGCCTGGGGTTAAAAAGAAAATTCTCCAAGTCACAAAAATGACAGTGACCAGAGCAAGTCGAACCAGGCCAGTAGTCCCCTTGCAAAATCCCCTTTCTTGCAGCCTTATTTGTGCATGTTGCTGTGTTTTCAAAGCCTCAGCCTTCTCCATAGAGGCATGAACTAAAAACAATTTTTCATATACATCCTTCCATTTTGCAAAATGATCATTGACTTTTGATTTTCTTATTGAAGTATAATTGACATATAACATTATATTAGTTTCAGGTATCCAACATACTGATTTGATATTTGTCTATATTGTAAAATGATCACAGTGACCCTAGTTAACATCCGTCACCAAACATAGTTACAGATATTTTTTTCTTCTGATGAGAACTTTTAAGATTTACTCTCACAATTTTTCAAATACATAACAGAGTATTATTAACTATAGTTACCATATGTACATTACATCCCCATGACTTATAACTGGAAGTTTGTACCTTTTGACCATCTTCACCTATTTCTCCCATCCCTCACTCCTCACCCTTGGTAACCACCAATTTGTTCTTTGTATCTATGAGCTCCATCCCCCCCCCAACTTTTTTATTTTTTTGATTCAACATATAAGCCAGATCATCCAGTATTTGTTTTTCTTCGTCTGACTTATTGACTTATTTCACTTAACGTAACACCCTCAAGGGCCATCCATGTTATCACAAATGGCAGGATTTCGTTCTTTTTTTATGGCTAAATAATATTGTAGCGTGTGTGTGTGTGTGTGTACACAACAATCTATCCATCTTTACTCATCTGCACTTTATTCATCTGCACTTTGGTTGTTCCCTTATCTTGGCTATTGTAAATACTGCTGCAATGAACATGGGAGTGCAGAAATATTTTTGAGTTAGTGTTCTCATTTTCTTCAGATAAATACCCAGAAGCAGAATTGCTGGATTATATGGTAGTTCTATTTTTAATTTTTTGAGGAATTTCCATACTGTTTTCCATAGTGGCTACACAAGAGTTCCCTTTTCTTCTCATCTTCACCAGCAGGTGCGAGCTGGTATCTCATCATGGGTTTGATTTGCATCTCCCTGATGATTAGTGATAGTGAGCACATTTTCATGTACCTTTTTGCCATATGTATGTCCTCTTTGCAAAAATGTCTATTCAGATCCTCAGCCCATTTTTGAGTGTTTCTGTTGTTTCATTTCTTTTTTTTATTTTTTACAATTGGGTTGTTTAAGTTTTATATGTATTTTGGATATTAACTCCTTATATATATCATATTGGCAAATATTTTCTCTCATTTGGTAGGCTGCCTTTTCTTTTTTTTTTTTAAAGATTTTATTTATTTGATAGAGAAACAGAGCGAGAGAGGGAACACAAGCAGAGGGAATGGTAGCGGGAGAAGCAGGCTTCTTGCAGAGCAGGGAGCCCGATGTGGGGCTCCATCCCAGGGCGCTGGGATCACGACCTGAGCTGAAGGCAGATGCTTAACGACTGAGCCACTCAGGCAGCCACCAGGACCCTGGAATCATGACCTGAGCCGAAAACAGACTTTTAACGACTGAGCCACTCAGGCATCCTGGTAGGCTGCCTTTTCATTGTGTTGGTTTCCTTTGCTGTGCAGAAGTTTTTTTTTTTGTGCAGAAGCTTTTTAGTTTGGTGTAATCGCCCTTGTTTTTGCTTTTGTTGCCTTTGCTTTTTGTATCAGATCCAAAAACAAAAATCATTTCCAAGACTGAGGTCAGGAGGCTTACTACGTTTCCTTTAGTTTTATGGTTTCGGGTCTTACAGTCACAGCTTTAATCAATTTTGAGTTAATTTCTGTATATGGTGTAAGGTAGCGGTCCAGTTCATTCTTTTACATGTGCCTGTCCAGTTTTCCCAAAACCGTTTACTGTAGATAATAAGCTTTCCTCATTATGTGTTCTTGGCTTCTTTGTCATAAATTAATTGACCATATACATATATATGTATTTATTTCTTGTCTCTCTATTCTGTTTTGTTGATCTATGTGTCTGTTTTTCTGCCAGTACCACACATACTGCCATACTGTTTTGATTATTGTGTTGTAATGTAGTTTGAAATCAGCAAGTGTGACATTTCCAGCTTTGTTCTTCTTTCCCTTAAAATATTTTATTTATTTGTCAGAGAGAAAGAGAATGCACAAGAAGGGGAAGTGGGAGGCAGAGGGAGAAACAGGCTCCCTGCTGAGTAAGGAGCCCGGTGCAGGACTCCATCCCAGAAGTCTGGGATCATGACATAAACCAAAGGCAGACACTTAACTCACTGAGCCACCCAGGTGTCCTGTTCTTTTCTCAAGATTACTTTGGTTATTTAGGACCAAGGCAAGATGGCGGAGGTGTAGGAGGCA
>CM053617.1:40753352-40773978 GCA_028646535.1 Procyon lotor | reverse complement strand
TTTTTTTTTTTTTAAGATTTTATTTATTTTGACAGCGAGAAACACAGCGAGAGAGGGAACACAAGCAGTGGGAGTGGTAGTGGGAGAAGCAGGCTTCCTGCTGAGCAGAGAGCCCGATGCGGGGCTCGATCCCAGGACCCTGGGATCATGACCTGAGCCGAAGGCAGACGCTTAACGACTGAGCCACCCAGGCGCCCCACAATACCCACCTCTTAAGATTAGATGAGAAAATGTAAGTAACACTCTTAACATGGTAACTGGTACATTAATAAATGCTCAGTAAATCTTAGTTCTATGAGGACATGGATTGAGGAATCCAGGCACTTCACAGGCACTCAACATTTGATGACGTAGTGAATAAAGGAGAGTATCTGGAACTACTTATTTGAGACTGGGTAGTTAAAGAATACCACTGAGGAGGTGACACTAAAGCTTTGACATGAAGACTGAAGGGGACGTCAGCCAAATAGCAAAGGGAAGGCAAAAAAAACAGTGGAATTAGTTACATTATCCTTCTGATGATAAAATTTCTTCCAAGTCCAATTTGGGCAGATTGTACTTGTGTCACATTACATAATAGACCTAGAAAATGTGCCTTGGATGCTTTAATACAATGTGTAAATACAGTTACAAGATGCTAATTTTCTTGAAACTAAAAGTTGTAAATCCTGGGAGAGGAGGTCCTCCCAGTGCCTCTGTCCCTATCAGAGCAGAGCAGCTCTGACAGCACAATCAAGAATGCTACCATTTTCTCTGCCAGTGAGCTGGTCAGGAGTCTTCTGGAAGCCCCTGACTTCTCCAGGTCACATTGCTTATCTACAAAGGACTTGGAGACCAAAGCTCTTCCCTTTCTCTGCAATACCACCCAGGACAGGGTCCTTGCTCCCCACCCAAGGCAAACCTGTAAAACTCTACAGAGATTGGCCTTGACCCACTGCCCCAGTATGGGCCCCCATAACTGACAGCACACTACCCCCACCACCACCTTCTAAGAGACAAGTTGGAGTGCAGCTAGACCAAAAACCAGGGTGAGGAAGGGTGTGGGAGCAAAGATAGGTGGGAAAGACATGTCTGGGTTTGCCCTGGCCCAGAACACACCAGCTGAGAATTCTCTCTGCTGTGGGCAAACACAGAAAGCAGTGAATAAAGATCAACAGAAGGATGTGGACAGTCCCCAAGGAACTAAATGGCTGAGGTGTGAAAGAACAAGCTGAGGTTAGGGGAGTAAAAGCCTTCAGGATTCATGGGGCCCACGACAAGAATGCCAAAGGAAGCCCCAGCCTGGCTGGTCCCCTTCTGTCCCCCACCCTGACTTCATCTTGCACCCCCCTCACTCTTATGCGGTGGACAGGAGAACTTTCCCACCCCATCTTCCAAAGAGCTACCTCTCAGGACCAAGGGTGCAGCCACTGCTGGTGTAGTCCACCCTCAGGAGGACACACTCAGAGCAGAGGCGGCCACGGGCCCTGGAGGTGGGTTCAGTTGGGGAGCAGGGGTCCAGGGGTACCATGAACATAGTCTAGAAGGAGGTATATGTATGGGCCTCAGGTGGTGGAACACCATTTTCCCATGTTCCAAGCTAAAACAGTGGCATGGTCTTCTACTCTGCCCTCTCCACCTTCCCCAATACACAGTTTATCTCTGTCTGAGCTCCTTAGCTAAAATTTAATGAAATATATGTATAATATTAAGTTTAGTATTAATATTAAATATAATTCTTATTTTAGTATGCTATGAACTTTAAATATATATTAAGTATTAAATTTGATATTAAACATATTAACATATATAAAGTAGATGTATAATTAGTATAGTATAGTATGGTATGGTATGGTATGGTATGGTATGGTATAATATAGTATATATATAAAACAAAACCTGTTTGTGATGAGAGACCAGACTTTGGAAATTGGAAAAACAAAAAGAACATTTCAAGGCAGTCTCCACCTTTGAGAAATAAGAGAATCTACCATCGGGCCGCCTGGGTGGCTCAGTCAGTTACACATCTGCCTTCACCTCAGGTCATGGTCATGATCCCTGAGATCAAGCACCACACCAGGCTCCCTGCTCAGAGAGGAGCCTGCTTCTCCCTCTCTTCCCCGCTTGTGTTCACCCGTCTCACTCATGCTCTCTGTCATTATCTTTGTCTCTCTCTCAAATAAATAAAAATCTTTTAAAAAGAGAGAGAGAAAGAGAGAATCTACCTTCTACCATATCTTAAGTCACAGGCATCCAGTGGCTGCATCCGCCTGCAGCAGCCTTAAAACCGTGACAGATCAAATGGCATTTCAAGTAAATACTACCAACATAAAGCTCTAGTATCCAAAAACAACTTTATGACAATGACAGTTGTCATGAAAGCAGTTTAAATGCACGTATCTATTTTATGTTGTTTACTACCAAGGTGGCTGCTTTGAGGGTTTGTTTTGATTTTTTAAAGTCTCCAGCTAAGGACTCTGATAGCAACTAAATCAAGATAACATAACATAATTTTTTAAAAAGGGGAAAAAAAATCCTGGCTAGATGTTAGGTTTGATTCCACATGACCTAAACAGTCAGAGCTGGAGTGTCAGCTTCCACAAGGAAGGGAGCATACCATGAATCCAGAAATGGATATATGAACAAGCAGTTTATAGTCTATTATCTAGGGTATATCCAAAGATTAATTTTAAAAGTTGCATCATCCAACAGTGTACATTACCAGACGTTTGAATCTGTGTGTCTCTCTGATTATAGTCATTTTTAGTTAACTGTGAATCTGGTCCCAGCATTATAAATGACTGGGATAAAATATTTGCTGGGGGACTGGGTATTAGCATGTGACTCAGCAGCTCCTCTGACTCAGTAGACCCATGCCTATCATGAGCTGTTAATACCTAGATCCATTAGCAGAACATGAGTGGGGGCAGAAAGACTATGTGAACCTGTACCAGCGAATATCCAGAAGCCCCCATTGGCTATCTTTATGACTATATCCTTTTGTGATATGTAGCATCTATATTTTTTATTGCTCTATATGGCAAGTTTTGTGGCTTGATTATTGTTTTCAAGCACAATGAAAATGATATGATATAATGATATAATGCAGTTGGAACTAATCCCAAGATGGCAGAGTGCCTCTCTCTACCCAAATTTGACCCACCCTTAGTGTAAGTAAATAAGGCCTGAAAGACTCAGATTCAGAAAGGCAGGATGGTGTATAGTTGTAGGTGTTAGGACGAGCAAAGGGCTTTTACTCCATTTAGAATGTTAATGGAGGGTGGTTGCCATGTCAGATAGGATTGCCCTTTCTGTCTTCTGGAAACTCAGGTGTGAGCACCAAGAAGTTAGAGAATAGCTGGTCCTGAATAGAAATACCTAAGGATATAGCTTCTGTTTGTCGTTGTTGTGGTTTAAGCGGGGGAAGGGCAGAGGGAGAGAGAGGATCTCAAGCAGGCTCCACGCTCAATGCGGAGCTCAGACCCAGGGCTCAGTCTCGCCACCCTGAGATCATGACCTGAGCTGAAATCAGGAGTCAGATGCCTAACCAACTAAGCCACTCAGGTGCCCCAGGTTATAGCTTCGGTTTTTTTTTTTTCTGCAGCAGCAATGAGAACACAAAGGAAACGTCTACTCAACTTGATGTAATCTGGCACCTTGAAAGGTTTAGGAAAAACACAAAAATGGCCCATTGTGATTAATTCAAACCACATCCTAAAGGCTGGCAGTACTTGGTTTCAAAACTTAGATGTTCCAAAATAATTTGTTATTCTTAAGAGTTACATAGGAAAGAGATCATCCCAAACTCCCCTCCAAAAATATTGAAAAGAAAAGTTCTATATAGAATGTGACTGGGAAAACTTCTACTGTGTTTATAGGTGTCAGTAAAGCATGTCTTAAGTTTTTTATTATAAAGTATCATTTACATGTGATATATATTATATATATGTAATATATGTGAGAATTTTAAGGAAGAAAATGTTAGCAATATTTCTAAATATTCTTTGAACTCCTCCCCAATTCTTTCCATCTTCCCACCCCCCAGAAGTAACCACAATGCCACATTCTACTTATTATTCCTTTGTTTTCTCTTATTATAGTTATAGATCTAGATAGATTTGTAAAACATCTATATATCCAGGAATGTGTGGCGTTTTCAACCTCATGTAAAATAATCGTACTGAATGTATTTTCCGTGGCCTGCTTTTTGCTCAGCTTTATGTTTGTAAGATTCATTTGTGTTGGCAGGATTAGCTGCCATTCATTTTCACCTATGCTCTGTATTCTGTTGAAATAATAGAGTTTCTGTATCCGATCTACTGTCAGTGGACATTTGTGTTGGTCTCAGTTTTTGCTTTTACAAATAACACTGATATGCACCCTCTGGAGTTTCTCTGTAGGATACACACATAGAAGTGGAATTGGTAGGCATCTGCAACTTTGCAATGCTAAATTGTCTCCCAAGTTGTCATACCAGTTTTTACACTCACCAGCGGGGTATGAGACTCACTGTCTCCAAGCTCACCAACGCTTGTTTACAGATGTTGTAGCTTTTGCCATGCAGATGGATAGGAAATAGTATCTCCTTGTAGTTTTAATTTGCATTTCCCTGTTTATTAATGAAGTGGAGAATCTTTTCATGTTTGTTGCCACTCATGTTTCCTCTTATGTGAAATATCTATTTGAGTCTTTTTGCCTGTTTTTCTATAGATTCTTTTCTTATTAAGTATCAAAGTTCTTTATATATTCTGGATACTAATCCTTTGTCAATTATAGCTTCAACCAGTTAGTAGCTAATCTTTTCACTCTCTTTATCTTATCTTCTGATTTTTAAAAAATTTCTAGATTTTAATGTGGTTAAATTTGTCAGTTGCCTTCTGTTGGTTTGTGTCCCTTTATCTTAGAAATCCTTTCCAATTCCAAAGTCCCACAAGCCTTCTACATTTTCTTCAAAAAATTTTAAAAGCTTTCCCTTTTTACCTTTAATTGTTCAAGTCCCTGGACCTGCTCTTAGAGCAAAGCATGTGGGAGAGTCCTGGTCTCACACTTTTACATGTGGAAAACCATTTGTTCCTGTGTCAGTTATTGTGAAGTCTGTTCTCTTTCCACTTACTACCATTCCCAGCTCTGTCATAAGCCAAGCCTTCACCTATATGTGGGCTATTTTCTGAGCACTCTAATTTGCTCCATGGGAAATTTATGTAACCCTGAACTTACACTCCATTATAACAGTCACTGTGATTTTAGAAGACATCTCGGTATTTGCTACAGCAAAATCTCCCCCGCTATCTTCAGGAAATTCTTGACTTTTCTTGGGCTCTTTCTACTTCCACACACATTTAAGAAGCAATTTGTCAAATTCCTTTAAAAAAAAAACCTATATTTTGGTTTTGATTGGATTTCCCTAAAATAGGAAACATCTTCATGATATTAAATGTTCCTAACCACAAATATTGAATAGCTTTTTATTTGTAAATTTCTTTATTGCCTTTCAATATATACTTATAATTTTCTCCTTAAATATCTTGTTAAACTTTTGTTATATTTATCCCAAAGACTTTTTAGATTATTACTGCTATTGTAAAATATTCTCTTTTTTCAAAAATTACCATTTCTGTTTATTGCATATATTGAGATTGATATTCAATTCACTTTTGGGTATTGATCCTTGTATTAGTCATCTATTGCTAAGTAACAAATTACCCCAAACTTAATGGCTTAAAACCACAAACATTTAGGGGCACTTGGGTGGCCCAATCGGTTAAGCATCTGCCTTCAGCTCAGGTCATGATCCCAGAGTCCTGGGATCGAGCCCTGTGTGGAGCCCAACGTCAAGCCCCACAGCAGGCTCCCTGCTCAGCAGGGAGTCTGCTTCTCCCTCTCTCTCTCCCCTACCCCCTGCTTGTGCTCACTTGCTCTCTCTCAAATAAATAAATTCTTAAAAAGCACACACAAACATTTATTATCTCATAGTTTTTTTAAGTCAAAAATTCAGAAGCAACTTAACTGGGAGATTTTGGCTCAAGGTTTCTTATTAGGTTGTAAACAAGATTTAAGCCAAGAGTGCAATCATCTGAAAGCTTGACTGGGACTGGAGGATCCATTTCCAGGCTCTTAGGAGACCTCAGTTCCTCACCACGTGGGCGACCCCAGTAGGGCTGCTCACAGCAAGGTAACTGACTTCCTCTAGTCCACGCAAATCTGAGAGAGAGAGAGAGAGCGCAACTAAAATGAAAACCACAGTGTCTTTTATAGCCTAATCTTGGAGGTAACATGACATAATTTCTGCTGTATTCTATTGGTTACACAGAGCAGCTCTGGCACAGCATGGGAGTAAACTATGCAAGGGTATGAATCTCAGAAGGTCAGCACCTTTGGGGCCATTTTGTAAGCTGTTACAATTTATATCCAACAACTTTGCTAATTCTCATATTCTTTTTTTTTTTTTTTCTTAAATTTATTTGACAGAGAGAGATCACAAGCAGGCAGAGAGGCAGGCAGAGAGATGAGGGAAGCAGGCTCCCTGCTGAGCAGAGAGCCCGATGCGGGGCTCTATCCCAGGACCCTGAGATCATGACCTGAGACGAAGGCAGAGGCCTCAACCCACTGAGCCACCCAGGTGCCCCTCATATTCTTTTTTTTTAAAGATTTTATTTATTTATTTGACAGAGAGAGACACAATGAGAGGGGGAACACAAGCAGGGGAGGCTTCCTGCTGAGCAAAGAGCCCGATGTTGATCCCAGGACTCTGGGATCATGACCTAAGCTGAAGGCAGATCCCTAACAACTGAGCCACCTAGGCGCCCTCTCATATTTATTCTGATAATAATAGTAGTCGATTCTTTTGGATTTTCTATGCAGGTAAACATCTGTAAATGATGATAAATTTATTTATTTCCTAACTATCCTATTTCTATCTTCCTTTACTTACTGGCTCAGATTTCCAGCACAATGTTTGAGAAAGGTGGTGATAGAGGAACTTATCTTAAAAGGAGTTTCAACATTAACCATAATATGATGTTTGTAGGTTTTGTTTTTATTTTTAGTAGATACACGGTATCCACCTCCTAGCTTAATGGACGCTAACCTTTTTAGTAGATACCCTTTTCCAAATTTCCCTTTATTCCTAGTTTTAGGGTGTTTTTTTTTCCCATTAAGGGTATAAAATTTTATAAACATTTTTTGACATCTGTTGGCTGCCGGTATATTTTTATTCCCTTAATCTATTTATTTGTCAGGTTATAGTAATTGATGTTCTAATTATTAATCCAATCTTTCATTCTTAGGATAAACCCAACTTGATCATAATACATTATTTTTTCTACATTTTAATTTATCATTTTGTAAATTTTTGTATTTATTAATAAGTGAGATTGGCTTACAACTGTCCTTTCCTATACTGTCCCCAGTAAGTTTCAGTATCAAGGTCATGCTGAGTCAATAAGTTGAGGAATGTTTCCTCTTTTTATATATTCTGGAATATTTTATATAAGATTAGAAATTAGATATATTTGATCGTGGGGTACCTCAATAAGTTGAGGAATGTTTCCTCTTTTTATATATTCTGGAATATTTTGTATAAGATAGAAATCAGAATATTTGATCGTGGGGTGCCTGGGTGGCTCAGTTAAGCATTTGAGTTTAGCTCAGGTCATGAACTTAGGATCCTAGGATTGAGCCCCAGGTCGGCTTCCACACTCAGTGGGGAGTCTACTTGTTCCTCTGCCCCTCCCCTCACTTGTGTGCACTCTCTCTCTCTCAAATAATAAAATCTTTTAAAATGTATATATATTTGATCCTGGGCACCTGGGTGACTCAGTCAGTTGAGCATCCAACTCTTGATTTCTGCTCAAGTCATGATCTTAGTCAGGGTCATGAGATCAAGGCACACCTGGGGCTCTGCGTTTATCAGGGAATCTGCTTGAGGTTCTCTCTCTTTGCCCTCCCCCTTTGCCCCTCCCCCACTCTCTCCCTCTCTCTTTTTCTCTCAAATAAATAAATCTTTTGAAAAAAAAAATTTGACCCTTAAATATTTGATACAACTCACCTGTAAAAATATCTGGACCAGGTATTTTGTTTGTGAGTACATTTTAAGCCACCAATTTTAAATTACTAATCTTAAATGTTTATAGGACTAGTCAGGTTTTCTGTTTCTGGAAACCATTTGATACAGCAATTTGTCTAGAAATGCTCCACTTTGTCTGAGTTTTGAGAGTTATTAGCATGAAGTTGTCCATAATCCCCTAATATATACTTATGCATTACCTATAATAATGACATTTAAAAAAATTTTTTTAGCATTCTTTTTCTTCATGCATCTTGTCAAAGACTTGTCTTTTTATCACTTTGTTTATGAATTCATGTTTGATGAAAATTCTTTGGGACTTGGGTTAAAGGCACACTTTCAGAGAGTATTTGTGTTTGCTTCCACTGAGCATCTGTGGGTACTGCAACTAGGGATCATCTTTAATGAATTTTTGGTTTGAGGTTTTTCAGAATACAAGGAATATGAATTCAGATTGCAAATCCATGTGAGGGCCAGATTGTGGTTATTAATTTTAAGAAGAGTTTGTTTTTTCCTTCTACCCAGAGGTACAAGCATCTTTCCTAGTTGAATTTCTTTGTAAGAAGAAATTTATTTTTATTTTCTTAATGCAGTTGTATCCTTTCTTGGTCCTAGCTATACTAGATATTCACGGTGACCACCTCCTAGCTTAATGGCCACTAACCTTCATTTCTGGCCCCTTAGCAACCATACATGTTAAAAACTAATATTGATCACCAGGGGATTAGCAAGTGACTTCAGGACAACTGTCAGCTTCAGCATACATTTACTCTCTGGGGTCTTGCTTTTACTTTTCAATTAGGGGGCAGAGGAGGCCTTTAAGGCCATCCTTCCTTTCTTCCCAGCTCAGCAATGCTTTTAAAATACTGTTATTATTATATTAAAATATAATTTAAAAATATTTTATCTAGCATTTTCAGGTGTTTTGTCCTAGAGGAATTTGGGTGGGGGGAATAATCTAGACTTTAATTTTTACACTTTCAAGGCCATATTCATCTTGATCAGGTTGTTCAGGGTATAGTTTTGGGTGTGCTATGAAGTGCTTCTTTAGGTACTAGAAAAACCCCTAAAATTCTTCCTATCCAGGCTAAGATCTGGTTGTAGACATTCTGTGTCAAACAAAATACACCTGTACCCAGATACAGCCTGCAGGCTGTCGTTTACAACTTCTGTTAAAAAGGATTTTATGGAGTGCCTGGGTGGCTCAGTGGGTTAAAGCCTCTGCCTTTGGCTCAGGTCATGATCTCAGGGTCCTGGGATCGAGCCTTGCATCAGGCTACCTGCTCAATAGGGAGCCTGCTTCCCTCTCTCTCTGCCTGCCTCTCTGCCTACTTGTGATCTCTCTCTGTCAAATAAATAAATAAAATCTTAAAAACAAAAAAAGGATTTTATGATACAAAATTTGTTCTTTCTAACTGGGCCTTTTCAGTAGGTTGGTCATTTGTTTCACCTTAAGTTTAAGATAACCCATGCAGAAGCCCTTTCTGGAATTTTACACCTTTCTGGAATTTTACATAAGAACTAGAACTACAACTACGTTTCATAGACCTGCTGCCTCTCACTGCAGAGGCTGACCCTCTCTTCAGTCCAGGACTGGTGCCCATCGCCCTCTTCCTATGCCCTCTGTGCGGCTCCAACCTTTGCCCCTTCATGAGGGTGCTGGAGCTGAAGAGATAGAAGCCAACTCCAGCTCTTCCCACACAATATCCTCCCACGTTTTAAAGCTGAGGAGTGAGGGGCACCTGGGTGGCTCAGTGGGTTAAAGCCTCTGCCTTCGGCTCAGGTCATGATCTCAGGGTCCTGGGATCGAGCCCTGCATTGGGCTCTCTGCTCAGCAGGGAGCCTGCTTCCCCCTCTCTCTCTCTGCCTGCCTCTCTGCCTACTTCTGATCTCTCGCTCTGTGTCAAATAAATAAATAAAATTAAAAAAATAAAGCTGAGGAGTGGCCCCCAAGAGAACCCTCACCCAGCAGACAGTATGCATCATGAGCAGTAAGTACAAATGGGGACAACTGGAAGACAGTCGCAGCAGCTAAAGTCACTGTTCCTGAACCCTGGCCCTAGTGGTCAGGCAGTAGCAAGTGTCCTCACTATCGAGATTGGAACCATGTGAATACCCCCAGGTGAAACCAGTTCCTGGTCCAAATTATCTTTGCTCAGTTGTTCTTAAATGAAACAGGAGAATCTCAGTTGATGGTTTATTTGACTATGTGGCTTTGAGAAAAACATACTCTGGTCTTGTATCAAACACTTTTATTTTTAAAGTGAGAAGTTCACAAAGGATAGCTATAGGACAGTGAAATATTTAGAGTAGAAAAATTGTGGGTGCTAGCCAAACCTCAAACACTGTCATAGCAGAGTTATTCCAAACAGTACTTTTCCAGCATGGCAGATCACATGTGTTAAAATTAACTACATTCTCTGAATACCTCTCAGTGGATGTGCACAATGACTCCTATTCTTAACATCTTATAGAATGGATTTAAGCACACCCCAAAACAACTCTATAACAATACATCCAAACAAATTCACATCTATTTAAAAAAAATATTTTTACTTCAGAGAAATTCGTAGAAAGACTTAAAACAAGACAAATAGAGGCACAAAACAGATTGCTGCTTCTATGTGCAAGGTACTGGATTCTTGAACTGAGAATCAGTGTCAGTCCTCACTTCCAACATCACATCGAAAAAGTGTGGCAGAAAAATGAGTCACCTTCAATATGAAGGATGCAAATTGTATACACTGGCAACACTGGCAAAGATACAGCACTATTGCAAAAACAGATGCCAGTATACAGAGGGGACCTTCTTATAAAGTCAAACACTCATGCGTTATCAGATGACCCTTCATATATTTGGGAACAACACAATATTCTGGCCTTATCAAGGCACTTGCAAAGAGCAGTGTTTGTACTGAGTCCCTGAGCATGACACCTTGATCACAAACAAGATCATTTATAACATGAGGACTGCAAAGCTAGATTTGTTTAAACTTTCCCCAAATCGTGCTTTTTCATATATCATGTTTGAAATGAAGGGCTTCATTTAAAATCTTGATTCTCCAGAGTTGTAATTCACCTTTCTCCAATACCTCCCAACACCTCTAAAGTTTGGTTTTTCTCCATATGAATATATAAAATGGAATCTTCCCTCCCCCACACACAAATTATTTCCTTAGGAGAGAACTGTAAAACCAACTTTAAAACACAAAGTAACCTTACGTTTTCTCACCACCAGTGAAGTATCAGACTGTTCCTACTCTCACTTGATCTGCAGAGCCCTTTGTGTGTACTTTTCAGACATTCCCCATACCATTAAAACAGCTTTCCATCACCATCAACTGTCCTTTCTCAACCTTTCCTTGCCCAACGTGAAAGCTAGTGAACTGAGAGGGGAGGAGAAAGGGCACTGGAACAGTATTACTTTTTTTTTTTTAAACAAAAATAGGGTTCCAGGCTGTTACTTGCTCCTCCAAAGCAAAATTGGGCAGTATCATCGTATAGACCTCAACAGTAAATTCTCAAGTAGCTATCTTTTTGTAGCCAGGTCTCAAAAGCTCAAAACTAAACCTAATGAAGGAAATTAGCAAAGACTTCCTAATATTGAGCAATACAGACCTAGAATTACATGGGAAATATGCCAGGCCAAAACTAGTCACTAGGTTACTTAATCATCGGTAAGAGGCCAAGTTCTCCATTCTCCCCCAGCTCTGCCATTCTGGGAAAAGCCCACTGGCCAGCCTTGGACTGCCAAAGATGGATGACTCTGACTCAGTCTTGGGAGGCACCTGGTGGAATGCGCAGTCCTGAGATGCCGTCTGTGTCTGCACTCCATCAGGTTTCCATTGCACATGGACAATTCTGTAATTCTGACCCTCATTGTTGTCCCAGAAGACCTCCCCATTAGCATGGTAAGAAATGCAGAACTCAATTTTCTCCTCTGTTGGAATGACAGAGGGTAAGTCAATGGCAAATGAGAAGGTGTCACTATCTGAGCCACCATACACATTTTTCATGTAGACACAGTCCACATCAGTGTAGCTTTTCCAGGTATCAAAAGTGATACGAATCTGAACCTTCTTCTCAAAACTCATGTTTTTCACTTTCACGGTTCCAGTCACTGTTCGCTCTTGCAAAGAGCAGTTCTCCAGACAGACAAAATTCTTCTGAAAGTGGTTCCGAAAACTTAAGTAATCAGTTGAAGGCTGGGGAAAATCTAAAATCAAGTTTTTCTCCTCATGGAGTTTTAAGCCAGAGGAGATATCATTAAGGTCCAAGAGATCAAATTGGAGATCCCACACAGGCTCTTCTGGGAGGTCTGAGAAGACGTGGATGGCGGTGAGAGAGAGTCCCTTGGAGTCAGCAAACACAACCCGCTTCTTGGCTTGGTCGTGTGAATGCTTCCACTCATTCTGTGATTTGGCTTCCTGTTTTATATTGAGACATGGTTTCAAAGGCTTTAATTTGTTCACAAAATTTCTTCGTTGGAGGTCATCATAAGGGCCCAGGAAACTCTTCAGAGGTGGTGAATGAGCCAAGCAGAGCCTCATGGCCACATCCACTGGCATGACTGAACTTGTCAAAGGCCTCGGATCTAAAACCTGGATCATTCTGAAACACAAAAGAAGAGGGGTTATCAACTGGATCTGGAATGCTCCTCTCCAAGTTCCAAATGTATAGTACTATTTTTGTATTGACTTAACTATAATCAGCACAGTAAACATCAGGGATGTGCTATGGTACATAGTAAAAGAAAACAGTATTAGACGATCAGATTTGCATCCTATGTTTGGCTATGCCCTTGACAGACTACAAGGCCATGGGTTAATGTTTGCTTAAAAGATTTGGGTGGGGGCGGTCTCAGTATCCCCATCTGAGAAATAAAAGGGCTGGTTGTGATAATCTCTAATACAGCTCTAAGAACCATTTGCTCTGTTCTGAGCCGGTGGTTCTCAAACCTGTCTAGTCACAATGGCCTAGAGAGTTGGTCTTCCTTTTCTTTAATGCCAATTCCTGGGACTTAAAGCCACTGAGGCAGAACTTCAGGGGGGTGGGGACCAGGGCTTCCCAGGTAATTCTAAGGAGCAGACAGGTTCCAGAACCATGGGTTCAGACTCCGTGCTCCCTGTGACTGCTCTGCTGATTTTGCTATTAAATTGATTACACTTCTCTGGAAAGGTAATTCACTTGAAAAGAAAAAAAAAGAAAATAGCAATAAAATTCTCATGGAACAGTTTTGAGAGTGAAAAGGCTGGAAAAATGAAGTCAGAGGATTAGCTTTGCCCTTTATTGTGTTCGTCCTCATTTTTCAATAACCAACTGAAATGCAAGTCAACAGTTCATGCACTTACAGAAAAACTTCACATAATCTGTATTTCATATAGAAAGATATTCATGACAAATACACATTTAGGTGGAAAAAGCTGATTACCTGAAAATTGGACTGTTTTCATTACATATTGTATATACGAATTTATGAATACTTAATGGGAAATACACCAAAAAGTTACTTATCACTGGGCAGTAGGATCGCTGATAATCTATTTTTGTCTTTGTACTTTTTTGGTATTTTCTAATGTTCCACAATGGATATTTATAACTAGCAAGATAGTAAAGTTATTTAAAAATTTAAACATGACTATGCTCAGCAGTATTCAGAAGTGTCCATCAGGGTTTTTTTCCTGGCCTAATTTAGCCTTCCATACATATTGCCAAGCTCATGGGTTTTCCTCCACCCTATCTGTACAGATCCGAGGTATGTGTATACTGTACATGACATTTCTCAATCTGTCTTCATAGCAGCTCTGAGTAACATAGGCAAATAAATGGTCATGAACACACAAAACAGATAATGTAAGAACATGCACAGAATTTACTTTATTAGTCCAGGGATTTTTATGGAGGCCTACAAACTTAGAACAAATGAAAGCTAAAGCTATATTTGTGCATCTAATAATAGTTAACAGTCGGGATTTTTAGAGAAGTTTTCTGCTAAGTAAGCGGTGTCTGGTGAAGCTATTTAAAGGAGTTCTGGAAGGTTTTTTGTTTTGTGGTTTTGTTTTGCATTTTTACTTTTTGTGCTTACAGAAAGACAGTTTTAGGATCTGGCAATTACCCGGGAATTTTAAGTCCTGGCCAAGAGTTAAAAAATCGTCATTTCCTCAAACTCCACGGCTGAGTTTACTATGTCAAACCGTGATAAGAAAGGTGCAGGAGGGGGAAAGAATGCAGAACACTGTACTGCAGTCCCCCCACCCCCAGGCTAATCTACCCAATCAGCAAGGTCAAGGTGCGGGTCCCACAAGCTGCCCCAGTTCTTGGGACATTTGTGCTGGATCGAGAGAGAACAGTCGGAATCCAAGAGGGAGTCAGAACTAAAGCTGACTCACGTTAAGTTTCTGGTTTGGGAGGCTAATTACCAAAATAAGCTTTGGCTAAGAAGCTCAGAGCAAATCTCCACAATCTGAGTCTTCCCTGGGGCCAGCCAGCTAGCCGCCTTCGTTTATAGTGATGCCCGAAGGACCACACCTCCCAACCTCCCTGCAGCTATGCACTCCCCTCTACTCTGGGGTAGGGAGTCTGCGGTGAACCTACCTGGTGCAGCTCATTAGGCAGAGAGGCGGTGGCGGACCGTGAGAGCCGGCTCTCGGTTGTCGGTTCTGTTCGAGTTCGCACCCAGCTCCCTTCGGTCTGGGTTCGGCTGGAGCTCCGGCCGATTGCGGGTCCAGCGCGGGAGAGGCCGCTTATCTGCTCCGGGCCACGTGAACCAGTTTCTCGGGCCAATCACCGGGCGGCTGGCCCCGCGGCGCGACCAACCAGAGCCTGGTAGGGCGCAAGCCCTCGCCGGGGGAACGTGACCGCCGTGGTGCGCCCGGGAGTGCTGGGGACTCGGCCAGCAGCTGGACCGAGCTCCGTAACACGAACCCTGGGCAAGGGGGGCGTGGAGGCCGCATCGCGAAGCACGTAGCGGGTGCAGGCCAAAAGAGAGAGAGCAAACCTCGCCCGGGCTGAGCGCCAGCTCAGCGAGACTGCAGGGAAGGAAATGCCTTTTGCGCCTTGAGGCGTCTGTACACTGTTAAACCTGAGCACGGAGAGTTGTGGGTCCTTTCAAATGTATATCATATTCAAAATGTTTATATTGTTCACTTTTTGGGGCATTTGCTCATCTTCTCCCTCACCTTAACCTTGAGCAATCAGAAGTTGGCTGCATATTTTTTAATTAGAGTGAATCAAAAAATGCATCACAGTGTGGATGAAGGCTGCTAGGAATTACCGAGTTCTCTAACAAATGTTAATAAAGCATGCTTTATTAACCCTTAGAATGGGACGTGGCATTTAATTACAAAGTACTTAGATTGTATTTCAATCTATTCTTCAGGTTTTCTCTTTGGAAGAGAAAACTAAAGCCAGAAATAAAATGGCCTTTTCTGTTCACGTGGATGGTCAGCCACAGAGCCAGTGGTCAACCGGAATCCCTTAACTCAGTTCTGACGTCCTTTGGCAGTGAGGTGGAAACCAAAATTTTAAAATATCTCCCTGTAAATTTCACGATCTCCCATACCAGTTACTTTTGCTGAGGTTTCCTTACTTTGTTTAGTTTGGGGAGTTTTTAAACCATCAGTTACAACCATAAAATTAAATTTCTAAGTTGAGTATAAATTATCTTTCTAAAACCCACATCCTAGCTCTCCTCTATTAACTTCAATATCCACTAGTCAACTAAAATGTACAAAATATACAATGTAAAATGTAAAAAAAAAAATTTTCCTGTGTCTTTTAAAATCTGTCAAACACTGGAAATTTAAAAATAGAGTTACTAAAGAGAAAGACATCCATGCCCAGTATCACCAGGGAAGGTACTTAATGCTTGGGTTTGATGTTCGGAGGAAACATCCAACTAGTAGTAGATCTTCTAGCCCCTCAGCCCAACCGAAACTAGCTGAAAATGACAGTCTCTGGGTTTGACACTTAGAAGCTACACGAATCTAGCCAAGTTCTAGCCTCCACTTCCTCACAAAGTGGAGAAAGTGAAATTGTTCTGAGGATTTCATAAAATTGTGCTGATGAGAAAACTTAGCACAGTGTCTAGTGCATGTGTTCAGCCCCTGGTAGTTCTCAAATCAGTACCCTATCCCTCAGTTTTAGTTATTATTCCATTACCCCAGGTAACCAGTGCCTGAGCTATTTTACTGATAAATAGCTACTGCTTGTTGGGCCTTTCTTATGTGCCAAACATTGTTCTAAGTGATGTATGTGTCTTACCTGTTTGTTTTTCAGAACAACCCTAGGTGATACATTCTATTATTAATCCCATTTTAGAGCTAAGGAAATTGAGGCACTGAGAGGTCAAGAAATCTGCTCAGGATATCATAAATAGAGCTGGGATTAAAACCTGGCTAATGGCAGAGCAACAATCATTGTACCATATTGTCTTCCTTTAATTACCCATCAACAAGTAGAATGATAGAGGTAGAAGGTGTCTTAGTATCACTGGCTTCAAAGTCTTTTTTTCACAGACGAAGAATCTAAAGCTCAGAGAAGCCGAGCTGCTTGCCAGGGACTGGTTAGGTCAGAGGCCAAACTAGAACACTGGGTAGAGTTTTTGACTCTACTCATGATCACATGTTGAACTAAAAAAAGTGGATATTACTAATTCAAGTTTATGGAGAAACATAAAATATTAAGACTGTTTTGTGATCCCATTTTAGAGGAAAAATGTGCCTGCATAGAAAATAAAACATGTTCTACCAAAATGTTAACAGTGCTTGTTTTTGGATGGTGAGATTATGAGTAACTAAAATTTGCTTTGTCATTTTACTTCTTTGTATTTTTTAATTTTTCTACAACTAACAGAGACTTCTTCTGTAACTAAGATTTTTTTTTTTTTTTTTTTTGGTGGGCAACAAAGCAAGTTTCATTGAGCGATAGCAAAGTGATAGTACCAAGCTCCTGAGGAGAGAGGGAACTGGAAGGGGTTGCCACTAGAGTTTCTAAGTCTAGGGTGTTTTATGGGCTTGTTGGCAGGCCGTTTTAATCTGATTAACCCTCTTTGCACCTGTCATCCAATCAGATTTTTGTCTCCTGTCTATCCAATGGGAAAGAGTGGAGGACTCCTTCCAGGGTGGTGTAAAATCCTCTTATGGGTGCTTTCCTCACGGTAGGTCTTGTCCCTCCCTGCCTGTCTTCCAACTAACCTCCATCATTTCCCCCCTCTGAAGAGGTAACTGTAGCTGCTGTTAGGGGGAAAAGGGCGACAACCTATCATAGCTACTTCCTGCTGGTCCAGAGTGTTGGATGAGGCAGCAGTCAGGGTTCCTCTCGTCCTGGTCTATCAAGGGATCCCCTGTAAGATGTTTGCTTTGACTTCCACATGAGGCACCATCGGAACCACCACCATTTGGAGTTTGATGACCTTTATTCTGGAAGATATAAAGTGGGTTAGATTATTTAGGAGGCAAGACCCAAAGCACAGTGCAAGACCAAGGGCAGCCAGGAGTCCAGCGAGAGATAAAGGATGTTTTAGTGACCTCTCCACATACTGTGAGGCAGGCAAAAGGTGCTTCAAGACTAGTATATCCTTGGTCCATTGCCCATTGTCTTTCCTTGACTGAATAGCAGGGTCTTTCCTGGGTTATGGAGCCATCTCAGACTAGGGGGGCAACCATAAGAGTTGACCTGGCAGCTGATTTTGCTGCAGAATCTGCCAATCTATTCCCTTCGGATACTTCATCCATTCCTTTTTGGTGCCCTCTGCAAGATATAACTGCTACTTCTGGGGTCTGATGTATGGCTTGTAGATGCTGTGTGACTTATACTTGATTGGAGAATCTGAAGCAGTTAGAAAATGTTGCTTTGCATATTGTACCATGGGCACTAAAACCAGGAAGGCATATTTGGAGTCAGTATATATGTTGACTCTTTTGCCCTTACTGAGCTCTAAAGCTTGGGTGAGGGCCCTCAGCTTGGCCAGTTGGGCACTTGGCCCAAGTGGGAAAGGCTTACTCTCTATTGTTTCATATAAAGAGACCACAGTGGATCCAGCTTTTCCAGTGCCCTGTTCAACAAATGAGCTCCCATCAGAAAATAAAGTCCGTTCTGGATCCTCTCAGGCAGCATAGGTTTGGGTTATGATTTGTTGACAGTCATGTTCTGGCCCTGTGCCTTCTTCCGGAAGGAAGGTGGTAAGATTTAAAGTAGAGCAAGTTTTTACTTGCATGACTGGGCCCTCCAGGAAAAGTGCCTGGTACCACAGAAGGTGTCTGTCCGTGAGCCAGTGACTGCATTCAGTTGATAGGAACCCTTGGATATTATGAGGGGTGTAGACAGTAAGATCCTGTCCCAGAGTTAGTTTTG
Organism: Procyon lotor; assembly: GCA_028646535.1. NCBI lineage: Eukaryota > Metazoa > Chordata > Mammalia > Carnivora > Procyonidae > Procyon > Procyon lotor. The sequence continues at coordinate 40,755,581 of CM053617.1, read as the reverse complement.
CAGCTTCCTACTGGCTATTAAGCTGGCCCCCTGGGGCCTGGGTTAGGATACCCAAAGCCATTCTTTTTCTTACAAAGAAATCATTTTTAAAGGATTTTAAAACTTTCTGATTCAGGATGTCTGGGTGGCTCATTTGGTTAAGCATTTGCCTTGGGTCATGATCCCAAGACTCTGGGATAGAGCCCCACATCAGGCTCCTAGCTCAGCGGGAAGACTGCTTTTCCCTCAGTCCACTCTGCCTGCTGCTCCCCTGCTTGTGTGCTCGCTCGCTCTCTCTCTGACAAATAAATAAAATCTTTAAAAAGAAAGAAAAAAACCTTTCAGATTCAACTAACATATATCCCCTACCTACTAGGTACCAAGAACTGTATTGGAGGCTTTCGCATGCTTAGGCCATTTACTCACACAGTCCTTTTAAGTTTGTGCTTGTTTCCATTCATGCTGCTTTCTCTCCTGCCCCCTGGTGCTGACTGATGCCATGAAAGCCATCTCTCTGAAGTCTTTAAAATAGACAATCAGGAAAACAGGCTTTCTCAAAAGAGGAGTCAACACTCAATAAGCCTCTAAATTGGGTTCACCTCATACCCCACTTTTAAAACATCCTTGTGATAGAACAATCTGGGTGCAGGTGAGAAGCAATAATCATTGGTGCCAACAGTAACAGTGATTAAAGAAACAGTAGTTAAAATGGCGAAAGTGCAGAACATCACCTCAGACTTGTGCAGTATCTCAGGTGGGGTGAAGAAGAAGAGGGGAACAAATAAAAAATAAAATGGGGGGCCTGGGTGGCTCAGTTAAGCTCAGGTCATGATCTCAGGGCTCCTTGCTCAGCAGGGAGCCTGCTTCTCCCTCTGCTCCCCCTGTTTGTGCTATCAAATAAATAAATGAAATCTTAAAAAAAAAAAGATAATACACTTGTCCTCTCTAATAATCTGTTGGGGAGAAGGACATAGAGGTAAAAAGACCAGTAACATAGCAGTTTGGCTAAGTGGAAAAGGGGTCATATGAACATTATATGCTTTTGCTATATGTCCATTAGAACTTGAGAGAAAGGAGAGCCTTCTGGGGGCCAGGATAGCTAATGAGGACCAGGACATGTAGGGTGACTACATGGAGAACAATCTGGCTAGAAGTGAGGATTCTAGCTGGCGGATGGGGGAGGAGGGTACTGGGATAAGGGCCAAGGAAAGAGAACCTTAACTGTTACAAGAAAAAGAAAATCCCCTGAACTGTCTTGAAAAAAAAAAAAATTAGAGCTCTGAGTGCAAAACAAGGAAATGAACAAAGAATGAAATCTGTGAAGAAGAAATCATGCTCTTGTATGGATAGTTACATCTCCAGGTTGCTTCAGGTTCTCCATATTCATCAATAGATTATGGTGAAGGAAAACATGTTAGAAAGGGAAAAAAACTTTAAGCCACTACTGAAGGGCATTTTAAAAGGCTTGAATATGAATATTAAGGAAAGTGGGAGAGGGGATAAGTTGTGCAGGGGATTCAGAGGAACTAACCAAAATGTACTAAGTAGGAAACATCAATATAAGAAACATCAAAATGAAAAAAAGGAATATTCTGAAAAAAAAAATGAGGACATACTAGCTCTATCAGCTAAAAATTTATTATAAATTTACGATGTTTTTAAAATTTGGTATCAGTGCATGAATAAAGAATCAGATCAAAATAAAGGGTACCTGAATCAAAAAGGAAGAAATAAAACCGTCACTATTTTCAGATGACATGATATTATATGTAGAAAGCCCTAAAAATCAAAAAACTATTAGAACTAATAAATGAATTCAGTAAAGTTGCAGGGCACAAAGTCAATATGCAAAAATCCATTGCATTTCTATACACTAATAACAACTGTCAGAAGGAGAAATTGAGAAAGCAATCCTATTTATAATTACATCAAAAAGAATTAAATACCTGAGAATAACTTTAACCAGAGGAATGAAAGACCTGTTCAGTGAAACACTGGTGAAAGAAATTAAAGAAGACACCAAAAAATGGAAAGATATTCTGTGCTCATGGATTGGAAGAATTCGTTTTGGTAAAATGTTCATACTACCCAAAGCAACCTATAGATTCAATACAACCCCTATCAAAATTCCAATGGCATTTTTCACAGGAATAGGATAATAGGATAATTCTAAAATAAATGTTGAACTACACACATACACACACACGCGCGTGCACAAAAGCAAATAACCAAAGTAATCTTTTTTTTTTT
>CM053617.1:40735600-40752852 GCA_028646535.1 Procyon lotor | reverse complement strand
TAGTTGTCCAATTTTCCCAGCACCATTTATTGAAGAGACTGTCTTTTTTCCACTGGATATTTTTTCCTGTTTTGTCAAAGATTAGTTGACCATAGAGTTGCGGGTCCATATCTGGGCTCTCTATTCTGTTCCACTGGTCTATACGTCTGTTTTTGTGCCAGTACCATGCAAGACAGACTATTCTGAGAAGATCCCTACCTACTACCACTAGCTTTCACTTTCTAGTGAAAGAGACAAATAAATATTCAATAAATACTCAGTTGAAACCTGTTCAGGTGGAAGTACTGGGTAGGAAAAGACCACATACATGCTGACAAGAAATGAGTTTTTCCGTTAACTTTCATGTAGAATCTGCATATGCAGCCAAACTAGGGTTTGAGGGGGGGAGGGGCGACAGTAATTCAGACACAGTTAGCTTCAAAAAATACTACTGCAATGTCAGCCACCTTTCTCTGTACCATTACATCACAACCTCTTCACCTGGTACATCCTCTCCAACTAAGCTGGAAGAGTCTTATCTTTTCCTAATGTTCCTCACTTTGTTACTTTGCATATCGTAGGTATTCAAGAAAAGCTCGCTACTATATTGAAAGGGGAAGTTTTCGCCAATACACACATGAGAAAAGGATTCCAATTTTACCTCCAAAGTTTGCCTACTGCAAAAGTCAAACAAAACCGGAAATATCCTGCTTTTGGTAATGAAGGGTTTTTAAATGGTGTTGGAATGAAACCAGCATATACATTTTCAGAGCTTTGTCATCATTAACTATTCTCCACCATCCTAGGAACTGTGAACTTGGATAAGCTCCAAGCACCTTAGCAACAAGCCAGCAGCCTCCAACAAGAGCCCCCAGTCCTCTGATGGGGCCAGAATCCCAGAGACAAAGCATTATTTATATTGACATAAACTGTCTTGCTTCTGAAGCTAGAATCCCAAGAACCAAGCTAATGAGAAGACTCAGTGCCAGGATGTCATATTGAGTTAGGGAGGCCAACCCATTAGCAGTCCATTTCTCTGTGCTCAGCCCAAACTGGAGGAGACATGGGGCAAACATATACAGTGGTTTCTGAAAGGCCCCAACACTTGACGCTTGAACACCAAGACAATCACTGCTTAGCTGGGAGTGTGGGAAAGGGCACAGACCATGGAAGGTTTTCTGAATGGATGGGCAGTGCCCTGCAGAGAGTAGCTGCAGGCCTGGGCAGTATAACGCTCCCCACCTCCTGAGCACAGGGCTCTGTGTTCAATGAGCCTGAAGGTGAGACGCAGCCCTTCTCCTCCACTAATCCCACCTCTGCCAAAGGCCTCATCTAGGGCTTAGATGCTAACACAGGAGGAAGATAAAACCTCAGCATAACAGTAAGTGTCCCTGAGTTTCCGAAGGATAATTTCCTCCTCTGAAAACTCCAGCAGGAGGTGATGTTTCTCTGCATCCTGTCCAGAATTGTCTTTGAGTGTTTCCTGCCTCTGAAACATCTTGGAGTGACTTAGCAGGCTGAGCAGCACAGAAGAGGGCTTCAGTTTGTGTCATTAACAGCAGATGATCACTAACATTTACTGAGCTCTGTACATAGCAACATGCTAAGCACTTTACAGCCATTACCTCACCTAATCTTCATAAGAACTCTATAATTTAGGAACATCATGAACTCCATTTTACTGATGGGAAACCAGAGGCTTAGAGAAACTAGGTTAGCAGTTCTCAGTGTGGCCCCTGGATCAGCAGCATTGACATTATTGAGGAACTTGTTAGAAATGAGCATTCTCAGGGTCCATCCCTGACCTAGAGAGTCCGAAACTGGAGGCAAGGCCAGCAGTGAATTTCAACTGCAGGTGATTCTTGTGCATGCTAACATGTGGGGACTCCTGGATCGGACAACTTACCCAAACCCACACAGCCAGTAGGATCCTAATGCCAGCACGCCTCTCCTACCCGCAGTCACAAACTGCACATTCACAGAATTGACAGTTGTTAATAGCTGCTTGGCAGCTGAAATGTCTGGTCAGATTCATCAGGGTAATAAAAGAGGAGAAACAACCTGCCTTCTCTACTACATTAAGGCTTCTGTCTGACTTCACGGGGCACTATCACATTCCTCACAGGAATGAAGATTTTCTGCCCTCTAAACACCTCACCCCACCCTAGCCATGGAGGCTACACCCTGGCCTTATTGAATCTTGATTTCACACCCGAGATAGCAGACAGAGAAAGAGGAATGGAGAGTAACTGACATTAAAAACTAAAAAGTTAAAAGCATTCTCTATTAATTTCCTAGGGCTACCATAATAACATACCACAAACTGGGGTCGAGGCTAAGAACCATGAAAATCTGTTGTTACACAGTTCTGGGAGCTAGAAGTCTGAAACCAAGGTGTTGTCAGGGCCATGCTCCCTCCTAAGCCAGTAGAAAAAGGATCTTTCTCTGTCTCTTCCACCTTCTGGTAGCCCCAGATGTTCTTTGGCTCATGACGGTATAAATCACATGGCTTTCTCTCTTTATGTCTTCACATCATCTTCCCTCTGTATGTGTCTGTGTCCATATTTCACCTTTTAGTAAGGACACCAGTCATATTGGATTAAGGGCCTGCCCTACTCTCTATGACCTCATCTTAATTAATAATATCTACAACAATCCTGTTTCCAAGAGAGGTCACATTGTGAGGTCCTGGGGGTTGGAACTTCCACATGAATTTGGGAGGAACATGATTCAACCACATCTATTTACAATGGTGAGAGATTAGATTACAGAAGTTTTCATGTATGGTGTTTGCTTCAGGACCTTTTCAAAGATTCTTGGGCTGACATCAACAAGGCCCTCTACCTGAGGGTAGTTTCCATCATGGCTGATAATCAGAACCGTCTGGTATCTGTTGAAATTACAGCTTCCCAAGCCTCATCCTAGGCACCCTGAATTAGAAAGAGATTCAGTGATTAGTATGTTAACAAGCACCCCTGTGATTTGGATGTAGGCTGCCTTCAGTATACTCAAATTTGGGAGGCACATTCTAGCCGGTCCACATGGGGTGCTCAACATTGTGGCCCATGTGATAGTCAAGCAGCTCTGAGTACTACTGGACTCCCTCAATACTCCAGCCCCTCTGATGCTCATAGTGAGTTTTAAGTCCAGACCAGCCATCTCTGGAACACTTGAGAGAGATACCCTAGGACTTCTCTAGATTTTTCTTTACATTCAGGTCCCAGGTTATCTGCTTTGGACCACAGACAGCACTGAAAGTTCAGAGACACCTGACTTCCATGACAGATGACTTAATTGAGATAGAGTCAAGTTGAACCAGATCCCCTGGGATCCAGCTCCACTAACCCAATAACTTCTCCCCTTTAGAGAAATAGAGACAGGGAGGCCACTGAGAGCTGGTACCCACCTCAAGGAGGAAGGCACCAGAGGCACTTTCAGTCCTCTGAGCTGAGTCCAGGAAAGCAGCTGCATGGAACATGGAGGAGAAGCAGAAGTCAGCAGGGGAAAGTGTCTGGGCAAGGTTAGCACCACATCTTCTGTGACAGGCCACATCTTCCTTCCTCAGCCCACCTCAGACTCCAAGTAAGCAGGCAAGACAAGGGAATCAAGGCTGTAATAACAGTCCTTCTAGATAAGGAAGATTACAAGGCAGCAGAAAGCAGTAGAATAAGCCCTGCACTGGGTGTCTGGACTCACCTACTCATTGTACCTCTCAGAACCTCCATTTCTTATCCATTTAGTTCTCATCATTCATCTTCTTGTGATAAGGAACAGATATTCAAGCTATCTCAGGGAAGAGAGAAGGACTTATGAGGATACAGATCCTGTGGAATCCAGGGGCAGGAAAGAATCTACCTGCCTTCGTGGGAACCAGGAAGATATTAAGACTATAGGTCTGTCTTCAAGGGCTATGTGATCTCTCTCTTCTACCCTGTGCCTGGGCTCACTTCCTCCTTTCTCTCCATTGAAGGGCTTCCCCTGCCACTACCTCAGCATGCACAGTAGTCATCCCGGTTGCCTCAGTCCCCAAGTCTACGTGCCCTTTCAAGTCAGTTCCCCACAGCTCAATGACTCAGTTCCTCAATGTTCCAGTTCTAAATTCCTGGAGGAATCTGAGCCCATTCTGGGTCAAGCAACCTTCCTTCACCCAGTGAGCTGTGGCTGAGTGGTAGAGCACATAGCACGAACCCAGGCACCCCACCAAGGGCTGTGGGTAGAAGCAGCACCAGAGCAGGGGGGTGTGAATGATAGCACCCCGAGTCATACCAAGAAGTTACCACCACGTTTTAAGTACCTGCTCGGTGACAGACATTGAGCTGCATTAATACACATAATCCTTACTTCAGACATTCAAAGTAGTTATTACAGATATAGAAGCTGAGGCTTATAGAGACCTAAGGTCATTCACTTAGTATAGGGTTGAACAGGAACTTCAAGTCCACCAGAGGGCATTTTCCTTTTTGTCATCTAGCTTAGAGCAATTGGGCCAAGACGCTGAACCATTTCAACATGTCAGGAGAAAACTAGAGGTTAACAATCTCTACCTGCCTATCTGCATGATTATATTGATAATAAAATGAAAACACCAACTGAAAAGTACAAAGAGAATGAAGTACAAAGCAGTACAAAGATAAATGTGAAGTCTTGCACATGTCTGCTTTCACAGTCCCACAGTGTGGTATTTGCTTACTGGACATTTCCCTGAGGACTGCAGAGCATTTATTCACTGCTGCTCTGAGGCCAGAATGGGTCATAGCCACAGCAAGGGTCTTAGCAACAGTCTAAGACCCCCTGGAAGGAATCATCACTGCTTACAACCTGGTGGCATGACTCCCACATAAATAGGGTCTGAATTCTTAACCTGGAGCTTGACATTCCAAGGCAAGTACTGTTTGAATTGAGGTAACTTTCTTGTTTTTCACCAAAAAATTTAGCCTCCAATGCCAAAAAATTGGTCAGTCAGGCTCAATTTGGGTGCAATAGAGCACAAACCCCAGGCACAGAGGCAACTCTCAACTGTAATGTCACCCTTTAAACCCCAAGACAGGAGTCAGGCCCATGGAGTTTTTGTCCCGGAAGGAATGAGGGTTTCAGAGACTCATTCATGCTTTGACAAGGTGGGGGACATCTGGAGCCCTGGAACGGGCCATTCCTTTTGGCCCTTGTGATATTTCACTTTATATATTGCTCGGGTAGGCTCTAGTGCCCACTTATTTGGTCAAACATTAGATTTTGCTATGATGGTATTTTTGCCGACATGATTAACATTTACAGTCAGTTGACTTGTGAGGCAGATTGCCCTCTAAAATTCAAGTGGCCTTTATCTAACCAATTGAAGGCCTTAAAAGCAAAAACTAAGCTTTTTCCAGGAAAGAAGGAATCCTACCTCAAGAAATCCTACCTGAGTTTCCAGCCTGCTGGCCTGCCCTACAGATTTCAAACTCAAGACTTTTATAGGGACTCTTAACCTGAATTTCCAGATTGCTGGCCTGAAATAATAACTCTCTCTTCCTCTTTCCTTGTCTCTCCATCTCTCTCTCTCTCTCTCTCTCTCTCTCTCTCTCTCTCTCATTCTCTCTCTCTCAAACCCTGACTGAGTCTATCCTCAAGAACTGCTGGTGGCGGCCTGATGATAGTCCCTCACACAGAGTTAGTGCTGCAGGGGGGGGCAGCAGGCCAGATGGAGGGAAGCACAAAGTGATGTTCGGTGACCAGGTGCATGGGTTGCAGACTGAGTCCCTTCTTCCATAGACTCTGTCTCTCCCATAGACTCAGGTAGCCTCAGAGAGCTCACTGAGGTTGGTATAGAGCCCCACTACTCAAAGTGTGGTCTGCAGACTAGCTGTATGGGCATCACTGGGAGCTTATTAGAAATGCAGATGGTCACGCCCTACCTCTGACCAACCAAATTGGAATCTGCATTTTTACCAGCATTCCTCAGTTACTCAAACACACATCGAGTTCAGGAGGCACTGTGATTGAAAGCAGCCTGAAATCCTAGGATGAACAGTGGAATGTTAAGAGACGTTAGGTGTTAGGAGAAATGGGTGGAGTTCCTGATTAGATTCTAGACAGCTCTGAGCACTTGGGCAAAACTAACAAGGAAATAGACACGCTCAAAACTAACAAGAAAAGTTTTCATTGATAGGGAAACCCGTGCGCCAGGCACTGAACTAAGCATTTTGCGTATCTTAACTCTCCCAATCCTCCCATCAAACTATTAACAAGGTACTATTATTGTCTCCATTTTTCAAATGACAAAACTGAAATACAGACATGTTAAACAACTTCTCTAAGGTCACACAGAAAATAAATAGTTGAATCATGATTTGAATTCAGAAAGCCTGGCTCCATAGCCTCACAGGGTACTACCTCTCAGATTCAAAGCAGAGTCTTCATGGTCTTGTATCACATATATAATAGAAGTTCAAGTGTGTATTAACTCAATCTGACTGTAGGGTTTGAAAAAAGCTTCATAAAAGAGGCAACTTTTAAAATGGTCTTTGAATGATAAGGTAAGAGTTTGCTGGGAGCTATAAATTGAGTGCCTTCCATGTATAAGAAGGTTGTTCCTGTAATCATGTTGGAGTTTCGTGTAGCCAAGTATACTCATATCCATGCTGTTCCCTCTGCCCAGAGCATCCCAACACCATCACTTACCCCTTTTACCTGGTCACCTGGTTTCACTTGATGAGTGTCATCAGCTTTCCAGAACTCCCAGACTAAGTCATGTTTTCCATCGGAACTCTCCAATTGCTTCTCCCTCATCACACTTAATGCCAGCTTATAATTAAACATTTACCATGAGAGCATGTCTGATCAATGTGAGATTCTGTGAGATTTTTGAGGGCAAGGACTGTACACAGTGCTTTTTTTTAATAGAATGTGCAACATGATGATTTGACATATGTATACATTGTGAAATAATTTCCACAATCAAGTTAATTAATACATCTGATACCTTACAGAGTTATCATGTTTTTGTGTGTGGTAAAAATACTTAAGACCTATTCTTTTAGAAAATTTCAAGTATACAGTAAAATCAGTGTTATTAACTCTACATTAGATCCGCAGAAATTTATTCATCTTATAACTGAAAGTGTGTATCTTTTGACTAATATCTCCCCATCTCCCTTGCCCTCCCCCCAACCCCTGACAGCCACCATTCTGCTCTCTGGTTCTATGAGATCAGCTTTTTAAGATTCTGAGAATCTTAAAGTAAGATGTCCTCTGGGTTCATCCACATTGTCACAAATGGAGGGTTTTCTTCTTTCTTATGGCGGAATAATAGTCCATTGTGTATATATGCCACATTTCCTTTATCCGTTCATCCATTGACATGTTGTTTCTGTTTTTTGGTTATTATGAGTAATGATGCAATAAAGATGGGCATGCAGAAATCTATTCAAGACAGGATTTCATTTCCTTTAGCTATATACCCAGAAATAGGATTGCTAGATCATATGATAGTTCTATTTTTAATTTTTTGAGGAATCTTTATATTGTTTTCCATATTGACTATGCCAATTTACATTCTGTCCAACAGTGTGCAAGTTTCCCTTTTCTCTGCACCCTTGCCAACACTTGTTTCTTATCTTTTTGATGACAGCCATCCTGACAGGTATGAGGTGATATCACATTGTTGTTTTGATTTGCATTTCCCTGATGGTTAAAGATGTTAAACATCTTTTCATAGCACTATTGTCAGTTTGTAGGTCTTCTTTGGAAAAATTCTCTACCCATTTTAAAATCAGGTTATTTGTTTTTTTGTTGTTATGTTTTTGTTTTTGTTTTGTTTTGTTTTTGCTATTGAGTTGTATGAATTCCTTATATATTTTGGATATTAACCCCTTGTCAGATAAATGATTTGCAATGGTATTTTATCCCATTCCATAGATGGCCATTTCGTTTTGTTGATGGTTTCCTTTGCTATGCAGAAGTTTTTTAGTTCAATGTTGTCCCACCTGTTTATTTTTGCTTTTGTTACCTGTTTGTTTTTGGTATCATATCCAAAAAATTGCTAAAACCAATGTCAAGGGGCTTTTTTCCTACGTTATTCTAGAAGTTGTATGGTTTCAGGTCTTACGTTTAAGTCCTTAATCCATTTAGAGTTAATTTTTATGTACAGTGTAAGATAAGGGTGCAATTTCATTCTTTTACATGTGGATATCCAGTTTTTCCAGCACCATTTATTGAAGTGACTATCCTTTCTCCATTGTGTATTCTTGGTTTCCTTGTCAAAGATCAGTTAACCAATATGTGTGGATTTGTTTCTGGGATCTCTACTGAACTGTACCAGGTCCTGCTCACTTGTGAGTCTCTAGGGCCGCCAGTGCCTAAAACACAGTCAGCACTCAGTAGCAGTTATTATGATGATCATATGCAGCTCTCAGTCATCACCACCCATCCCCTCCCCCACAGAAGTTGGAAAATGGGCTGCAGTCCACAGGAAGAAACCACCGTCCCCTTGATTAATAAATGACAAACAAAAAGCCTGTCAAACCTGTATACTTTGGGTTTACCCGTCTCAACTCATTCTACTTCGGAGCCACAATGAGCACATATAGTTATTTATGATCCTGATGACTGTTACTTGTACAAAGTTGTACTGTTACCTCTGAAGCACAGAAGACAAATTATGTATTTCAGTTGAAAATACAGAACATGTTTCAACAATACTGTGGCTTCTGAAAAAAATCCAGATCAAAAAGACATAAAACTAAGTTGAATCCTTCTATGTTTAAGGCACTGTGAGATTAATTCAAACACCAGTAACATTGACCTAAAGCGGCAAATTCTTCGGAATTATATAATGGGTTCAACAAGTTCTTACAAGCAAATTCTCCTTTCAATATGAAAACCTTCTTTCAGAGGTCAGTGTTGTTTTGATAAGGGATTAATTTAGGGGTAAATGAAAGGATTCATTGCAATTCTGAGCCCTACTTTGTATGGTCTGTTTGGGGAACTATTGCAAAGCCTTCATCCCAGGCCATTTGGCTACATTGGTGTTTAAATAAAGGCATCTCTTCTCAAAATCAGGTTGCCATTTATCAAAGCTACAATTCTTCTCCTTAGGCTTCAGTTCTGTGTTCATTTGCTTATTTACCAAGTCCCAGTTGGTCTTTTTTACCCCCAAATATAAATATGTCTCCAACTTTGATTTAGGGCCAAGGATTTCTAAAAGCAAGTCAGACTTCAGAATGTTGGAGGAAGGCCTTATCAGACCCCATCACACACATGTTGATTTTGTGAAAATAAACTCACTTGAAAACCAATAGGTAGCCCAACTTTTGGAACCAGTGACAGTGAAAACAAATCATAAATATACTTGCGAGCCTTACTGGCAGAGGTTTCTTTTACTTTCCAAACATAGCAAAGAATCTGCTAACATTCAGTTCTCCTGTAATTCTGGCTTGCCCAAAGCAAATATAATTTGAAGCAAAGATGTCCCAGAGCCCAGCACAGTCATGTGGGTTGAAATAATTGAAATTATTTATTTCAAAAAGAAGGGCTTCTCTGGACAAAGGAGTAATCATGTTTATGGTTGCCCTTTGAGACATTTGAGTTTTGCTTGCTGATTTGTTCATAAGAAGGCAGAAATTTTAGAAAACTAGAGGAAGAATTTCTTCAATGCTGATTGTAAATCTCTCTGCTGAGACCTCTAAAGAGAAATTATTTTGTTTATGCCTTTGCTCAGTCTTCTGCTCTCTAGCTTCATGCATTAAGGAAAACAGAAAGGTCATCTTTCTCTGCGAGACAAGTTCTGGCCAGATACTGATTGTTGTGGGCCATGTTCTAAGTGCCTCATGAACACACTGTAGGTGGCCATTGCCCTCCTAAAGTTTTCTGAATATCCGAAGCTCTTCTGAGCAAGTCACAAAAGTTTGCCTACACAAAGATCGTCGTATACCTATTACTTCTTCCCACTCTCCTCCCTTACCCCCAGCAAGATTCCATTCTTTCATTTAACTGGACAGACTTGAGAGACAGGCAACTGAGTCTTTGTTTGAAAGTAATTCTCACTGAAGTATGAATGGCCACAGGGAAAGCACCTAGGTAGCTTTTCAGCTTCACCATAGATAGACTTGGGGTAAGGAACTCTGCTGTTTGCCTTGCACTGTCTCTTAATCTCCTTCTTCTTACTTTCCTCCCCTATAAATTGAGATTAATTAGTCAGATGGTTGGCGAATTATTCAGTTTCATCAGTCAGTGAGTGGGTCTGCGGCATTATCTGTGATCGGTGAATGCCACCTCATCAACCTAAGAGATCTGAGTCTTCTCTTCTCAAGTCCTTGGTCTTCTCCTTTCTCTGCTCTCCAGCAGCTCTCTCAGTTTGGCCTCTCCCCACAGCATAGTCCCCAGTTTGGATGCGGTATCTACTCTTAACATGAAGAAGTTCTCAAATACAAACATATGCAAGTTTTTTTATTGGATTTATTCAAATCTTATTCATTACAAAAATATTTAGAGGTAACATAGAATAAAAGATATGATAAGATTAATTATAGTACACAGTTATGAAACCAGATTAGATGCAGCTGAAGTCACTGCCTGGGTCCCTAAGAAGCCAAATGAAGCATGTCAAAGTTCAGCTTAGTCCTTCGGGGTCCCTCTGTCCTTCATTGCAGGTTATAAATAAATTGTGTCCCATGCTGTCTCCATTCTCCACTTGTACTTTCCAGCCACTTCTGGTGATTATAACCAGCATCCTTGGGCTTTTGTTCTCCCTGGGAGTAGAATAAAGGAAATAGAGAGTAGAAAGCTGCCTCTTTTCTAGGCCCCTGCTTCCTGGGAAAGCAAACAATGGTTCTCTTAACACTCTGGATCTTTCTTTAGTCACTTTAGTCACCCATCTTTGGGGCATCTTTTTTTTTTTTTATAAAGATTTTATTTATTTGACAGAGAGAAACACAGCCAGAGAGGGAACACAAGCAGAGGGAATGGTAGGAGAAGCAGGCTTCCCACCGAGCAGGGAGCCTGATGTGGGGCTCGATCCCAGGACCCTGGGATCATGACCTGAGCCGAAGGCCGATGCTTAACGACTGAGCTACCCAGGTGCCCCTCTTTGGGGCATCTTAACAAAGCCATTCTCCTGTAGACCAGTAGTTCCCAGTCCTAATTGGGATTGGCTGGCCATGAGAATCATTTGAAGGGCTTTAAAAATGCTAGTGCCTGGGCCTCAACCCAGTTGATTTAGAATCTCTATTAGAGGGGCACCTGGGCAGCTCAGTCAGTTACGTGTCTGCATGGCTCAGGACACGATCCCAGAGACCAAGGATTGAGCCCAGTGGTCAGGCTTCTTGCTCAGCAGGGAGTCTCTTCTCCCTCTCTCTCTACTCTTCCCCTGCTCATGTTCTTTCTTTATCTCTCTCAAGTAAATAAATAACAAGTCTTTAAAAAAAAATAAAAATACAATCTCTGTTAGAAAGGCCTGGGCATCTATATTTGTAAAGGCCCCGGGGTGCTTCTAGCTTGCAAACAGGTTGAAATACACTTCTGTACATTTTCACCTTTGGACTTCCTTCCTTGCATTGTCTGCTAGCACTTCTAGGTTTCTAATATATTATAATCACATATTCCTTGGAGTTGGGGAATGGGGCAGAAGGAAAGCAAGGACAATGTCATTACCCTTACCCATAGACAATTTTTTTTAAACAGAAACAGAAAATAATTCCCACTTAAGAACAAAATAATTATGTATGGCATAACATACTTTTTTTTAGCAGCTTTTAGTAGTCAAGAAAATATGGGCATATTTTATTCATTCATATATTAATATTTTTATTCACATATCGCTTTATTATAAAAGCAATTCATTTTGTTTTCAGATGCAATACAGTAAGTTCAAATGAGCAAATTCTTGATTCTTGCATGTACTTAGTGACAGAACAGTTTTGGGGCAGTAGAAGCAAATTCTATCCAAAGTCCATCTCTGTGATGCATTAATGGTCATTAAGAAGGCAAAGGTACAAGGATCTGTCTTTTTTTGAGGCTGGAAGATATCTTGGCACAGATGGCATGAGAGGCATTTATTCAACCGAGATGTGCTGAATTCCCCCGAGGGGGCCCGTGTTGCTCCAGGGCTGTGTACGGGGCTGCAGTTTGAACCTCCCCTATCATGCTCTTCCGCCTCACGTCCTACGAGTTGATTATTCGTATCCTGTACTTCTCTTTGAAGCATCTGACAATGGTTTGATCTTCTTGTTTTCAATCATTTTTTTTTCCTCCAGTGGCCTCTGTCTTCATCAGCAAGTTTCACTTTGGTCTTGGTCTTTTGGATCTCATTGTTTCTGAATGTTCCACAATTCTTCAAGGGTTCTTATACAGAATTCAGCCAGTTTTATATTTCTTCAAACTTATAAACATCTCATTAATTATGTAAAGGAAAAATTCTCAAAGGCAGTTACAGTCTGTTTTAGTCTGTCAGCCTTCTCCAAAAGCGGACTTAATTTTGTCACTGTCATTAGACATGCCACCTGCATTTAGGGGAAGTACAAAAGCATTGGACGTATACGTAAACCAGCAACTCAATTGCCTGCATCTGGGAAGCAGATTCTTCCTCATTCAGGACTTTCCAAAAGGCTGTAAGCACTAAAACTGAAATGGAACTGCTCTGACCAGGCGTCTCACCTGGACAGCTCCTGGCTCACTCAGCTGGCATACGTGTTTACACTGGCACCAACAGCAGGTTGTTTTTTATTGAATTTCCATGTCTTTGGATGTACCACACCTTCAACTGTGTACACCTGGTCCATTTCACTAATTTACATGACCCACTGGCTCTTGGAGGCATTTGAATTTATTACCCCTCATAAAAATGGAAATCTTTCTGAAAAGTGTTATGTCCTTCCCAGTCTCTTAAGGAGAATGCAAGGAATATAACTTACCCTTCTCTTAATAATTCACAGTTACCATTGCGAAACTCAGTGATTATACCATGCAGAAATGCCTTCATGGATTATGTCGGTTTTTGGACACTCAGTAGTCCTGGGCTGCTATGCTTTTTGAGTTTTTTGTCCCTTCCTGTCTTAATAATGAACCACTTCATTCTTCATTTCATTGTTGCCAGTGTGACTGCCACCACTGCCATGCCCCTCGTGCACACACATACACATACACAAACACATATATCTCTTTTGACACCCACAAACCCTTTCTAACCCTTGACTGTTTTGTGGGCCAGGAAACAAGAAGGTGATTTAATTAGAATTGTGTTCAAAAGAAGAATAAATAGGCTCTGAGTTAGGAAGTCCTTAAGGAAGATACCTCTTTATAATAGATAAACTTTAGTACAAGTTCTTCATTAATGATTTTGACTGTCCAGATATCCTCACTGTTCAATTACAGGCTCTTAAAAACAGGTTGGTAAGTACATGACTTCTGTCTAATGAGAGTTAACAATTGAAATTCTGAGCAGTAGATTTCCCGAAGAACCAAAAACTCATTCACTAAGTCAAAGAAAAAGCATGCCCACTGACCTTCAATTCTTGGCCATCGCTGCCAACTACAAACCAGAAAATGAGAAACCAATAGCCATAGATGTTGTACTTTTCCTTGAGTTGAGGAGGAGGCATCAAGAGTATCTGTGCCCCCAGCACTATAGTATGAGTCATTCATGTTTGTGAGAGCCATTTTTCTTTAACTGGGCAACTGTGGCCAAGCTGGCCCGGCCAAGAACCTCTTCTCATTCTGCACTCAGGCCCAAGAGCAGCTCACTTAGGTGGGCTGGAGCTGCCTTGTTCCCCTCGCATCCAGTCAGGCCCACTGCGCAGCCCAGCCTCGGTTTTTGTCCTTCCTCATCTGAAGTAACCACCCCCACTGAATTTCTGCTTCTTATCTCTCTCCATGAGCCATCCTGATCAGACTTTCTAACCCTTTGTTCTCACTGCATTGCTTCTAAGTCAAGATAAACTTCCATCTGTCTCCCTATTAGGTAGAGAGGAAAAAAAGAAAATCTACTTTCTTCAATCCCCATCATTCACTTGTACCTTACCTTACCGCAGCCCCCAGCCTTCATTTATCTCTTTGCTTTCCTACCAGACAATATAGTCATCGCCACTTCCTGCCTTCGCCCTTGCTCTTATGCCCTTCCAGAACATCATCTCTTTTCCTCTCTTTCCAAATCCACCCATCTGGGCTCTCCTCAAGAGGCCATTGCCAACTACTCTGCTCCTCCATAGTTGCTCCTTCCATTCAACTCCATACAGCTCCCAAAAGTTTAAGCCTTCCTTTTCTTTTCTAACTGTCCTGGGCATAAGCCCTGGAGTAGAGCAGAGATCTTACCCAAAACCTCTTCAGTGGCTCCTGCCCAATTTCCATCCCTCTAAATACTAACATGTTCAAAGAACACAGCTGAACTTGTAAATGAAGACCCTAAGAAGAGCTAGACTTCTATTTGGAGAAACTGCAGTATCTCTCCCACAATGATACATTGCTTTTCCAGTTTTATGGAGAAAGTGTGGGTGGGCTAGATTCCCAGATAACTAGCAAAGAAAGGGCAAGTCAGCCTTCTCCCCTCCCCCAACCACCCACACTTGCCAGACAGCATTAAAATGCACTTCAGTATGGTCAGTCTTTTCATTTGAAAAGGAAACAAGTCTTAATGTTCTGTTTCTCTCATTTCATTAAGGACAGAGGTCATCCCCGGAAGGAGAAGGGTAGTTTCCAAGAGAGGACTTGGAGGGAGTGGAGGTGGGGTAGGGGAACTCTCTCATCCTTTGTTGTTAGCCTGCTTCACCCTTTGAAGAGAACAAGCCCAGCTTTCATACTGAATTATTTTCAGTGTGGCTTCTGCCAGGACTCTGCTCCCCCTGGCTGAGGCAACACCAGGAGGGACTGAGTGATCGCTCAAGGTCAGACAAGGTGTCCAGACAGGACAAGCCAGAGGAGATGGCACTAAGACAGCTGGGAGATAAGGGAGTGAAGAAGAGCAGAAGGGAGAGGGCAGGGTGTATGTGTTAAATGGAAGTCAGGGAAAAATGGAATCTGGAAATTTCTGCCCCCAACCCCCTCCGCCATTTCTGTCTGTCAATCTATCTATCTCTCACACACACATACACACTACTGCACAGAAATGCATTCTTCCCTTTCCCTCCCCTTCTCTAACTCCCTAAGGCATCTCTATAAATAAACAATAAGACTTGAGCCTGCTGGAGGCCCATTATTAACTCTTGCAGGGTTCTGACTGTAATGAATCCTCCTACTCTTCCTCACTTCGTGGCTGTAAAGTCTTTTCCAGCGTGTCATCTTCACCTGATTCCTACACCTTAAGGGTCCTGTAAGCTCCTCCTCACCAGTCCCATACACAGAATTGTGGGCACCCCACACCCACACTCTCAAAGTTCTTAGCCTTGAAACTATAAGCTTCAGGTCTTGCTGCTAAAAAAAAAAAAAAAGAAAGAAAAATCACCTGTGGTTCACACCACATTTTTCTTAAAACATTTATTTTTGCATCCCTATTATGATCAGAGCTTCCATCTAGTAAACTCTGACTCTGTTCCAGGTACTATGCTACGTGCCTTACATTCATGATCTTATTTAAGTTACACAATAGTCCTGAGTTATCAGTATGATGGAGGCATTTATAAATGAGGGGAGTACTGCTGTCCACACTCTGATTTCTGTTCTATGACTGCCATCCTAAGTGGAGAGCGTGCAGACTTTTGAACCCAAGCCTATATGACTGTAACACACCTTCTCAACCCCTTCCGGGCGGTCTTCTTTCTAAGAGGCCTTCGGCACCTACGATTCCAGAGCATCTGCTGACAGCTCTAGTCAAACATCTGGAATGCCAACATTAAAATCCAGTTAAACTTGCCCACATGGGCCTGCAATGACATCTTTACTTTTCACTTCAACGAATGTTTATTTTATTAAACTCTGTGTACTAGATATTATGGACAGTAAATTAAATTAGACAGATCTGGCCTTCATGGAATTTATAGTCTAGTTAAGAGAGAAGGTCCATAAATGAACACACAATTCAATATATATACCAGTTCACCAAGAAGTTCCAAATCAACAGAGTAAACAAGACATAGTTTTAATTTTTTCCAAGCACTGTTCTCAACCGTGCTATGTCAAATTATCTCCCTTCCTATTTACTCCCCTTAAAATATCTTGGATTCCATTACTTCCTGTCATTTTCAATTACTGAGATTTAGTCTAGGCCAGTTTGAACTCTCACCTCATATCTGATCCAAAGCCCTCTGTCCTCCCAGAGGACTTTGCTGCTGAGGGGTCCTTGAGCGCTTTTTCCCCATCCTCTAGCCCTTGCCACCTAGAGCCTACCTCACAGATCCTTTTTGCTGGAGACTCCCTCATCCAGAGGGTGGCCATCTTTGGTGGGGCCAGTACCTTCCTCAGTGTCCTTTGGACCCATGGAAATTTCAAGCTCCCTGCGATGCCAAGCCATGGGAGAGACCCTGCCCCATTACCATCCTTTCTTTTAGCCCTGCCTTCTCTCATCAAACTTCTTCCCCACCAGGACAAAAATAGACAGAGTGCAGACAGTAATACTGCTGCCCAAGCAGATGTCCAGCCAGGAAATATGACACTAGTCATTTCCAAAGCACACCTCCAGTGCTTGGCTTAGAGGAGGGAGGAGGTACCCCTTTCCCTCTCTAAGAGCTCTGCTCCTCCCTCAGTTTGATTCTGAAAAGCAAACCTTACCACCTTCTCCAGCTCAGCCTTCTCCATGGGCTGAGGGTGAGGTATTAGGGCTGGTTCTGCCAATTCAATTGTGGGAGCTGTCTTAGAATCATGCAGTGCTGTGGTGCCTGAGTGGCTCAGTCCATTAAGCATCTGCCTTCGACTCAGGTCATGATCCTAGGCTCCTGGGATCGAGCCCCACATCAGGTTCCCTGCTCAACAGGCAGCCTGCTTCTCCTTCTCTCCCTCTGCCTGCTGCTCCTCCCACTTGTGCTGCTTCTCTCTCTGTCAAATAAATAAATAAAACATCTTTTAAAAAAAATCATGGAGTGCTTAGCACCTGTCATGTTACATTTGGGCCTTGGCAGCCATTCTAAGACAACAGAAAAGGTCTCATTCAATGTCTTGTTTCAGATAAAACTAATTCAAGACATACAGTGAAAGAAAAGAATGGGGTACTATAAGAGGAGATGTCTGTGCACTGGAATCAAACTTCTTGGGTTCAAATTCCAGCTCTGCCCCTTACTGTATGCCCTTGGGTAGATTACTTAACCTCTCTGTGCCTCAGCTTTCTTACATGTAAAATGGTGATGATAACAATACCCACCTCTTTTTTTTTTTTT
>CM053617.1:40698461-40735100 GCA_028646535.1 Procyon lotor | reverse complement strand
CACCCTGTGCTTTCTATTCAGTTTTTCTGTAAGCCCAAAACTGCTCTATGAAATAGTCTATTAATTTAAAAAAAACTAGCTAATCAAATTAATCAAATAATTTATTCACTTATTTTTTATTTTGACATTTACTGAGCACCTAGTATGTGTCAGTTACCTTGGTCATCAAATGGCCAAACATGTGAGGTCATCTAGTGGTACTTGTCAGAGAGGGAGTTCCAATGATATTATTTAAAGAAACTCAGTTCTCTAAAAGGTTGAGATAGATAATGGCAAGTGTCAGTAGAGCACCGAATGGTGTTATGAAAGAGGTCCCTACTTTTGAGGATGAAATCGAAGACCATGAGTCCTTTTTATAATCCACACACGAAAGGATAATAATATCCAGAGCTTAGGAACTTTTACATGTGAAAGTATTAATGGAAAAACCCTCTGCTTATGTTAGGTATTATTATTATAGTAATAATGATATTCAGGAAGAAATTACGGAGTGGAACTCAGGCTTAATAAACAATACATTCATTCATTTTTTCAATTAAAAATAAGACAGCTTGAGCACCCTCTCCCCCACTCCTCAGGTAGAAGAGAAATTCAACATCGGTCGTTAGTGGGGCTCCTCCCCTGTCCTCCATTGGATTGTATAAGATTCCTGGTTCCAGAAAAATGGAGCTCCTGGTAGCTCCATTGTTGCAGGGCCCCTTTTGCTTCCCTGTGCTGCAGTCTGGTGCTATGATCTTCTGCTATCTGCCCAAGACTGCCTCTTGGAAGGCTTCCAACTGTCCTGGCCTTGCTCTCCCTTGCAATCTCAACAGGGTTAAGCTTTCAAAAACAAAGGCTGTTAAACTCTCTCTTAGTGCAAGAGAACCTCAGATCTCCTAGAGTACAGGGATGTGGCCAGGGGTTGCAGGAGTGATGGGTGGGGGGAACAATAGGGGGAAAAAAAAAGCTTTTTTTCTTTCCTGAAGAGCTTCCATCATACACTTCTCAGTAGGGCTCTCCTGCCATGCTCTAACTGCTAGTGGTAAGGAATTTATTTTAAAAACAAAACCACTTACTGAATTCTACTGCTGAAAACAATATTGTACTATATGTTAACTAAAATTTAAATTGGAAAAAACTAAAAACAAAACAAAGCAAAACCAAAAAAACACTTTTCATGGGCCCAAAATCAGGTCACATCAGACCTTGGGCTTTGGGCCCTGGGCCTTCAGAAGATGCCTCACCATGTCAGACATCCATTAATAGTTAAGTCTCATTGACCTCAGACTCATTGACCACAGCGAGCACAAAAAGTTAAAAGCTTATCTAGTCAAAATTCCCCATGATTCTGCATTAGGGAAGTAACCCTTTGCAGAATTTTCACTTAGTCTGTCACAGAGCTCTTACTGTCCAATATTTGGACATATAACTCATTCTTTGAACCAACACCAGGTGAGTTAGAGTACATCTAAAGGTCAGAATGTATAAAAACTAGTTACCTTTATACAACAATCACCTTAGTGTCATTTGACCCTCTTGCTAAGAGAGGCTTGCGGGGATCTAGTCTTCCGTGGGACAGCGGATCTCCTACCTCACATTCACTCAGGGGTATGTGTTCATGGACTACAATGACTGGTGTAAATGTCATGGTTTTGATTACTCTCTTTCTTCTTCCCTCTCTCTCCTCTCTCTCCATCTCCACTCTTCCAAGTGCTATTAGTTGGCTTGGGATGTGAAGGGACTCCACTGTGCTATAAATACCTGCTGGCTCTGTGCCAGGCCCTGGGCAGTCAAGCAATCCTCACTCTGTCAGTCTCCTTCCTGGCCTCTCTAAACTCTCCATTGGTATTCTTTGTAGCCTGCCATCTTAGATTGTTCCTTGGTGCCTCTTGTTGGTTTTTGATCCCTAAACTTGACTATATACCTTTTACTCAATCTAGATCAGGTCTGGTGATCAGTTATGCCTCTGGGTAACCTGACTTTGGCCCAGGCCATGTTTGGAGCCAGATTGTTTCCAGGCTAGTAACGGCAGCTGGAAGGGTCCTACTCTGTAGTAATGTAACCGGAGTTCTGTCTGTTCCAGTCTCCTGGGCCCATTCTCACTGGTCTTTCTAGAGGCTGAAACTTCCCTAAAGCTCCGGCCTCAGCCCTTCGCTGCGGAGCACAGTTTCGGCAGTCCTTTCTCAGTGATCTTCCTGGAGTCACAAGTAGTAAACCTTATAGTGTGAGGCTCATTGCCTCTTCTAAGCTGGGAGCAGTGAGGAAAACAAACAGACAAACAAAAAACAAACCCCAAACTTTGCATCAAGATACAGTTAGAATATCGGCTCTGCCTCTGTGTGACCTAGCGCAAGTTCTTTGGCCTCTCTGAGCATCTCTTAAGCCCCACTGTAAGACAGAGCTGCATTTCGCACCCTGCTGCCATGGGACTGCATTACTTCGCTGAAGGTTATTGTGAGGAACAGAGTCATGCCTAAGTGCACTGCACACACAGATGGTTAACAACTGTCAGCTCGTGCTATTACCTCATTCACTGGGGGCAGGGATGGGCTAGGGGCTCTGTGGAACGTGTTTCTCCTACTCAGAATGGCTGAAGCAGTTTCTTCTCTTCCTTTGTATAGCTAATCCTGTTTTGCTTTAGACTGAGATGAAGCACACACCTGGGCTCAGGGTCCCACAAAGACACTCACTTGGTATGAGACTTGGTTGTCTTTGGTCTCCCTCACCCACAGTTTTCTCACTTATAAAACGAAGGTAATAATAGCTATCCCTGAGGATCACTGGGAGAGGAAGAAGGGAAGGATATATGGTGGGCAGCGCAGTGCCTGGTTCAAATCTCTCATCTCACACTGGTATGTGTACCTCTTTCCTCTGAGATCATAAAGGCCTTGTAGGCAGGCCCACACATCAGTCACTCCTGGCCCTGTGCTGCCATGAAGAGGGGCCTCATTGGCTAGTGATAGAAAAACAAATATTCTTCTTTCCTTGGTTCTCAGGAGACCTGGTTTGAAGGCTGTATCATTAAGGTCCCATAGCAATCTAAAAGATAAACAACTCCAAAACAGATTCCTACAGTATTAAATAGGGCAACTTTCAAATTGGTCATGATGGAAAAAAACAAAAATCTTAACTGTGTTATATAAAGGCAGGTTCATAGAACTTGATTCACACAGGAAAAAAAATCTGGAAAATTGTACCAGGGATTTCAAACTGAAAGCAAATACACTTGGAGTAAAAATTATTTGTTAAAAACAATTTTTAAACAACAGAGTTTTATTTTAAAGATTTATTTATTTTAGAAAGAGACAGCAAGCACAGGGGGAGGGAGGGGCAGAGGGAAAGGGAGAGAGAGGGTTTTTTTTTGTTTTTTTGTTTTGTTTTTTTTTAGGGAGAGAGACTTTTAAGCATGCTCGCTGAGCATGGAGCGCAAAGTGGGGCTTAATCTCATGACGCTGAGATCATGACCTGGGCCAAAACCAAGAGTTGGACACTTAAGCAACTGCACCTCTCAGGTGCCCCTAAGCAAAACTGTTTTAAATAGAAACACTGTGATCATAGCATCCCTAGAAATGTCACTCTGGGTCTCAGTTTCCCTTTTCCAGTGTTTGAGGCCTGCATTAGATTCATGGGGCCTCCCAGCTTTTTTTTTTTTTTTTTAAAGATTTTATTTATCTGATAGAGATAGAGAACAGAAGTAGGCAGAGCAGCAGGCAGAAGGAGAGGGAGAAGCAGGCTCTCCACTGAGCCCAATGTGGGGCTCGATCCCAGGATCCTGGGATCATGACCTGAGCTGAAGGCAGCCACCCAACCGACTGAGCCACCCAGGTGCCCCCCTCCCACCTTTTGATAAAACATTTAGAGTTTTTCCAAAATACAGGAAGAAGCTATTGGTATTTTAAGTAGGAGTAGGTCTTGATCTGATTTACATTTTTTAAAGCCGGACTTTTTCTCCCTTTGCCCGTTACCCTCTGGCCACTCTCCATCCTGCCTTTTGTACTCTATCTCATGTCAACTTCTCTTTCTACAGTATCTCTCCTCCTGCTCCACCCCACAGCAATCACTCCTTCTGAGCTCAGGGCATTTGCGGGGATCGTAATCATACTCTGTCCCATGGCATGGCATGCTCTTATTTCCTTCTGCGTGTTAATTAATTCAACAAGCATGTATTGAACAGCTGCTGCATGTCAGGCACTGTGGTAAGTCTTAGAGACACAGAGCTGATTAGAACAGGTTCTCTACTCCCAAGTAGCCTAGAGTCTGGGTTTGTATAGGGACAGCTATACAAACAAATCACTAGAGACCTTGTGTTAAGCCCAGTGATAATCATGAGGATGGGGGGTGGGGAGGGGGTTGAGATCCAAGATAAGGGGTCCCTAAGTAATGGGGAGGGGAGACTGGCTGGGATTAGGGAAGACTTCCTGGAAGGACAGAGGTTGGATCAGACTCCCCAAGGCTGACTGGGAGTGAGGGGTGAAGGGGTGGGACGCAGAAGGGTCAGGGTCAGTAAAGGCATGGGGGCAGAAACAGAATAGTGAGAGACTGACTGCAAGCAGTTCATTCTTAATGACATCTACTGGGAGGGTGAGAAGAATAGGAGATGAGGCTAGAAAAAACAGGAACAAATTACAGCACAAAGCAAACAATACAAAACCTGGATGCCTATCTTCTACTGGAAGGAATTCTCAGAGCTGAATTGGGAAAGAATCCCAGAGTGGGACACAGGAAGCTGGAGGTGGTCTTCATTTCTTTCCTCACTGAAATACCACACTGGGGATACCACAGTGAGCAAAACTGATGAGGTCCCTGCCATCAAGGAGCCTGTGGAAGACCGGCTGGTGGCGAGCTCAAAAATACAGGTGATAAACACCAGGTGCCTTGGGAGCCCTTAGGAAAGAGCTGTGACCCAGCCTCAGGGCCCAGGAATGGCCTCCTAGAGGCAGTGTCCTCTGGTCAGTTGGGCTTCAAGGGATTGAAGGAGTACGGTGTGAAACAGGTACGTGCAGAAAGGGATTGCCGTGGCCCACTTTTCCTCTGAACCCCCAGCCTTCTAGGCTCAAGACACCAAGGCACAGGCCCAGATTGGAGCAAGGGGATGGAAAGTGGGCTGAAGAAACCTGCAGAGAAATCCTGGCTGTTCTGTGGTCTTCTAGCCGTCTTCTGGAACATGGGCCTGTTTTGCAAATACAGCAAGCTAGGCCAAATATGTGGGGTTTAGCCCTGGCTCGGCCAAGCTAGCTTATTACGCAAATAGCAAGAGATTTTTTTTTTCCTTTTTCTTTCTAAACGAAATCTTCTCTGGGTGCATAATTTATACAATTCCAATGAACTGAAGTTTGGCTTTCTTCCCAAGAAAGAAAAACATCTCCTCAGATTTTCCACACACCCTCCCCATTCTACTGGCCGCATGCCAAGACTTCCCAGCAAGGCTGGGGCAGGGCTACTGCTGCTCTGGAGAAGGGCAGGGATGCACCACCAGTGCCCGGGCCACGGGGACAGCTCTTTCAGGGGGAGCTGCAGTGGCAGGGCAGCTGGGTCTTCTGTATGGGAGTGAGACGGCGGGGACTAGGGGTGTGGGCAGGAAGCTGTGCAGACAGCAGCCCCGCTGGGAACTACACTGGGACCAGCAGACCTAGGAATAGCTGATCCGTGTTTACAAAGCACCTTCTCATCTCGTTTGAGTCTCCCAACAAGAACACGAGGGGAGTAGGACACACGTAATTATTATTCCCATGTAACCAATTTACTGCTAAGAGAATGGAATGGGCAACTTAAAATTAGTCCCACCCAGGTTAGAATCCCACCTCTGCCACCGAGTGTCCTTAGTCAGGTTGCAAAGCTATTTGCAGCCTTGTCTATTAGGGATAATGCCAGCACTTTCCCCAAAGGGGTCGTGTGGAGGGTTAAATAAGATCCCATATGTGAGAAGCCCACTCCATGCCTGGCCCCTAGCAGATGCTCCTTTGTTTCCATATTAATGGCTAGAGAGATTTCCTGACTCATGTGGGCCCTGCTGGGCCTGGACCCAGGTGTTCCGACTCCTAGCATCTGGTGTGTATAGCCCTTTATGTAGTCTCAGTCACCTATGTGCCCACGTAGAGGCTGCCTGCACATCCCTGGCTCTGAGCTCTTGGCTGATGGCTGTGTGGTCCTTAAGTCCAAATGCCTGCCATGCTCTGTGGGAGCAAGCGGCTTTAGAAACTGCATAGCTGGTGAAACTGAAGCTTCGGAACACGAACCCTAGCCTACAATCTGCCTGTTTCCTCTTATAGTCAAGGGCGAGCATCCAACCCCCCTGTCATTTATCATTGTCACTGCTGCTCAGAAAGGTCAGTGTGCATTCTTCCCAGTTGCGTCCAGCCCCTTGGCTTAGAGCAGTGATTCCGACTTGGAGGAACACCGCACGCAGGAGGCACTTACAAATGTTTGCAGAGGAGTCGTCGGGTCACGCCCCTGTGCAGACTGGCTGGAGGTCCAAGACATCGCAGCCTATGTGAAAAGAACATTTCCTCATCTGGGCTACCTCAGTGGCTCCTGTGTTACACACCCAGATTGTTTCCTCAGCGAGGACTGCACAACTGTTAAAACTATTCCCTCTGCTTGGCACCCTCTTTCTCTATGACTGGTTCCTTTTCACTCAATTCTTAGCTTAACTGTGGCTTACTTATGGGCCTTGTCTGATGATCTCAATGAAAGTAGTCCCCCTCTACCCCACCCAAGGCACTGTCTATATCATCATCATTTTTTTCATGGTGCTCTTCATTGTTTGAAGTCATTATTTATCGATTGTCTTTGTGACTAGAACAAAAGGTCCACGAGAGCCGGACTTAGTCTGTCTTGGTCTTGTGGTATTCCAAGTACTTGGCATACAACAGGAGCTTAATAGTTACTTGCTTTTGTTTTATTTTTTTAAAGATTCTATTTGTTTGAGAGAGGGCACACAAGCGGGGGGAGGGGGACAGAGGAAGAGGGAGAAGCAGAGAGACTAATGCCAAGGGGCTCAATCCCAGGACTCTGAGATCATGACTTGGGCTGAAGGCAGACAATCAATATGAGCCACCCAGGCGCCCCTCAATAGTTACTTGTTTAATGGGCAAATGAAGCAAGCTTAAGATCATGGGGTCCAATGTCTTCATTTTGCAGAAGAGAAAACTGAAGCCCAGAAGGGTTAAGAAGCCCAATGGCAGTTCACTTGTGTCAGATGCTCCTGCTTTTTCTCCAGTAGCTGCTTCCTCAGTTCTCAAGGGCCTTTGGAATTAACATATGTTAATGGTCTGCCTTTCTATTTAGGAAGGACTATTTCCTGTCTCTGAAGAGTTATAGCACCAAAAATATCTGATGTGCACTCTCATGAGTTAAAGGACAGTTTGCTCACTTGGGCTGAAAATGGAAAACACACAGATGCACATATAAACACCCTGAAAATAAATTAAAATGGGCTAACACGTGGGTAGGAATGATCATATAAAATGATGTCATCCTGTTGGGTGTCAGCTATCCAGGGAAACACCATAACTGGGTCATATCTACTGATGTCAGAGGAGAAATTTTCCCCTTTAGATTTTGAAGGAAGAATACGGGGGCCCAGGAAGAGTCAGTGTGGAGTTGTGGGCTGGATATCCTCCTCACAGAATAATCTGAGGGTAGAGGCGCGTGAAGGGTCCAGCAGAATATCTGCTCAGTCAGGGGCAGTTCTGGCACCATCCCCAAAGATGGATCATTCTAGCTGAGGACTCATTCACTTCCGTGTTTCACTGACTCCCACTGGTTTTCTCATATTTATCCCATGGGAGATGACAGGAGATGACTCATACCAAGGAGCACAATGAACCAGCATGCTAGCTCTGGTAAAAGGTGATGTAGAGCGGTAAGGAGCTAATAATAATTGTTATAACAGCTACTGCCTCATTTATTTTACATGTTCCATGTCCCAGGCCATGTGCTAAGGACTCAAATGTATTACCTCATTCAATTGTATAAGGTTGGAACTATTTTTGTCCTGCTTAACACACAGGGAAGCAACCACTCGATCCTATGAGGAAGAACTATTTTTATTCCTATTTTACAAATGACAAAATGAAATTTGGAGAGGTCAGGTGGCTTGCCCAAGGTTGCTGAGCTGATAAAGGAACTCAGGCAGAATTTTAGCTGTGGCATATGGTCTGAATGCAAATGTGGTATAAAGTAAAGCACCAAAAGTGATAGAATGATCCAGGAGGCTGGGACTGATGGCTAAAGTAAATTAGAGCCGGGAGATTTTCGGTGGCTGGCAGTAGCCCACATTGTCTCTAGCTCCTCACTTTTGATAACTGACTATAAGAAATATTTACTCATAATTAACAGGGTGTATTGGTATAAATTAAAGGGAGTGGGCTTTATGGGAAGACACTTGGGAAAGAACAAATTACTGTCAGGGCCATGATGATCCTATGGAGTGAAGTTCTAAGGACTGAGAATTCTGTGCTCTTGGCACACTGCCTTACATCTAAAAGACAGGGACTGCATGTTTATCTTTCATTAAATGAAAAAGTCTATATAAAAGATCCTGGTTTAGGGGCGCCTGGGTGGCTCAGTCGTTAAGCGTCTGCCTTCGGCTCAGGTCATGATCCCAGGGTCCTGGGATCAAGCCCCACATTGGGCTCTCTGTTCAGCAGGGAGCCTGTTTCTCCCGCTCCCATTCCCTCTGCTTGTGTTCCCTCTCTCACTGTGTTTCTCACTGTCAAATAAATAAAATCTTTAAAAAAAAAAAAAAAGATCCTGGTTTAGACCTTGCCTAGGGCCTGGCACAAAGCAGGCACTTAATTACAAAATACTCCTTTCTGTAACTTTATTTCCCAATACCTCCCATAATGCTTGGCATATAGTAGATGCTAAACACATAAAAGCTGTTTGTTATTTTTTGACTAGTAAGCACTTATTAGTTAATAAAAGTTATTGGGGCTCCATGCTAAGCATTTCCAGGCAATATTAGTTCCGTCTATTACATTTACCTAGTAAAGGGTCGTTAACATCTCTGTCTAACAATGGGAATTCCTTTAACTGAAGAGAAAACAGACTTTCAGAGATTAAATACTTCCCCCAATGACACTAAGCTATCAAGCAGTTAAGTGGCAGAGCCAGAGGTCTGAATAAATGGGTTGTCAGAATCTCTTCCCCAAGTTCCTATCCAACTAAGGAGGATGGTGTCTGTCACTGTCTAAGTGGTATGCAGCCCATGGCTTGAAGCTTGACACTTCTTAGAAATCGTATTTCTTTAAAAAAATTCATACCATCTTTGCTTTCTAACATGTCCATGGTTAATTCAAGCTGAGAGAATGTTTTAAACCATTGACCAATTTCATTACCTAACTCACTCTCTCCCAGTCTTCACATTACCTGGTGCTTCAGAAAGATGCATCATTATTTGTTTTGTGACTTCTCCTTTTCCTGGCAGACCACAGCATTCCTCTGGGAGTATACATGCTCCAGAAAGCTAGAGGAATCTGGTAAGCTTCCTAGGATAAGTGTTGTGAACTAGAATTTAACTGGCTGGCAGAGGGAAAACTGGGACCTGGGTTTTACAGCTCTTCTTCCATCTGTCTCCAACCCCCTTACCCCTAAATCCTTTCTCATTTTATCCCCTAGTAGAGCAGAGTAGAGATCAAAAACAGAGTTGAGAATAGAGCAGATCCTTAGTGGCAAAGAAATGAATGAATGGGTGGATGGGTAAGGTCTGGTTAGTGATGGGCATCAGCATCCCTTTGGAAAGGCTGATGTCCTGAGAGAGACTAAGGAGGGCTCTTATATGATAAAGGGGCTCCCTGGAGAAGGAGGCTGCAGCCAAGGACCCCCCTCCCAGCCTTAACACTTCCATGAATCATTTCTAGACCTTCTTAGGCTATTATTGACGCTGCTTTGATTCCTAAATGTCAGTCATTTGGGGAGCATCTTCTACCATCAGTAATGGGCACTCATCATCAACTGGGAAGATAAACTAGAGATCTTCTAGTCATTCTTCCCACTTTACAGATAAGGAAACTGAGGCACAGAGAGGGAAAATTAATGACTCATGGTCACATGGTTTGATAGAACTATTGTCCACTGCATATCTAACATATTCATTTCCTGCTCCTTGTTCCTTCAGAGCAGAACTCCAGTTTTGTTTGATATTAGGCAGCCATGGTGGCAGGGAAGACCTACTCCTCTCAGTCTCCAGAGAATGAGTCTTGATTAGTCTGAGCCAACCACATCAATTCTACCCTTTCTGCCAGTGTCTGCTTTGGGGATGAGCCCTGTTACAACACTAACCAATATAACATGGAGGGAAACTTGTTGGTGCGGGCTTTTGGGAAAATTTTCCTTCATCTTAAGGAGCCATGATAGTGAAGGCTACAGTCTTACCCTCTATGGCTTTGGAGTTTGTTGGATGAGGACAAAATGCTCGGAATAATTGTAGCCAATAAGGGTCATGCTGATGACAGATGCCAATTCACTGTCGATGGTAAAATGGATGGTGTAAAGAGCCCAAGCCCATGATGGCATTGGTGAGTCAATGGATTAGCCAGCCCTGAAACTCCCCTACCTCTAGACTTCTGGTCAACTGAGGTAACAAAAATGTCCTTATTGTTTAAAATAGTTGACTTGGGTTTTCTATTATCTGTCTCCCAAAGCATACACATGGCCATGTAAGATCAAATTCCCAATGCAGTGTTTAGGTGGCTTCTTGGAATGGCTGGAATGATCCCTGTGACTAACAGGAGGTAACAGGGAATTAAAGAAGTGTTTGGGATTGTCAATGGAGTAGCAGCTGGACTGAGCTCCTACAGAAAACTAGGGGCTCCAAGGAAGATCTCACAGGTAGGCCTGAGATTTGGACTTGAACCCTGTAATCAACAGGATTAAGTTTGGCTTCATAAAACAAGTTTCCACCCTCAAGATGTTATTCTCTCCATAATACTTGTAGCAATTTCATGAAGTCATCAGGGACTCAAACTCCCTCCATATCTCTGATCCATCATTCTTAGAGTAGAGCTCTCACCCGTATGTCAAAGATGGATGTTAGAGATCCACTATCATATCTAAATCCCAGACAGCCAAATAGAGCAAGAAAAAGTGTTATTCTCCTCCTTTTAAAGGATGAAACAGGAGAAGGTAAGGAAAGGTGAAACAGGGGAAATCGGAGGGGGAGATGAATCATGAGAGACTGTGGACTCAGAAACAAACTGAGGGTTTTGGAGGAGAGGGGGGTGGGGGTTGGGCGAGCCTGGTGGTGGGTATTGAGAAGGGCACATACTGCATGGAGCACTGGGTGTGGTGCATGAACAATAAATCTTGGAACACTGAAAAAATAAAATTTAAAAAAATAAAAATAAATAAAGGATGAAACAGAATTTTATTGTTCTTTGTACTGCTCCTCCTCATCTCTTCTCCCTTCTTTGGTTTCTTTCCAAATACTAACACACAGGCTCAAAGTAGATTTTAGGCCCAACTATACTTCAAATACAAATGCTCAGAAAATATTTGTTTCTGATGATAATGGTAACATGTGACCCCTCTGCAGCTTAGCTTTTAGGGCAGGGGTCACCACCCCTAATGAACTATAGGACCAGGAAGAAAATAATGGGAATGGATAAAGTACTTTGGTATAAAGGAAATGAATGGTAACAATTGTCATAAACTGGAGAACACAACCCCCTTGAAAGGAGGCATTATTATCCAGTTCCAGCAAATTGTTGCAGGTAGGAACACAAGTTTTATGTTGCCAACTCTTTCATTATTCAATTGAGCTGGAAAAAAAAATCTGTATTTTAACCTTAAATATGATTTTATTTTTATTTTTTTTTAAAGATTTTATCTATTTATTTGACAGAGAGACAGAGAGAGATCACAAGTAGGCAGAAAGGCAGGCAGAGAGAAAGAGAAGGAAGCAGGCTCCCTGCTGAGCAGAGAGCCCAACACAGGGCTCGATCCCAGGACCCTGAGATCATGACCTGAGCTGAAGGCAGAGGCTTTAACCCACTGAGCCACCCAGGTGCCCTTAGATATGATTTTAAAATATTAGGTCAATATGGTGTCTTTGTTGGGTTTGAGGGCACCTTGAGGTCAAATTTTGTAGATGATTAATTCAGCAGAATATGGAATATAATAGGAACTTGTTGAATGGATCAGTTCAAAATTTTCCAATTACTTCCTCCTGGAAGACTGAATAGAACATCTACATGGCCAACATCTACATGGTCAACTGGTTAAAGACAAAGACATGTATGTCTTTGTCATTAAATGTTAATTGTTCCAATGTTTCATTTTTCTCTCAAAACAGAGTCTACTCATTTCTAAGGCAGAGACTATCTCCATCACACCAGCCTCTTCCTCTTAAAGGAGAGTTCATCCAAATTTTACACAACACTTCCACTTATATCTCATTGGATAGAATAGAGTTACCTTGCTGGGAATGTAGAAAATTAAGTCTTTTAGCTAAGTTGAAATTGCTTGATTAAAAACTGGAGTTCTTTTACTAATGAAGAAAGGGGAGAGGATATTGGGAAGTTACTAGCAATCCCTTCCACGCAACTCTGAAGAGAAAACTAAGGGGCAATGCAGTTTACTGAATTCCATGCCATAGCTGAATTCCATAAATAAATGCTATTTATTATAGGATTACAAGATGTATTATATTATATTATCAGATGTCCAAGCTAGAAGTGGTTATATTATAAAGGTTTCTTGTCCAACTCACTCATTTTATAGTTAGGACATTTGAGGACCAGACTAGGGAAGGAATATACCTGGGGTCATACGATAAAAGATGCAATCCTGATACTGTCTTATACCTAAGGTCTCCGCCAACTCTTATTAATGTCCAAATTCCAGTATTCAGCCCCCACTGATTCTGCTTTGCAGGTAATGCACCCAGACTCCTTCGCCTTCCTACCACCCTCAGAACTTGGTATAACTTCACCATCTTTCCTAGTCAAGTTTCCTCTACTATCTTTCTCAGTACCTTCAGCCCAGAATGGCTCATAGTTTTCATCATAGGGAGGACTAGTACTGGTTGGTAGAGGCTTCCAGAGGTAGTCTCCCAGGGTTAATTTTGAGGGCTCAGTGAGAAAGACTACCGGGATTGATTAATGAGGTCACGATGGTTGCTTCTCAAGAAATGGAGACTCTTGGGGCAAAAGTTTGTTATGAGGCCTGGTTTCTTTTCCTTTAGGGGTGAAGAAAAAGCCTTCTTCATGAGCATGTTAATAATGTGTCTGGCACTCACAGGTGACAGCCGTGTTCCTACAAGCTGGGTGACCCTTCTACCATATTGTAGTCATCTGGGAGGAGAGTGGGCAGTGGTATGACTTCTCACATATCAGCAGCTCAAGGCCATCCATCACACCATGCGGACTGCAACAGGATACCAGGGCAGGCCCATCTGATTCTGTCTTGCATCAGAAAGATAACTCTTAGCATCACTCCACAAAGTGAGCATGTAAAATTAGACAGGATTAGGTTGTAACCAGTGCCCTGGAGTTATGAAGGCAGTGAAGTTTTAGTGACAGTTCTGTCACAGGTCAGATACTAAATATATCTTCCCCACAGTGACAAGGAATGTCAGGGAGCACACCAGCCGCATGATCTTTCCCAATCACAAGGGAGAAATCCCAGCCACTCTCCTCTCAGAGTCTATTCCTGAACCAGTCCCTGGCTCAAACTAAAAATAGATTCCCTGTGTCCTGGCCAACTGTCCTACTTGTGATCTCCAGATAGGACACCACGAGTCAAACATGTGAGCAGCCGTGGAGCAAGTGGCAGGACTCCTGGGTATTCCTGTAAGAATTCTTTGGGTCAGGGAGGGAACACATCTTCTGTTTTATGGAGCGGGGAGGAAGCCCAAGGCTGGAGGGGAAAGGGGTGGGAGTGCTCCCTCTACCCCCTGCAAATCCACCAACGGTGCTGATCTGATTCACTCCCAAGCAAATCCATGGCTAATGACTTGTATTTGGTCAGATGTACCCATTTTTTCCCCTAACACTTCATTTCTCTGAATAGTGTACATCTATTAGCCAGCTCAGTTAAATTTTTAATTATGCAAATATTACATTAATATACTTCTGTTGTAAAAAATGTTCCAACAATACTAAAGTTGGTTAAGAAAAAAATGAAAATTTCCCTTTTCTCTTATCTCTTTCTAATTCTATTTCTGTCCCCAGAAGTAGCTGCGATCAACAATTTGATATGCCTTCCACACTTTTTCTACTCACACACTACATATCACACGAAAACACCTGCAATGCATATGCACGCACACATACACACACACACACACACACACACACACAACACACACATAGACTATCATAGAGTATAAGAGGTTACAAGTAATCATTCCAAGATTGTCTGGGTTTCGATAGGTATATGTCCCTGGGCAAATTACTTTGCTTCTCTGTGCCTTGGTTTCTTCCTCCATAAAATAAGGATAATATTGCTATCTACTTCATAGGATTGTTGTGAAGATTAAATGTTGGTACTTATAAAACAGTGACTAACGCAGAGTAAGGGCTTGAGTCTTATTACATATACAAATAAGAAGGTCATATTAGTTATCCATTGTTTCATAACAACTCACATCAAAATTTAGTGTCTTACAGAGCAAACATTTATTATATGTGGGTCAGGAATTCAGGAGCAGCTTAGCTGGGTGGTTCTAACTCAGAGTCTCTCATATGGTTGGATGTTGGGAGGGCCTGCAACCATTTGAAGACTTGACTGGATGCTTAGAACCTTATTCCAAGATGGCTCACTCATATGGCTGTCAGCAGGAGGCTTAATTTCTTGCCACATGGATACTGCCAAAGGCTGCTTAAGTATCCTTGAGACACAGCAACTAACTTCCACCAGAGTGAGCACTCTAAGAGAGAGTGAGGGAGGAGGAAATCATAGCATTTTTATGACTTTGTTCTGAAATTATATACTACTACTTCTGCTTCATTCTACTTATTAGAAGTGAATCACTCACTTACATATAGCCCACTCCAAGGGAGTGGGATTGAAGGCAGTTATAACAAAATTTATGGACATATTCTGCAACCACTACAAAGCTTATCCTACACATACATGGTGTCATGCTCTATGCGTTGTCTTGCAATATGCTTTTTATCATTTAAAAAACACCTTAGAGATCTTTCCCTATTAGCACATGCAGAATTACATCAATCTCTCTAATTGCCAAATGGTATTTCATATTTTCTTTAGTCATTCTCAGTTTGGCAGGCATTTAGGTATACTTTTCTTTCTTTGCAGAAAGCAAGAGCCTAAGTAAGGAAGGGGAACTTCTAAGAGATCTATAGTCCAAAGAAAAGTTTAGGGATGCCTGGGTGGTTCATTCATTTAAGTGGCCAACTCGATTTCAGCTCAGTCTTGATCTCAGGTTTGTGAGATAAGACCCCGCCTTAGGCTTGGAGCTGGGCATGGAGCCTGCCTAAGATTCTTTCTTCCCTCTGTGCTCACTGCCACCACTCCGCGCCCACACACACAAAAAAGAAGTCTGTGAGTATATAATTCTAATAAATCAGCAATGGTAGAGGCAGCAAAGAGACCTCTAGATTCCAAGTGACTGGAAAGATTATAATCTCAGTACATCTCAACAATTGTTCACATTAAGAACACTAAAATACAACATTGTTACCACTGATTCCAGACGCTGGTTCTACATTCCCTTCTAAGTGAGGCACGCCTGGAACCATAAGGTATGTCTTCAGCTGATGTGTAGCTGGGATGGCCAAGAGTTCATAGCATTAGACATTAAACTCCAATGGGGTCTCCTCATACTGGTTTGAATCTTACTGTCACGAACAACTTTAGCCAGTTATCTGCCATCCCTCCCTTCTCCCCATAATACCATGATTTTGTTTAGCTCTTCTAATTACTCTGGTATTTTTAGGATGGCAATGGTCTAGTTTCAGACGTTGAATCTGATTAGTCAAAGTCATTCACTGTAATTCCATTCACCAGGTATATTTCCAGCCTTCCTCACAGTGAGGACTGGTTCATGTAACCATTTTGGGCAATGGAATCTAAGTAAAAAATCAGCAGAGGTACATCTCAGAAAGACTTTGCATTTTGAATGAAATCATTGGACAAGGCTAGTAATACTCTCTACTCTCTTTTTGCCTTAAACATAGATATAATATCTGGAGCTGTGGCTGCCATTTTGAGACATGTGACAGACAAAAATAAAACGCTACTATGCTGAAGATCTGGGGTAGAAAATAGGAAACACACAGAGAATTCGATGATATTGTTGAGCTGCTGAAACAACTACAGATTGTCTACCCCCAGACTTTTTGTTATGGAGAAAAATAACTCTACTTTTTAAAAAGGTACTCCTTGTTGGTTTTCTATTACAGCTGAAAATATTCCTGATGAGCTTCCTACTCCTCTCTCATCTGTAAGTACAGGGCCTCTGTCTAATCTGCTTCCATTGACTCACCAGTGCCTTTGGGAGACACCTCTTTCCTGATACCCAGACAATCCCCACATTTCTGGCTTAGCAGAAGGCTGGGGTGTTGCCCAGACAGGAAGATGGGTTAATGATACCTAGGGCGACTGCAGAAACGTCCCTCTGCTATATAATATCCTTCAGTTCAGTTTCATCACTGGCAAAAAAAAAAAAAAGATACCAAATCACTCTATAAAAGCTGAGAAATAAAATTTCTTTTCATCTTTTTCTGACTAAATGCTCTTGAGTAGGGTCAGAGTGCACCAGTCTTAAATTCTGTTCGTCAGCAAACAGTGTTCTAGCAAGGGAGAGGCCAGGGAAAGCCTCCCACTAGTGACAGCCAAATCAGGTAATGTTGCTTGGTACATCATCCAGGGGGAAGAGTACTATCTCCTGAAAGTGAAGTGGTTCTTTAGTAAAGTGGAGAGGAAAGTATTTTAAGAGTCTCATAACTGTTGACATAAGAGACTGAACTTCAAAAAAAGGCATTTTGAGTTTGTTGAATGTAGTCTGACTCCTGCAGACATTCTAGAATCAACTTCAGGCCATGTATGGGGGGTTAAACAAGGGCTTGAATTAGCCTATAAACATCAGGCTGGGACTGGTAGCATCTTAATTTTCTAGTGTGTTATGGTAGAAAGAAAGATTTTCAGAGTTCACAAACCTAATTAGAATCCAGCTTCCAGCCCCTACTCTGTGACTCTAGCCAATTAGTTTCCTGAGCTTTGGTTTCCTCCTTCATAATACTCCCAACCTCAAAGAGTTTTTATTAAGACTTAAATAAAATCATACGGGCAAATAGCTGGCACATATTATTACTACTGCTACTTCCTCCAGTACTATACTACCAGTATTACCACAAACTGCCATCGCTGTCACCATCACCACTATTTGCAACAGAAAAGACAAAGCAGGCTTTGCATCACTCAGTTCTGTTCTAGATGGAGGTATTTATTTTATTTTTTTAAAGACTGGGTTTATTTGACAGAGAGAGAAAACACGAGTGGGGGACCCACTGAGCACAGAGCCCTACGCTGGTGGGGAAAGCCCATCCAGGGCCAGATGCAGGGCCCCACCCCAGGGCTTGATCGAAAGACTCTGAGATCATGACCCGAGCCAAAATCAGACACTGAACAGACTGAGCCACACAGGCGCCCCTAGACAGAGGTATTTAAAATGAAGAGTCCAAACCTACCTTTCAATGAATGAAGAGGGAAGATCGTAGAATCAAATTCCTCTACCCTGTTGAAACACAGCACCTTCCTTTGGGTTTTAGAAGGACTACTGGCAGGTAAATTGTCCTTGCTGCTTTTAGTCAAAGAGAACTGCTGTCTACATGCCCCGCCTGGCTTTGAAGTAGTGTTTTGATAGCCTTTCAGGAAACATGCCACTTAGTTCTGCTGCCTTTTTATTTGCAGGGCTGAGTTTCCATTTCTGTCCTCCGGGAAGAATTTATGATTTCCTCCCTAGGACCCCCGGCCCCTGAATGCAAAAGATAGCTCTCCTCACCCCGTGCAGACACTGCAGAGGTATCAGCTTTCTCCACTGATGAATACAATGATAAAAACAGTGCTTCTATTTTGTTAGGAATCAAAACAAAAACTTCTTCCTTTTGAAAACTGTAATGCACTTGTACTATGGAAAATGCAGATAAGCAAAACGAGGAACATAAAACTGCCCATAATCTGGGGCGCCTGGGTGGCTCAGTCGTTAAGTGTCTGCCTTCGGCTCAGGTCATGGACCCGGGGTCCTGGGATGGAGCCCCACATCCCTGATCGGCGGGAAGCCTGCTTCTCCCGCTACCATTCCCTCTGCTTGTGTTCCCTCTCTCGCTGTGTTTCTGTCAAATAAATAAAATCTTAAAAAAAAAAAAAACAACAAAAAACTGCCCATAATCAGAGTGTATCAGTATTCACAAACAACGTACATGCTTTCAGTCTTTTTCCCATGCATATTTATACACTTTATTTTCAAACTGGAATCTAATCATACTTCACACTACAGTCTTCAGTATATTTTCATTAATCAGTGAGAAATCAATAGCCCTCCATATCTTTCAATATCTTTTTTTTGCATTGTTTCCATAGAATTCGATTATGTGGGTACCCTCATTTAATATTTTTTTACTACTAATTTTTATGGGTTTATTATTTAACCAATTCCCTGTTGTCAGGTAATTAAGTTGTTTATCATTTTTCACTATTATTAACAATGTTACAGTTATTAAAAGCCTTCTTACTCATTCATAATTTTTCCCTGGGGTCTATGCCTAGCAGATGATTTGCTGGGAGGGCTATGCATATTTTAAAGGTTTTAAAAACTCATATTATAAATGCCATTCCCCAAAAGGCTGTCAGTCTGCAGTGGGTGTGGCAGCACCTCATACTTTTCAAGGTGCCTTCTCAGCAGGTCCTCATATAAGCCCTATATGATAGGGCAGATGTGACTGTACACATTTTGGAAGCCGAGAGAGCTCAAGTGCAAAGAGGTTACAAAAAAGTACCCCCAGGTAAGTGAATGAAGTGAGTTGCCACAAAGAGACCTGTGTTTGATAAAACAAATTCTGAAGGACAGTTAACAAAACAAAGTGACTATGGTAGGTGCTCTGAAGCTCTTCGTTTTGAAAGTAATTAGATCTTGGGGACAACTGTCTATTAAGTGTTTAGCCATAAAACCATGTCATCAGCACATAGGAGAGCGCTTACCTTTCTGTTTTCTGTCCTCAGAGCAGGCACTTGGAGAGTCAGGAGTTCAGCTCAATCCAAGATTCCAGAATGGTTAAGTGACTTGGCAATGGCACCCAGTGAGTTAGTGGCCAAGTCAGGACTGGAAGCCAGTCTCCCCACTCCTGGATGACTGCGTTTTGTGACAAACAATGTCCTTCCTAGAGACAGCTGGGTTGTCACCATTAACAATGTCATTCAGTCTTTTACAGTTGTATAGACTAGAGCAAAGACCTGGGATCTTGTTGAAAAGGCAAATTCTGATCCAGTTGGTCTGAGATAGGGCCTCGGCTTCTGCATTTCTACCAAATTCCCAGCTGATATCTAGGGTTCAGACCTCTCTGAGTCACAAGCAACTAGGGAATGGCTCAGATAAAGACAAGGCAAATGACCTAGATAAAGACAGTGCTCATTGACAAATAGCATAGCATTTAAATGTCAGTGACTAGAAAGGGAGTTTCTGGTATTTATGAGTCTTAAAATAAAGGTCTTGTCCTTTTTCCATCAGAAACACTGTGACGGGAGATGAACTCAACAGGCCAAGGAAGGCCTGGGGCTGTGTTGGCCAAGTGATGTTCAGACACACCCATCAAGAGCACAGTAAGTTCCTTTGTTGCGAGGAAGCAGCAGCCGCAAGACAGCCAGAATAAAAGCCACTTTGTTTAACATTCCAAAGGCGTTCCCAGTGTCTAGCAGAGTCCTCATTAACTACCTGGAGAATTACCAACTTCTTGAATTCTCGGCTGGGATGAGAGCCTCCTTCCACTGCCTTTCACTAAACTTTATGACACCTGGATGATAGAAAAGCTGCACTTGATGAGAGAAGAGGAAACAGAACCTGGGCATAGAAACAGAAGAGCTTTGGCCTGTGAGATTTCAGAATCACAGGCATGGCTTGCCCTCTTGCAAGTAGAGGCAAAAGATGTCAGCGTTATTGGCAGTCCTGGGCACTGAGTTTTGGGATCGCAATAATAACGGTTTTCAAGGCATGAGGAGTAGGCGAGGGAGGGCCTTTTGGTGCACGGAGGGGTGAGGGGCTGTGTGCAGCCTGGGCCAACCACCCGGCCAGGGAGGCAGCACTGTGAATGCTGGCTGTTTTTTTCTTCCACATAAACTGCTCACTTATTAGCATTCGTACTGCAACACAACAGTTTCCAGTAAATACGCTGAACTGCATGGAGGTGGCAGAACAAAGTGAGGCTCAGAAGCGTGAGCAGAAGGTGCTTCATCTTGTCGTAGTCCCACTTGGCTGAGAAGCCCTGGATCAGGCTGACATTTATGTCAAGCACCCCACCCCCCCGACCCCAGTCGGCTTGGCCACCCACTCCTCTTCAAAGGTATGTGGGCAGCGGCCGTACACACAGTGTTTCTTCCAGATCAGAACTGGAGCGGGACACCCCGGAAGAACATGGCGGCGCCCACAACCGTCTTGCACTTGTGCGTGCTCCTGCTCCTGTCAGCAAAATTCTCGCTGAACTTAATACCGCACAATTCAACATTTTCAGCCATGGAGAGGCTGCTCCAGGGGGCCTCCTCCTTTTCTTTCAAGGCTATCCGGCTGGCGGAGAAAATCTTGACGTGGGCCGCCATCAGGCAAGGGGTAGTCACGCCAGTCGACATACTCGGCAGATCATATTCTCCACTCTTCACGACATTTCCACGTGCTCGCCTACACACGGAGGAGGAAATGGCACGCTTGCCAGTGAGGCCAAAAAATCTGGTTACCAACATTCTTGCCGCTGTGGCGGGAGCGGCCACCCGAAACGCCTTCTTCACCCCCTGTGCGCAGCCGCAACCGGAAGAGCGCTGTCTCTTTAGACTTGGAACCCGGAAGTGCTCACGTTAAAACTAGAGTAACAGGATCACAGGGAAGCATCTCAGAGAGTACAGAACCCTAGCATTTAAGTCATGTTCCGTGGAGTTCTAAAGATTGTATGTGAACATGTTTCAAGGACTGCTATTTTCTGTGAGGTATTATGGGATATGGGGCTGGTCCTCCCCCCTCATTTTAGCACCCCTTTGTTTTTATTTTATACACTGGGATTCTGGATATTATTTATTTTTGTAGAGGGTTGTGTACTTAAGAATTGTTTTTTAACTTCTTCACTTGACAAGAAAGGAAGGTGACTGAGACTTAAAGACTTAAAGCCAGTTCATAACGTAACACTGTGGTCTTCACCAGCACCCCTACTCCCTGTGATGGTGCCCTGTTACTGTAAGTCAAACAGGACTCAGAAAACCTGGCCGGATTCTTTTCTCTCTAAATCTAAATCTAAATCTGAGAGGCCCATTTATTTTTCTCCAGTTCTTCAGTTCCCAAAACCTAAACTAGTACCCAGATTTCTAATATTTCATGTACACCATGGTCTGGAAATAGGACAGACCTAAGTTGTGATGGGCAGGGTTGTCAGTTGTGGTGTGATACTTGCCCATCTAATTGGAATTCCCACCAAGGGTTCGGCCAGCAGTTTTCAAATGAACTCAGGTGTCAGTGCACCTTTGGAACACCAGAAATTATTGACTTACTTAATTCCATCAGACAAACGAGAAGACTCTGCCAGTGGAAAAGCCAGCTGGTAAAACACACACAGAGTAACTTTGTAATCACAAACACTGCATTAGTCATTTAGACCGGTCTCACATATTTTTGGTTACCTGGGCACATGGTGAGTTTGTACTTCTCCCATTTTCTTTCATAGGCATTGCCATATAGCATGGTTCGGCCAAAGAAATGTGAATGGAAGCTTTTAAAGTCAGTGGATGATGCTCGTCATTCCCTTACCTATAGTATAGTCTTCGTGGAAGTCTATATTGAGATGGAGACCTTGTTCACCAGAGTCACAGAGTTGCTATGATAAGTACAGCTCCTTTGCCAATATACATTGAATGTAGTATGAACAAGAAATACATCTTTGTCTGTTTAAGCCATTAATAGTTTAGAGTTTTGTTACTATAGCAAAATATGGCCAATTCTAAGTGATATAATCATTAAAAATAAAGTAATAAGCTGTTAAATGGAGCACTGCTGATTTCCTCCTAACTCGTCTGTTAATTCACTTGTTCATCTCCAACTTTAGACATCCACTACCTAATAGCCACATGATAGGAAAATTCATGTTAAAAAGATTTAGACCTGTATGGGAAAAATTATACTAAATGGATAATAACTCCATGAACTGATGAAAGCTTATGAATTATCTTACATTCACTAAAATAGATCGCAAAGACAGCACAACAAATGACAAAATCATATTTAATATTGAATACCAAAATCAATGATATTTAATGCACCTTAAATTAGTATCGATGACATCTGAACTATTAATTTCCATTTATCATCCTTACCCAAGAGGACTTCTTTAGGATTACTCTTCTTAACATGCTAACAGATTTTTTCCCTGAGTCTGGATCTCTATTTCAGGCTCCATGCCTTTCTGATTTAATGACCAAAAGGAGTTGCCATTCATTTCCCCTTGTCCTGCTATGGTACCAGATAACTAAAATAATTTGGGTTTCTGAGACCAGAATTATTTTGTGCAATCCATATTTAATTTTGCTTTCAACCTCTCTTGTTGGTATATGCTCCTAAGCTCTGCTCATGCCAACGTCACATCAGCTTTTATGTGGCTTTCAAGTAATTTGGTACCAACTGTGGTTCCATTTTCACATAACTGTATGGCTCTAAATAACTTACTCAGCCTTTAAGTCCTAATTCCTAATTGCTGAAAGAGAGAGGATCTAATTGGATCAACTTGAGCCAGGTGTTTACTCTTGATGCAATCAGTTGTAGGCAGAAGAGGATCATATGGTACATAGTGCCACCTTTTCCTAGCTATAAGGAAGCTGGAATCCCAGAGAGGAGAATGAAGGACATTAGGGCCTTTTTTAGCACAGAGAAAGGTGTATACTTAGCAGAAAATGCTTGCAGTTATAAAAACAACAAAATATTTATAGAAGCAAATTGTATATTCTAGAATTCCATGTGAAAGATTGGAAAAGGTTATTGCTCCATTTCTTATCTGTTTATTTTGTTGGTTACTAGGATTCACTAGTGGAAAGCAACAGTGGGTGCCAAGAAAAATTTACCAGAGAACTTTAAGTAAAATTTTTATCCACCAATTTATTTTCTTAAATTAGGAAAATCTTTAAAAAAATTTTTATTTTAGTGGCCTAACACTTTGAGTTGGCTTGTCGGCTATTTTAGAAGCATTGAGTCCGACAATAAAAACAAAAACAAGAGCATTATTTTCATAAGCCTCAAGTGGTCATAAGAGTAGGGACAAGGCAGAGGTTCTCATCCTTTTCTGTCCATAGAGTCATTTGGGGACCTTAAAAACAATGTAATATCCTCTCACATACCCCAGAATGACAACCCGAGAAAACTGATCATACCAAGTTTGGGTGAAGATGTGGAATAACTGAAACTCTCATACAGTTCAGGTAGGAAGTATAAATTGGTACAGTCACTTGAAGTAATTGTTTTACAGTGTCTATCAGAGCTGAACATAGTTATACCCAAAGGACCCAGCAATTCCATTCCTAAGTATACACTCAAAAGAAATGCTTGCACATTTTCACTAAAAGATATATGCTGGAAGATACAGGATTTATAATATCCTTAAACTGGAAACCACCCAAATGTCCATCAGTAGTAGAATGGATCACAAATTGTGGCATATTCACACCATGAAATACTGTTCTGCAATGGGAATGAACAAACTATAACCACGACAAACAATATGGATGAATTAAAATAATAATTCTGAGCAAAAGAAGTGAGACATAAAAGGACAATCTATATATTTTATTTAAATAAAATACAAAAACAGGCAAAAGCAACCTATATTTTGGAAATCACAATAGCAATTATCTTTGGTGGGAGTTTTAGGTGCTGGAGATCTTGTTTCTTGGTCTGGGCTGATGGGTGTTTGTGAAAATTCATTAACATCTACATTTATAATCGATTCACTTTTACAAATATGTTACACTTGGATAAAAAAAATCTTTTTAAAAAATCAGTGATGCTTGGACCCCACTCTAGACTATTTCTGACTTTCTGGAGGTGGAGACTGAGTACAGCATTTTACAAAGTCCTCCAGGCAATCTTCATTTATAGTCAGGGGTGTGAGCTACTTACTGGTCAGTAGATTGAACCCTGGCCTGAGAACCGGGAAACCTGGAGTTTGATTCTGGCC
The DNA here is from genome assembly GCA_028646535.1 of Procyon lotor. Classification (NCBI taxonomy): domain Eukaryota; kingdom Metazoa; phylum Chordata; class Mammalia; order Carnivora; family Procyonidae; genus Procyon; species Procyon lotor. The sequence continues at coordinate 40,710,741 of CM053617.1, read as the reverse complement.
TCAGGTAAATCACTCTCCTGCTCTGGGCCTTGGTTACCAAGTGACTTAGCATGTTACTGTAAGGTCCGTCCCAGACCTGTTGATCCTAAGGCATTAGCATGACTCTGTTAATCCAATAGATTAGTTGACATAATAGGTTCTGAGTGAGATACAATGGAAAATAGATTTGGCGTGGAGGCACATGCCAGGATTGTGCTCCAGCTGTTTATTGGCCTATATTATTGTGCTGCAATAGTATGTCCAAGGGTGGGTGGTATCCAGATGAAGATGTATAGAGGACATGAGAACCTACCTTAGTCACTTTCACAATTTTACCTGGAGATGGAACCAAGTAGAATTTTAAAAAAAAATTTTAATTCCAGTATAGTTAACATACAGTATTATATAAGTTTCAGGTGTATAATCCCAAGTGGAAATTGAATGTACTTTTTTCAGTTTGATGTCATCATCTCTTTAGAATAGGCTATGAATAGTCTAGGAAATAAAATTTCAAAAAATATCAACACTTGATGGAATCCAATAGGTCATTTGGCTTAGTAGTTTGCAGCCATTTAAAAACAAACTCCCCCCCCCCGCCCCCCGCCAATAAATAAGCTCTCCTCTAGTGTTTTTCAATTTAAATTTATGCCGAGCAGCTCCTGGGTGGCTTAGTGGTTTAGGCCTCTGCCTTTGGCTCAGGTCATGATCTCAGGGTCCTGGGATCGAGCCTCGTGTCGGGCTCTCTGCTTGGCTGGGAGTCTGCTTCCTCTTCTCCCTCTGCCTGCCTCTCTGCCTACTTGTGATCTCTCTCTGTCAAATAAATAAATAAAATCTTTAAAAATAAATAAATTTATGCAGAATCCAAAATTACACCCAAATAATAAAAATGAATGGGTCCCTAGGGAGTTTAAAATTTATTTTTTTTTAGTGAATATTTCTTTTTTTTTTTTTTTAAGATTTTATTTATTTGACAGAGAGAAACACAGCGAGAGAGGGAACACAAGCAGGGGGAGTGGGAAAGGGAGAAGCAGGCTTCCTGCTGAGCAAGGAGCCTGAGGTGGGGCTCATTCCCAGGACCCTGGGATCACAACCTGAGCCAAAGGCAGATGCTTAATGACTGAGCCACCCAGGCACCCCTGATGTAGTGATTCTTTTGTGTATTCAGCAAGCATCTGCTGGGCATCTGCATGTGCCAAGTACTGTGCCAGGCTTGTGAGATCTAACGGTGAACAAGCCATAGTGAGCATGGGATTGCCAGTCCTTCATCTGGGCCTTGTCACTGAGGTCTGATCTGGTGTCTGTCACCTTCATCTCTGATTATTCTAGGAGCAGAGTCCGGCTCTCCACAGTCACCCTCGGGATGGCACTGATGGCACAGGGGTCTGAAGGCTCTCCTCTCTGAGATGTTTTGGGGGTGGTTCAAGATGGGCTTGGCTGCAGGTGTTAATGTGTGGGAGGGGTGCTACTCCAGGTTGCCCATCACTGAGGGGTGTCGCATAGGCTGGGAACTGATGCCAAGAAATGGCTGTGCCTTGGAACACTGACCATCAGCCGCCTGTCAGAGGAATGCCTAGACTTGTGACTCATTACTTTCGTTGGGCCATTGATCTCAGCTGAGGACAGGACAGGACCCTTTCTGTTCTAGAAACAGCTGTGGTTCAAGAACCTGTGTTATAAAGATTCATGAGAAATGAGGGACGATGACTTAGGGTCTGTGATGCCAGGTCACATCTACCACCGTAGCATTTTTTGACATGGTACAGCACAAAGCCCCTGGTACTCCTACCAGGCCTCCCAGGGCCACTTAAGCCAGGGCACAGGGAATGCATGGAAGGTCTTGGTATCCATGGCTCAGTGAATCCTTGCCACTGGTTCCCTCCAAACTGCTCATATTTCTCTAGTTTAATATTGAGATTCTGTATAAGATTTTATTCTAATAAATATTTCTGGGACTAAATAAAAATGTTTGACAACCACTGCCCTACCCAAAAGCTTTCTCAATGACCAGAGAGAACCAGTCTATTATTATTAATCTTCATGAATACAGTCTCACAACCTTTCTAGATTGGGAGAGTCTACCTCGTGTGGCAGTTGAAGTCTATTCTAAAGATCTCTATAATCTTGGAAGTGGGAGGTGGGGACTAGCTGATGGTGGGAGCAGCCATGGACATTGCCATAGTGAGTCTTCCCTGCCCTCAGCCTGCCTTCCCACCCCTTACTGCTATCCTGATGTTGCTCCTCATCCTGGGCTCTCAGGCTCCTTCCTCCTCCTCCCGTATCTCGACTAACCAGTCACCTGCTTATTGCTGCAGGGTGTTGCTGGGAGGTGTCTTTGCTTATTTCTGGAAAACTATAACCACATCATTTGGTTGAAATACATATGGTCACATTTCAATCTCCTTTTTTTCCAGTTAGTTGTTCTAGCTCATCTTCTCTTAGGAGCAAAAAGACTGATACCTGCTTTGAAGCTCATCTCCTTCAGAATTAGCCAAAAATCACAAGTGGCTATCAATACTGTTTCCAAATCTAGACAGAGAGAATACGGGAATGCTCTGTCTTTCCAATAGTGTCACTGTTTTGGCTATGGCATTCCATCCCTCACTGGCTGCGGACATTTGTTCAACAATGCAGAGAGCTGTGAGTGATCACAGCAGGGCTGTGGCCCAGCGTCATGGTTTCCAGCTCTCATGTGCTCAGTGGATGCTTCCAAAGCATGACACTGGTCAGGGTGGTTGGCGTCCAAGGGACCCTCTGTCCTGTGTCTTCACCCTGTGCCACACCAATTGCCTTAACTTTGTGTTAAACTCAGGACACCAGTCCAGGGCTTTTACCTTGGGACAAGTTCCTTTTGGGCCATTCCTGTCCTTTCCTGCGAGCTGGGCCATAGTCAGGGCTCATGGCTTCTACTTCTGCTCTGGGAAGAGAAGTGTGGTTGTGGTCCCTTCCCTTCCAGAAGGGCTCCATTGTAAATTGCTTCTCATCTTCTCCTGGCTTCCCTGCACTGGGGCTCTACAGACAGAGGTGCAGGGAGGGGGCAGCCTTGACCAGACCACAGGAAAGAGTCCCCCTTCCTTCCCTTTCCTGGACAAGGGGGTCACTCAAGTAATTTTTCCCCTTTAGACAGAAGTCTGCTCCAAGGTGACTAACCATCTCCACCTCTGGACACAGAAAAGTCTGGCATTGCATAATTCCCCTCAGCCATCACCCCTTTGCAAATAATGCATTAACAGCAGTGACTGTGGCCAGCAGTGACTCAATATGTCACAACCCGGGGCATTCAGATCCTAGTCAGACAATCTGCTTTTTCTTAAACAGGCTCAGACCTTTTCCTGTTTTGAGGACTGTACTCTAATTCTTCCTTCTCTCGCTTTCAGAAATGTTTTCTCCTCAATCTCTCTCTCTCTTTTTAAAGATTTTATTTATTTATTTTACAGAGAGAGCGAGAGCACAAGCAGGGGGAGCAGCAGAGGGAGAAGCAGGCTCCCCACTGAGCAGGGAGCCCAATGTGAGGCTTAATCCCGGGACCCTGGGCTCATGACCTGAGCTGAAGGCAGACACTTAACCGACTGAGCCACCCAGTTGCCCCCTCTCCTCAGTCTCTATCCATTAAATGCTGCCCATTCTTCAGACCCACTCAGAAACCCTGTCCAGACCCGCTCAGCTTTTCCTGGGTACCTAAATTGAAGGCCACAAAACAACCAATTCCCCCTCTTCCTGCCCTTTGGTTCTACCTCACTGGCTGCACTCCCGTGGCCACCCTGGCTTCCAAACCAGGTGGTAAAGCAGGGTGGAGCTACTTGGTCTGAATCCAGGCTCACCATGTTTTGGCTATGTGGTCTTAGGAAATGTACTTAGCCTTTCTGAATCTTCTCTGTAAAATGAAGGAGCTGATAGTTCTTGCTTCATGGACTTATTGTGATAACCATGGATAAACTATGCCTGGTACATAGAAAGTTATTCATTAAGTATTTATTGTGGGGCTACTATGTGCTGGGCCCTGAGAATGTCATGGTGGACAGACCACATTCCTGCCTTCACGGAGCTTACATTTTAGTGGGAAAGAAACACAAGAAACAAATTAATAAGAGCAAGAACTGTCCTATATTAAGCAGTTTCTATATGCCTGTCATTGCTCCAGGGTATTTTCATTTATTTTTCTCTTTTGTCCTTACAAAAACACTCTGCACTCCACACATTTATTATCTACCAATAGGCAGGAAGCTTGAGGACTCACTAATTTACCCAAAATCATACAGTTAAGTAGTGGTGAAGCTAGGACTGGAACCCAGACAGTAAGACTTCAAAGCCTGTCCTTAAGTGTCAGGAAGAAAGTAAAGCCAGGAGAGAGGAAAGAGAGTGAAAGTGTGTGTATAGGGGCCAAGGGAAATGGGTAAGTACTCTTAAGAAAGTGACATTGAGGGGCGCCTGGGTGGCTCAGTCGTTAAGCGTCTGCCTTCGGCTCGGGTCATGATCCCAGGGTCCTGGGATTGAGCCCCGCATCGGGCTCCCTGCTCGGCAGGAAGCCTGCTTCTCCCACTACCATTCCCTCGGCTTGTGTTCCCTCTCTTGCTGTGTTTCTCTGTCAAATAAATAAAATCTTTAAAAAAAAAAAAAAAAAAAAGAAAGTGACATTGAGCTTGGGAAGGTCAGGAGAGGGAGGGGGAAGGGAAAATACAGAAACTCTTGAGGCAGGAACCAGCTAGTCTTGGGTGGACTGGCAAGATGGCGGGTCTAGTCAACCTAGTGACGGAGAGGGGAGGGCACAAGGTGAGGTTGAGGAGCCATTCATTAATACTGATGATTTTATCTGCTGTCAGTTTCCAGCCTTTATAATTATAGTTCTTTTTTTTTAGATTTTTTTTTTTTTAATTTCACAAAGAGAGAGATCACAAGTAGGCAGAGAGGCAGGCAGAGAGAGAGGGGGAAGCAGGCTCCCTGCTGAGCAGAGAGCCCGATGTGGGGCTGGATCCCAGGACCCTGAGATCATGACCTGAGCTGAAGGCAGAGGCTTTCACCCACTGAGCCACCCAGGCACCCCTGTAATTATAGTTCTTGTGTCTCCTGGTAGCCTGTGAGGCAGACACAGTGTGTCTTGTTCATATCTGTATATGCCCACAGGGCCCAGCTCTGTGCCTTATTAAATAATAGGCATTTAATATTTTGTTGTTGTTGAATTAGATTTTCAATCTAATTGGGAAAGCATAGGCTCTGCCAAAAATGAGAGCTGGCTTTGTGTCCTGACCCAGTCACTTCACTCTCTCTGAATCTGTTCTCTCATTTGCCACATGCAGAGAGGTCACATTTCCTTTATGGAATTTTTTTCAGGATTAGAGATAGAATGCAAATAAAGCAGCTGGTGCATGGTAGATATTCAATAATTCCTACTTCTTAACCCTTCTCCTTCTCCTAATATTCTGTTCTCTTATCCTTAGAAGCATCTCCCAATCACCCCCTAAGAATTTTTTTTTTAATTCCTTGAATGCCTTAGAAAACTGGCCTATCCTATACCCCAGATGATGTCCATGGGCAAAATGGCCCCTTCCTAATGTCTGAGCTCTATAGTAGCTTGAGGCATAACCCTGGATTGACTTGTCCTGGTCAATCCTTGCTCCAGATGTTCCTTGTGTGGATCACCTTAACTACGAGCTAAGATTTCAGAACTGTGCATTGCCTTGAAGCTCACCCAACCAGGGTCTAATTCTCAGCCCACTGACACCAGCCAACCGGGGATCACATGGGCATCCATGGGACCAACCACTTAGTAGAGAGCTAGGCTGCAGCTGGGACCCGGGCGAAATGTACAGTGTGATTGCCTTCTCCTTGCCAGCTAGGCCTGTTAGGAGACCTTGTGGTTCCCTCCTGTAGATGAATGATTCTTATCTTAGTTTGTGGTCAGTTCCTGGATCACACCCTCAAATGGGAGGTTACCTTTTATTGTTGGTCACTTCCAGCCTGCCCCCTCCCCCTCAAGAAACTAGAGGCTTTTCCTTCTCTTACCTGTGACCCAAGACCCAAAACTTGATTCTTTGTTTCTCCTTCTGCCCTAAATACTTGTTTGGTGGTGAATCATATGAAGCATATGACCCTTCCAAAGCTAAATTTGACTCCCCGACTAGGAATTTCAGGGTATATGGGATATGTAAGAAAGCAACTTACAGGTGTGCTCCAAAGTCTTGGAGTCCAGTGTGGCCTGGCTGTGTGTGTTCCTGAGCCTTTGGCTCAGGTCACCAGGTCTGTTGAGTGACTTTGCTCAGCCCCAGCTTTTAGTATAATCTAATCTTTTCTGGATAGACCTTAACCCCAGCTTTTCTGCAGCCAGTAGTTGCTACTGGTCTCTTCTCTTAGATTCCACACTCACTCAGAAACCCGTAATGTTTCCTCCACCTGGGCTCTGGAGATGGGAGAAAGTTTTATCAATGTCCATCATCTCGCTCAACTTCAAATGATTATCTTTTTTGCATGCAGGTAAGCACTTAATCTCAGGTCTCCCTTTTCTTTTCTTTCCCCTTCACTCAAAGAATTTATATTTACAAAACAACTCTATGTACATTAGGTTTATTGTTAGTCTCAACAAAAACAAAGAAGGTCCAAAATGTTGATTGAAACTGACTACTTATCAGGCCATAGGGCAGTTGCCATATAAACATTTGTATATTTGCTTTCAAATATATTCAATTCATTTGAATCGAATTAGTTTTTGATTGATCTACCAGGTTATATGTTTTTCAGAAACCGAACTGAATGCTTCGTGTGTATGTCTCAGCTAAGATGCTTTCTGCCTTATCACTTACAAATACTTCTGTAGGAGGGTAGGAGATCCTTTTTCACAGTCCTTTCAAATGGAGCAGGTGCTGATGGGCTGGGGGTAGAAAGCAGTAATAGTCATGATCATGGGAAGGCAGAAGCTGGGCTGCAATTTGAAGCTGCAACTTTATCTATCATGAATCAGATTAACTGTAACAAAACGAGTGGGCCTTCTGGCATTACAGCTGTAGGCACACACATCTGACAACCACAACGACCAACACAGCTCAATATAGAAACCATGTGCTTTGTAGGCTCTGGAGGCAAAGGCTGTGGTCTGTTTACTTTTGCAATGCCAGTACCTGGGCCTGGTATATCATTGGTACTCAATAAATACTTGTTCAATAAATGAATAAATGAATGGACTATATGTAAGGACTATAAGAATTTTAGAAGATATTTTATCCTTTCTCAGGGCCTTGAAGGATGAGACATGAGATGGTTGTATAATATGTTACTAGGTAGAGGACAATCTAGAAAAACAACTGAGACTGAGAAACTATCAGTATACTTCTGAGAAGATGGACATGGGTGTTCACCTTGGGGCATGAAGAGTCACAAATGCTGTCTCTTTGTTAAGCAAATGTAAGCAGACACCTATTGGCCTAGGAGAAAGGTGTAATGGAGACTTGTTTAGCAGCTTCTCCCTCTGGTTTGTAGCACTCTGAAGAAGCTTGGGTCAGTTTCCATACAAGGCCCTTCTAAGAAGGCAAACGATGGGAGTAGGCTTTGGAAGTGAGGGAAATCTGATGAGCGTGGACCAGGGTGGTCAGGATATGGATTGACTAGCAGAATATCACTCCAGGGAGGGGACTTACACTGAGGAAAAGAGGAGTCTGGCTTTGTGACTCGGGCTTTATATGTCTTAAGGATAGCTGTGGAAATCACTAGAATAAAGTTCTGAGGGCATGCCATAGCAGAGAGCTATGATTCTAAGAGCTATAACCAGCAACCCGGATTAGGACCTGGAGCAGGGCATGACCACAAGGCAGACAAGTATCCCAAGATCATTCAGGGCAAGCCTCACCTACATGAGGCAAAAAGAAGTGAGCAGATTTCTTTTTTTCTTTTCTTTTTCCTTTCCCCTTTTCTTTTCTCCTTTCCCTCCCCCTCCTTCCTCCCTTTCTTTTCTTTTTAAAAAGACTTATTTGAGAGATGGAGGAGAGCAGAGGCAGAGAGGGGGAGAGAGAGAGACTCTTAAGCAGATTCTGCACTGAGCCCAGAGTCCAATGCGGGGCTTCATCTCACGACCTTGAGATGATGACCTGAACCGAAACCAAAAGTTGGAGGTTTAACTGACTGCATACTATGCAGGAGCCCCTAGATTAGATTTTCTGGCTGGTGTTTTATTTGCCCCTGGTATGCTTTACAAATTTTAGAGTGGGAAATACAATTCTAATAGGAGGTCTAATAAGACCTTCAGGGGAGGGGCACCTGGGTGGCTCAGTGGGTTAAAGCCTCTGCCTTCAGCTCAGGTCATGATCTCAGGCTCCTGGGATCGAGCCCCGCATCGGGCTCTCTGCTCAGCAGGGAGGTGCTTCCTCCTCTCTCTGCCTGCCTCTCTGCCTACCTGTGATCTCTCTCTGTCAAATAAATACATAAAATCTTAAAAAAAAAAAAAAGACCTTCAGGGGATTAATTGGGAAAAAAAAAAGTGACTATGTTTGTGCTCTAAGCTAATAAAGTAGGTCACACCAATTACAGGTTGAGAAGCAGAGGATGTGTGTCAGGTGGGAGGCACCAAATGAGCAAAGGTGTGGAAACGGAAACAAGGCCTGGAGTGTGTACATTATTCCTAGGAGGCCAGGGTAGATCCAGGAAGTCATTCTGATGATGCCATGAGGGGTTGGTGGGAGGGGCAGAAGGCTGGATGCAGGGAGGCTAGCTGGAGGCCTGCATCCAGGGGAAGGCTATCTGATGCCTTGTGGACAGACCGTGTCTTCTTCATTGTGGATCCCTGGCTGAGTGTCTGGCCCATAATAGATGTTCAATAACGGTTTATTGAATTGAATAACAGGAATGTTGTCACATGGTGGGAAGCAATCTCTAGGTGTCATGCAGAGTTCCTGATTTCAGAAGTTAGGAGACCCAGCTTCCAAGTTCTGGTACTTCCATGCCTATCACTTCACTTTGTTGGAATTTTAGTTTCCTTAGGTATGAAGATCATTTGTTGAGAACTAGTTAAGTACTACATATTGTGCTAAGTCTCAAAGAACAAGGACTCCTGTCTTTGAGGAGTTCATGATTTAATTGGGAAGATAGATGTGGAAGAAAATAATCTATTACTGTGTGGAGTGTGCTTTCATTGAGGGATGAACAAAGTGTGGTTCCAAAATGATTGTTAGGGATTCCAGAATGAACCCTAACATTTAAAGAGCACTTACCGTGTGACAAGCACTATTTGGAATGCTTTCAAGCACTGGCTTATCTCATTCCAAAAACAACCCTGTGAGGTAGGTACTTACATGATCCCTATTTTCTGGAAAGGGAATTGAGGCACAGAGTTTAAACAACTTGCCCAAGTTTCCAATAGTTAGTAAGAAGCAGAGCCAGGACTTGGTCTGATTGCTCTTAAACCAGACTGACGGTGGATTGTGAGGATGGAAGGTGGATTCATTGACAGATGTGATATTTGAACCATGCTTGAGAACTAAGTGGGCACTTGAAGGATGGGAAAGGAGCAACTAGCAGAGGGAGTGGAACCTGCAAATGCTCGAGTCTGAAAGAGCACCTTGTTTGCTGGAAGAGGAGAATGGTGGGCTCGGAATGCTCTATGAGAGAATTTGAACTCTCTCCAGGAAAGCTTTCTAGCATCTCCCAAAGCATGGAGGAACCCAAATTCTGAGGACATTACAGGTGTATATTATGGGGGTGCCTGGGTGGCTCAGTCAGTTAAGTGTCTGCCTTTGGCTCAGGTCATAATCCTGAGGTCCTGGAATTCAGCTCTGTGTCCAACCCCATGTCTAACCCTGTGTCAAGCCCCATATGGAGCTCCCTGCTCAGCGGGGTGCCTGCTTTTTTCTCTCCCTCTGCCCCCTGCTCCTTCTCTCTCTTGCTCTCTCAGAGAAACAGAATCAACAGGAGATGAGTGTGTGTGTATCTGTATAACGATGTTAATTATAAGGAATTGGAGGCTGAGAAGTCCCAAGATGTGTGGTCAGCAAGCTAGAGAACCAGGAGAGTCTGTGGTGTAACTTCCAGTCTGAAAGCCAGCAGGCTGAAGGCCTGAGGTGATGTTTTAGTTGGGAGTCCAAAGGCTGGGAAACACCAGTGTCACAGCTCAGGCCATCAGGCAGGAGTTCACTTTTACTCAACCTTCTCATGCTAGTCGGGTCTTCAATGAGTTGGATGAGTTTACTCATGCCAGGTAGGGCAATCTGCCTTACTCAGTCTACCAATTCAGATGTAAATCTCATGTAGAAACATTGTTGCAGAAACACCCGGAATAATGTTTAACCAAATTTCTGGGGGCCCTGTGGACCAGTCAAGTTGACACATCTAATTAACCATCACAGGGTGTTAGGTGTAAAGGGGTCTGTGGTTGTAGGGAACACTGTCAGCCACCTACCCATTCTCCTCTGCCTCCCTGCTAGAGCTCCAGCATTGTTCAGGAATAGATTTCTGCTCCATACAGCCCCCTGCTTTAGGGAAGCTGGGAGACCCACCTCCAGCTAGAGAAGGGTTGATCAGAATGAAATGCCATGCCTTCTGCCAGTGATTGATTCAGGAGAGGCTGTGTGACCTGATTCTGGCCAGGGTCCTTGCAGGGAAGCTTCTTCTCACGAAGAAATGATCTTTCCTCTTCCTCTCCCAGGTCTTGGGCCTGAGGGTGATGCGTGGAACCACCATCTCAGATGGGGCTGACAAGGAAGCTCTAACTGGAGTGCCAGACTAGAACAATGTGAGGAAAAAATCTCTAAAGCCTGTTTACCTTGCTGAACATCTGTTTTGTGAAGTATCAACTTCTTGTTCATCCTAGTTTTGAGTCAGAATTTCTGTCACTTGCAGCTATATTCTACCTGTTAGATTCATGAGATGAGACTAGGGGCTTGGTCTAAAGTATATGAGGTATTCTTCATTCTGGGACTTCTCAATTCAACAGCCTTTATTATGTGGGCGGGTATCACAAATATCCAAGAGTAGCCTGTGATGTGCGGCATTTCCCAAATAAGCACAACCGTGAAAACCTGAATGAAGGAACCTGTGACTCTGATCTTCTACAGAAACACTAGTACAGGCAAGGGGAGACTTGTGGGACTTCAAGTCTCAAGACTTCAGGCAGATGATAGCCCCGTGTGCCCAGTAAGCCCCACCTTTCACTCTCCAACCACACCAACGATTACGTCTCCTATGCTTACAAAATTTAAGAAAATTTAAGAATTAAATTCTTAAGAACTTAAGAAATATTAATTCTTAAGAATTAATTCTTAAATTAAGAATTTAAGAAAACTCAGAAGTAGTTCTTCAGAAAAAGGTTATAAGCCCTGACTGACTCTACTAACTCATTTCTTAGTCTCCTTCCTGTTCTCAAATTCTGTGGGGTTGTATGATTGGGTACATTCATCTCTGAGCTTTGAACAAAGTTTCCCTTCTTTTTTTAGTCACTTGCCAACATCTATGAATGAAGTTGAAGTTGGTGAGATACACACACACACACACACACACACACACACGTCTTTGATCCATCTTTTTCTGGAGTTAGTTATTTTAAAAAGCCAGTTGAATGAATCCTTGCTCAGTGGGTCTCTAACATTCAAGTTTTACTCAGATTCTGACTATGTATTTTATTTCTCTGGTTGTTGTTGTTGTTGTTGTTGGTCCACGGGCCTCAGGGAAATGTTAGATGTTATCTATTAGGGACAGGATGGACATAATGGCATCAAATAGAAGAATCTACTGCATCGCAGATGAGAAAAATTGCTTCTGCGGCTTTTCTTGGTTTATGTTAAACTCAACGTGGTTTTCAAACTGAAACCACATTGGCCCCAAAAAGCAGAAAGAAAAGAAGAAGAGGAAAACTACGTGGCAAAAATCTATGTGAAGCGACCGGACACCACACGATATTGAAGAACCGTGTAACTTTTGGCGGGCCAGTTGTCCTCAGTTTCCTTCTCCGGGCCATAGAGCACCATGGATGTGAACTACAGGATGTGGCCAACAGCAGAGTCCCTGTGAGGGTGAGGCAAATGTCGCCCATGTTCTCCGCTCTCACAGGGCACAGCAGGCTATCTGTGGTAGGTGGTGACTTATGAACTGGGGCCATGGAAAGAGGTATTCAGTCTGTCACAGTCTCTCCTTTGTTAGAAGAAAGGCCCTGTCCCTATCCCAAAGTCCAAACCTCAAAGACCTATACTAGGAATTCCTCTTTCATTCTTAGAGGACCATGCTGCTCAGCCTGGGCCTCTTATTGATCCTGGGTTGCCCAACTCAGAAGTCCCTTACTTCTCTGTTGACTGAGACTGAATCAATATGGGAGTTGCTTTAAAAAGCCCAGAGA
>CM053617.1:40687384-40698361 GCA_028646535.1 Procyon lotor | reverse complement strand
GGTGGCTCAGTCGTTAAGCGTCTGCCTTCAGCCCAGGTCAGATCCCAGGGTCCTGGGATCGAGCCCCGCATCAGGCTCCCTGCTCCGCGGGAAGCCTGCTTCTCCCGCTACCATTCCCTCTGCTTGTGTTCCCTCTCTCACTGTGTTTCTCGCTGTCAAATAAATAAAATCTTTAAAAAAAAAAAAAAAAAAAAAAAAAAAAAAGCCCAGAGAGGAGGCACCTGGATGGCTCAGTGGGTTAAAGCCTCTGCATTCGGCTCAGGTCATGATCTCAGGGTCCTGGGATCGAGCCCTGCATCGGCTCTCTGCTCAGCTTCCCCCCCTCTCTCTGCCTGCCTCTCTGCCTACTTGTGATCCCTCTCTCTCTGTCAAATAAATAAATAAAATCTTTTAAAAATATAAAAAATTAAAAATAAAAAAATAAAAAGCCCAGCGAGGGTCAGGAAGACCAGACGAGTGGACTTTCATTACAGGGTAAGGACCGCGTGTTTCTTCTGACCAGGTCATTATCAGTTACAGGATGAAGAGTAAACCTGATTGCCAATCATCCGAGTGAAATTAAAAATTAACATGTTCCCGTTTGCGCAACTATAATCTTTGAATCAGTCAACAGCCAGAGGCTGATTTGAGGGTGGCCATAGATTCTGCTCAGAGACAAACCCAGATACATAGTTAAGGCTGAAGCCAGTTGGGCAGGATGGACGTTTTCTGCCCAGGGAGAAGTTGGTGGGCTTTACCCAGGCCTAGGAAATTCTAGTCTCTTCTGGCCTCCAGGGCAGCTTCTCTGCCAGCCTCTCTCAGCAAGCCCAACCCCTGCCCTGGCCTCCTCGGCAACCCCCCAGGGGCCTTCAGCCCTGAGGGTGCAGGAAGCAGAGTCCCAGGGGAGAACCATATAAGAGGCAGCTCCCAGCACAGAGGGAGAAGCACGACTCACTGACCAAGCCCAGTATTTTGTGCCAGAAGGGCCTTAGGAACACCAGTGCTGGCACCTCATGGTATGGAAGAGGAAACAGAGGCCCAGAGAGGGTCAAGGCTTGCCTGAGGTCACACAGCACAGTTAATGTCAGGGCAAGGGCGAGAACCCAGTTTCTGATCCATAGGCTTGGGGGCCTGTTGCTGTTCCAGGACACCCTTAGCTTCTTGCTGGGCCTGCCAGTTTCCTCTTTCCTCTCCTATCACCATAGTAGCCCCTGGATGTGTTTGCCTAGCCCTGAGCATGGTCCATGTTCCTGGGATAAAGTTTTTATCTCCGGAAGTCCTGGTGGGGGCTGGAGGGACGCAAGAGAAGCCTGCTCTCTGATGCTCAGGCTGGGCCAGGTGGAACTAGAGTCAAGCCAGTGAGGTCTGAAAAGTGGTTGTGAGGGGAAACGACACAGCAGCGACCTCATGTTTGGTTCAGTACCAGCATGAATGGCCTTGGGGATGGATGTGCGTGCGTGGGGGTAATTACGCACATGTGTGCACACATAAGTAGATGCGGATTAAGTGTGTGTGTGTGTGTGTGTGTGTGTGTGTGTTCAACTATTACAGTTAGATCCAGATTGAGTTGAAGGAATTCCCAAAAATCAGTGTTAAAGATGTAAGTTGCTGAAAAACAAGTTTAGTGGGGCACCTGGGTGGCTCAGTGGGTTAAAGCCTCTGCCTTCGGCTCAGGTCGTGATCTCAGGGTCCTGGGATCGAGCCCCGCATCGGGCTCTCTGCTCAGCGGGGAGCCTGCTTCCCCCTCTCCCTGCCTGCCTCTCTGCCTACTTGTGATCTCTCTCTGTCAAATAAATAAATAAAATCTTTAAAAAAAAAAAAAACAAGTTTAGTAATGATCTGTTTTTAGATTTAAAAGTCCCTGATGAGTGCTTATGTGTGTTGGTATCACGTCGGAGAAAGATACAGGAGCACATATCCCAAACTGCTAACACTGATAATATCAAAGGATTGAGATTATTAGAGTATCATCTCTGCAATATCTGGCCTATTGTAATTATAAAAACCTTGTAATTTAGGGGTGCCTGGGTGGCTCCGTCAATTAAGCATCTGCATTCAGCTCAGGTCGTGATCCTGGGGTCCCGGGATCCAGCCCCATGTGGGGCTCCTTGCTCAACGGGAAGCCTGCTTCTCCCTCTCCTTCTGCTGCTCTTCCTCTTTGGGCTCGCTCTCTCTTAAATGAATAAATAAAATCTTAAAAAAAAAACTGGGGTGTCTGGGTGGCTCCGTGGGTTAAAGCCTCTGCCTTCGTTTTAGGTCATGATCTCGGGGTCCTGGGATCGAGCCCCACATCGGGCTCTCTGCTTGGCGAGGAGCCTGCTTTCACCCCAAACCCCCCCCCACCTCTCTGCCTACTTGTAATTTCTCTCTCTCTGTCAGATAAATAAATAAAATCTTTAAAACAAAAAACCCTTTGTAATTATAAAATCTTTTTAGAAAAGATTTTATTTATTTATTTGAGAGAGAGGGAGAGAGCATGGGGGGAGGAGCAGAGTAAGAGGGATAAGCAGACTCCTCCATGAGCAGGGAGCTCAGGTGGGGGCTCAGTCCCAGGACTCCCTGAGATCATGATCTCGAGCCAAAGGCAGACGCTTAACCAGCTGAGCCACCCAGGTGCCCCATAACCTTTTGAATAAAATAAAAAAGAGGGGCGCCTGGGTGGCACAGTTGGTTAACTGTCTGACTCTTGGTTTTGGCTCAGGTGATGATCTCAGGATGTGAGATAGAGCCCTGAGTTGGGCTCTGCACTCAGCATGACTCTGCTTGGAATTCTCCCTCTCCCTTTGCCCCTCCTCCCTGCTTTCTCTGTCCCTAAACTAATAAATAAATCTTAAAATAAAAAAATAGTGTGCATGCAAGTGAATACGTTAATGTGTGTACACATGTTCATGTATGTCTATGTGTGTATATGAGTGTGGGTGCATATGCATCTATATGGGGGAGGAAGTCTCAAGGAACAGCGACTGCTTTCAGTACAAATTCCAGACACGGGTCACATCCTTCAACCCTCGCACTTTGGAAAGAACCCTTAAGGATAGGATAGGCACCGCACTTGAAACTTTTGACATAAACCTTACCTGCATTGCAGGTGTGGGCTGTTCCAGAGGTCCTTGCTTACCTGGCCCGGGATAAATCACAAATGGGGAAGGCTGGAGGAGATGCTCCAGCCTTGCGGCCAAGACCGCTGGCGGTTTCCGGGCTTCCTGGGAAAAGCCACAAGCTCCTGCACAGTGTTTGTGGGACGCCCCGAGGGCGCAGTGCTGTGTGACTCAGGAAATGGGTTTCCTTGGGAGGATGGCTGCCCAAAGGCGCGGGAGCGCTTAGAAGGCTCAGCCTACGGAGGTCAGCAGGACTTCTCAGGCACCAGGATTTAGTAGTTGAGTGGACTGCAGCTCGATGAAGCAGTTAAAGCCGGTTGCCTGCCGACCTGGGTTTTCGAATTCCCATCTGGAGCTGTAAGAGTCCATTTTTACCAACTAGGGGCGAGAACTTTTCCTAACGCTAGGAGGGTTACTGGGCCTGCGTGGATGTGCGCGCGCAGACTTGTGTGCTTGTGCGCATGCACACACTGAAGAAGAGGCAGCCCTGCCCCCTGGAGGACACAAGCCAGGACTGGGGTGTGTCGGCTGTACCTGGTCGCAGCCCTCCGAGCACACGCGGTCACTTCGCCATAGAAGCCAGCCTTTCTAGGGAGCTGACATCCTTCCTGCTCTAAATATCATTACCTCCCCTGTCCCCACAAGCTGGTTAGCAGCAGCTTGGGGAGTTTTGAGGGAAGAAGGGGCTTCCTGTGCCATTGGACCTTCTCCTTTGGGCAGGTTTCTGGGGGATGAGGCAGCTGGAGCCCGGCTGGCAGGAGCAATAGGCAGAGGCGTTCTGGCATCTTCCTGATCTTCTGGGTCCAGCAAGTGAGAGGTCTGTCCTCCAAGAATTGGGGGCATAGCTGGGGGGAACATTTCCCCCGGAAGCCAGAAAGTTGGAAGAACAGAGAAAGAAAGAGAAGGGGGTTAGGGAGGAAGGAAAGAGGAAGAGGGGAGAAAAAAGGGAAGGAAGAGGGGGGAGGGGAAATGAACAGTTCCTCGGAGAGATTTCCAAAAACCCAGGAGGTACCTTGCCATGCCATTTCCTAACCAACATGGTGTCAGTGAGGCTTAATGCAGATGGGCAGCAGCTGAATGAGTCCTCAAGCCTGTGCAAAGGGAAATTTGGGTCTCCTGGTCTCTATGTCTCTTCTGTGCTTAATCCTGGAGCTCTGCAATTTCAGCTTTCGTTTGTGCTTCTCCAATCTGCCCACCTCCTTAGTTTTAGATGACTGTGCCCTCTTGAGCTTCCAAAACTTGGGCCTCTGTTTCTGGGAGACTAGGGGTCTCCTAGTGATCCTCCTTGTCTCCAGTTCCCCCTGCATACCTCCGCTGGACTGTTATCACACTGCTACCCAAGAGCCAGTTCCATATAATGAGGTGGTAATGAGGCATTAATGGTACACGAAAGTAAGACATTTGGTGACTACAAGTAGATGGACGTAGAAGAGAAGGGAGGTCCCCTGGGGAGGTCCCAGAGAAGGAGGAGAGGCAGAGAGAAGAGAAAGACCATATCCGTGGACCAAGAGAAACCAGGTTCTTTTCTGTGTCACTCGATCTCAGACCATAGCAGGTTATGGGCTTTCTCCAGAGACACGCTTACAAGTGAAAGGCCACAGCTTGGTGGCCTCTCACTTATTACTAGGGAACGTGGTCAGTTTCATGTGGGATGTCTGGGATATGTCCTTCGGGTCAGACCTCATTTGGTCCTCCTCCTCTGAGGCCCTTTGAAGATACCACATAGCCCAAGATTATTGGCTAAGGATTAAGTGAGTCAGAGTAGCCACAGCCCACTCAGATTAATTTAAGCAAAAAAGAAGAATTTATTGTTTACGTAACTGGAAGGTCCAGAGCTGCGAGTAACATTAGGTACACTGGATTAAGGGGCTAATCAGGGTTGGTTTACCTTTCTCTATCTTTTTGTTCATCTCATCTCTATAAGGCTTCAATCCTGTGACTGGCTCTCCTTACATCACTGTCAAGAAACCTGCTGGTACTACTGCCAAAAGTGAATCCACTCATGAGGAAACAGTCAGACAAACCCAAATTTAGGAATATTCTACAAAACAATTGGCCTATATATTTTTTAAAATGCCAATGTCATGAAAAACAAAGAAAGGCTAAGGAGTTCTTCAAACCAAATGAGACTACAGAGTCTCATTTTCATTCATGAAAACTAAATGCAATGTGCCATCCTGGATCCTTGATTAGGTCTTGGGTGGGAAAAAAGTTGTTATAAATGAATTTACTGTATATTAGATAAAGTATTGATTCAATGTTAAATTTCCTGAGTTTGATAATTGTATTATGGTTATATAGAAGAATATTCTTGTTCTTAAGAGATAAATGTAAAGTACTCAGGGATAAAGGATCATGATGTCTGTAACTTTCTTTCAGATAGTTCAGTAACAATTACAACAACAACCATGATAAAACTATAATATCACAGAATAAAGTGGAAGAGAACAAAATAGAACAGAAAAGAACATGTAGAGAAGGGAAAAGAGAAAAAGAAAGATAAAGCAAATATAGCAAAGTATAAATCTTGGTGAAGGGCATACTAAGTTCATAATACTCTTCTTGCCATTTTTCTTTAAGTGAGGATATTTTTTTTTAAATATAAATTAAAGCAAATTTTTAAAAGGTGTTGATGGCAGACTTCTATCTCCCAAAGTCCATGTGTTAACCTCATGGAAGAGTCTAATCAATTAGCTTGGATCCCATGCTCATTTCACTGAGATGAGGGTCAGACACTGTGATTCATAGCCTTACTGGGGACCTTATGAAATGGAGAGAGATTCCTCAAAGGGTCCAAAGGAAAAAAAATATGGAAGACTGTGCTGAACACACAGAAATAAAAACCATCACATCCATCCCAACCCTCTCTCCGGGTCCTGGTCTCCCAGATCCTCTGCTGGTCTCCCAATGTCCACACACTGCCTGGTCCATCTTCCCAGACCATCCTTCCCTCCAAAATGGCACCAGAGACAGATACCTCTCAACAAATGGCTCCACACTTGGGACTTATAGGGATTTCTCTCTCTCCTCTTGATACCTGTTTGGATCTCATTCTTCTTGGTCCTACTTTCTCTTAGTTTATGGATGAAGGAACTTGTGTTTATGTGAACATGTGACCAAGGGTTATCTGTGTGCTCTTATCCTCCGCTTATAGGTTCACATTTTGACTGGGCCTTAATCCAGGCCAGAGATGCCAGTGACAGGAACTTCAAGCACAGAAGTCGATCCAAGGAGATAAGTACTTTTGGGCCAGTGGGCCTCTGTGTTTTTTTTTGCACCCCACTGTGCTGGTGGCTTTATCCTTTATCTCAGGCCAGGGTTTCTGACAGGGGGCTGACTGCTATTCCTCTCAGTTCATGGAAGCCCGGGCAGCCAAAAGGAGCCAGGTCAGCATCACTTCATTTCCCAAAGTCAATTTTGACGATTGATTTGTTCCCAGGCAGTAAAGCACAGTTAACAAGGAAGTTGCTGGAATTCAATCAGTGTAGTCTTGGCATGGATACCTCTGCATTTAGCCTTCTTGAGAACAAAGAAAGATTTAGGGGACTCATCTACTGAGGGTGAAACTAGTAGGAAGAAACAAAGAGAACTCATTCATTCATCATACATTTATTCCCTCATTTACTCATTTATGAAAGGCTGAATAGCATAGTGATAAAAGTAGGCCCCCATCAGCATTCTAAAGGTTCTGCTGTTGTCTGTTCAACTCCAGGGGAGTTATTCCTAGGGACTATATGTGGTGGCAGTCCTAGGTTGGGGCACTTGCACTGGGATAGCATGGCCTTGTTGTAGATCTGTCTCCATCACCTCCTGGATTGTTCACATCTCTGACTTAGTGACTGTATATGTAAAGTGAGGATGGTCTCTTTCTCATAGGGTCACTAAATGAGAGAATGGGGATTAAAGGAGTGAATTTGTCTTCATTCCCCAGAACAGTTTAAATAGTATTGCAATGATGTGTTTCTAAAGGGTCGGTAGACAACTTGGGAAGTTGCCTGGATCTGGGGCTTCTCTCTCTCTCTCTCTCTGTGTGTGTGTGTGTTCCTGGACATTTAAAAGGCAAATCCCAGACAGCATATTATTTCACCTGTAAATACTGTATGTGCCTGGAACAGAAAAGGACTAAAACAAAAACCAGGCAAGAACAACCCACCATATATGGTCCCGTTCTCCTACCATATTAATAATTCCTAATATGCAGTTCACATGAACATTTCTCTATCTCAATGACTTTTTCCTTCTCATATCCAAAAGGCGTTCATTAGAATAGGTCCCCGCTCATCCTGATGAGGAGTGCCTTTAGTACTGTTTTTGTCCTGGGGAACACCCTTCCTTGCTTTTCCTCCTGCAGCGTGGCAGAGAGGGAGGCTCCTGATAGCATCTGGTCCAAGTACTCAATGAATAATGACAAATTCAGTTGAACATTTAAGAGGATGCTTCTGGTGCCATGGACATTGGTGATAATGGAAAATTCCCAGTAACTCCCAAGTGGAATTATCATTCTTTTAAGAAAATCAACAATGCTGCATTGCGCTCCTATGTAGATGCCAGAATTTTCCATTTCAAAGGGGAAAGGAAAAAAAAAAAGTGCATCCGGAGCTGCCCAGCTGGTGCTTACAGAAATACTGCTCCGCGATGTTTCTTTCTTCACCCAGGAGAGAATATTTTTAAAGCTATGATTCCAGAATTATACGGTTGCATGCGAAATGCCTCGGCTCCTGCTGATGAAGTGATTTCTACAGAGGACTGGCTGCCTTCCAAGAGGAAGGAAGGGCTCCTGAGATGGTTCTGAAAAAGATGAAAGAATTTCCAAAATAGCAGCTTAATGTTGTACCACATATGGGATTTTCAAATTCACAGCTGGGTGGAAAACCATTTCCGGCTACAAGCCATTTGACATACTGTCTCCCTGGCTTCAAGCACCCAGAGCTTTATTTATTCCTGGTAACCAGGGAGTTTCTCTTTCCTTTTTCCTCTCCCAGTTCCTCCATCCTGTTGAGGATTTCCAGTTGTGTGAAGCTAGCATTTGACCAAGTTTCCACATAAAATATAAGCTCCATGGAGATGGTACCACAGCTATGCTTTGTCCCTTTGATTCTGCAAATAGCTGTATCTTAATATGTATTGTTGAATAAATGGACCTCCAATTTAAAGCTTGAATGCCAATCAAAAAGGCATACAGGCAAGAATCACTAATCAATATAAAAGAGAATATTGATGCCAAGCTAAATCCTCAAATGGGTTCACCCGTGCCCATATTACACATGCTCCCTGCATAACACACTACCCCCAAACTTAGTGGCTTTAAAACAACCAATATTTTTGTTATGCTCACAGATTCTTTGGGTCAAGAATTTAGACAGGGCACAAAGGGGATGGCTTGTCTCTGCTCTAGGACATTTGGGACCTCAGCTGGGAAGATTAGAAGGCTAGGGGTGACCCCAAAGGTCGGGGCCACAGTCACCTGGAGTTTCCTTTCCTCCCTTGTCTGGGGCCTGGGTTGCTATGACTTGAAGACCAACACTGCTGACCAGAGCACCTTCATGTGGCCTCTCCATGTGACTTGGGCTCCATCACAACATGGCAGCCTCAGGGCAGTTGGAAATCTTTCATGGCTGGGAGTATTCCAGTGGGCAAAAGTAGAAGCTACATCACTTTGTATGACTCAGCCCCAGAAATCAAACAGGAAGTAAGTTGGCATAATACTTCCTGCCTGTTCCAATGGTCAAAGCAGTCACAAGGGCTTTGTGATTGAGATTTCAGGGGAAATCTGCTCTGCCTCCTCACAGCAGCATGGCAAGTTTGCATTGTAGAAGAGAAAGCAGGACTGGAACATTTTTGCAGCCATCTTTGGAAAATACAATCTGGCATACTCCCTCCAGCTTCACCGGCTGGTAGGTGGGTAACAAACTTCTAGACACTGGGTGTTGCAGGAAGGACTGGCAGTCAAGATAATCCCATGCTCATACTGAAGCTTTGTTGGGATTTTTTTCATTTCAAAAATAAGCCCTTCTCTTTATCTTCTGAATCATGATTGATTCTTAGCTTAGGAAATGATATTTTTTAAATGTAAATAGATAGACAAGATAAGACCAACATTTCCCACCCGTGTTAGTTATGAAGATCTTAATAAGTGTTGGGGGAAAAAGGACTTTATGTTTGGAAAAAATTTTAAAAATGATTTTTCTCTTAGAAATTAATCCACATTGTGGAGAAAGGGGAACCCTATTACACTATTGGTGGGAATCCAAGCTGGTGCAGCCACTCTGGAAAACAGTATGGAGGTTCCTCAAAAAGTTAAAAATAGAAGTACTCTATGACCCCACAATTGCACCACTGGGTATTTACCCTAAAGATACAAATGTAGTGATCTGAAGGGGCATGTGCACCCGAATGTTTATAGCAGCAATGTCCACATTAGCCAAAATTTGGAAAGAGCCCAGATGTCCACTGACAGATGAATGATAAAGAAGATGTGGTGTATATATGCAATGGAATATTACCCAGCCATCAGAAAGAATAAAGTCTTAACATTTGCAATGGTGTGAATGGAACTAGAGAGTATTATGCCAAGTGAAATAAATCAGTCAGAGAAAGACAAATACCTTTCACTCATATGTGGAATTTAAGAAACAAAACAGATGAACATAGGGGAAGGGAAGGAAATATTAAAATAAGGTGAAAATTGAGAGGGAGGCAAACCATAAAAGACACTGAACTCTAGGAAACAAACTGAGAGTTGCTAGAGGGAAAGGCGGGTGGGGGATGGGGTAATGAGGTCATGGGCATTAAGGAGGGCATATGATGTAATAAACACTGGGTGTAATATGCAACTGATGAATCACTAAATTCTACCTAATAAAATAAGCCAATAAAAAGTAAATTAATCCACATTATATAATAAAGATTGAGAAGTTTTACAACAACAAAAACCCTTTAAATTTCACTTAATTTGGGCACTCATTAGGTGGTCAGCAAAATGTTAATTTCTATCTCGTGTGATCATTGATGAATTGAAGCTTTCTAGGCCTTGATTTCTTCATCTATAAGGTGGGAATTTGAATATCTTCTTTACAATAATACCAGCATGTAAAAGATGTCCAATAAATGGCAACTATTATTTAATATTATTATTAAGCTTCTCTAGCTTCCTTTTCCAGCAAATCACTTGTCCCTTTATTCTCTTCTATGTCTGTGAAGACATGAACAGAAAACTGCAGTTTCTACCTCAGTATCCTCCCCTCTTCCACCTCCCTGCCAACTCCTCCTGTGCCCCTTGACCCAGACATTAGAAACCCAGCCCACCCCTTCTATGGAACCATTTGCCAGGACTGAGGCAAGAGCCACCAAATGCCACTCTTCTTAGAAAAAAATTACCTTTCGGAAGTCTCACGAAGTAACTGGCCATCGTGTAGAAGGCATATTTGTGATAAGAAGTTGCAGAGTGGAAGATACCTAATTCCATGTGCTTCACCATCTCTACTCTCATCCCCTAGCCAGTGAAATATTTTCCTTTTCCCTTGCTTTTCAGGGAAGCCCTAATGTTCTATCATATTCCATCATATTCAGCTCCATCTGGGAGCATTGGCTTTCCCGGGAAACAGAAGCATGTCCATTCCCAAAACCATATAGGCTTTAGTTTTGTGCTTCAACAATCAGGGAGAGAGCCAAATGTGCCAGAAGCCAGCAGGGTGAGAGGAATGTCAGTCAGGCATTAGAGGAGCTGAGCCTGGAGTCTTGAATGGGGACATGCACATTCATGTTTGAGGGGTGGGACCAGTGGGGCAGGGGAAAGAGCAAGGAAACCCATTCAACTCTGCCACTTCCTAGCTGTGTGACCTGGGGCAAGTCACTTGCCCTTTTGGGGCCCCAGTTTTCCTCAACTTAAAACAGTGCTGGG
>CM053617.1:40638685-40686884 GCA_028646535.1 Procyon lotor | reverse complement strand
CGACATATTACTAATGTCCCCATTGACTAGGTCTCTCGCCATCGGTACTGTCTCTTCTTTTTTTTGTGGTGAGTTTTTCCGCCTCGTCATTCTTTCTGAAAGTGGTTGATTTTCTGCTCCTAGAATTGCTGTTCTTATTCTCTTCTCTCTGCTGTTGTGTTTGCCGGCTTTTAGAGTGGTTTTCAGCCTCTTTCTGGATCCCAGTGCTCTCCGTGCCTCCTACACCTCCACCATCTTGCCTTGGTCCTGCGCTTTCTTTTTTTCTTTTTAAGATTTTATTTATTTATTTGCGAGAGAGAGCACACAAGCAGAGGGAGAGATAGAGGCAGAGAGAGAAGCAGACTACCTGCTGAGCAGGGAGCCCATTGAGGGGCTTGATCCCAGGACCCTGGGACCATGACCTGAGCAGGAAGCAGACGCTTAACCAACTGAGCCACCCAGGCGCCCCCAACAAAGCTATCTTTCATGAATAAAAGTGAAAGAAAGTCATTCTCAGATGAATGAAAAAGAATTTACTACCAACAAACATTAAAGGAACTTCTAATAACTGTAATTTGGGAGAAAGAAAATTGGTCCCAGAAGTCAGTGTGAGGAACAATAGATGAGGGAATGGTGTGCAGGGAAATTATAAATATGTGGTTAAATCTAAACAAACATTAACTATATAATGTTTTGTTGTATGGACTACATTAAAATTTTAAAAATTCATATTGTGAATGTTAAGCCTTATAGTAGAAGATCTCTGCAATACATAAACCATAAGGAAAATAGTCATAATATCAAACATGATTATGGCTCAGGCACAAATAGAAGTACTTATTTATTTACATACATATATATGTTAAATAGGTTTATATATAAGTACATGTGTTTTGTGTATATTTTAACTAGATATATACACATATACTTATAAGCTTATTTAACTTCACATTACATATATTTAAGATATATACATATCTATATATATAAGATATATATCTATATATCTATACATATATATTTAAGATATATACATAAATATATGCACACACACATACTTATATATGCTTATACACAGGCTTATTTAACAATTCTATGAGCTATGTGTTATCATTTTCTTTATTTTACAGAGGTGGACTGAGAGTAAACTGAAGTGAAGAGATATTATTTGTCCAAAGTCACACAGCACTGGCAGATTAACAAAGGATCCAAATCGAGAGTAAAGAAGTAACTCCTAAAAACCAATGAGGGAAAAAAATAGGCCAGTATATTGAACTAGCCATTCACAGAAGAAATATGAACGGTCTACCAACGTACAAAAATGTGCTCAACACCATTAGTAACTGTGGAAATGTAAAAAACACAATGGTAAGGTAAAATCAAGTGTCAAGGAGAATGTGGAGAAATGACAACTCTCAGGATGTGGTGGAAATTAATACTAATTAATAGTGAGACTGACTCGACAGTGATATCTGTGTCTCGGCCTGTGATTCTGGCCATTCCATGTCTGGGTTTACGATCTAGGGAGACTACACAAGTTCATGCAGGCCGGGAGAGTGCGCCCATCTTGGCCTGGTCCACGCTGGTGAGAACATCTAAATGTTAATCTGTGGAGGACGGATCAGCAAACTGTGGTGTTTATACAGTTAATAGGATTCTATTCTGCAACTAGAATGAGGGAATTCTATCTACATGTAGAATCAGGGACAAATCCGGAAAAGACGATATCGAGTGTAGACAGTCGTGTCCAGGTGGTAGAGTGTATCAGGTATGTGACTGTGGCGGTGCTGTCTGGTGTTTACAGACAGGCGTGTGGGTGAGAGGGGTGTAAGACAGTGCAGGAAGGGCTCAGGGCCGCCGTAGGCTAATGGAGAAAGGACAGAGTACGTTGGGATTGGAGAAGGGCACCAAAAGGGGCTTCAACTCCATCTGTAATTTTTATTTTTAAATAAAGTCAGGCAAAATGCTAACATATTAGATCTGAGTGTGGGCACATGGTTTTACTATATTAATCTCTGAAATTTTTCTGAAAAATTTCTCTGTATTTGAAATGTTTCATTGAAATTAAACTCATTTAGGAATTTTAAAATCATGCCATTTACACATCTGTAAAATAGTATTAGAAACCCTTGCCCAGAGGATGTGGAGAAAGGGGAACCCTCCTATACTGTTGGTGGGCATGCAAGCTGGTGCAGCCACTCTGGAAAACAGTGTGAGGCTCCTCGAAAAGTTGAAAATAGAGCTACCCTACCACCCAGCAATCACACTACAGGGTATTTACCCCAAAGATACAGATGCTGTGATTTGAAAGGGTACTTACACCCCAATGTTTATAGCAGCAATGTCTGCAATAGCCAAACTATGGAAAGAGCCCAGATGTCCAACGACAGATGAATGGTAAAGAATATGTGGTGTATACACACACACACACACACACACATATACACATATACATATACATATATACGTGTGTATACATACACACACACATACACACACACAAAGGATGAAATCTTACCATTTACATCGACATGGATGGAACTAGAGGGTATTATGCTAAGCAAAATAAGTCAGTCACAGAAAGACAATGATCATATGATCTCACCTATATGAGGAATTTGAGAAACAAGACAGAGGATCATAGGGAAAAATGAAACAAGACGAAACCAGAAAGGGAGACAAACCATAAGAGACTCTTAATCTCAGCTGGGGGGATGGGGGGCAGGGATAGGATGTCTGGGTGATGGATATTGGGGAAGGTATGTGCTATGGTGAGTGCTGTGAATGGTGTAAGACTGATGATTCACAGACCTGTACCCCTGAAATAAATAATACATTATATGTTAATTTAGAAAAAAAAAGAAAAAGAAAAAACCTCCAGAAGGCTGCAGAAGCTGTGGTTTTAGACATCATCACATTAGCACCACACTCCCTCTTGCATCCCACCATATTGTTTACTGATGCTTTACACACATTGACTCACTTAATCCTCCTACAAGCTTACCTACAAGATAGGGAGGTTTGTTATTTCCACTTACAAATTATTATGTGGTAATTGAGGCCGGGGAGAGTAAGTAACCGGCCCAAGGAAACACAGCTAGTGAATAGCAAACCCAAACCCAGGCAGTCTGGCTCCATGGCATGGTTCCTAAGCACCACACTGGACGGAAGGCCGTGTGGTCATCTGGGTGAATTGATTGTGTATTTGCCACTGGGAAAGCCCACCCTGGGCTTTCTCCCTCCCACCCAGCTGCCTATCTTCCATGAATCAGTCAGCTCTCTTCTTCCATGAATCACTCATGACATTCTTGCCTACATTCTCATAATCTCTTCTTTTCCTTAAGCATAGGAGATGTGCGCAAGGGGAAGAAGACCAAACTAATGGTTTTGGGGAGGAATACTTAAGATCTGAAGTTGGCCATTATTTGGTTCCTTACTTCCCTCCAACATCATATTTTGTTCCTTTCTGGGAGGCCTCCATGGCATTATGACCTTCATTTGACAGAATGGTCTGTGACCATCCAGATACCGGATAGACATTATTTCACACTGCAAATAATGTGAAAGAAGTTGGTTTTATTTGGTGTCTATATCAACACATATGTTTTGAAGCTCTATGTATTAGCAATTTTCCTAAGCACTAGTTTAAGAGACAGTGTAATGAGAATAGTTTGCTTTTATAAGATATTTTAAACGTATGGTTTTAATTAACTGCCTAATGTTAAAAAATTGAGCTGAAGCCTGACTGATTGTATAACTTTAATATTTGAAAAATTTTATCCAGAAGTGAACAACTTAATACAATACAGATTTGTACAAAAAAGATGGACTGTTAAAAACTTTTGATCATACAGACAAAAATATGATTAAGCAAAGACTTAAAAAGGACAGGACATTTTTGTAAGTACTGATAAATACTGCACAATGCTTTAATTTACTGTGGCAGATATAAAAATCGAGAATTCCTTAACAGATTATATTAAAAAAAAGCAACTACATGAATTTTCTAGCTATTTAAATTATGGAAATAGAACAGTAGTGGTTTTTTATTTTTTTTTTTAGAAAATGAGGTATTATTACACTGTAAACCAAAAACAACATAAATAAATAAAGGCAATGTGTAATTAAGTGATAAATGGTTACAAGTTTCAAATTAATAACAACAGGCAACAATAATTTTCTAGTTACTTATAGACTTTGTCATTTAAAAATTTGGCTTGCTTGTGTACTTATTTAAGTGACAGAGCTATCGATATACAAGCACATCATTAAACATGCAGACCAACCCAACACAATTTTTCCGTCTCTACCAAACAAAAACTCTGTTTACATTTTATTTAAAACACTTAAATCTGATTTCTTATACATGATTCTTTTGTGCTTATTAGTGAGTAGTAACCTACATTAACGGCTTACGTTCTAGTTCAAGCAGTGTAACAGAGAAGCAGTTTTATTTGCATACGGATTAAAAACAGAGCAAACAAAACAAAACCAACATGCCTTTAACTCTCTTGGGCGTTGCCAAGATTTTTAAGAAGAAAAATCCTTTCCATAGTATACCCAGTGGACGAGCAGAGTCACTCCGGCGCAAAGAGAGCAGTAAGCTAAGTAACCCCTGTTCCTCGAGGACGAGGACTGGCTCAGCACTAGGAGAAGGAGCTGGTCCGTTCCTCCGCCCTCAGGAATTCTGCTGGTTGGGTGTAAGGAAGCAGAGCGATAAGAAAACAGCGTAACTAAGAGAAAACTGGGGGACAGTATTATTTGCCTGTGAACCATATGCTGGTACTAAATGCTGGCTTCATTATTATTGCAATTGTGCCTCCAGAGTTTCCTGAAGGAAAGCTATCAGAATATAATAGAGAAGTCTTGATTCGGAAATATTTGTACCATGCCAATAAAACTGCTTCATTTGCTGTAAATAAAAAGAAAACCATTTACAGTCTGACTTAAAATGTGGTTTCTTTTTACATGCT
The DNA here is from genome assembly GCA_028646535.1 of Procyon lotor. Lineage (NCBI taxonomy): Eukaryota > Metazoa > Chordata > Mammalia > Carnivora > Procyonidae > Procyon > Procyon lotor. Next base: position 40,681,932 of record CM053617.1, on the reverse strand, counting down.
ACTTGTTGAGAAACTCCAAAAAGAGTACTTTTGAATTTACTACATTCAGAATCCAGTGAAATATGAACATTTTGGCCAAAATGTTGAACTTTATTTTGACACCAAGTTACATCATTTTGACACAGATGTTATCATTGTGTTCACTTTTGTCAAATATCTTATCCTAGCCTTTCCCCAAAATTAGTGTCTCACTACAACTGGTAATCAAAAAATATTAGAAATAAGCCTTGTACATCAATCGAAGTATATATAAAAACAGATCTTTTCTTTTGTGCTTGTAATTGACTTAATTTATCAACAGTTAGATCTGATTTCCCCTCTATGTCCTGACCCTTAAGAAGAGATGATCATTATACAAATATTACAGAATACTCAAAGTAACTAGTTTACTGCCAATGTGCATGCAGACTAACATCACTTAAAACAAAACCTCGAATCCAATTAGTCTGAAAATAGTTAACACTCTTGTACAATCATCTTTATTGATTTGTAAAAGCTGTATACACATCTAAAACCCTGAATTTACTTTGTAAAAATAAATCTTTTAGCAATAAATGGCACTATCAAAATCCCATTATTCTCAGGCTATTATGTAGTTATTTACATGCTTTTCAGCAACAGTTGAAAAGAATCTTATAGGACCAAAGCCAGTATATCAAAAAAACCCTGTAAACTGCATTTATACTGTTGTTGTTTACCTCTATATGAAAATATGGCTACATGCCTCGCGTGGACGAGGACGGAGCTGTGTGTGTTGCCAGCGTGAGCCAGCGGCACAGCACACAGTCTGCCACAGGGCGCCGCTAGGCTCCGCTCCGCGGGCAGCGCGTTCTTCACTGGGCTTTGCTTTCCCAGTGGAATGCCTGTGCCGAACCACCTATGGAGAATCATAAAGTGCTATAAAAAAGAGGGGCTGGACCCACACCTGTCTCTGCCAACTGGTCTTTTCCTCACTCAAGCAATTTCTGTGTTTTTAGAAAATCATGCCTCCCCCACTGAACATATTTCATATTTGATTTAAAAAAATCAGTATCTTAAAGTTGGTGAGCTTTGTCAAGGTGTTGTGAGACAGAGACATGAAAAGGTTAAAGGCACAATAAGAGGGAAGTGAATGCTACATATAAAATATATTTCAAGTCTCCTAGGTTACTCAAGTCCAAAACCTTCTGAATTTGAAATTCCAATGATCAATTTCTGCTTTAGGTCCTTTTTGCTCTTGTAGGGGGGAAGGCAGAGTTGATTGAAGCAGGTATGGGCCACAGGCAACCTAGGGAAAAAAAATTTTTTTAGAGGTACTAAGTCTCAAAACACGTACAGGTTAAGCGCTAAGCTACTGTCAGACATGGCCAATTCAAACCCAGCTCCCTACGCCAAGGGACGACTCATTAATTCCTTCACTGAGGATACTTACAGAGCTCCTACTATTTATCGGCACCGTTGTTCTAGACACGGGGGCTGGGTTACAGACCAAATGGTCATTGTCCCTGGGCTCTTGCGAAACTTGCATCCTAGAGGCATTACTGTGGAGGCAGATCTGAATTTGATGCCGGCTCCCTGACTTACTGGCCGTGGGATCTTGTCCGAGTGGCTTCATGACTCCACACCTCAGTGTCCTTGTTACCGCGACAGGGTAAACTACCCAAGTGGGTTGTTTAAAAGATTTAAAGAGCTATGTGCATAAAACAGCCGGCAGAATAGTGGATAATACAACTGTTATTATTATTTCAGTCTTGACTGTCCAAAAATAATATAAAGGACATTCCTGGATACCTGATGCCCATGCTTTCAGTGCCGCCGCCCTCAGGCAAATGCGGTATCGATCCTCCGAATCTTTTGGACCAGCCCTGGTCCTGGCCCTGATGACACTGTTCATCTTCACTCTAGACTTGCTAACCTTTTCCGAGGCCCTTCCTTCAGACTTTAGGAACTTCACAGCATCAGAACGGCCATCAGAGAAGTCAGTGGAAAAAAACAAAACAAAACCAGGGAATGTGCCAGAGAAAAGAACATTTTCAAAAGAAAAAAGAAGTTTGTAGGATGAAAAGACTTAAAATTGTCATAATCAGTTTGCATTTATTGAGTGTTTGGTCTATGACCAGCATTGTGTGAAGTGCTTTTTATATGCAGTGTCTCATTTAAGCCTCAAAGCAACCTAAAAAGTGGTTTTTGTTATCCTCATTTTACTGATGAGGGAAACTAAACATGGGAACATACAGAGTAGGTAATCTGTTCGACACTATAGAGCTGGTAAAGTTGTAGACCCACTAATCAAACCCAGATCAGTCTGACCTCACACCAATACTGTTACCATGTAAAAATTTAACATTCTTATTTAACAAAAATCTAGTGGATCTACAATGGTGATGTACACATCTTTGATGGACAACTATATTTAATCTATGTGAATGTCCTACTGCAAATCCTAGAGTTGTGGAAGATTCATGTGCCTAAATCATGGGTGGTTACAAAATAATCCCTGAAATAACAATAAGAAAAGGTTAGGTGTAATATCACTTTTATGTTAAATTACTCACATCTATCTATCTGTCTATCTATCTATCTATCTATCTATCTATCTATCTATCTATCTATAAGGTAGGCTCCATGTTGGTTGTGGAGCCCAATGTGGAGCTTAAACTCATGACACTAAGATCAAGACCTGAGCCAAAATCAAGAGTTGGGTGTTTAACCGACTGAGCCACTCAGGCAACCGCCCCCCAGGTTACTTTTCTTAAATTCAAAATATTTTTGTTAGTCAATATTCTGAAAAATTAATTTCTGTTAAGTAAATAAATCTATAACCTTAAAATTTTTTAAAAATATTTTATTTATTTATTTGAGAGAGAGAGAGTGTGACGGAGAGAACAGAAGCAGAAGGAGCAGCAGAGGCAGAGGGAGAAGCAGGCTCCCTGCTAAGCTGAGAGCCCAATGCAGGCTCCATCCCAGGATGCTGGGATCATGACCTGAGCTGAAGGCAGTTGCCTAACTGACTGAGCCACCCAGAAAAGCTTCTTTTGAATTTTTTTTCCAATGGTCTTTAATTGTAAATCTTATTTAGACATTTCTTAATTATATATATATACACACATGTATATAATAAATATTTGTTTTGTATTTTAATATAATGTTGATGTTGACTAAAATATTCATTCAAGAAACATTAATTGTGCAGCTAATATGTGTGTGGCTATTTGAAGAATACAAAGGTGTATTAAGCATGGCCTCTGCCTTGAGGGGTTAAATGACTAAGATAAAGGCGCAAGATGCTAAGTGACATAGGATTTCTATAAACTGTTTGAGGAGTGCATTAAAGTAGATGATTGATATGAAACTGGGTCTTTAAGGAGGGGTAGAACTTTCTTGGGTAGGGAGACCCCAAGGGAATGTCACGTATTAAGAGAACCACTTAAAAGTATGAAAAAAGGAAAGGACAAAATGTGTCTAAGGAATAGCAAAATAGCCTGCTGACTAAAGCTTGGGGTAAGAAAGGAAAACTGCTGTGTAATCGTGGGGAGAAGACTGTAGAGCTTTATCGGACAGGCTCTAGAGTCTAGAGCCTCTACCGAAGGAGACCAGTAAAGCTATTACGGCCACAGGAAATACCATGAACAAAGCAGTGTTAAGGAAAATGAATTTAATAAGACAAAATAATTAAAAAAGGAAGAATCTGAGCAAGTAGACCAGGAAGAAGTCTATTTCAATAAGCTAGGAATGAGGCCAAAAACAACTAAAGCCAGCTAGGTCCTAAAAGAGACTACAAAGCAGTTGACTTAGCAAAGTAAAAAGTTGATAGAAAGGAATTACTAGTATTGGTAAGTCTTAAAAATGAACAGAGAACTTTAATGCATACACTCTCTCATTTCTAGGTTATATTTACTCCCAAGATTTTTTTGCTACAAAAATGACTTCTGATAGAAAGAATCCTCTAATTCCAAACATATTATTATTAGCAAAACTTGCAGGTTAAAAATAAAATTACAATCTGGAAATTTACCAGTTAGTGGAAGTTTCATTCTTTGAGATTTTAAAGTTCAAGTCAGCCATTCCTCCTACAGGTACTCTGTCACTTCCTGTAGTAAAATGTAGCAACTTCTTTTGAAGATCAAGAGGAAATCCAAGCACAACATCCCAAAAATATCTAGAGAACACCAAAGGAAATTTATATAAAATGTCTTGTCAAAAATTCTCCAGATCAGAATAAAGTAACATAAAGTAAGCTCTAAGGAAAAAACTTCCCCTTAAACATGCATAATAGCCCTTCATGTGAAGTTAAGGAATGACAAGCTTCTATATATGAATAAGATTTTTGACTAATATTATTATGAAAGTAACCTATTATTTAAGTAGGCTCCGTGCCCAGCATGGAGCTCAATGCAAGGCTTGAGCCCACGACCCTGAGATCAAGACCTGAACTGAGATCAAGAGTCAGAGGCTTAACCAACTGAGCCACCTAGGCACCCCAAAAGTAACATCTTTATAGAATTATAAAAAGTAGTCCAACAGTAGATAGTACAAAAGCCATTTTTCTCCTATATAATTTACAAGTTTTTTTTTCAGCACAGTGCTACTAAAATGTTATTTACAAGTAAAAAAATGCTATTTACAAATAAATACACTTACAAAAAAAAAACAAAACCTGTGGCATCCCTGAAATTCTAGAACCAAAGTCATTTTTTAAAAAAGTAAAATCTTGGGGCACCCGGGTGGCTAAGTAGGGGTTAAGTATCTGACTCTTGATTTCAGTTCAGGTCATGATCTCAGGTCATGAGATCGAGCCCCATGTTGGGCTCTACGCTGGGTGTGGAGCCTGCTTAAGATTCTCTTTCCCTCTCTCTGCCCCTGCCCCACCGCAGCTCACGTGATGGCTCTCTAAAAATAGATTTAAAAAAAAAAAATCTCTATACTTTTTGTAGAAACTTATTTATATCACTTTCTCCCAAGGGGATTGCTAAGTGGGTTCATATTTAATATTTTCACATTACTTTCTAAAGATGAAATAAGGCAGGGTGGGACTCTACAATATTTCAGCTAACTTATACAAACAAGCCTCACTCTCTTTCACTCCCCCTCCAGCAACCTCACTCTGAGCAGCAGGATGCGCTAACCTTATCGTTAGGTCTGTTTTCGCGTAGCCGTCGTACTGAGTGCTTCTCTGCAGAGCGTGCATGTCCAGTTCGGGGCTTCCACAGACCAGAATTTCAACCTCTTCTGGGCGAAGCAGCTGCCAATAATTATTTTCCAAAAATGATAATAAAAAGTGATGATGAAAAAAGTGAAACTGGAACTGTCTTCATTGAATCGAATTACATGACTTCTTTATAGTAAATCAAGCCATTTTTATTTAAAAATCTCCATTTTTAGTTTTCTACTGAGGTTAAGATATTTTTGCTTCTGAAAGTTTATAAACCTTGTCAAACTATTGGGTTCTCCCTTTTGCAAACAGTAATTAGCAGTTTGCCAGAAAAACAAGCAGATGACTAAGCATGAATTCAAACGACAACCCTTCCCGGCCCCCACTCCCCCAATCCTGCTTGAAACTCTTAGCTATTCCAGCCTCCTTCCAGCACCCTACACGCGTCCCAGGTGCCCTGCAGAGCCTGGGTACTTGGTTATAGTCGGCCTGGTGTAGTTCACTGGGTTTTTCACCTCTGTAAGTTGTCTCTCGCCGAAAGAGATTAAAACTTAAAAACAGAGACCACACTGTGCCATTTAATTCTTATTTTCCCTCCCTCCAGGCCCACAACTAGCAGTGCATGCCAGACAAAACCCAGTTAGAGCTCAATAAAGCGCTCCTTTTTCAGCAGTGCTTTTAAAAACAAATATGGAACAGAGGTTACCTTAAAACCAGCTCTCTCCTATAATAATATCTCAAATGGAAGACCTTACTCCAAACATTCATATTAAAACTGAGGGGAGATACTGGGGCGGAGACCAGGGCTTCCTTAGAAGACTCTTCCCGACTTTTATCTGGCTTGGTGTTCTGAATGGCAGCTGACCCCCTTCACACGGCTAAGGCAGGTCAAACCAACCAGAGTTCATCATGACTGCGGACAAACTACTTCCTATGGGCGAAAAGTAACTCAGAGTTGCAGCAGGAAGCAGTCATAAATATGTTCCTTAGTCACAAGTTGTGGCTTCGGCTTGCCAGCTTACATGTTAACTCCATTTTCTGTGCTTTGTCCCTTGAGCCTATGGGGAACTCTTCATCTAATCTTAAGGAAATTCTTAAAGTCCCAAAAGACATAGTATAAGACTGAGCCCAAGGAAAGAAAAAGGGAGTTGACTGGTTTTTTTTCTCCCATTCGAGAATTAAGGCTGAAGGAGAAAACTATTTTTATTTCTATTTCTACCTTTAAAAAGTAAAAAATATTTTCTATTTTAGAAGCTTATCTATTTAAGGACTCATGTGTCTATATTAGAGTATCACAAAATCTAACACAAAGCATAATTTAGTTTTAAACTCACCATCAGGGCATTTGAAGCACACACACTATGAAATCCGTAATAAAATGCAGCAAACTGCTTATAGATGGATTTGTTGAGAAGAAAGTCAATATAAAGCTGCACATATTCTGGAAAGCAATTTTATATCCGTTAGATAGTAAAAGTAAATGGTAAACATCCATGCATTTCAATTAAGAAATGCTATCTACTTACCTTTCCTATTTTGATTGGTAACTGGAATTTTATCACCACCTGGCTTTAAATTATAGGATTTAATTATTCCAAATTCTTCTTGAAAAACCTGTTTGGAGATTCCAACACGAGATATTTACTGGTATGGTTAATATAATAACAGGCTTCAATGAACAGGTTTGTATAAATTTAAGAACAGGTTCCCCCACTCCCCACCTCTTCAATCTACAAACTATGGGGCCTTAACCCTCTCTGCTGAATACCTTCCTGCTGTTCATCAACTTGTGTGGCCGTTTAGATAATACGCAGGTCTTTGGAGCTCTGTGGATTACTCTGACTTCCATCTCCCAATTACTGTTACGGGAGAGGAAGTGAGACCATTTTCTGATCCACTAGTTTCTGCTCCTAACTTCTTATACTGAAGATACAGGAGAGGCTTATTTTTAGAAGCTGAAAAGCTTAGAGGAAGTAGCTGAGTCAAGGACAAGTGCCAGGTGCCTAGCAGAGTACCTGCACCCTGGGGAGTTTCTTCTAGCACTTTCCTTGACTGGTCATCTATATGTGTCTGCTGTACTATCTCTGCTTTATCATTACGTTAAGACCCTTTATGATAAGGGATGGTGTGTGTTGATTAATTCTTGTTCATCTTTTCTAATGATAGGTGTTGAATAACAAATGGCATTTTTTCCCATAGGAAATACCTGGTTAACAGAAAGCTATTTGTCCTGAACAGTACCTGGAATGTTGAGTAGAAATCCTCTTCAACATTGCCTTCATAGGATAGGAGTTCACTTAACCCATGGGCCAACTCCTGTAAAAAGAAATCTGTTACCTGTGTTTTTAATCAAATAATACTACCTAAGATACAGTAGATACACTCTTTCAGATTTTGAACTAAAGATAATATTTGGGATATATTTTTTCAGGGCACAAAATGTTTGTTAATGATTTCACCACGTGGAAGGCTTGGAAAAACTCATTGGGAAAAGCCATGGAGGAGGAAAACATCCAGTTCAAATGACAGAGGCATAACTCTGGGATCTATTATTACGCACTGAGAGAAGAGCACAGTCTCCATCATAATTCACTGCTATCGGCAACATTATTATTTATGAATTTGTAGTATTTTTCAATGTATATTCTTTAAAAATCTGTTGGCTTAGGATTCATATTTTAAGTATAAAAATACACAGTTCATACATGTTAAGTGGTTTTTACATTTCAGTTACAGTGTTCTCTCCCCCCAAAAAGTTGGGAACAGTGTAAGAAGTATTTTCCTATAACTCATGTTGTCCATGAACAAAGATTTACAAACAGAAAAATTGACCCAGGGCGCCTGGGTGGCTCAGTCGTTAAGCGTCTGCCTTCGGCTCAGGTCATGATCCCAGGGTCCCGGGATCGAGCCCCACGTTGGGCTTCCTGCTTGGCAGGAAGCCTGCTTCTCCCTCTCTGATTCCCCCTGCTTGTGTTCCCTCTCTCGCTGTGTCTCTCTGTCAAATAAATTAAAAAAAAAAAAAATCTTAAAAAAAAAAAAGAAAAAAAATTGACCCAATATTTAAAAATATTTTCCAGGTTTTATGAAAAAAATTAAAGTTTTAATTTATTTTAAATTATCAGAGGAAAAGGTAAACAGCATAGAATGTTACATACTTATATACTTACTTAAATACATAATACATTTTTTGTTCTGTTAAAACCAGAAATTTTTATACAAATCTAGGCTGGCATAGATATGGTATGACTGTCATCATCTACTTCAATTATTAATAAAAATCATGAATGCTGAAAATTCTAATTGGGAGTTTGCAATTTTTAAGAATGCCACAGACTACCAGGTAAACCCAGGGGAAAGGACTTATCATCATCTTTCAGAGATGAAATTTTTAATGACAAAATACAAAGTCAATAAGTTATGAAGTTATATATTCAGATGTTTTCTTTGGGACCATAGGCCCTTTATTTCCAGACTTTGTATTTTCAAACCGCTATTTTTGTTAAGATTTTTTTTTTTTGTTTACCTATACTGTCAATCTTAGACTCTTAACCGTAATATGCTAGTTCTAAAATACTATTAATTACCCGTATAAACTTTTCATGATTTTGTAAACCTGTAATTATAGACAGTGTGTAAATATACTGAATACTGTTTTTACACAGCATTTGAGTACCCTGCCTGGTCTTATTTAATACAACACATTTGGGAGTGACTTAAGCAGAAGAGATATATCATAGATGCTGCTTCAAGGATATGTTCAAGTCTCCACTGTTTTCATCTAAAACCCTCAAGTGTAATTTTCACAAAGCTATGGTTGGGAAGATTTCTTATTGTTTTTATTGTTGTTGTTGTTAAAGATTTTATTTATTTGACAGAGAGAAACACAGTGAGAGAGGGAACACAAGCAGAGGGAATGGTAGCGGGGGAAGCAGGCTTCCTGCCGAGCAGGGATCCCGATGTGGGACTCGATCCCAGGACGCTGGGATCATGACCTGAGCTGAAGGCAGAGGCTTCAACCCACTGAGCCACCCAGGTGCCCCAAGATTTCTTATTGTTGTGGCAGGACAATCCCAGTGGTTTGTCTAACGAAACAGTGGAATATTACTGCATTTATTACTGCATTTATTAGCACTACACTCTAGGAATCTTGATTCATTATTAAAGGGACAACATAAGAATATGAAATTAGCACAGTGAAATCTTCAGCTCCTAATATAAAACAGTATTTCAGTGTAGTCATTTATAATATATCCATTATTAACTAAAAAAATCTGGCTCTAAATGAGCCAAATTTGAATAGTTTTAATCATAAAATTAGGCAATTTATTGGCAAAAACCAGTAATAAAATTAGAAAATTGGTAAAATTTGACAGAAATTTAATATGTGCAATTAAAAAATTACAAAAATCTAAAATGAGATGGTAACTCAGAGATTAGTGCATTCCTAACATATTACAGGTAAGAAAATTAAGTGACTAATCCAGAGTCATAGCTAGTGTGTTATAGATAGATATAAGACTATAGAGTGGAGAACTTTGTTGTTGTTGTTGTTTGATTGTATTTTTTTATTTGAGATAGAGAGAGAGAGAGCATGAGCCAGGGGACAGTGGGAAAGGGAGAAGCAGTCTCTCCACTGAGCAAGGAGCCCGACTGCAAGGTGATCCCAGGATCCTGGGATTGTGACCCGACCGATGCTTAACAGACTTGAGCCACTCAGGTGCCCCGAACTTTCAGTTTTTTAATCGGAGCCTGCACTATTAACTTGTGCACTTTCATATCATACTATTTTTTTTAACTATTAAGTCATTTTTGTTTGTTTTTGAGAACGTACATGCTCCAGTGTGGGGGGTGCAGGAGGGAGGAGTGGAGACAGGGAGAGAGAGAATCTTAAGCTGGTTCCACAACCATTGCACAGCCCCACTTGGGGCTCGATCTCATGACTCTGAGATCATGACCTGAGCCAAAATCAAGGGCAGGATGCCCAACTGACTGAGCCGCCCAGGCACTCCGTTATTAAGTCTTATAAAAATGGATTTATGCCCTTAACTGAAAATATCCTAAACCAACTTTAAAAAATGTGTCTGGTATCAGCCCCCTGGGGAGTATGAAGAAGAGTTTTCTAACCAAACATGTTCTGTAGAGATTTCTCAACTTCCATAGGAAGGCACCAACCCTATACCAAACTCACTGGATCATTAAAACACAGGGATATTTAGATAGGAAGGAATACTTAACAGCAGAGATTCTCCACATCTAGGCTGTTTGCTAAAGATATTACCGAGAATATTCTGCTGACCAACAGTTATCAAAACTCAGTTGTAAAAAATGTTATTTTAGGGAATTGTCAGAAGGATATGTATAGTGTCCACTCCTCTACTAAATTTTAATCTTTGATTATATTCGATGATGAGAAATCTAATTTTTGAAGGGAAAAATGTTATACAGTACCATGAAATTCATTTGTTGCATTTATTTTAGAGATGTTTTTGCAGATAGTTACTGATATTGCACAGTATCATCTTAATAAGAATCCACAGATGTAATCAAGTATGAAGGGCTTTATTATTTCATTTAACTGCCCTGTATGTAAGTTTTGCTATCCCATTGATCACATAAGGAAACTAAAGCTCAGAAAGGCTAAACAACTCAGCCAAGTTCACAGAGCTAGTAGGTGGCAGAGCCTGGATTCTAATCTGTTTCTCTCTCCTTCAAAGTCTGATCTGCTATGTTGTAAGAGCTTAGGAGGGCAGCAAAGTGGGTTTTATCTCTCTATGAGGAAGGAGAGAGCTACATGTAAAAGGAGATGGGTTACACAGGTAGAGAGTAACTATATTTTAAAATAAGAATAGCATTAGAAGGAGAAAGACTTCAGGTGGAAGAGAGAGGATTTAGCATTAAAGGAATAAGATGCTAATGACTTCATACTTACAGGCATAATTTGACACAAGTCGTCAGTGGTCACACTGCAGATGCCTACTGGTATATTTTGATCACTAGGAATGATGGGAGGGCTCAATAACTTCTTGTAACAGCAGGGGGGGAAACGAATATCCAGGGTAATGCTGTTGTAAACAGCTAGTCCCATAAGCTATGCATACTGAATGTTAAGCATTAACATAAAATTCATGACAACAAATGAGTATTGAATTATGCATCAGTCTATTTCTTGCATACTTTTTTCAGATCTAACACTGACTTTATTTAATCCCACATACTTCCTTTTATTTTCCCTTTATTTTACATAATATAATTCCTTGATTACCAAAAGTCATGTGAAAAGGGCGGGGGTTGGTTGAGAGTATTTGATGATTTCTCCAGAAAAATTTATCTAAGATCACGACAGCAATTTCAGACATTTCATAAATTATTTGACATACAAGAAAACATTTTCTAAATTTATTCTAAATTTAAATGATGTTGGTGATTTTATAAATAGTAGCAATTTATTCAGAACTCAATGGAGAACACACTACTAATTCTGGTGATCATTTTAACTATTCTAAAACTAAATACAGACTATATAAAGACAGCTGAACTGAATCAACAAATGGACATGGATACACACACACACACACACACACACACACACACACGTTACATACATGCTATTGATAGGCTAACAAGACAATTACTCTCCTATGGAGATACTTGAAAGGCCTTTATTACCTGGACTGTACATGAAATGTTGAGGTTAAAAGCTACAGATGTTTTATATATATATATATACCCTGCTCAATTATATTTTATTTATTTATTACTTTTATGGCAGAATGTGACTCATCCATTTGCTGAAAGAGGGGTTTTAAATGTCATATTTCAGCTGTGAAATAAAGATTATTATATCAAGTTATTAAGAAAGTCATTAATTTTATAGGCTCAAAAGGAAATCTAAACATATGGGCTGGATAAATTACTGAAAATTATTTTTAAAAATTGGAAGACAACTAGTATTTCAATTTGCCAATACAGAATGAAACTTAATAGTAATTTAAGGAATAGATATATTATTTTATAGGTAAATCAACAGAGACTGATCAGTGTATTCAAGGGAGAGACACTGAAAAGGAGATCTAATATGCTTCCATACTTGTGATAATAGCAAGAATGACAGTGACCATAATACTATGATGGTTACCATTTATCATCCTCTGCCACAGTGACAAGTTCTAAGCATTTTTCATTAAAAATTAAAAAAAAAAATTATAACCCTAAAGGCAGGTTTTTAGCAGATGAGGAAGCAGGCCCATAAGATTTGCCACAGGGCAGTTACATATGCAGACTACGAGGTTTCATTTCACACTAAGCCAGCCCATGCTGGTTGAAGCAAGGACGAGACAGGGATGGGGGAATTCTGCTGGACCACTGAGGCATCAGGTGGTACAAACACAGTAGATTTGGAAAACCCTCTTTCAGTGCCCCTTTTGGTAAAAGCAATTCTAGTTTTGAAAAATTGTTATATTATGGCTCTTAATGCAATCTTTAAAACATTTTATAATTATTATTACAGGTTTCACTAGAACATTTCTTGTAAACTCCAAAGCCTTACTATATAGTTAAAACTGAAGTATTAGGAACGCAACGCTAGCAGAACCATTAGAACAACAAATCTTTGGTCCTGAAACTTAAAGTGAAAATATATACAGAACTAACTATATTTTCTCAGTACAGAATGTGTGTTCTCAATTTTTACTTCTCACCTTTGATAGGTCTATCACCTACTTACATGATCATAATCCATTACCATGTCCAATTTTTCCTATGTATTCTCATGATTTTTAGACATCAATCTTACTTTTTATAGTTTTTTGTGAGTGTGCATGTGAGATAAATACACATAATAATGAAATTGTAGTGGTTATAATCATTTAATTTTAGATTTAATTAATTAACTTGAAATATGCAGCATATGTATATATGTTTAATGTGCTTGGTCTTTCAGGTAATGATGGAATAGGAACTAATGCCTACCGCAAAGGAGGCCAATTAGTAAACTTATGATTTTACGGATAACATCATTCTAAAAATATGATTTAAGCTAAGTAAGATTTAATACTGCATTATAAATAATAGAAAGTCAAAATATCATCCAATTCTAAGCTGTGATAAGAATGTAAAGTATGACCTATATCAGGAATTCAAATAGCTCGTGGTGTAGAGAGAAATATTGGTGACTCAGGCCTTCTCTGAAACTGAAACATTCAACCAATTCCTGTAGATAACACTATAAAAACAGACGTTTAAGAATTGATGAGTACTCCATATTGTGGAACTTGGTGCTTTGGACCTCTGGACATGACGACATATATACAGTTTCAAATTAGGTTTACCATCCTAATGTGTCGTTTTCTCCCTGTAACTTTTCTTCCACCCACTTTGTCAATTTTAATACACATTCCTTGGGATTTATTCCAACAAATGCAACTGAACATTCCAAGCCCTCTCTAAGATCACTCCTGATTCCTTTGCTGCAGGTGTCCTCTGTAAGTCCCAGGGTGCCTACTTGTTTCAATCAAGGGGCCTGCACACTCCTCTCTACTAAGCCCAGGACAGTGTAGCCTGGTTTCTAGCCATTCTCCCAGTCTGTGTCCTACTGTCTCCAGCCCTGTGCTAATCAGATAGAATGGTTCCATTTTTAAACTCTACCTTGTCTGGGAAGACTACACTGACTTTTTTCCTTCTCGGAACTCCTTAGTACTTCATGTCAAAGAGTCATGAGTCTCTGAGAACTGAGGACCTTGAATTGGTGGTCATCTGCCCAGCTAGATGGTAAACTTCTTAAAGCTGGATATTTCCCCCTCCTTTAACAACGTAGGTATCTCCTGTGTTTGCTCACTTATTTACTATTCCCTCCTTTCTTCCACAATTATATTTCTTAGAATTCAAAAAGTTAATGTGGCAAGTATCGTTTCCAATATCCTACCCAATGCAGGAATGTACTTTCCACTACAACCTGATAGGAATCAGAGGATGGTACAGAGATTTATATAATTTAAATAACACTATAGAATAATGCCATATACTTTAAATATTCCCATCCCATTCAGTTTTTAATTTTTATGGAAGTTTCCAGATTTAAGGGCATTTTAAAGACCTAGATTTAATTTCCACAATTTCAATTTATTAAACTAAGCAAAATAAGCACAAAGTAAAAGAACAGAAAAATAGTTCATCATGAATGAAGAAGATACTTTAATTTTAAAAATGTCTTAATTTTTTGATTATTCAGATAATATGTGAAATAGGAAATAACTTTTGAGATATTTTCAGAGAAAAACATAAAAAATTCATAATTCCTTTCAATTAATTAAGTCTGGTGACATTATATAGCTGTAACACTGGAAATAATTGAAAATCTATTAGTAAATTTGACAAGATTGTTTAATCTGAATAAAAGGCTTAATGTGAACAGCTTTCCAAAATTCAGATAAAATTTAAAATCTCTAGTGTACTAGCACCTCCTAGTGGAACGTTTAAAGGATACAATTCCAACCAATCGGAATTCAGAATAGTTATCACATTTAAAACTGCTAAACCAATGGCAGTGTGAATCCTTGTGATATGTAAACATGCCTGAAAAAAAGAAACATAATTTCATTAACATGACAGATTAAAAAAATCAAAGTACTAAAAATGTACATAATAGCTCATCTATTAGAAATAAGACATTTTAGTTATAGTTCCGTTACAAATCATCTTTCATGTTAAAATATATAAAATATGTGCAGAATGATGTGTAAGAGCATTTTACTATTTATTGGCATCTTGAATCAATGGTATAAATGGGTTAAAAAGAGAAAACAATCGGTTGATTTTCTTTTATAAAACTGATAGTTTTATAAGTTATGATCAAAATTAATTTTGACGATTATCTGGAGATTTTAATTTATCCATGGCAACTCTATTTTCCATTGCCAGAAATATATACAATATATATAAATATATACAATGTATACATATATACAAAATAAGAGTAAGAAAAATACTTAGAACTCTCTTTGAAGAAAAATCTTTTATAGAAACTACAAAAATCTTTTATAGACACTAAGGATTATATAGGAGTTTTCTCTAAATAAGATAAAATTTAAATTTAAATTTTAAAATTTAATTTAAATTTCAAAGCTTACTTTTGTATTAAAAGTAATAATTAATTAATGAGTTCTTAACAAAATGGCTCAAAATCTAATGAAAGAGGCTTCAAATATTAGTGTAGAGAAAGATACAGTCTTGTTTCTCAATTCTTCATGTTCAATGACATTTCAATGACAATTTTTCATGCATTTGGTTTATTCAGGAAAGATGGAGATGCTGTCTTAAAAATAGATACTTTCAGTCTTTATTGTGTAGGATTCCTACACAATAATCAGTAAGTATATAAAAGTAAGATAATCAACATTTCAATCATCAGTTTGCTCACTTTAAAAAATGTAAATAACAATCCTTAAATTATTCAACTTTTATGGTTGACAAAAAAAAAATCTATAAACTCATAGGGTAGGTTAGGAATTAGAGTGCCTACTTAATCTAACAATTATGAAGAAATACTGTTCATGAAAATTGAATACTCACCATAATCTGGATGAAAAATTTGGCGAATTAGAAGAAGGAACCATTCTTTAGTCAAGCCACCCATGTCCAAACCAGCTTCTCCTACAAATGTAACTTTCAGCTTCTTTTTTAAGTCTGCTCTTTTCCGGGTTAACTATTTGAAAAAATTATATGGTAGAGACGAACAAAGGGCAGTAAAAAGGAAATTAACTTTTTCGATTCTAGGAAATGCATTAGGCAATCTTTATTTTTATTTACAATGTCACAAAACACACTCCATCCATTCATCTAATAATTTGTCAGTTACTATGTGAATTAAGCATTATTATGTTTGTTGTAGAGTTCAAGAGAGAATTAGAGGTGCCCAAAGTTACTGTCTCCTGGTAACATGTTGCCTCCAAGATTTTAATTTAGAAGGTTATATCATAAAATGTTTAATTTCCTTATCTTAAATTTTCCTTCCTGATTTTCAATCAAAGTAAATTTGGGCCGGAGTACACTCAATATCCTCTGGAGGTGGGACCCCTAATTTTAAAGATGAGTAATCTCAGGCCTCGAGAAGTTCAAATGACTCGTTATATACCCAACAAGGAACAAATATAGGTCCAGAATCTAAGTTACATATTCAGAAACACAAAAATGCTCACTTGAGTGTTCTATATAAAATCCTTTTCTGAGGAGTTAACAACAAACCATTAATAAACATATAAATAATGAACATAAGGCTTAATTGTGAATACACAGCTGATTTTAACAATGGTACCAGAGTATAAGGAAGTACACTTATTGGCATACAAAAATGAAAAACAGATTACTAAGACTTTAGTAATACACCATATTGTAGAATTTATTTAAAGGTTTAATCAATCAGTACCATCTTGGAATAAATGATCTATACCTCATCAAGCGAATCACTAACCAGATGTGTCCGTCTTACTTTCATATTTAGAAATAACATGTTCATATCAGGTCTCTGTCTTCGAGATACTTTATCCACCAGACTTTGCTATTTAAAAAAAGAAAGCAAACATTATTACTTTTACCTATATTTATATATACTTTTCCTTTTATTTAATTTCAATTAAAACATTTAAGCACTATAGTAAAAATCACTTATATCCTTCTCTATGCCATCTCTCATATAAATATTTTCATAAACTCAGTTGTACAAATTATTATTATATACCTATTATACGTATTTTTTCATTTTGAAGCAATGGTAACCAAAGGGTGTCCAAAATGGAGGACCAAAAATAATTCACCTTCTATAGTAAAGAAAGTTGCATTACAGTTTCCATATGACTCATCTCTCAAATAGCAAGGCTTTTTGTTTAATAAATATAAACATAAAGTGGGAACACTTGAAATGAGGTATATAACACTGATGGCAAACCTGGCTTAAGCTTTTTAGATATTGCATTTACTGGAAAAGCACAGTCTACTTTTAGAAAGTAATTTGTCAACATTTAGAAACATTAACAATGTTCATACCCTTTGTCCCAATAATTCCACTTCTGGGAATTCTAAACACAAAAAATATACAGTGAGATGTTCATCACAGCACTAGCTATAAAAGTAAAACTTTAGAAATATTTAATAAACGTATCTATCTAATGGAATATAATACAACTATTAAAATGGATGATTATAATTATGTAAATAACATGGAAAATATTTAAGAAAGGTACAAGTGAAAAAAGCAGGGAACAAAAGTATGTATACAAAATTGTTTCAACTCTATTGCCTTTTAAAGATAATATAGAGAAGAAATATCAAAAGAAAATTTACTAAAATATTAACAGTTTGGGTATGTTATGTTTGGGTAATGGAAATGTCTGGGTAATGGAAATGTGGCTAATTTTAAAAATCTATGGTTTTTCGAAATGTAAGTAATGAGTATGTAAAAAGCATATTAAAACACATATTACAAATATATAAGAAGTCTACATGCTTATACAATTTATTCCAATTTATATAATTTAATTTAACAATAATTTTTATCAAACTACTTCATCTTCTTTGGTAGTAAAAAAAAATATTGTAGACTAGAGATGACATTTCAGACATTTTAAATAATGCAGCAAAGTGCTTTACTAGATAAAATTTTAATATTACAAATCTGCATGAGGCTATGTCCATGATTTTGTAGATTACTACAATAAAACACTCTAATTCAGCGCACTTCATTTCTCTAATTTCCAGTTGTAGAGGCTTTTAATAGTGTTGCATTTTTCTTTTTTTGGTTTTTTTTCTTCTTCTCTGGGTCCTCCCTCTGATGCTCCAACTGGTCTATATTCCTGGGACAGTATCCTATGTCACGGATGTACCGTTCTACCCTTTCCTACATTGTATTCATAGTCTAGCTCCTGGAAAGCCACCACACTGGAAATATCCAGCAAACAAATTTATACTAAGATGTTAATGTTAGACGAGGCTTAGTGGCTACTCCTCCCATTAGGAATATTCAATAGAAAATGCTTCAAATGAAAGAAGTAATCCCTAAAAGAGAGAATTTAGATCCAGTCTGAGGAGGAAGTTATTTTTAGGTTGGGGAATCTCTAGCAACTTCAGATACCATATAAGCTCTTGTTTACATTAACTACCTGTAAGGCTGTCTGTCCTTGTGTCAAAATTATCACCAGCCATTAATTCCAAGTGGTGTGGCAGTTTACAAGTTAAAATATTAGGCAACACCCATAAGAACAGATAATGGCACTTCACTCTTCAATCTCTACTCATTTGTGTCCATGCTCTGTGAAGGACGGCCTGTGACAGAGTCTACAGCTGTCACTCTCCATTTAGTTAGAAGAAAATTTCATTAAAGAAGATATTTGCGGTTTTAAGTGTAAGTGACATGGCAAAAAACCGCTCAGAGGAACTGAGACAAACTTCTAGCTCTTCAGTTTTTGTTTTTGTTTTTTTTTTTTACAAATATAAAAAATTATAGCCCAAAGTAAAAAAGTGCTAAAAAGGCACATGAAATTGCACAAATGCAGCTAAGAAAAACTGCCAAAATGCCAATATAGACTAATCTTTGAGCCAGTATCTACCCAAGATTAAGTAATAATTCTGATGCCAAATGTACTTATTTAAATTAACTTTTCAGGGAGGTAGAGTGGTTTTGGAACTCCCTTGGTACACACAGGTAATAACATTTCTTCTAATATTCTCATAGTCAGTGTAAGCTGACTTTGGGATGTCACCAGTCACTCAAATCCTTTGTCCTGCTCTGTGATAGAAAAAAAAATACTCACCTTTAGGGAACTGAATTACTGAAGAATAAATATTTCTTATTTTTTAAAGCATTTTAAAGTATTATAATTTATACTTTAGGAATGTTTTTATATTCTTGGGCAAGAAATGGAAATCATTTCTTTTTACTCTGAGGATCTCTTAAAGACTACTGCCAACCTTCCCTCTTTAAAGTAGTGAGTGTTCCAAAAGCAGATACTCAAAATATACGAGCATTGAAATGTACAGCCTAGCGCTCTAATAAAAGAAAAATGCTCACTCAGTCTGTATCTCTTAGAAAACATACGTAATTTTACTGAGCTATATGGAGACACAAGGGCTGGGGGGTGAGGGGGGATAAAGATGGGCTCAGAGATAAGCTTCATCCTGCTGCATGTTCTGCCTACAGCCAGTCTGACTGCTACCCCAGTTTCTATGAGTCTCCATGCCTTTTGGTTTCCTAGGAATCCATAAAACATGTTTCACTTTTTTGGGACATATTTCTCGGTTTCCGAAAGGTTGTACATCTCCTAATTTTTTGGTTGTTCCTATTTGATTTTCTTAAAACCTAGAACACGCTGCCGTGATCTGAGTGGAATGCTCTTAAGGACACCCCTTGCCCTCACTATAGGCTTCCCCAGTGCTCTGCTGGCTACCGTGGAGCTGGAATATGGTACCCACAGAATGATGCCCAACAGGTTCCCAGTACTTTGGTCTGTGAGAGGTATTTCATCTTCCTGCTCTATTTATAATATAATGAGAACTTGACAAGGGGTATCTCTTTCCTATATCGTGAACAGGTTTAAACACTTTTGGAGGGAGTTATAAAATGAATTTTACTTTTAACATTTCCTGATTATGCTAGAACAATTCACAAGACATTTGATTTATTTATTAAATTATTTACTATATTGATTATAGTCAGCATAAATATGTTTTTGTAGCTGGCTTACCCTTGCGATGCTTATCATCTGTTGTTCTGAGTCTCTTTGAATAATGATTTTTTTTGCAGCTATAGAAATAACGAATGGGTACTGACAGAAGGAAAACCTGCTCAACAAGTGAAAACAGAAAAAGCAAAATGGTGCATTTTTAGCAAAATTATACTAAGGGAATATCTAAGGTACCCCTCCTAACAATATAAAACATCACTTTTGTATTGTGTTTTACCATTTACAAAATGATTATATGTGCATCATTTCTTTTAATCCCCACAGCCTTGTGAAGTCCGTATCATTACTAGATGTGCTGTGTGTTCATTCTCTAGAGGAAGCTACATCTAACATGCGGAAATGTACTAACCACTTATATGGTTCACACAATTCATTTCAGTTTATGAACAGTCGCCTGTAGATCATTACCTGTGAAAATACGGCCGACACCAGACCTGGAGGCAGAAGTGCTCATGAAGGAGGATTAGGACAGAAAGTTCATGTGTAGAAATTACTATAAAAACCCATTATTATATGGCTATTTCTCATGTGCAAGCTTCAGAAATAAGGAAATCTAGCAATAACTACTGTAGTAAAAAGCAAAGTAATAAATTTAAGATCAATAAAAGTATGTTGCTGTTGGCATTGTGTTTAATGGTTAGTAGTATGAAATGGTATGTATTTGTAAAGACAGGACATTATGATCAAAGGTCAAGAAAGTAACTAACTTCCTCCCTTCAGAGCTGATCCTGTGTTACATTAAAAAAGCCACAAACTACCCAGACAGAAGTGCATTTAGGGGGAACTAGTAGGTGACAGTGACACTTCAGGAGCCAGACTCCAGTGAATCCATCAGTTACAGCTGGAATCCATCTAAGTATAGCCAAGCACTGGGTGAGAAGAAGGCATGATGAGGAAAAAGGAAATTGCCCTAGTGCAAACCACAAATAAAACCACTTGCTCCTGAATGCAACCATTAATAAAAGTTGTTCAGCACTAGTGTGTAGTAGTTGAATCACTAAGTGCTAACTAAAAATTTGGAAATGCTTATCTATCTTTCTTTCTATCTATCTATCTATCTATCTATCTATCTATCTATCTATATCTTGGTCTTACTACCTATTTTAAAAGGGTGTGGCTCAACCCTTCCCTCATCATGCACATAATACTATGTGTGTGACACACTCAAATAAACAGATGTGGCTGCTCTTCACCAGATGTGACTTGCCCTCGGGCTCCCGGTCCCCCTCTAAGTCCAGGCTGGCTTCCCCCAAACTGAAAGACTCATAGGGTCAACAGTCCTCTGAAAGTCCTTCTCAATACACCAGAGCTGTGGCACGGTGGTTAGAAGAGCTCTGTATTAAAAGATGTCACTGAAATATGCACAGTAACTCTTAGAAGTTGTTTTGTGGTTTTGTCTACATTACAATTATACTAAAGTCGGAGAAAAAAGTGCCTTTGTAAAATAAATACTTTCTCAAGAAAATATCCATCGGACAGAACAAAGTCCCAGAAACAATTCGTGTTTAGTTCTGAGTGTTCAGATTTGGACCGAGTTATGTCCAGAAGTCCAGTCTATGGTTTTGGCCAATTCTGATAGAAAGAGTCCCTGGCAGATTGAACCCATTTATAAACTAATCTGGGGTTTTGAAATTACTAATAACCCTACCCTATCTCTCCTTTAGAACAGACACACTTTCCAAGAAATCACATGATTTGGGAATAAATTATGTTTGGGTTAGTCATGCAGGTTTAATCCAAACTATGAGTGTGGATATAGGTGCAGTATATTAAAGAATTTGGTCAAGCTTTTTGAAAACCTATTACACCATTGTAATAAATAATTTGTGGTGAAAGTCTTTTGCTGTAACTCCCATTCTTTTTATATTGTGTATAAGGGACAGAATGAAGGAGAAAAGGAGAGAACTGTACTTGTGTATGTGCGCATGCGTATAATCACTGTGTTAGAACAGGAACTGGCAAACTCTGCCCCAAGGGACAAATATGGTCTACCACCTGTGTACCGAAAGTTTTCTGGGACACAGACACATTTGTTTATTTACATATTGTCTAACATTGTTTTGTGTTACAGTGGTATACTAGAGTTCGTATAGTCCAAAGAGCCAAAAACATTTACCATCTAGTACTTTACAGAGAAAGTTTGTGACCCCTGTACTGGATGGTAGCATATAGAAGAACTTGAAGATAAAAGGAACTTGCATACTAAGATAGAACTTATCCCTACTAAAAAAGATGTTGTTAATCAAACCAAAACCAAATTAACATGAACATAAATTCAAAATGTAAGAAAAAGAAAATGCTTTAAGAAATATAATGATGTTTCAAGGGCTGGCTATCTAAACTATAAGTTTATATATTAAGTTATGTGTATACTTAAATTTATTTATACAAACTTAACATCCAGTCATTATTTTGAATAGTATTTCATTTAGGTAAGTAATCAAAATGAGCTTCTGATTATACCTGTGAGAGTTTCCAAAGCTCTGCCAGGTGTGGTATTCTTCCATGAGATCAATGTGATCCAATGTTGAATTATAGAAATCAGTATAAGGAATAAGGGGAGGATGAACCAAACTGTTTGCAGTATCTGTAAAGATAAATTCTAATAATGATCTTTTCTAACGTGCGCATGATTCGTTTTAACAAGAACATTTTAATGTTCACCATTTTAATGTTCACCTTTATCTAGAAATTCCTATTTTAAGCAACTGCAGTGGCAAATTAAAAAAGTAGTTTTAAAATTGTTGTTCAGGGGGTGCCTAGGTGGTTCAGTAGGTTAAGTGTCTGCCTTTGGCTCAGGTCACGATCTCAGAGTCCTGGGATCCAGCCCACAACCTGGGCTCTCTGGATAGCAAGGTGCCTGCTTCTCCCTCTGCCCTTTCCCCTGCTCGTGCTCGTTCTCTCTCCCTCAAATAAATAAAATCTTAAAAAAAATTGTGGCTCAGATGCAGCCAACCATCTTGCTTTTATAAAAATCTTGTGGTGGGAATTAGAAGAGTATAATAAGGGGAGTGCAAAGGTGAGCACCGCCTCACACTACTTTCCCTCTGTGTGTTTCCTCCTAGGAGTTCTCGGGAATCAATCCAAGTTCCTGCTTTCTTAGGAGTCTCTACTTAGTAGGTCACATGCAGCAGATGGCCAGAACACAGAATACTGCCCAAAAAAGTGCATAAAGCTTTTTCATGCTTATACTTTACGTGTGAAATCCATTATCAAAACAGGAGATAAATTACAACTCTTCAAAGGAAGGTTTTAAAATTTAAGAAAGCCTCTACAGTACTTTGAGATCCTTATAGAAATGTCCCTAATATTTAACAAAAGAGAAGATAGAGTAATAAAACCTACTAAGTAAAGCCAACACTTTGGATGCTGAAGGAATCCACCAGGAACACTTTGTTATAGGTGGAAATTCTTCCGGCTTTGCAGGAAACAGTCGCAAGGAAATAAATTGCAGCAATCTCTCTACCAATTGTTTGAACCTCTTCTGGGATAATCTGGTAAAGATTTTGAAATAATTCCAATCAAATCACATTTTCTATTTTGGCAATATGTTAGATATCAAAGTGTATCCTGTATGCATAAAATTTTAGAATATCCCCCCAAATTCTATTTAAGTTGCCAAATATTTGAAAAGATGCAAAATCTGACCTGGAATATTATTACTTAAATAAGAAATAAACATCAAAATTACTGTAACATTAGCACTAATTTTTAAGGCTTTCAATATTCAGTCAATCCTTGTTATTTAGACTCAGTATTTGCAAACTTGCCTACTTGCTAAAATTTAACTGTAGCCCCAAAATCAGTATTAGTGGAACTTTCAGTCATGGTCATTTGTAGACATGCAGAATGGCAAAAAAAGTGAGTTGCCAGATGTGCATATTCCCAGCTGAGGTTGAACAAAGAAACACTCGGCCTTCTTGTTTTAGCTCCCATACTGTAAATGAGTATTCTTTACACAGTTTACTTAGTGTCACGTTTTCCACATTTTGTGCTTTTTGTTAGTAATTCTGGTGTTTTAAAATGGCTCCCACAATGTAGTGCTAAAGTTCTGTCCAGTGCTCTCAAGTACGAGAGGAATAAACTTAGCGTTAGATAAAATTTGTTCAGACATTAGTCGTAGTGCTGTTGGTAGCAAGTTCAACGCTAACAAATCAACAACTTCTATTAAATAAGATATATTTACATACAATGCTTTAAAAATAAGATCATGTATTCATCGGTTGATGGGAATGCTATGACAAGCAGCTCATAGGAGCCTAACCCTGTTACATCCTGTAGGATCAATGATTCAGTATTTGTTAATTCAGTGTTAGCAGTGACTTTATAGAACGTAAATATCATGAATAATGAGAACCGACTGTATTTAAAATTAATTCTGAAAATATTTTGCCTCTAACATTTTATCAATCATGGAGAAAGGTCATTGTTTATATGAGTATAACTCTACGAAAAACCAGACTATATTTTTTATAAATTGACATTGATGGCTAAGCTATATTTTATGATGACATTATTAGGTAAGGAAAGGGCACTATGTAAGTAATGGTGAGACTGATTGACATAAAGATAGGAAATAAAAAGACACAAATTGAAATAGTATCTGAGAAAATCCGGTCACCATCTTTGAGATATATGAAAACCACTGATAGGCAGGTGCTGTGTAATAAGAGGAAGCAGTGGATAGAAACCTCAACAACAGTTTGTACCAGCAAAATGGTCATTTGCTTTAAAAACAGATTTTTAATTACTCTCTCTGTGGTACTAAAGGATATGTTTATAATTAGCTTTGAAGTACTGTTAATTAGAAGATTATTTCTAGAGACCTGAAAACATTTAAATATAGTTTATTATAAAATTACTAATATCAAACTTGAAACTGTACGATTATACAAGTTCTTATTAATATGATAGAATGATTTACTTTTTAAACCAGTGAACTAGGAAATGATGATCAGCTTCCACTAAGGTAGCTATCTGTCGTAGCAAGTGAGCATAGATGACATACGTAGATGTATTATTAAATTGAGGATTCTGAAAAAGATATTAAAGATAATTGTGTTAAAATTTTGTTAACATGTAAAAGGAAAGACACTAAGCTTAATGAGCTAAGTGGCAAATTAGGAAACTAAATTTGAGATTATGAAATACTGGGTGAAAACCTATAAAACAATAATCTATTTGTTTAATTGCTTAATTAACAGAAACTTTGATTTTGGCTGTGGTATGGCAGAAAGAGCAAGGGTTTTGAAATTAAGACAGATCTGGGCCTCAGGGCTGAATCTACCACTTAGGCATGTTCCTTAAACTTTGAGTCTCAATTTCCTCATCTCTAAAATAGGAATGATAATATCTATCTTACTTGTTTTAAGTAGTAAAAAAGAAAATGTATGTACGTCTCCTAGCTCCGTGGCAATCACTATCATCCTGTTAAACAAAAAAACTGTTCTTCTCTGATTAAAGAAAAAAAGAATGCTAGAAAAATGAAGTAAGAGCTGGTTGTGAAACCTCTGCCACTGGGAAATGAATTAGTTGCAGGTCTCACAAAGAGCAAGAAGAGAGCCACATCACAGTGTCTGACAACTTTCAAATGTCAAAGGGACACTGAAGGAGTGCTTGAAGCCTCTAGTTACATCTCTACAACCTAAACTCTTATCACAATGTGCATTTCAGAACTTCACGGAAAAAATGAGTATTATTGAAAAATAAACTGAAATTGTAGCAGCTAAGAGAGCACCATGTATTTTTCAAAACTGACTTACTGGCAAGGGCAAATTCAAAACCAGAGAGTGCCTCCAGCGGACAGCAAGAGCTGAGACGGAGGAGTCAAGGGCAGAGCTTACAGCTGACTCACAGACTCAGTCATAAAATCTGAGCTTCACTTGTTATTTCTCTAGCTTTTACTATCAACATACACTTCCTCTCTTTCTTCTAGTTCTGCTTTTGTCCTTCCTACCTCTTTACTTTCCCTTCTTGTATCTTTCCACTACCTCTTGTCTACTTGCCTTTTTCCCACTTTTACTTTTTTCCTTTCTCCCCTTTTTATTCCTACTGTGCATATTTCCTTTTATTGCACATAATATTTAACTAAACACTTCATCTTACTTAACATAATTTTTTCTTACCTTTAAATGAGATAATAATATACACAAACACCTTTTGTAAATTGTAAAGACTAACACAAAAGCAGTATGCTAGCTACGTAATAACATACTTCTTTCTCAAAAAAGAATACAAACTAAAAATTGCTTTTCATTTGTCTGGACTTATTTTTTTGTATCTACTGATCTGTATCTCTCGAGAGGAAAAAATTCAACACCTTTGCTTTAGCAAACATAAGCAACCAACTTGATTTTTCCATAAGAATTCTAGTGGAAGCATTTATTTAAAATACCTAGAGAAGTTAGAACCTACTAGTTGGGAAATAAAAGAAAGTTCTGGAGCTCATTATAGCTAGTTCTAAGAGGCTGACTGGAGGAAGAAGAGGTGCTTCCATTCTACTTGTTCCTGAATATCACAGCAGAAAGGCAAGAACTACATTAAAATTTAATCACAAAGATAATTTCGCTTCCCATTGCTGATCTGTTATAACTTTAATGCTCTGGTTACACTATAACCTAAAAACTATCAATAATGTTGCACAAAATAATACTTAGTACTTAATATCATTTCCCTTAACACATGCATAGACTGAGATCTGAATTAGACAACTTCAGTTCTCGCTTTCTTACCTGTAAAAGTATAAAATATGCTCTAAGATCATCTTTTGTTCGTGGACTGTAAAAGAAATACGTGTAATTGATTACAGATTAGTATTTAATCTTCCAGTATCTAACAAAAAATGATCAGTACATGTTTTTGTGAGAATTGAGTTGGTAAAAGCCAAAAATGAGACTTAAGTTAATATGTATGATTACTGAGATAGTAACATATTCATAAGATGCTGGGAATATAGGTTCTTCTGTGCTTACTCCTGGCTGGTTCTGAAGACACCAAAAAGATGAATTAAGTGGGGGCGCCTGGGTGGCTCAATCGGTTAAGCATCTGACTCTTGATTTCAGCTCAGGTCACAATCTCAGGGTTGTGAGAGAGAGTTCTGTGTCAGGCTCTGTACTCAGCATGGGGGTCTGTTTGAGATTCTCTCTCTGCCCCTCCCCCCACTTGGGCTCTCACATGATTTCTCTCTCTCAAAGAAATAAAATCCTAAAAGAGAAAGGTAAATTAAGTAGGCTATAATATTTTATGAGGTAAATATCATGACTAACTCAGGAAAGAGTTAAGAGTCTGATGAATAATCGACAATTTTAGAATACTTATATTTTTGTTTTAATAAAGGATAGTTGATATCTCACTTAAAAATACTGATGCACAAGGGGTGCCTGGGTGGCTCAGTGGGTTAAAGCCTCTGTCTTCGGCTCAGGTCACGATCTCAGGGTCCTGGGATCAAGGCCCGCATCAGGCGCTCTGCTCAGCAGGGGGCCTGCTCCCCCCGCCCCCCGCTGCCTGCCTCTCTACCTACTTACGATCTTGCTCTCTCTCAAATAAAATAAATAAAAAATTTTAAAAAACAAAAAGAATATATGCTGAAGTAATTAGAGGTTAAGTGTCATCATGTCTTCCATTTACTAAAAGAAATAATTATGCACACACACATACAGGGAGAGAAAGCCAAAAGCAAATGTGGCATAAAATTAACAACTGGTAAGTCTCGGTGAAAGATATATGAATTTTCACTAAGTTTTCTGTGGTTTGAAATTTTTCAAAATTAAATGTTGGGGGAAAAAAGTTCACCTCCCAGTATCTCCATGAGTTTCCTTTAAGAAAATAAAATGACCAAATGATTACTTACTTACAGAAAACTGTTATAGTTATAAAATAAATCTGAAAATATAAACCACTGCCCCAAATGTACAAAATGACCTTTACAAAATGTAAAGCTACATAGTCTGAAATATAAATAGATAACATGTGTGTTAAAATTTGATATATGTATACACATGTATATACAAAAATGTTTAGTCAGTAACATTTTTTTGTGGAAGAATTATCTTGACCAAATAATGATTTAAATTGTTTAGGTTTAAATCAAATCTAAACTATTTCTGTCTATAATTTCTACATAATTGTCAGACCATTTTCTGAATGGGACAACTGTTATGTTTTAGAAATTATATTTGAAATTATTTATAAGATTTTCTTTATGAGAGAGAGAGACAGGGACAGAGACAGAGCACAAGTGGGGGAGAGGCAGAGGCAGAGGGAGAAGCAGACTGCCCACTGAGCAGAGAGCCCAATATGAGGCTCTGTCCCAGGATCCAGAGATCATCCAGAGACCTGAGCCGAAGGCAGACACTTAACCATCTGAGCCACCCATGCACCCCAATTTGAAAATATTTTAAAACACTCAAGACAATTCATAAATATTAAAATTCCTGGTGTTAGGCAAGCCCTATTTTTTTTCCATGTTATAGCAACACCATGACAATTTCCAAATTCCTGTCCCATGCACTAGTATTTTAATCCAGTACATAGTTCTGGGTATTGAAGTTGTAGTTGAGATCACAGGCTCTTCGCCAGACTGCCGAGGTTCTAATCCTGACTCAGATACTTACTGCATTAACTTGGGCAATTTCTTTAACTATTCTGTAAATTAGTTTCCTTCACTGTGAAATGAAAACAATCATATTACCTATTTCATAAAATTGCAGTGAAGATTCAATGAGAAATACATGGAAGATTGTTAGAAAGGAGCCTAGTCCTTAATAATAAACAGTCAGTAAACTTTAGATCTTGTTGTTATAAAAAATCCAAAATAAAACAAGACTTTTGGGTAAAGACCACATGGTCCTTTGATAGATAAATCACAATGAATTATCGTTTAATCTGTCTCAGGCACACTTTTTGAGGAGCAGGCTTGGAAAGCGGTGAGAGTGTGCTTATGAGAGGGGACTTAGACCCGGGTGGGGTCAGGCTTCCTCCTTCTCTCAGGAGCTCCACCACACTCTAAATCTCTCTCTCCACTTTAAGTGAAGCACTACAGGTTCAACCAATACTGTACAATTTAAGGAAAATGCAAATTTATTATTGTAATGACAAATCAGGAAAAATACAGTTAAAAATCACATCAAACTACACAGTATGATGTCAATTGTTTCAAAAAGGTGACTAGAAAAATAAGGATGGCAAAATGTTCACGTTTACTTTTTTAAATAATACTAGCAATGCCTTTTCTAAATTTTCTGTAATAACCATGCATTTTTTGAAATCAGAGCAATGTTATTAAAAATATGGGGTACATTTAACATTTAATAATTTTTTTAAAGATTTATTTATTTATTTGAGAGAGAGAGAGCACACATTAATAGGGGGTGGGCAGAAGGAGAGAGAATCTCAAGCAGATCCTCACTGGGTACGGAGCCTGATATGGGGCTGGATCCCATGACTCATGAGCTCATGACCTGCGCTGAAACCAAAAGTCAGACGCTCAACCGACTGAGCCACCCTGGTATCCCTTAACATTTAATAATTTTGATATTATTTTTAAATGGGGCTCAATATAAACATTTGAATTATAATTTAGTGGTATTCCTTTGGCCTTAGTAGAAGTTATTATTTAAGTTATATGCTACTTAAATAATATCAATTTAAATAATAAGAACTTTTCAAAGTATATTGTTGTGTTCTGCATATCCAGTGATATTCTAACATTATCAATTATATTGCCCATCATTCCTTATACAATGATTCAAGATTTAGTTCCAGGAAAAAAATATTTCAGTAGCCAAACTTACATTTCCTTATATTAGAAAGAAGAAAAATTTTGCTGTAGCTACCAAGAAATCCAAAGCTAAATTTAATGTCCATATAATTTAATGCTAGGTTACTAATGTAACTACCAATCCCATTTTTATACCACACATCTATCGGTACATAACAAATTTTATATATAATTTTAAAGAATTCACAGATCCTGTGAAGCCCACATACAGACCCTCCTGAGAAGTCAGAAATCTCAAGTTAAAAAGTTTTGTCATAAGTGTTTTTATCATAAGTGGTTTATAATTTCTTTCAGAGCTCTGTTTTTAAAACAACTAAGATCTTTTCTGAGAGTAAGATACATGCATATATATTAAAGATGTATGGGATGTAGAAATTAACTATCTACGTTGATTAGCTAAATATTAGTTAAAATTACCCTTTCCATTCTCGTAATAGGCTGTTAATGATTCCCTTTAATACTGTCTTCTGAATGTCTTGAGGCTATAGGCAAAAGAAAATCATAAAATAATTAGGATTAGGTACTTAGGTGACTTTTACATGTTAATTATATTTATAGATGTGTTTCAATAGTTAAAATCAGACTTGATGACTGAAGACTGCCACTTATGGTAGTGTGATTTTCACATCTGAGAGCGCTAAAGCACCAATAACAAAAGACTACAATGGGAATGCCCCCTGGGATGTGTCGTGCACAACAAATCACACAAATGTACATGGTGGCCCTTTGATGACCAACATCAGTTATATATAACTGAAAAAAATTTCACTTTCCCTAGACTGGCAGGATAAAATCATGAACAAAGTCAGACAGTAGCATGTTTGACAATATAAAATGACCGCATATATTTAAATATATTTATTACTACCAGTAACAAATTATAATTAGCAGGCAGATCCACAATTCATTAAGTACAATGAAATTATGTTCAATAAAAAATTAAATTTTTTTTCATTCCTGGATTTGGAAAAGGCATAAAATAACATTCCTATATAGTTTAATAATTCAAATAGTAAAAAAAAATCTTATTTCCATTTTAGAGAGTTTTCCTCTTGTGCTGTAGATTTAATTTTTTAGTATCCATAAAACATTGACATCATTCCAAGTCAAAAGAGGTCAGACAAATGTCCTAGGAGTGGAACATTTTGGGTTACAGTATATGTATATGCTTAGTGTTAGTAAATAATGCCAGCAATTTTCCAAAGTGGTTGTACTAGTTTATACTTACCTCATCAAGGTATGAAAGTTCCAGTTGCTGCACAATATCGCCAATCCAGTACCTAAAAAACTTTTTACTCATTTTGAACGGATGTGTAATGTTATTTACATTTTTTCACGACAATTATTATTATGTACCTTTTCATGTATTTAATAGTAACATACTGAGATTAGGAAAAAAGACAAAGATATTTGCTATTACTTCTTTTATTTAAAATTTTACAAGAGGTCCTAGCCTGAGCAATAAGGCAAATACTTACATCTATCCATCCATACATGCAAGATAAAAAAACTGAAGAGGTGAAAGTCTCATTTTTCACCAATGACAGGACTGTCTATACAGAAAATCCAAATAAATCTATTGATGCACTATTAGAATAAATAAGCGAATTTGGAATGGTAAATAAAGATAAATATATGAGAGTATTTCTATGTACCAGTAATTAGAAAATGAAACTACAATAGCATCAAAAAAATCAAGTACTAGAACTAAATGTAACAAGATATGTGTAAGAGATTTATTTAGAAAACTACTAAGTATCACCAAGAAAAACTAAATTGAAGCAATTGGAGGGATACACCATGCTCATGGGTTTAAAAAAATGTCAACTCCTCACAAATTCATCTATAGCACTGTGATTCTCAAAATGTGGTCCCTGGCCACTGGTTAGAAACACAAATGCTTGGGCTCTACCCCAGATCTAATAGATCTGAAATTCTGTATTCTAAGAAGACCTTCCTGTGATTGTGATACATAGTAAAATTTGAGAAGCACCAGAGATTCAGTGCAATGCCAAAACAATCAAATAATTTATCTCCTTTTGCTGCCTAAGTAAAGCATGATTTTATTTCAGCGAGCCATCCTAAAGAAGGACTGGACATAAAAGTATTTTCTGCTTAATTCTTTTTTAATTAAAAAAAAAATATCTAACTTTCTGAGAATTCCAATTAAATTTACTACGGAATTATACAATTATGTTATAAGGTGATTATTACAATATTTGTGTGGCTGCTTTTGAAATACAAAAGAGACAAAGAATTATACTGTTTCCATCTGTTCATTAATAATACTTACAGTATTAAGTAAAGCATCATATACAGCATTCACAAATTTAGTGTTAATCCCAGAGTCTTCAATGGTATTAAAGGAGGCAGTGGCATCTTTCTGCAAATTCAATTAATGAATTAAGTATAAATAATATTTAAGGACTATTCCTAGTAATTTTGAACCATAACTATTCTTTCATAATTTCTAGTACTTTTTAGTAGGATGATGAAAAAGAACTTTCGGGCAAAGTTGTTAGAAATAAAAATGAATGTATAAGAATTATTTTAATCACTTTGTTTTTTTTATATTTATTTATTTTTATTATCATGTTCAGTTAGCCAGCATAATCACTTTACTTTTTAAAACTGAAATAGAGTCAAACATCATCATTAGTACAAATGCAAACAATCTTTAAGATATTATTTAAGTATGCTGTGAAATGTGTAACCCTGATGATTCACAGACCTATACTCCTGGGGCAAATAATACATTATATGTTAATAAAAAAATATCACTTAAGTAATATTTCTTTGTGATATGTATACTTTCTGAAATTAATAAATATATATGTTTGTTTAAACAGCTGCTTAAGTCAATCTTAGGTAGAAAAAAGCTAAGCTATCGTATCTTTTTTGGAAAATTTAAAACTAAAAGTGAAATATGTGTTTTATGTGTTATTACCTTAAATGCAGCATTTAGTTCTGGGAAAGAATCAAATGTAGTTAGATAAAAGTCATGTACTGCTTTCCAATCTCCTGATGACTTAACTTTTTCTATATCTTCCCTAAAATGAAAACAAACATTAACTGTGATGATAGAAATATCATTCAGATAAAATAGCATTACTTCTTTAAAAATGTCACCAAACATGTAATTTGAAATACTGAAGCCAAATACAATATGTTCCAGTTAATATAAATACAGTTTGCAAACTTATAATTCTTAAGTGGATCATGATATTAATTCAGCTTTCCATTTACTTGCTTTTTAAAAAAAGTCATTCCTGATATGCTCCTTACAATTAACACTTTCTTTCCCTTACTTCATAGCCAAACTTGAGAGATTTTGTTTACATTCTCTGTCTCTACTTTCTCATTAACACTTAGTCCTTCAAGTATTCATTTCGATTATTTCCAGTAGTGACATAGCTTTTATGGTTTATGTGTCACATAGCAGAGGAAATCTTATTTTTTTAAAAAGAAACATTTTATTATTTTATCACCATCTTTATTTCCTTTTGTCTGTTTTAACTCATATTCTCTTATTTAGTGTTTCTTTTGCTGCAACTTTATCTACCCTATAGCTGTTATTTATACCTTTGTTTTCACTTTGAACTTGTGACATCTAGTCTTTTGTGTCTTCACTCTTGACACTCTTGACCAATGTCTGATAAAGTGCCCCAAGTTTAATCAATTTCTCATTATGTAGAGTACTGGCATGCAGATGACTATATGTCTTCATATAACAGTGAGCTGAAACTTACTGAAAGTCTTTCATAGTTTTGGGCTGGTTAGGAAGGACAGATTCTGGAAGAACTGGGGCTTTCATTTCAGATGGTAATGCATCTATAGAAACACGTTGTTTTTGTCTAACATCAAGGCAAATTGGTGGTAGGTCTCTCACTGTGAAGTATAAAAAAGCATTCAATATAATAGTAAAAAATTTCCAAATTATAAAATGTCAGGCTAACTCAACATGAATAGAAAACAAGCAAATTATTTTGTATTGCATTCACCTTAGGCTCATAAACCTACTGAAGTTTCTATTGCCACCAGTCCCTTCTAACCCCAACTTCACCCACAACATATATTGGGCCATCTCTTAAATTAAAAGTTATCCTCAGATGTAATATAAAGTTTCTTTCCTTTGTTCCTTTCTTGAAAGTTGTCTTCCAGGAAGTATTTCAGTGAGACTCAATGTTTTTAGTGTTTATTACCTTTCTGGATATATGCAAACCATTTATTTACATCCTCTGTAATCCTTTATTATAGTTTTAGGTTTTTAAAAAAAATCAATTTTTCATGACTTCTTTTTTCCTCTTTCCTTTTTTTTTTTTTGCAAATATTTGCCACTGTTTACCCTTTTGTTGCATTTCATAATCTTTTAATTACAAAACAAACCAAATACAGAAAAATCTTACAAAAGGAATAATGAGTTATTGTAAGATAAAAATAAAAAAATAAAAAATAAAATAATAAATAAATAAATAAAATTGTAAGATATTGTAAGATAAAAACCTCTGAAGCCATTAACCAGTTGAGGAATAGACTCTTACCAAGTCTTTCCTTGCTCCGATTACCCAGATGCTGCCTATTTCAATTTTAATTTCTTTTTAGGTCTTTCTTCATTTCTTTTTCATTTTCATTTTCATTTTTTTAAAAAGATTTTATTTATTTATTTGACAGAGAGAGAGAGAGATCACAAGTAGGCAGAGAGGCAGGCAGAGAGAGGGAGAAGCAGGCTCCCTGATGAGCAGAGAGCCCGACCCGGGGCTCAATCCCAGGACCCTGAGATCATGACCTGAGCCAAAGGCAGAGGCTTTAACCCACTGAGCTACCCAGGTGCCCCTCTTTTTCATTTTTGAACATTTCTTTCTTTTCATCTTCTGGTTCTCTTAAGGCATTATCTGGTATGTATGTTTGCTTTTGTGTTCATTCTCTTTTATTTCTAAAATTTTAAAAAATATTTCTAATTAATAGAAATAAAAAATATTTCTAATATTCTAATTGTTTCCTTGTAATTCCAATTTTATTGCTATATAATGTTCCTGTCTCTCTCTCTAGTAATTTCTTTAAGTCTACTTTATCTGATATTAATATAGCCACTAGTATCATTTCCAACATCCTTTTACTTTCAACCTGCCTATATCATTATATTTGAATTCAGTTTCTTATAGACATTTTATAGTTAGGTCATATTTTTAATCTACCCTGCTAACCTCTCTTAATTGATGTATTTTAGACCATTTACATTTAATGTAATCATTGATCCATTAGGGCTTGAGTCTGTCATTTTATTTTTTGTTTTCTATTTTCTTAATTTTTCCTATCCTCTTGTGGGTTACTTGAACATTTTTAAGAATACCATTTTGATTCATCTGTAGTGTTTCTCAAAGGTTGCTCTAAATATTATATACACATAACTTATCATAGTCTACTGGTGTTATCATTTTATCAGTTGGAATGAAGTATAGAAATTGTACCTTTTATATCTCTTCACTGTTCTCGGTTTATGAGTACCTTATCCTATAAGGTAAGGTGCTGTGTTTCTCTGGCTGGTTTTCAGAGGTTTAATCATTATTAAGTCTTGACATAGATTTCTTTGGGTTTATCCTGTATGTGGTTTGCTCAGTTTCTTGAACCTGTAGGTTTATGTCTCTTGCCAAATATAGGAAGCTTTCAGTTATTTCTGAGTACTTTTTCAGCCTACCCTCTTTCTCCCGTCTTTCCAAGACACAGTGATAAGAAGGTAACTTCTTTTGTTACAGTCTCACAGGTCTCCGAGATAATTCATGTTTTTTTTCCTAGTCTATTTTCTGTCTATTGCTCAGACTGGGTAATTTCTATTGTACTATGTTCCAGCTCATTTATTCCTATCTCAATTCTGCTGTTAAGCCCATCTACTAAGCATTTTATTTTGGCCATTGTATTTTCTCAATTATTAATACTTCCAAACCAATAGAATAGGTGAATATTTTATATATTCTAAATTCTACAATGTCAAATGTACATATGTGGAATTTAATTCTACTCTTATGTAATCAGGATATATTTTCAACTAAGCAAACGTAGCTACATCACTCATCACAGTAAGAACATAGCTATAAGGTCTTTCTTTCCTTTTCTACTCTCCCCATCAAATATCTATCCTTGGATCTATCACTAACTTCAATAAACTAAGATTAATTTCATTAGTGTTATGGTATATTTTACAGTAAAATACCTTTCATGTTAGAAGATACTAAAGAGATGCCAATTTCTTATAATTAACAGCAATGATTTTCAAACTTTACTATTTATCAGAATCACATGTAGAGCTTGTTAAAACACAGATTACTAGGATCTATCCCCAAAGTTTGTGATTCAGTAGGTCTGGGGTGGGGCCCAAGAATTTCTGTTTCTAACATGTTACCAGATGATGTCGATGCTGTTAGTCTGAGGGTCACACTGAGAAACGCTGTTCAGTATCAGGAGAGAACAATGGTGCTGGAAGTATAAAACATTAAATTTCCTTAATTCACTGCTATAACTGATTTTTATACCCTTTATTAAATATGGAAATATCCAATTTCTAGTAATTTTTACTTTAGGTACATATTGGACAGAGGTTCAATTCATTAGCAAGTAAAATTAGGTACCTCCACAAATGATTTCTTATTATGTTTGAAAATCTTTATTAATAAGAAAGAAATGGGCATCTCTGCAGCAAAGAAACAGATGATAGTCTCCTCTCTCCAACACTCGTTTTGTTACTATTGTCTTGAGGCTCCTCTACAGTTTCTCTTCCTTTTCACCAGGCTTACCCTTTCCTATCCCTTCCCACACACCTCTCCCAACCTGGCTATAAACACCCACTATTAGATACACACAGGCTCATTCAAATATAAATTAACTTATTCACTCACAGAGCATATATACACATTTTTATACCCACTCATTTTTATTAATACCATGCTGAGGTGGAAGAAGAGTGAAATTTTAGTTAGTAAGAGAACTGGATTTTGGCAAAGCCTGAGTGTGGGAAGATCTTATATAAGAGAAATAGTAATGCTAAGGCCAAGAGGATTATAGGATGAGATTGGAACCAGAGGCCCAGACAGGATTTATTTTTAGGTCACAAGGTAACTTGGACTGAAGAGTAACACAGAATGTTAACATACTATGTAAATGGAACTTGAGTCAGAAAGAAAGGCAGATCAAACGATCTGGTTTGCTCACATTAGTGAATGAAAGCCAAACTACAGGATGTGACATTCAGCTATTAAGAAAGGAAGAACAACAGCTCACAGCTGCTCTCATGTCCCTAAATATCAAGGCATTGTTTCCAGAGACAGGCTTTCACTCTGTTCTCACAGATGGTTATTAAAGCCTAATTCAAAAGAGAAAATCAATAAATGTGGTGATGAGAGATTAATTAAATCTCAAACGGATATTACAAATAGAACGGGCAATTCTTCGTTCTATCACATGCAGGTTTTTCTGCAATATAGAATACCGTAAATACACTGAAAAAAGCCAAAATATATTTATCAGTGAAAACCTGTCATTTTGGCTTCATTCAGCCAATACTTGGGAACACTGTGTGCTAAATTGATAAGCAGTAATCATTTCCCCTTGCTTTTAATATAGTGCTGCCAATTTTAGTTGGTTGCTTAGAAACATTAAGTAAAACACTTGAAACCAGTGCAAGAAGAATAAGGGTTCTGGTGGGAGCTTGAAGTATATTGAAAAAAACTGTGAAGATCATAATACAACTATGTAGAACAGCGTGAGATTATCAGTCAAATTTGCCAGCTCACTCACTGTTTTCAAGAAGCTGACTCTGGTTTTCCACAACTGTAGCCACCAAAATTAAGACTGACATTTTAAATTGGCCACATGATTAGGACATTGAAGGTTGTTCCTGGCCATCCAGCACAGATGGCAACAACAGCATCAGAGGTAAACAGGAGTCTCTATGGAGGCTGGGTGTTCAGTGGGAGGACCCTGGGCCTGTTCCTTGTCCTTCTATTGCTGGAAAGGAATTACTGCTTTAAAAGGTTTGTTGCTGGTGACACACTGTTGCAAAATGTTATACTCTAAGCTTCATCATGAATAATCTGTAATTAAGTAAATAATAAATAGGTAACAGTAACAACAACAAAAGCACCAGCCTTGGAAGAAAAGGGACTTGGTCCTATTGTTAGCTCCTCTTTTTGGCTCAGTTACTAACTTTCATAACTTTAGACATGTCACTGAAACTCCTTAAACCTCAATTTTGACATTATAAAATAAAACAGGTAACCTAAGTCAGTTGTTCCCAAGGTTCCAAAGAACTCCAAGGGCCACCTCATGGGACTGGATTTGTTTACTCAGAGCAGCTCAGCTTTTCTCTGCTTAATATGGCATTCTAAGAAAAATTTTACTATTCAAAAAAAGTATTTTACTATGAAAATAAAAATAGGTTTGAAAATCACTAGTTTAATAATTTTTAACTTCCATCTCTATAACTATTTAAGAACTAAATGGATAGGACTTAAAAAAACAAACAAAAAAGTTAAAAAATTATTAGAGTGAACTATATGGGGACATCTAATAGAGAAACTGAAGCAGCATGGAAGCTTAACGTGCATATGTCACGTAAACACCTGATTTTAGTTATGACTTCCTATCCTACAACAGGGTATAAGATTACGTTTTAAAATAAGAGTCAAAAGATCTGGATTCTCTTTCAGGATTTTATATTCACATGATGTGGTTGTTTTAAAATAAGTCCATAAATTCTTTTATATTCCTCCATGAAAAGATGGAGTCTAGCTTTTCTCCCTTGGAATATGGGCCAGCCTCAGTGGATCCCCACTAATGAAAAAATGTGACAAAGTGATGCTATAGGACTAGGTTTCAAAAGGCAATACAATACAGCTTGGCTGTCTCTTTTTGGGGTGCTCGACCTTGGAATCCAGTCACCATGCTGTGAGGAAGCCAAGTGATCCAAGAAAAGGCCAGGTGCAGGTGTTCCAGCTAGAACCTATTTAAAGTCCAAGCCTAAAGCCAGCATCAATCACCAGCATATGAATGAACAAGCCTTCCAGGGATTCCAATATTGTAGAAACCAAAGCAAATAAACAAGAGCAACCTGAAGAGTTAGAAATCATGCAGAGAGGGGAAAGAAATTTAAAACCTATCAATAGTCTTTCACTGGAATCACCATCTTCCAGTAATTTGCCAAAATCATTAACTCAGAGGGAAAGGGGAAAGGCACTTTCTTTCTAGAGAAAGGTATGTTCTCTAGGCCTTTTAGAAAAGATGCAGTTGGGGCGCCTCAGTGGCTCAGTGGGCTAAAGCTTCTGCCTTCAGCTCAGGTCATGATCTCAGGGTCCTGGGATCAAGCCCCACATCGGGCTCTCTGCTCAGCAGGGAGCCTGCTTCCCCCCCTCTCTCTCTGCCTGCCTCTCTGCCTACTTGTGATCTCTCTCCTCTCTGTCAAAAAAATAAATTAAAAAAAAATCTTTAAAAAAAAAAATTTAGAAAAGATGCAGTTGTTCCTTTAGCCACATAGATGCCAATCTACAAGAAAGGTGATTTTGTCGCCATCAAGGGAATGGGCACTGTTCCAAAAGGAATGTCCCACAGAAGTTATGATGGCAAAACCGAAAGAGTCTATAGTGTTACCCAGCTTGCTGTTGGCATTGATGTAAACAAGTAAGTTAAAGGCAACATTCTTGCCAAAAGAATTAATGTATATATTGAGCATATTAAACACTCAAAGAGCCGAGATATCTTCTTGAAGCTCATGAAGGAAAATGATCAGAGAAAGAAGGACACTGAAGAGAAAGGTACTTGGGTCCAACTGAAGTGCTAGCCTGTCCCACCCAGCAAAGTACATTTTCTAAGAACCAAA
This sequence comes from Procyon lotor, assembly GCA_028646535.1. Lineage (NCBI taxonomy): Eukaryota > Metazoa > Chordata > Mammalia > Carnivora > Procyonidae > Procyon > Procyon lotor. The sequence goes on along the minus strand of CM053617.1, from coordinate 40,642,429 downwards.
GGAAAGGAGGCTGAGCTGCTGGAACCCATTCACTATGAATTCATGGCATGGTAAGTGTAAAACAACAACAGTAACAACATCTTAAAAAACCCTCAAGACTAAAATACATGCATACATACATAAAAATAAAAACCTATCACTAATTTCATTAGAGGGATAAAAGACAGTACAATCAGGAAATAAGAAGGTTCTATCAAAAAAAGAAATATTCAGAGGGGAAAAAAGAATTCTTGTTCATTAAAAGCATATTAGCAGAAACAAAATACGCAGTAGAAGGGCTTTGAGGAAATGCCCTAAAATATATAGCAAAAGGATAAAGAAATGGAAAATAAAAGTGGAAAAAAAAAAACTAGATGTTTAGAAGGTCTGGCTTTTAAATAATAGAGGATTCAGAAAGAGAGGATAGAAGAAGCAGATGGAAGGAAATCATCAATAAAACGTTTCTAGAAAATTTCTTGGAATTCAAGGACATGAACTGCTGGATGAAAAGGGCCTACCAAATATGTAGCAAAAGGGATGAAACTAGACCCACACCAAGCACAGCTCTGTGCAATTTCAGAAGCTCTGAGACAAGGAGATGGTTCTACAAGCTTCTAGAGAGACAGACACCCTATACAAAGGACAGGAAGGTGAAGGCTGTACTCTGCACACACTAGAACTGAGTGGCCTAAGGGTGAGTAATTTTGGTGCCTGCCATCACCAAGATCCTATCTTTCTACTCTTCTTTTTTAACTGAAGATAGAAGGAACAGGTGAGCCCAGACTATTACCTGTACTTTGGCTTGTCTCGCCAGTGGGGGCGATGAAATCCCTGTTCTCCATTTCTTGCTGTGCTATCGGAATCAGCTGAGGGAGCTCAGTCCCCCTCAGTGCTTTAACCTGGGCTACTCCTGACAGCTGGAGAGGTCATATTTCTGCCAGATACCTAATGCATACACAGTCCAACAAATCACAGCTCTGTCAGATATGCCAATAGTTGTCCTTTGTTTCCCAGGACTCACTCATGACCTTGGCTCACTGATTTCCCCAAAAAGTACTCATACATTCTTGAGAAAGCTGAAGCCAGATCTGATTCAGAGACTCTGTTCAGACTATCATCTCTTTACCTATATTGGCAATATTGTGCCTTACACATCCAAGGTTTTTTTTCAAAAATCAAGGGAATTTCCCTCTGGACAGAAAGGGAAATGCAACTGGGCAGGTTCACAGGAGCTTATAATGTTCTTTTTCTTAATTTTAGGACTAAGTTCATGTGCTTTCCATTTATTATTACTAAAACCATATACTACTGTTGATTATATTCTTCTATATGTGTGTTTTAAATTTTTAAAAATTTGTGCAGTTACCCATGAAATAAGAGTAATAGAAACTCCTGCCCATCACAATCCCTTCCCTACAACTTAGCTGCCCATAATATTATCTTACTCAATTTCATAAGGCATGAAACTGAATGTTTTTAAATGCTTTTTTTCATTTATCCTTACAACCCTATGAGGTAGCTTCTTTATCATGCTCTTTTACAGATGGAAAAACAAGCACAGAGAGGTTAAATAACTTTTCCAGGATCATAAGTTACAGAGCCAGGATTCAAACCCATTTGGATAAGTTACAACACCCATATTTTTTCCACTATCAAATAATGTCAAACCTTCTACCATGTATAAAAACAAGTAGCAAAACTTAATCCTAAATTTACATGGAAGTAAGACCCTGTAAACTATGAAATGTCAAAACAAAACTCAACAAGGATCAAACAAAATCAATAGGTTTGAAAATGAACCTTTAAATCCTAAAACTTTCATGTAGAGGATGTTTTACAATTCATAATGCCCCAATTCCTCATTCTATAAATGTGCAAATGAAGGCTCATGAGGGCTAAGCGTAATGTCCAAGGTCACAATGACACTTGCTGGTAGTAATTAACTCAAATATTCAGTACTTATTTAACATCATAATTTACAGTGTGTGGGTAGCAGGCAGGTAATAAATGAGCTACAAACTGAAGGATCCCTCACTACATTGGTAGTGGCAGCAACTGAAACTGGGAGACCAGAGCGGATTAGTCATAACAGGTGGTGTTTACCTCATTGTCCATAGGGTGACTTTTCTGAACATTTGACAAAAAACAAAATAGAAGGTGGGAGAGAGAAAGGAAGAAAGAGGGGGGGAAAACTCTGACTCACAGGACTTTAGCCACCAGAGCTAAGTATATTGCAATATATTTGTTAGTTTTTGGAGATGTACTTTTTACTTAGTTCAGTGATGTTTATGTTTGTAAAACTGCAACAAAACATAGGTGAAATGTTCTTTTATGGGTCTAGTTATAAAAATATTCAAAAGTCCTTTTTCCAGAAGATTACCTCTAGTGGAACAGATGCCTTAGACTGGACATATCTTAGAGAATTTATTACAGAGATGGGTCTGACATTCCAACAGGGAAAACTGACCAGAAACCCAGAAAAACTGTCTCCCATATACCTCCTCATTCAGCAAACTATTTACTGAGTAAAGACTCTACGTACCACAGAGGCTGGATCCTGGAGATACACAGATGAATTGAAAATTCAAGGAGAATGTAGATGCATTTACTCTCAGACCCAACAATCCCACTTACAGGATTATCTCAGAAACACAAAAAGACATAGGTACAGATTCATTCACTGTGGCATTGTTTAGTAAAAGAATGGACACAACTCATTTCTTTTAATAGGATCTTATTAAATAATTTATAGTACATCCTATGAGTGGAATATAATTATAAAAAAGAATAGGAGAGCTCTTTATGTACTGATGTAGAAAAATATCCAGGATACACTAAAAATGAGGTGCTGGACAATGTACATCCAGTTACCTTTTCTTTAAGAAGAGCTAGGAAATGAGAATGTATGTATATATATATTTGCTTTCCTTTGTATAAAGAAACACAGAAAGAATACAATAAGACAGCAGGGAAGAATATAAAAATGAGACATCTGAAACATATTATTTTTATGGTTTGATTCTTTGAAACACACAAATGTGTTACCTATTCAAAAAATTAACTTCAATATAAAAAATAAGAAGAAGAGTCCTTGCCCTCTTCAAAATAGAGGCTTAGGAATTTACTACAGACTAGTAAAGAGACAGATAAGTAAACAAATAAATATAGCAGGGTACTCCAAGTTCTTGATAGATATACTTCTCCCATAGGCACAGTTAGGAAAGTCAAGTCCAAGGTACTCTGACCCAGAAAAGGATTTTGGAGATTTAGTCTAAAATCAGTTCATTCTCCACAGAAACCTGGAGATGGGGTCATTTGAGGCTTTGGAGATAGTTCTTCTAGGGTAAGATTCCTAAAGCAGCTATTTCAAGTCCTTTTCTCTCCCCAGATGGCAAGTGCTGCGCTGCGTTTCTTCTAATAGCTTGTTTTTTTGTCTGCCTCTAAAGTTGCTCTTGGAGGAACTGTGAAAACTCTGTGGTACTTCACCTGTGTGGAGATCACAGGCCACCACCACACACAGATCCAATCACCATTTGAGCTAACGACTACTTTGTTTTTCCCTGAGCTATTTCAGAGCTGCAAAGATCATGGGACGGATTGCTCCAGAATTAGGTAGAAAACTGCAGGGCTCACTATGTTCTATCAGGGCTCTTCTAGAGTAAATTCATGAAATGCATTGAGCTGAGAGAGGAACAGTGCCCTCGAGGTAAACATCAGAGTTCCTGTTTACTCTTTTCTGAATTACCAAGAGTGCAAAGACATCAT